>CM034080.1:29388864-30588864 GCA_019845555.1 Aristolochia fimbriata
GATCGCACCAGTTGGAGGGCAAAATATGGCGCTACCGCGCCATCCGAATGGCGTTTCTGCACCAAGATGGCACCACTGAGCCTATGGAGTTTCCTAAAACCACCGAGGTTGTTTCCATTAGAGTACTTAGAAGAAATTCTGCCCGAGTGGCGCTACCGCACCAATATAAGATACATTTACGGCGCGACCACGCCAGTGACACAACAATGCAAAATCGCAAAAATCTCGGGATTCTGACATGTAATCAAGTTCAAATGTGGGAGGTAGAGTCCTAAGTGCATAAGGGAGGTGTCCACGAAGTCTCTAGAGGAAATTGATGGGAATCCTAAGAGGTTTGAATGCTCAAAGAGGTGAAGTCCAATGCTGATTAGGAGACTGCTAAAGAAGGAAACTACAGTCCAAGTTTGAAGAGGTCATATCTGGATATTCCAACTCCCAATTGAATCCAAATTTGGACCACAAACTCCTGAGAGAATTGAGAATCATATCACAAAAAATTAGGTCAATTCAAATCGTCCTTCTGGAGTTTTAAATTTTTGAAGTGGTGGACCCAGTGCTGAAATTGGCAGACTTCTCAGCATCATATCTCAAGTTTTCTAATTCAAATTCATCTCAAATTTTGTACACAATTCAAGGACCATGGAAGGAAGGTTTTAATGTAATCTCATGAAATTTGGACGTCGGGACGGGATGATTTCTACTCCTGGACAGAGACCAAATTACAAGGCCTGGACAAAAGTCCACCTATAAATAGGGGTCCGAGGATGAGTGAAAGGTATTCAGTTCTTAGTTTATTTTTCTCATTGTTTTAGTTAGTTTGGAGAAGACATAGAGTCCAGAGGGAGTGTCGCACGACCTCTTGGCACTTTGGAGAGAAGAGGTGGTGATTTCAGTCGAGGCACAAGCTGAAGCTAAGGGCAGTCCTTCAAGCGGGTTTCTGTAGTTAGTCTATTTTGATTTCCATGGCTGTAATTGAATCCTTTATGTGTGTTTATATTGTTAGCATGGAGTAGTCTCTCTGTTGGGGAAGTTATGAACTTCTGGTTTTAATATGTTAAAGTTTTAAAATTTATAGCAAAATAATACTTTACCTTTGTTTAAGAATCTGAGTTCATTGCATACTTCTAGTCTGAATTGCTTTCTGAGTATAAATAGGTTCGAATAGAGAAGTTAAAATTCAGTATAGGTTTGGACTATTAGTTTGAATCTTCGTTTTCTAAGACAACTCATTTTCTAACTAGATTGTTTCGAATTGTGATGGAGACTAGTGGTGGCGATGTGACTTTTTATAACACTTGTTCTTAATAAGAGAGAGTTAATCTTTAAGATTTTATATTTATGCACTTAGGATTTGAATGTTCCAGATTGTGATGGAGTTCAAAGAATAGGTGAAAGTTATTTCCTGTACATGGGTAACAAGGTTTTCAAAAGCTAAGTCAAGGTAAAGGTACTTGAGCTATAAAATAAGAACTTTCCATACTAATAACTACGAGGGATTGACACTTTTCCCCAACATCTCATCTCCATAAGGTTTTGTTGTCTGATCTATTAGTTTAATTCTGTTTTCTTTTCCTGTTTCTCAAAATAAAAAATTGTTTACCTCAATCAGCAGAAGATTCTTTGCTTTAACTAAATTCTCATCAAGGTCTCTGTGGGATCGATATCTGGACTCTTGAGTCTATTTTACTTGCTGACCTAGTACACTTGCTAGACACCCAACAACCATTGTAGCGGAGGATCGAGCACCAGATGAAGAACGGGAAGAGGGGAGCTAGGGTTCCACGCAAATTAGGGTTTTTATGTGGAGTCGGGGGTCTGGCCTGATACCATGTAAATGATTAATTTCAATCATGTTTCATTCAGTTGTACAATGGTACATATATACACTTCGTGAGTGTTTGTTTCCCAGTTGGACTAGGAAAGTTTACAGAATGAAATCAAAGAAGATTATGATTATAGCTGGATAAGATTACAAGATCAGTAATTGATTATGAGTCTAATGAGGAAGGTGTGTCAGAGTGAACTGTCGACTATACGATCTTCTAATACTTGGTGTGAAACTCTATGTAACACTGAGTGTATCAGTAGGAGATACTTGTGTCTAACAGAAGAAAATTTGGAATGCCTTCACCATTAAAACAGAGATTAATTCAACCTTCCTTCAAATCCATACTCTTTTTTGGATGAATGTGAATTTTTCCATAGTCAAGATGTAACAAAGTGATTGTACCTTCATATACTTCAATTAGATTACTCTGATTTGAAGTAATGAGTTTGAAAGCCAAAAAATCCCATAGATCATGTAGAAGACTCCAGAACTTACTCCAACAGCTCACCAAAGAAAATCTAAATTTATTTCATTTTCTCATAGCCCAACATCGGAATAGCTTATGGAGCGACCAACTAGAGATGACCAAATTAAATTCTGATTCAATATTCAAACTGAATAACCATGAATTGACACCCAAATAAGAAGCATTTGGTGAATGATGAAGCATCCATCGATCTCTTATCCATGAGTATAGCTCTTCTGGAAGCCAAAAAAAAAAAGAACTGACAAATTAATATTGTCGGATTCGTGGCAGTTCTTCCAAAAGATGCAGGATAGAGATGATCCATAACTTCCACGATACCCATCCAAACAGAGTTTTTGAAAGAGAAAATGGGTAGATAAATTCGAGCATAAACCTGACTATCCGTATAAAGAATAAATTTGCAGTCCCTAACTCAAACACACAAAATAATGCCGCATAAATTCAACATAAAGTCATTGGTTCACATACCATGTGTTGTTCGAATCAACCCAACAATTTGATCCATTACTAGGAATCTCCATCCTTATCGAGCTTGAACTAGATGGATGAATCAAATTCATCTGTCATTGGTAACCTAAAACATTAATGACTTCTAGACATGCACATATGGTTGATAAATCACTAAGAAATAGTCCGCTCACTAGTTCATAAAAGGTAAAATATGCTTCCTTAAAGTTCACTATGATACCTGCTATGCAAATATTTTGAGATGCATTGCAAGGTTCGCTCTCCTATTAAAATGTGTAGCTCATTGTTGTTGTTAGAAACAACACACCCAGCGCACCCCCTATAGACAGAGTTATTCCAATGATGACTAAGTAAAAATATTAGAAGATTACGGCAAGATTCATGCAAATTGCTAAATCGATAAAGTAGCTAGAAACCTTCACTTCATATTTGGTGAGAACTCTCAAGTAGCGAACAAAAACCAGGCCACTACTAGCATGTCAACTAATCCTGTTCAATATATTCAGTCAGCTTGCTATAGGGGAGCTCCATTGAGAAGTGGTGCACTCGCAATGGAAATCCTCATCAAACAAAAAGGAAGGTAGAAATTTCGTGTTGGGTGTCTAGCAAGTGCACTAGGTCAGCAAGTAATATAGACTTTGAGAGTCCAGATATCAATCCCACAGAGACCTTGATGAGAGCCTAATCTAAGCAAAAATTTTCCTATTGATTGAGGTGAAGAAAATTTGGATTTTTGGTTTTGAAAACTGAAAAGAAAACAGAATTAAACTACTGGAAAAGCTAATAGAGATGAGATGTTGGGGAAGAGTGTCAATCCCTCCTAGCTGTTAACATGTAAAATTCTGATTTTATAGCTCAAACACCTTTACTTTGACTTAGCTTTTGAAAACCTGGTTACCCATATACAGGAAATAACTTTCACTTATTCCTTGAACTCCTTCTCAACCGAAACATTCAAATCCAAAGTACATAAATATAAAAGCTTGAAGATTTACTCTTTCTTATTCAGAACAAGAGTTATAGAAGTCACATCACTTTTCAACTAGTCTCCTTCATAACCGGAACATTCTAGTTTGAAAAATAAGTTGTTTTAGAAAACAAAGAATCATATAACCAACCTAACTTTCTACTGAAATTTAACTTCTCTATTTGAACCTCATTAAACTTCAAATATCAATTCAGATCATAAATAAGCAATGAACTCAGTTTCTAAAATAAAGGCAGGATACTGTATTGCTATAAACTTCAGAATTCAAACATAAAACAGCTAGGAGTTCATGACTTCCCCAACAAAGAGAGACTACTCCATGATAATAGAATAAACACACAGTAATAAGGATTCAATTACAGCCATAGACATAAAATAAACTAAGTACAGAAATCCCTTGAAAGACTGCCTTTGGCTTCTCTTGCACCTTGACTGAAATCTCCACCTTCTCTCTCTAAAGTGCCAAGAGGTCGTGTAAGACTCCCTCTGGATTTTTCTCTTCTCTCTAACCTAACTACAAAATAAGAAAAACAAACTAAGAACTGGATTTACACTACAAAAACTGGATGCTTAAACTGGATGTCATGTGCTTTGCCTCGGACCTCCTTTTATAGCTGAAATCTGCCCAAAACTTGTGATTTTAGCCTCTGTCCAGGGGTATGAATTGTGCCTTCCTGACCTCAGAATTGTCTGAAATTACATCCTAACCTTCCTTACATATTCCTTGACTTGTGTACGAAATTTTAAGTCATTCTAAGTTTGGAAACTTGAGATATCTCCTTGAGAAGTTGAACTGGTTCTGCTGCCAATTCCAGCACTGGGTCCACCACTTTGAAAATATTAAACTCCACAACCCCAACTTGGATTGGCCTGATTTTCCGTGTCATGATTCTCAATCCTCTCAGGAAGCTGTGTTCCAAATTTGGATCCAATTGGAAGTCGGAATCTCCAGATATGGCCTCTTCAATCTCGGACTTGTACTTTCCTTTTATGGCAGCAGTTTCCTTCTTTGTCTTTGACTTCTCTTCTTGACCATTCAATGCACCTAGACTCTGGAAATATATCATAAAATCTTCGTGGATACCTTCCTTAGCAAACTAGGACTTCTTCTTCCAAGTCTGGGCTTGATTGGTAGTCAGAATCCCGAGATTTCTGCAAGTCACGAAGCTGAGTCAGCGACGTGGTCGAGCCGAATTGTTCTTTGTTTTGGCGCGGTCGCGCCGCTGGAGCAGAAATTTTGTCTAAGTCTGGAGCACGGCCTTCGGGATCTATATGAGGAAGGATTCTTCATGGCGCGGTCGTGCCACTTTATGTTGTAGACCTGGCGCGGTCACGCCACTCCTTAGACTCTTTGCCGACTTCCCGAAATTAAACTTGAACTCCATGTATGGAAACAATGCAAATATGGGCAAATTACCACGAGGCGCCATCTTCCTGGCGCGTGGTAGCTTTAGAGGGGGCTGGTCGGCGCCATTTCACGTTCACGAAGTGTCCTCTTTTCAGCTCTACTAGCCGTTGGGAATTTTTTGGATTTCTTTGAATTTACGAACATTTTCCTGGCGCGGTCGCGCCGTTTTTTTTGCTTGATTTTGCTCCTTTTTCCTTCTTTTTTCCTCAGAATTTAGATTTTCTTCTTTTACAAGGTACCTGAGACACAAAACATGTATTTGAGTTATATTTGTCACTTTCATGCTCATAATCAAATCAAATTAGGAATTTATGGTCAATAATTCATGAATAAATAAGTGTCTTTTGGACACTTATCATTTCGTTTCGACAAACTTGCTATATGAAGTAAGATATCCAGTTAGCCTACAAAGGGTACTCCCAAAGGATCTTATACAAAAGGCTGAAGAAGAGTGACGAGCAAAAGGAATTAATTGGGAGGACATTCCAAAGACCAACTTTGGAAGAGAGGGAAAACAGAAATTGGCAAAACAAAGAGATTCCAACTTACTCTTATGTCATATTATCATATTGATCATGAGGAGAATAAATCATAATAGCAAGAAACCCCCATGGTTGGCATTGGAGCCGGTCCCCAAATATCAAAATGCACTATGTCGGACGCGAACTCTGAACGCAAATCACATGTATGGAATGGTAAAGCACTATGTTTTCCCATTTACAACTGACACAGTGCAACGGTTCAGAACTAACAGACCATAAGTGACCAGAGGAAATCAAACGAGTAACAGTAGACTAAGATGCATGATCTAAACGAATATGCCAAAGAGAGAAATGCGAGGGAGAAGTCACAATCATACTGTGATGAAAAGAAATATGGGAGGAAAGATCCAAGTGATCTAATTCAAACAGACGTCCTCTTTTTTTACCTGTTCCACAAACTTTCCCAATCGATGGATTCTACACCGTACAACCGTAGGAAGAGAAAGACACATGAAGGCCAAGATCACACAGTTGTCCAACATAAAGCAAATTCATAGACAAGTGAGGAACATGAAACACATCCGAAATTTGTATACTAGAAGGAGTGCGAATAGAACCAATACACTGAACATGTAATCGTGACCCATCAGTTGTATAAATCGGTGAGACAGAAGAAGAACAAGTAGACTCAAAAATAGAAGAATCAAAGGACATGCAATTTGATGTACTGGAATCAATAATCCAAGATTTTGCGAAAACAACAGACATACCTGAAGACAAGGAGGTACATTTACCAAAACCCAACAAGGGACTTCTTAATCATGTCCTAGACATCCACAACAGTTGATGTAGTAGAGAAAATCCCACCCGATAAAAAAGAAGCACAACCAGACCCAGAGGCAGCAGAGGCAATAGAAGACCAATGTGACAAAGTCTTCTTAAACTTAACAGGGCACGTAAATTTAATGTGGCCAAAATGTTTATAGTAATTGCACTAAACAAGAGACATTTTCCAATTCTTACACTGTAATCCACTGATTAAAATGCAAAAACGCGAACAAAAGCTTAAGCCGAAATACGCCCAAGATGATCCCTGCAAATTCAAAACTTATCAATGTGAATGAATACAAGACAGAATCCAAAACACAAGTCTAATATCTTGAATCCAAATAGCAACTAAATCAATTCAATCCAAATAGCACCAAGTTGAATCAATCCAAAATAGTAGCCAAGTCAAATCAATCCAAAATAGTAGCCAAGTCAAATCAATCCAAATGGCAACCAAGTCAAATTTAACAACCAAATCTACCCAACACCAGCCAAATTAACCTGAGCAGCAGGAAAATCAAACCGATCAGTAACTAAGGAACCCGAACCGTAGCCAAATCAATGGAATCACCTAAAGACCAACCTGCGATTTGATACCGAAGCAAATCTCACCGACACAGTGCCTAAATAAAAAATCATGAGATATTCCGAAGAAGATATGAGAATATGAGTAGCACCGAGGCTTTTGTGGCTGTGTAAGACGAACCGTGGCCGGAGAAAGACACCTGAAGCATTGGAAATGGCAGAGAAAAAAAGACAGAAGAACACAACAAACCTGGGAGAAAAATCTAAACATATAATAGAAATGAGACCAGATAATCCATTATATATTTGTAACGCCATTTCAAAAAAAAAAACTAATATGGATTAATATTATCAATTAAACTATATAATGTTTAAATTGACTGAAATATTTGAAAAAATAACAACATAACTATTAAATAAATCAGCATCTAGTCTATATTTCTTTTACACCATGATTAGAATCTTGTGTAGCAGGGTAAAGAAATTGTTCTTATGTAAAATATATGCCTTTATTTGATCCACAAACATCAGCATTACGAGTAATATCATCAGTCTCCTCAGAATTTCCGACTTGGAAGAACCTTTTACTATTTCTTGTAAATATTCAACTCTGAAGCCAACCAGTTAGCAAGTTTTGAGGTAAACTAGTTACTTAAAGAACCAACCATTTATGCCAAAATTTAAATACACTTGTTCCAAGAAGATACATATTTTGTACGTAGCTGCAAATAGGGCTGCAATAGAGAAGGTTATTGATGATTAGTAAGCTTGATAATTTTAAGTGGCTCATTGACACAAGTGTATTTATATTATACAACTTCTAACTCTAGTGTTCAAGGCAATAAAAGAACATAACAAGCACAAATTTTAATTGATTTCTGGATTGGCAGTACAAATAACACTTGGGTAAAAGAACAGGAAAAAAGATGTAGCATGAAAAACAAACAAAAGAAATCTAACACTTAATTCTATATATGTAGTATGAAAAACAAACAAAAGAAATCTAACACTTTAATCTGCGTAACAATTGAAAACCCAAGAAGCCAAGAAGCATGAAGTCCCACCAGCACCACCGATTGGTTATTAGAACAGTCTAGTGTTACAAAGAAAAAATGATACAACTCAAATTCAACTGACCAGGAAAAAAAAAAAAAAAAAAAAAATGAATGATGGAACCACTCCACTATTTTATTGTAGAAAAAAAATGTTTCATGTCTCTGTTTTGCCTCTATTGTCTATTCATCAATCTGCTAAATATGCCAGGGCCGAATTAAACAGTGCCTACAACAAATAATGAAATCCAAAGAAAACAAACAAGAAGAAACCCACCTCCAATGATATTTAGAAATCCTGTTGAATTATTGGAGGAAACTCATGAATATTTTGGTCATTTAGTGACTCTTTTCCAATCAAGGTCTAAAACTAATAGTGTTTTTAAAAACCAAACTAAACCCAACAGGCCAGTCCGACCCCAGTTGAACCAGAATCGAAGGCCAGTCCGATTCTTATTGACTCGGCCCGATTCACAGTACACGCATTATTTTCACCTTTTTACTTGTAAAAATTTTAAATATATTTAATCTATAATGTATAATATTCGACGGTCCAACCCGGTCTAATTGAGGTTCAACCAAAATCAGACATAGAGCTGGTTGGATGACAAAAATGCCAAATGGTTATAGTGAACCAGGCCGAGTCAATAAGAACCAGATTAGCCTCCAATTCTGGTTCAATTGGGTCCGACCGGCCAGTTCGGTTCAGTTTTCAAAATTTTGATATTTCGTAATAAAAAATTAACAAAAATAAAACTCTAAAAATATAAATACCAAATTGGGTTATAGTAACCAAGATTATGAAGAAGTAAATAAAAGAAAATCACTTTCGGTATTTCTGTTCACGTAATTATCTTGCTTGAATTTGGTGGTTGTGGGGGAGATTGTGAAAAGGATTAGATTTGGTGGGATCGCAAGGACCAAACTTTGCAATGTTGGGAAATATATAAACAAAGTGGGGTTTCAACTTTGATGGGATCGGACGCATTCCCATTTTGAAATGGAGAAAAAGTTGAGAGGATAAGGTTCAACCAAACCTTATCTTCAATGGAAGATAGAAACACAACACCATGATTTTTGGTCAGTAAGAATATTTTTAATTAATACGTATCAACTAAGAGGAAGGGAGAAACGGATAAACAAATAAACAAATAAACGGGTTGTTGTTGATTAGTTGCAGACAGATGTTACGAGATCAGAGATGGTCTAAAGTTGCAGAAAAAAAATATATTATTGATGTAGTACTTGCAGCAAGATGTTAGATTTGTCGAAACTCAAAATCGAATCGGGCAAAACGAAGCTAAAAAATAACAAATATATATATATATATATTATGGGTTGTTTTTGTTCGAAACTAGTTTATGCATTTTTGAGATCTGTAAGGGAGAAGCATCTGGGAGGATCGAGGGAGTTTGAATTTCTGCTGAATCGGGTAAATGTGTTTGACTTGTCTTCTCCGCCGCCGGCGCCGCCGGCGTCTCCTTCTTCGTCGACGGCGCTTGTTTTCGGGCGCCACCGGGATTTGTAGGCCATTAAAATTCTTCTGCGCTTGTTGAAGGGATTCTCCGCCTTGGCGAGTTCTTTGGCTGTTGTTTGGGATGTTATGTCTGAGAAACAGGCGAAGGACTTGGATTTGCCCGAGAAGTGACTCGACAGTCCTCTCCTGAAAATTAGTTCAACAAGATTATCAATACTCGATTACTGTAAGACGATTAATTAACAGACAAGAAAACAGACAAAAAGGGTTTTCAGATCATAAATTTTTGAGAACTGGGTTGGTGTCTTCTTTTTAGAAGATAGCAGGAAGCAGGAGGAAGAAGATTAAATCTCAGTCTTTCCTTTTTTCCTTTTCTATACAGTCGCTACAAAAACATGTTCTTCATACTTCATACTGAAGAAAGCAGTTGAGTTGACTCGATGCTATTCAGATCTACGAGCAAATTAACAACAAGGACTGGAGGATTGGAGTACAATGGCGAGGAGAGGGAAGAAACAAGGGAAAAAGCCTTACTTTATGGGTAAAGATTCCTCCAAGGCGTCGAGAGAGCCCAACCCTCCTTTCGAATTGCTCTCCACTTCTTCCTCCTCTACCTCCTCTTCGGAGCTGCTCTCTCCTCCGACGCCGATTGAGGAACTCTCTTCCGAAACAGAGTGATGCAACGAAAACCCACCTTTCCTCCTCTCCGTTACTCCCTCTCCCGGTTTCAAATATGCGGAAAGACACGATAGATTGGGCTGCCCCTTTCCGACGCACGCCACCGGAGACGCCTCGTCTCCCAGGAGCGCCACAGTCGGCCCTCCGGCGACTTCCCTGCTTCCAAACACCAACGACATAACATAAACCCGAATAACTGAACCCCCAAACCAAGGGAAAATCGATCCCCGCACCCCCGTTTCCTCCTCCCAACACTCGAAAAACAGAAATCAAATCGAAACGACACCGGCTAGCCTTGCCCACTTCTATATATGGCAAAAGGTGTCGTGAAGAAGACCGAGTTTGAAAGACGGAGATTGGAAAGAGACGGTTACGGGGTCGAAAAGAAGAAAGAATAAGGGAATACGAATGAGAAAGGTGGGTATTTCCATTGGAGAAATACGGAACTGGAAACTGGGAAGAAAAGGGAGAAGAATTCGCGTTCCAGTGAGAGAGAGACACAGAGAAGGTGGGTTGGTCTTCATTTCTTATCACCCACACACCCCCAAAAAATCGCCATTAAATAATCAACGAATAGGGAAAGACAGTGAAGAGAGGGAAAGAGAAGAGTTTGACACCAATACCATATATATATCTCTTCATAAGAGAGCTTGTGTGACTTCGACAGCGATTTTTTCACTGAAAAACCGTATCCCGTATCCAGGGATTCCAACCCTGGCATTTAATTATGAGGTTTCAGAAAAGCCACCAGGGATATTATGGCATAACCAGATTTACTTGTGATAAATTTATATTTGACATGGGATGAAATTCTATATAGTGTTTCTCTTATTTCTAGAAAGTTGTTAATTTGTAGGCCAAATTAACGATGTTAATTTGACCGACCAGGTTTAACTAGAATTGGAGGTTCTCACTATAATCAGCATTATTTTTGTTTCTTAATAATAAAAATCTTAAATATACATAAAATATAATATATTTGTTTCACCGAAAATCCACCGGTCCGCGAAGAGGCGCGATCGGGAGAGTAATTCGATTTATAACAGAGAATTTGTGTTATAGTTGTGTTTGAATATCAAGGAATGCGAGTACAATCTCCTAGTATCTCTCTGATTCGATCTCCGTATGAGTTGAGTGAAGTTTCGGCTTCTGGCAAGTTGTCGTTGAAATTCGAGTTTCAGGAACGAGTGTGCACGAACTGTTATGGCTTTGGTCGATTGAAAGTATTTGTGCTCCGCGTGTATCGACTTGTGACGTCGCCAGCGAACGTGTAGAGTTGCTCCGGTCGAATTGTAGAGTGACGATGAACTGTGAGATGCTGAACTTCTCTGGCTCGAAAGAGTCTCTGTGCTTGAGAGTTTTTGGGTGAGAGATTTTCGAACTCCTGTGACAGAATGTTTCTCGCTATTTGTAGCCGATTATGTGCAGTTATTGGGGGTCAATCCTCAGAATGGGGGTCACGATCCCCTTTTTGTTGTAGTTGCTGAAATGGGAGGAGGACAAGGAGCTCCTCTGTTGGATCCCCCGAATGAGGATCGCATTGTCCTTTTTCTCAGCTTCTTCGGTCGGCGACCAAACATGGTCGTTTAACTGTTGGAGAAGCTGACTCATGGCTTGGTTGCGGACTATTGCTGACGCGGCAATTCATTGCTGACGAGGGTGGTACTATATCAATGACGCGATGACGCGACGACGCGAATGGACTTGGCAATGGGCTGCGATGAATGACTTCGAGAATCGACAGAGCCTGCCCACAACAATCGTTTGCTGGACCGATGGGCATTTGGGCTCGTCGAATTTGGGCTAGCCACATTTTAGTGCATACAGTATTATATGCATTAGTTGAACCATTGGTCTAACATGGTCTGATTGGGTCGACCAAAATCTAAGACATATTGCTGGTGCGATGACCAGTTCATTTTTTAAAATATTGGTTCCAAATTCCAATTTGAGTAATTACTTAGAGAATGAAAAAGGCTAATACATTATTTTTTTAAATGACAATTATATTTACATTGTATTGCTTCGCGGGCCTCGGAGTTTACTTCCTGGTGCTAACTCACTTTCGCCAGTAATAGCCCAGTCGCTTGACTTATAGATGGAGCATCGGGCCAGCTTAGTGGTCGCCGCAAATTCCACTGTGTGTCTCTTTTAGCACTTGTAGCCCCTCTTCTTTTGATAAACATCTAAGGAGTAGACCTTCATATGACCTTCACTAGAGTACGTCATGGATGAAAACTACTTTGGAGCTGCTCGGCGAATCTGGACTTGCTCTCGCAGGTCGACAGGGAGTATGCCGTGGCGAAGGAAGTTTGTGATGGGCTCGCGCCAGTCTCCCGTTGTGTTTTGGCTGGCCGATATAGGAGGAGATTCTTCTATCTCTTCTGTCTGCTCTTCTTCTGTTTCTTCCTTGACCGGTGGAGGGACTTCCCATCATTCGCAAATGGGGACTTGACTTGTCCGTTCGTCGAATTGTGCTAAGCTGGCAGCAATTCCAGCCAATGCGTCGGCTGACCCATTTTCGGATCGAGGAACGTAGTGGAGTGAGGCTTTCGGAATTTGGGCTAGGAGTTCACCAACATCTCTCCAGAATGGTACGAGTTTGGGTTTCTTTACTTCGAACTCCCCTGTGAGCTGCTTGATGACTAGAGCCGAGTCGCCGTAGATGTTTAACTACGACAGCTTCATCTCGACCACTGTGCCGAGTCCGAGGAGCATAGCTTGATACTCTGCTTCGTTGTTCGAACAATTTTGAGTTAGAACGAACGAATACGGGAGCAGGTCCCTTCTCGGTGAAACGAATAGAACTCCTGCGCCGGCTCCATTTCGTCGCGCGACACCGTCGAAATACATCTCCCATGGGGGAAGTACCTCGATCAGGAAGATTTCTTCGTCTGGGAACTCTTCTGTTAATTCCCATTCGGCCAGCACCGGATGGTCGGCCAAGAAATTTGCCAGTGCTTGGCCTTTAATTGCTCGTTGCGGCACGTAATTGATTTCGAACTCGGATAAGAGCAACACCCATTTTTCCAGTCGACCAGAGAGGAATTGGCCGCGACATGATGTATTTCAGCGGGTCAGCTCGCGATATTAAGTTCGGCGAAGCTTTTGGATTGCAAAGATGAGCGCCATATAGGTCTTCTCGATTGGTGAATAATTGAGTTCGGCGCCCACCAGTGTTCCGCTTAAGTAATAGAGAGAACGTTCTTTGTTGTCCTCATCGCATTGAGCCAAGAGAGCTCCCACCGATTTCTCCTATGCTGCGATATACAACAACAACTGTATGTCGATGATTGGAGCTACGAGCACCGGTGGCTTGGTAAGATACGCCTTTATGTTGTTAAAGGATTTTTGGCAAGACTGGTCCCACTCGAACGGTGTATCCTTCTTGAGGAGGCGGCTGAAGGGCTGGCATCTCCCGGCTAAGTTTGAAATGAAATGCCGATTATATGCCAAGTGGCTATGGAAGCTCTTGAGTTTGGAGACGTTTCTAGGCTCCGGCATCTTTTGAATCGCATAGAGATTTGACTGATCGATTTTGATTCCTCTGTGATGCACAATGAATCCCAAGAATTTGCCCGAGGTGACACCGAATGCGCATTTCAACGGATTCATTTTGAGCTGAAACCATCGCAGCCTTTCAAACACTACCTTGAGGTCGAGAAGATGGTCTGCCCTCTATTTTGTTTTCAGCACCAAGTCGTCGACATAGCATTCGACGCGCTTTTGTAAGAAGTCATCGAAGATGTTTTGCATTGCCCTCTGGTAAGTCGCACAGGCATTCTTGAGTCTGAATGGCATCACCTTGTAACAGAAGATGCTTTTAGGAGTACGAAACGCAGTAAGCTCCTCATCTTTCTGGTCCATCCGAATTTGATTATAGTCGGAGGACCCGTCCATGAAGGATATTGCTTCGTGGCCTGTCGTCGCATCGACCATGAGTTCGGTTATTTGTAAAGGGAAGTCGTCCTTCAGGCACGCCTTATTCAGGTCGCGAAAGTCGACGCAGACCCGGATTTGGCCAGTCTTCTTCTTGATAGGCACGATGTTTGCGATCCAAGACGGGTACTTCACCTCTCTGATGAAATTTGCCGCGATCAATTTGTCGACCTCCTTTTCAATTTCTGGCACAAGTTCTGGTCAGAACCGTCATTGCGACTGCTTGACCGGCCGAACAGAGGGATGAACTGCCAATTTGTGAACTGCAACTTGCGGGTCGAGGCCGGGCATTTCCGTGTAGTTCCAGGCGAATATGTCGCGATATTCATGAAGTAGCGACATGTATTTGACCTCTTCTTCGGCCGACAGTGAAGCACTGAGGAATGTCGGCTCAGGTCCTCTACCATGCCCAAATCGACTTTCTTTAATTCATCGACTGTTGACTGGACGCCTTCCTCGAACGAAGTCGGGGCCTCCTTTAGGACGAATTCCTCCTCTTCTTGATCATCGTCGGCGATGGAGATGTGGTTCACCATAAACGAATCATATGCGCGAGCTCGTGCGATGGCTGCTCTCAAGGCGTAAATAACCATTGGTTTCGGAGTGTCTTTCTTTTTCGTCGGAGTTTGGCCGACTAAAACTAGATGTACGTCTTCTGGTGCCTTTCTGGTTATTTTGACTGGCTTCGTCTGGGCTGTATAAATTTTGATCGGCTTCTCCTTCTGGTAGCCGAGGCCTAGGCGACCTAGATTGATTCGATGGCCTTCGTTTCTCAATTTCTCCTGTTCTGGAGTGAGAACCGGTAGAGTAACTGGTAGTTTCTCATGGATTTGATCTGTTGTGAGATTGCCCCTGGCTCTAGCCATTAGTCGGTACGCGTTCGGGTCGAAACCTTCATTTGAGCGAGTGGAAGGTAATTGCACAAGGTTCGGGAACTGCTTCATGACACTTCTTTCCTCGAGCTTTGGCAATGGGAGAGTGACCTTTTTCGTCAAAGGGGTCGGCTGGATTTTATGGCAAACGACCAAGGGAGCTTCTCCTTTCTTCCTTTGCGACTGTGGGATGTATCGCAAGATGGGTACACTGCGCTGCTTCTGTGCTGGAGTGGCTGCGGCCGATTTGTGGCCATGTGCAGGCTGGCTACTGTGTGCCGGCTGTTTTGGAGACACGACTTGCGTCGTGGTCTGTTTTGGGGATGCGGTTTGCGTTGGCTGTTTTGGGGACGCAACTTGCGTCGGTAGTTTGGGCGATGCAGCTTGCGTCGGAGTGCTTTTGACATTTGACGCCTGGTTTGACCATGGTGACAATTTGACTGTCGGTCTAGTCGTTAGATAGAATTTTGCGTCTGCAAATGACGCTTTAGCCTCTGTGAATGGACTTTCATTAGCGTACACCATCTTTTGCTCGTCGTTCTCCCAATATTTGAAACACTGATGAAGTGTGGATGGCATGACTCTGTTTGCGTCGAGCCACGGCCGACCCAAGAGCAGGTTGTAAGATGTCCTCGAGTCGATGACTTGAAAAGGAGTTTCAGCCACCATGTCGCCAATGTGCAATTTGAGGTTGGTCATGCCAAGCGTCCTCTGACCTTCTTGATTGAAGCCTTGGATGAGGAGGGAACTCGGAGAGAGGTCTCCAGCAGAGAGGTCGACATTCTTCATCGTGCGAATCGGCAGAATGTTGACTGCGGATCCACAATCGACGAGGATACGGTTGATTTTGTGGTCTCTGATGTAGCCGGAGACGAATAACGGTCTATTGTGATTCTTCGTCCCCAAGTGCACGTCCTCTTCTCAAAATGTGATACACGACGGGCATGAGACGGCGAGTGCTTCCTCCGACTTTGCCAGCTGCGGGCAGGATTGTGCATCTTCTTCCTCCTTTCTGTAAGGGGGAGTTAGACCGACTTTCTGTAAGTCGGTCTTCCTCATAAGCAGCATCTCAACTCCGGCTTGGAGTTCCTCTGGTTTATCGAGGACTCGAATTAGAGCTTGCCTTGACCGAATGGCCAAGTCGAGATCGTCTTCTATCTCGTTAAGCGGCGAGATTTGTTTGAGAGACGTCTCGAGGTCGTCGCATTTGATGACCGGTCTTTTGCCTTTGTCGTGTGATATTGTATGCTGGGGAGGAACTGTTGAGCAGGTCACCACCATTGCTGGCAGCGCAAGGAACTCCTTCGGGAAGAACTCTGCCAATGTGACTTGTCTTCTTTTATTTTTGCTTGCCCCTTGGACGTCGGTCCTAGGAGCTTCTCTTTGGCGCTTCGTGGCTTTTTTATTTGGCCGCTTCGCCTTTGTTCTGGAGTTCACCGGTGCCGATTCGATTTCTCATATAGGCTTCTTTCTCCAGGTAACCAGGATCCACCCCTCTGCGTCGGCTGCAGCTTGTTCGCGGGGTGCCGATTTTTGTGCGACCTTAGTCGGTGGTCGTCTGTTGTTGTGGTGCGGTCGGTTAGAGGGACCGGATTTTGGACGTTACTCCTTCTTTGTGACCTGCTGCTTATTTGGCCGAGTTCACCGATTTGGCTCGGCTTGGATGGAGATGACGTGTGAGGAGGTTGTATTTTCAGCTCCTTCGATTTTGATGCGGCCTTGGGCCGCCAGCTCCATGATCTGATCCTTCAAGACGAAGCACTTCTCGTTCGGGTGCCCGACCAGCTGATGGTACTTGCAGAAGTTGGGATCTTTGCTCCTGGACAAGTCGCTGGGTCTTTTGACTTACGGCAGCTTGAGTAACTGGTTGTCGAGCGACTGGTCCAGCATAACGGCGACATCCGCGTCGGCAAACGGGTATGTCTTGACCTGTCGCTCTTCCAGCGAAGGCCGTCGGTAGGTACCCCTGGTTAATTGTCGTGGGAGGTACGTTGGTTTGCCTTTGCTTCCGACTTTGATGGGCTCAAAAGCATTCGTCGCGAAGGAATCTTTTGTTTTCTCCTTCGCGGCTGATGCCTTCCCCTTTTTGCGAGGGTCGGCAGAAAAGGATCCTTCTTCTCCTCGTTCCTCCATAAGATTCTCCATGTTATGAACTTATGTCGCAAGCTCTTAGAAGTCGGCCGGCCTCCGATTGCGAATGTAGCGCAGGAGTTTCCACTACATCCCTCGAGAGCACATTTCAATTTCGGCCTCGAGAGAGAGACTTGAGCTTTCTTTGCAGTTTAAGCTCAAGTTCCTCCACCGGTTGATGTAGTCAACCACCTTTTTGCCTTTCTTTTGTTTGAGATTGGCGATTTCGACCAGCGTGACGGTGCGCCGAGTGCTGTAGAATCGGCTGAGGAATTCGCGTTCGAGCTGCTCCCAACTGTCGATCGATTCTTGGGCCAACTTGATGTACCAGTCGAAGGCATTTTCCTTTAGTGACTGGCCAAACTGCTTCACCAACAAGTCATCGTCGGTGCCGACGTTGTTGCAGGTCTCTATGAAGTGGGCGACGTGTTGTTTGGGGCCTTCGCTAGGCGACAGATTTGTTGTCGCCCGAGCTGTTCCGTACAACGCAGTTGATTAGCTCGGTGACTGCGTCGATGGTGAGAGCCATCAGATCTGCTTCAGCTCGGCCTCTGCGGATGGTCACTGGTGCGACGGGCGGCAGCTCGTCGTCGGAAGAAGGCTCTTCTTGTGGTGGTCCGGCTGAACCACTGGTAATCGGCCGATTTCGGTCGACTTCTTGAGAAATTCCACTAGAGTTGTTGGTGGCCGCGCCCATTTCAAGCCGCTCTTATATTCTCGTGATTTGGAGGTCACAAGCTGCAAGTTGCGAGTCTTTGATACGCACCTGTTCACTTTGTTCTTTGAGCGCAGCCTGCATTTCAGCAAGCTGCTCTTCGATGGTTTTGGCCGAGGTTGTCATCACAGCCATTCTCACGGTCTGCGTCAGTGAAGTTATTCCCAAAGCCGATCGAGGAGGTGAGATTTTAACTGGCGACCGTATTGGGGAAACGGTCATCGGTGTCCTCGATTGTGGAGTGGTTGTGGTGGGCACCAGGCTTGCGGTGGCGATCGCTGATGAAATTTGGCAGGGAGGAATAGGTGATGTTGCGACAGGGGAGGTCGCCGGTGTCTGTCGGCGAGGTGACCGGATGGGTGGTGGACCTTATTTTCATCTAGTGTTATGCATTTTCATCAAGGGAATTGAAAGATACACATATTTGAAAACTTGGCAGCAAATATAAAATTATGGGCAGAAAGTGAGTTGGAGGCATTTTGCAAGCACTATATCTCCCTAACCACTTATCATCTAGAGCTGAAAAGGGCTTCCTGGAAAGTACTAAGTATGAACTTTAATTTCCTTAAAACTGTTTTCTAAGAATCATTACAGAAAAGTTTAAGATTCAGCTCAAAGACAGCAAGATGGTAATGTTTCCAATCAGAAATTTTGCCAAAAAATAGTTTTAAATACCCAACTTGCAGCAATCATAACTCTCTTTCGATTAAAAAATATTCTTCCATGAGCACAATACCTTTTCCAACACAATAAAAAAGAGAACCTCCAAGTTATACTAATTAAACAAAAATTTAAAATTAACTACAAATTCAAAATTCTTATTTCTATCTACTCTAACATCTCAAATGTAAACTCCTAATCCTAAACTACTAGTCCAGGTGATCTGATCCACCAGGATCGAATGGAAACTGGAACCATCCATGCCTAAGGATATTTTTTGCTTTGGAATGTGCTGCATGGTGATTATAACCCTTGGGCAAAGAGCTGGTCACTCTTTCCTTTTTTTGGTTGGCTTTGAACATGTTTTGATCAATCAGTCTTACCCAAGTTTTCTTCACACTACCCAGACCCAATAAAATTCTAACTTCATCTTTTATGGGTGGTTTATAGGATTGGATAATGAAGAAATCGATATCTATTGAGAGGAAGGAATGATCATCAACCTTTTTGTCCTCTATCCTAGCTTCTACATGTTGTTCATGGGGTTTTTCTAAATTTTCTTCTTCTTCGACCCCATCCCCTTCTTTCTCTTTTGCATCTGTTTCTTTTTTCTCCATGATCTTTTCATCTGCTCCCTCTTGAAGTTTCTGAAAATTACAACAACTCTCAGCTCTCTCCGTTGTATCTTCCTCTATGTGTTCTGCAGTAACACATAAAGTAAAACAAGAAGAGCTAGATGTATACATCCATTCAAGTTCATCATCATCAAATAGCTCAAGAGAGAATTTTTTAGCATTCATTCTTTTGATCAATTCATGCTTTAGCTCATTTACTAGATTATTTGATCATCTCTAATGGACGGATGAAAAATATGCAACTATGGCTCAGAAACATGAATACCTTCTAAACTAGGTTGTTCCTCAAGTGTATTTAACATTGTATCTACTTTGGCAGAATAGTCATTCACTAGAGTGGCAAACCTAGACAAGTCTTCTTAAGGTTGAGTGGGAGATGAATGATGATAAAAAGGATCACTAAACATAGGAGGGTGCTCATACCTGAACATGGACAATTACCCATGTGGCCATTTGACCTGCAAATCATTCTCAAAACAAGTATTTACATTTTGCCTAGAGAAATAATAATCATGCTCTCTTCTATAGGAATCATTACGTTCATTATCAATAGCAAAGGACCATGATAGATCAGAATCACACCTCCATGGGTCGTAATTAGAGGATGTATATGGTTGGGGAATTTCCCAAAATGAGTTAGGATATGGACTTAGCTCATTCTGCATGTAATTCCACCTCTCATCAGTGTGCCTGAAGTTAGACCAGTCCATTAAAGCTCACAAGCCACAGATCATAGTTACCTAAGGAGTGCTCTTTTCGGTTCCGGATCAGGTTCAACTAGCGGCTAACCACTAATTTTGGTTTTCATTCACAGCTCTGGTTCAACCTGAAAAGATAGAATAAAAACATTTAATCTCAATCACCAAATTAAAATTTACTTAAACTTACTCTCAAATCAATGGTCCCCGGCAATGGCGCCAAAAACTTGTTGGGTGTCCAGCAAGTGCACTAGGTCAGCAAGTAATATAGACTCAAGAGTCCAGATATCGATCCCACAGAGACCTTGATGAGAATTTAGTTTAAGCAAAGAATCTTCTGCTGATTGAGGTAAACAATTTTTAATTTTGAGAAACTCGAAAAGAAAAGAGAATTAAACTAATAGATAAGACAACTAAACCTTATGGAGATGAGATATTGGGGAAAAGTGTCAATCCCCCCTAGTTATTAGTATGCAAAGTTTTGATTTTATAGCTCCAGTACCTTTTCCTTGACTTAGCTTTTGAAAACCTAGTTACTCATATACAAGAAATAACTTTGACCTATTCTTTCAACTCCATCACAATCCGGAACGATCTAGTTAGAAAAATGAGTTGTTTTAGAAAACGAAGAATCAAACTAATAGTCCAAACTTCTACTGAATTATAATTTCTCTATTCGAACCTCGTTGTACTCAGAAAGCAATTCAGACTAGAAGTAAGCAAAGAAATTAGATTCTAAATCAAAGGCAAAGTACTGTTTTCCTATAAATTTCAAAATTTTAACATATTAAAACCCGGAGTTCATAACTTCCCCAACAGAGAGACTACTCAATGCTAACAATATAAACACACATAAAGGATTGCCCTTAGCTTCAGCTTGTGCCTCGACTGAAATCTCCACCTCTTCTCTCGAAAGTGCCAAGAGGTCGTGCACTACTCCCTCTGGACTTCCTCTCTTCTCCAAATTAACTAAAACAATGAGAAAAATAAACTAAGGATTGAATGCCTTTCACTCATCCTCGGACCCCTATTTATAGTAGGACTTCTGTCCAAGCTTTGTAATTTGGTCTTTGTCCAAGGGTAGAAATCATCCCGTCCTGATCTCTGAATTACATGAAATTACATAAGAACCTTCCTTCCATGGTCCTTGACTTTTGTTCTAAATTTGAGTTGAATTTGAATTAGGAAACACGAGATATGTTGGTTCTACTGCCAATTTCAGCACTAGGTCCACCACTTCAAAAATTTAAAACTTCAAAAGGACAATTTTAATTGACCTAATATTTTGTGATATGATTCTCAATCCTCTCAGAAGTCTGTGGTCCAAATTTGGATTCAATTGGGAGTCAGAATATCAAGATATGATATCTTCAAACTCTAACTGTAGTTTCCTTCTTTAGCTGTCTCCTAATCAGCATTGGACTTCATCTCTTTGAGCATTCAAACCTCTTAGGATTCCCATCAATTTCCTCTGGAGACTTCGTGGACACCTTCATTATGTACTTAGGACTCTATATCCCATGTTTGAACTTTATTACTTTTTAGAACCCCGAGATTTTACGATTTTGCATTGTTGTGTCACTAGCGCGGTCGCGCCATTAATGTATCTGATATTGGTGCGGTTGCGCCACTCGGGCAGAATTTCTTCTAAGTACTCTAATGGAAACAACCTCAGTCGTGTTAGGAAACTCCATAGGCTCAGTGGTGCCATCTTGGTGCAAAAACGCCATTCGGATGGCGCGGTAGCATTGAATTGTGCCCTCCAACTGGTGCGGTCGCGCCGGTTCCTGCAACCTTGTACCTTTTTGAACTAAAATCTTCATATTTTCTTCGTTTTAGCTCCGATTTTAATAATTCTTATTGCGTTGGACTCCGGAGAGAAAAAAAAAATGAACTTGAGATATATTTCATGATATTGTGATGAATATTGACTCCAGAATATAATTTAAAAATAAAATTGAGCTCTAAAAATAGTGTCTTTTAGACACTTATCAATAGCCAATGAAAGTTCCCCTCAATCGTCCACGACTCCTATAGCTTCCCTCCTTGCCCACTCGCAAACTCTAAGTCGGGGCGCTATCTTTGACCTCGGCCAGACATTAGGCCAAATTTGTGTGTCTGTGAACAACATCACGTATCATGTCTCGATCAAGCTTGATCGAGATTACTACTTACTATGGTGCCAGCAATTTCTTTCAGTATTCAATAGCCAATCTCTCATGGGATTCATTGATGGCTCAATTCAACCACCACGACAGTACTCTACTGTGTACTCCTCTTTAGTCACACCCGAATACATCTAGTGGTATACCCTCGACCAAACGATCCAGAGTTGGTTCATGGCAACCTTGTCCAACAATTCGATTGGACAAACAATCGGCCTCACCAGTGCTTCGATAATGTGGCTTAAACTCCAAAGAGCCTATGCCCCAACCTCTCAAGCTCGGTTGAACCATCTTCGGTTCACTCTACAGACCCTGCGAAAAGGGTCTCTTTCCATGGGAGTTTATTTGGATCGTGTCAAAACCATTGTGGATGATCTTGCTGCTGCCGAATAACCACTCGACGACAAGACTGTGGCACACTATGGGGTTAATGGACTCAACACTGACTTTAAACCGTTTGCTCAAACGGTTACCGGACAAGTTGATTTGATGATTTTTGACCCTCTTACAATTCTATTGCTGACTCAGGAGCATCGTCTCCAGTTACAAGTCCAATTGCATAATTTGGACTCCTCATTTAGACCCTCTCTCAATGTTGCTACACGAGGTCACCGCGATGGTGGTCGCAGTGGTCGTGGCTATCTTTCAAAAGGTCGCGGCTAGAACGGTGGTCGTGGTTTCGGAAGAAACCAGCAAGATTGAGGTGATTCCTCAAATTGTCCTCTTTGTCAGATTTGTAACAAAAGATATCATACTCTCATTCAATGCCACAATCGGTTCAATCTATGCTATCAGCCGCCTGCTCTCCCAGAAGCTCGGTCAGTGCACCTGGGCAATTCCTCTGATTCGACATGGTACATTAATTATGGGGCATCAAACCACATCTCCTCAGACGCTTCACTGCTTACTGACAGTGGTCCATACCATGGACTTGACCAAGTTATGTTTGGTAACGGATCTAATTTACTTATTTCAGCCATTGGTACACTCAATCTTACACCTTCTTTACCACTTCAAGGAGTTCTTTCCATTCTCTTTCCCTTAAGAATCTATTATCTGTTTCAAAACTTACCTCTGATCATAATTGTCAAGTTATTCTTTATTCTAATGGTTTTCGTGTACAAGAAGCCAATACGAGTAAACTTTTTCTCAAGGGATGGAGTAGGAACGACCTTTATGTCGTTGACCACAATGCTTCTCCAAGTTGCTTACTATCTTCAGTGTCTGATTTCTCATTCTGGCATCATAGGTTGGGGCACCCTGGTGTTTCTGTCATGCGTCATGTCTTTCGCAATCTTAATATTGTAGTTTTAGATTCTAATAATAATACATGTCATGCTTGTCGTGTCATCAAGTCTTCTACTCTTCCTTTCTCCTTTCAAACACGCGCACCATCTATGTTGCACATGATTTCGGCAGATATTTGGGGACCTTGCCCCATCACTTCTATCAATGGATACCGTAACTATATCTCCTTTGTCGATCACTACTCAAAGTTCACTTGGTTGTTTTTGTTATCATCTAAAGCCGAAATTCCATCTGCTTTTGCCAAATTCAAGATCCTAGTTGAAAATCAATTTTCGACTAAGATTAAAGTTTTTCAGTCATATGGCGGCAGTGAGTTCATGAGTAAGAAATTAAAGGAACTTCTGTGCACCTCAGGTATCCACCACAATCTCCTGCCCCTACACACCACACTTAATGGCTTAGTTGAAAGGAAGCATCGTCACATCGTGGAGATAGGCATGACCTTACTTTCACAAGCTTCAATGCCCAAATCTCAATGGGACTGCGGTTGCTACATCAGTTTACATTATCAATTGTCTCCCCACTCCAATTCTTCATTCCAAAAGTCTGTTTAACGTCCTTGTTGGTAAACCACAAAATTATTCCTTGCTTCGAGTGTTTGCGTGTCAATGCTACCCACATCTTCAACCTTACTCAGCTCACAAACTTTTAGATAGGTCGACAACATGTGTTTTCTTGGGTTATCATCCAATTACAAAGGATATAGATGAGTAGATGTAGCCAGAAATAAAGTATATGTCTGTCACAATGTGGTATTCGATGAGACGGTTTTTTCCTACTCCCAACCTGCCCTACTTCATACACCAAAGCCCTCATCTTCACCCTTAATTCCACTCCTTCCTCTACCTCCCATTGTACCTCCTCCCGTACCCTCCACTATACCTACGACTGCAACTCCCAATGTCATTCAAATCATAAGTACACACACCAATCTCACAATTGACAACTCCTCCTCATTTCCAAAAATAAAGATCCGAGCACGACCTAGTGCTCCTCATGCCACCTATCCCATGACTACATGGTCCATGACTAACTCCCTCCCATCCTGCACCATCCTCATCTCTCAACATACTTTACCAGCCCACCACCCCACACATGTACCCACTTGTTATAGTCAAGTAGTGAAGGCCCCAGAATGGCGTACTGCGATGAAAGAGGAATTTAATGCTCTGCAGACAAATCACACATGGTCACTTGTTTCATTACCGCAGGGTCGAAGGGCGATTGGTTGTAAATGGGTCTTATGAATGAAGAGCAAACCTGATGGCAACATTGACAGGAACAAAGCTCGTCTGGTAGCAAAGGGGTTCAACCAGCACGAAGGACAAGACTACTTTGAAATATTCAGCCTATCTAGTTGTCAAGCTAGTTACAATTCCCACGACATTGACTCTTGCAGTAGGTTGCAAGTGGTTAATTCGTCAGTTGGATGCAACAATGTTTTCCTCAATGGCAATTTGGATGAAGAAGTTTACATGGTCTAACCTCCCAGATTCCAAGACAAGACCCATCCTAATGCAGTTTGTCGGCTTCACAAATCTCTTTATGGACTGAAGGAAAGCCTTAGAGCGTGATACCAATGACTTACATCTTATCTTATTGACCTTGGATTTTCTTTATCCAAATTGGACTCCTCTCTCCTCGTCAGGTACACCTCTATTGCCACTATCTTTGTTTAGATTTATGTTGATGATATCATCATTACGACAGTTCCACAAAGGACATCGTTGGCCTTGTCGCCAATATGCAACGAGAGTTCTCTATTAAGGACTTAGGTGCTCTCCACTATTTCCTTGGGGTTGAGGTTACCTCACAACAGAACGGTCTTCACCTTGCTCATACTGAATACACTACTGATATTTTGTCTTGGTTGGGTCTCTTTGAAGTTAAACCATTGTCCACACCAATTGTTACCGGCTCCAAACTATCAAAATATGAAGGCACTCCCCTATCCGACCCCTCCCCCTATTGAGGCACCGTCGGTGCCTTGCAGTACCTTACCCTGACACGATCAGACATTCAATATGCGGTCAATCAAGCTTGCCAATTTCAACAGAATCCCATAGACATACACTGGTTTGCGATTAAAAGTATTTTACGTTATCTTAAGGGGACTCTCAGCAATGGCCTAGTCATTCATCCTTCCTCCGATCTAGGGGTGGGCGTATACTCTGATGTCGACTCGGGCGGTTGTCCTGATGATCGGCGCACAGTAACTGGCTTCTGCATTTTCCTTGGTGGCTTACTCATTTTTTTGTCCTCCAAGAAACAACCGACGATTGCCCATTCTAGCGCAGAAGTAGAATACCGCGCGCTTGCTATTGTTGTTGCAGATGTTACATGGGTTCTTTAGCTATTCAAAGAACTCAAGGTGTTCGTATCCAGCCCCTTGGTGATTTGGTGTGACAACCTATCAGCCACATACATTGGTGCAAATCCCTTATTTCGCGGCAGAGCCAAGCATGTTGAGCTTGACTACCATTCCATTCTTGAAGTAACTCGAGTAACATTTGCTTCATCCAAATAAGTTGTGCACAACAACTTCCTGCTGCTATGTATTCAACTTCTGCAATCCAGAGAGATATCGAGTTCTGTTTCTTACTATACCAGGATATCAAACTAGTACCTAGATAAAAGCATCCTCCTGAAGTACTTTTTCTATCATTAACATCTCCTGCCCAATCAGCATCACTATACCTGGCTAGCACATTACTTGTATTTGTTGAATACTAGATTCCCAAGCTGACTGTACTTTTTACATATCGAATAATCCTCTTGACTGATTTTACATGAGACTCTTTAGGACATGATTGAAATCTAGCACACATGCCCACACTATAGCTTATATCTGGGCGACTTGCTGTCAGATACAACAGGCTGCCAATCAAACTTCTGTACAGGGTGGGATCTGTAGGTGTTCCACCATCATCCTTACCTAGACGATCAGTAGTGCTCATAGGTGTTCTCATGTCTTTAGCATCCTCCAGTCCAAATTTCTTCACTAAGTTCTTTGCATATTTTTCTTGTGAGATAAAAATACCATCCTTTCTTTGTTTGATTTAAAAGCCTAAAAAATAAGAAATCTCTCCCACCATGCTCATTTCAAATTCTTCTTGCATATGTCTCACAAACTGTTTCTGAGCTGACTCAATAGTAGAACCAAATATAATATCATCTACGTAGATTTGAGAGATTTGAGCTATAGTCAGTTCAGTACCTTCTTGTCTGATAAATAGTGTTTTGTCCACTCCTCCTCTTGTAAATCCTTTAGAAGAAAGAAACTTTGTCAGCCTGTCGTACCATGCTCTAGGTGCTTGTTTCAAACCATATAGAGCTTTAGTCAAATGATATACATCGTTTGGTCGATGTGGATCAATAAACCCTTTAGGCTGTTCTACATAGACTTCTTCAGCTAAATACCCATTCAAGAGCACACTCTTCACATCCATCTACTGTAGCTTGATCTTTAAAGAACTTTCTATAGCAAGTAGCAATTTGATAGACTCCAGTCTAGCCACTGGTGCAAAAGTTTCATCAAAATCAACACCTTCAACTTGAGTGTAACCTTGAGCCACCAGCCGTGATTTATTTCTCACAACATTCCCTTCCTCATCTGTCTTATTCTTAAACACCCACTTGGTGCCTATTACATTTATGTTGGCAGGCCGAGGTACAAGTGTCCATACCTCATTTTTGTCGAACTGTTCAAGTTCTTCCTGCATAGCTCTAATCCAGAATTCATCTTTTAGAGCTTCTTCTACTCTTCTTGGTTCAACTGCTAAAGTATAACACACAAATCTTACCATTTCTGAATAATTCTGTTTCTTTCCTCTGGTTCTCATTCCTTCATTAACATTTCCAATAATCGCATCCACTGGGTGATTCTTTTGAACCCTCATCGATGGATCTTTCTCTCTAGCCGGAGTTATATCTGTTGTTCTTACTTGCTCATCCTCTATTTCTTCAGAAATTTCAACCAACTCTTCACCAAGTGTATGACTCTCAATTGGGTCTGAAGATTGTGTAACCGAGTCAATACTTGTTTTTTTTGTAAGAATGTGAGGCATGTTCCCTTGCTCATCATCCAGTACTGGCAAATTCTTATTCTGATAAGCTATTTCTACATTTACTATTTCTATGACAGTGTTGTCATTTCTGAAAAATACCCTGTAGGCATGACTGTTCCTTGAATATCTTATGAAAATTCCTTCTGTACTCATGGAATCAAATTTTCCAAGTTGTTCACGGTCTCTCAGAACATAGCATATGCTTCCAAATTCTCGAAAATAATGAACCTTAGGTTTTCTTCCTTTCCACAATTCATATGGAGTTTTATGAGTCATATACCTGAGATGTACACTGTTACTTATATAGCAAGTTGTGTTTACCGCCTCAGCCTACAACTTGTGAGGAAGATTTTTTGAATTGATCATAGCTCGGGCCATCTCCTGGACTATTCTGTTCTTTCTCTCAACAACTCCATTCTGTTGGGGAGTAGGAGCAGAGAATTCATGAGATATTCCTTTCTTCTCACAGAATTGAGCAAACTGATTATTCTCAAATTCTCTACCATGATCACTTCTTATTCGAACTACTTTTCCTACAGACACATTCTTCTCAGTCATGAGTCTTCTACATAAACTTGCAAACACCTTATAAGTGTTTGACTTTTCTCTAATGAATTCAACCCATATAAATTTTGAAAAATCATCAACACACACTAGCACATACCTTTTTCCAGCAAATCTTTCAGTTTGAACTGGCCCCATCAGATCGATGTGAATCAGTTTCAGGGGTCGTTTCGTTGTGATGATCTTCAAGGCTGAATGAGGTATTCGATGTTGTTTTCCTACCATACATCCTTTACAGTCAACTTCTGTCTTATTGCTTACACCTGGTAATCTGCGTACAACTCCATACTTAAGCAACCTTTGCATGCCTATGGAGTGTAGATGACCAAGACGTTTGTGGCATAGTTGAGCAGTTATTTCACTAGTGTACTTACAGTGTTGTGAAATATTTAGCTTATAGCAATTATCTCCAGTTCTGGTCCCTTCTAGCACTGATTGTTTTCTGTCATCTACTACTAGACAACCCTCTTTAGTAAACCTGACATGTAGATTTTGGTCACATAGTTGACTGATACTGAGCAAGTTTGCTTTAAACCCATTCACTAGTAAGACATTCTTCAACTTTGGTAATCCATCAACTTTTAACACCCCTCTTCCAATCACTACTCCTTTAGCACCATCTCCAAAAGTCACTTGACCACCATCTTCTCTATGAATATTAGTCAGGTTTTTTGCATTCCCCGTCATATGCCGAGAGCATTCACTATCAAAATACCATATTCCATCCGAGGCTGCCTTTCGAGCCGTATGTGCTGCATATAGACTAATCTCCTTTTTTATTCATACATAGTTTGGTGCAGATTTTGAAACCATTCTAGATCCACTCCATCTCCAGTCCCTTAGCAACTTATAGCAATGTGGTCTGATGTGACCATACGCCCCACAGTAGTGACACACTAGGACTTGTGATGATCTATTTCGTCTAGATCGAGTCTTGGTGTACATCATTTTTTAGTAGCCTAGCCCCTGTTTCTCACAACTTCTTCTTCCTTGGATCAGAATATCATCTAATTTTTGTTTCCCCTTGTCAAACTTCATTAGAATGTCTTGTGATCATTTTAAGTCTTCCTCAAGTTTCAATATTACCTTTTCTTTCTCAAAAACTTCCTGTTTTATTTTATTATTGTCCTTTTCAAGAGAGGAAACTAGTTCTCTCAAGGTCTTTAATTCATCTTCTGCTCTTTGATCTTCTTCCCTCATTTCACCAAGCTGTCTCTTTAGTTTAACATTCTCTTTCTCAAGCACACCAATCTGTTCTCTCAGAATCTTTGTACTTTCAAGTACCCCATCCCATTGTTGAATGATGTTTTCTACCGTGATATCTTCATCTTCATCATTTGTATCCTCTTTACTGTTTGTTGAAATAGAGTGATTGTTAGATTGTGCTGATGAACCTAACTTCTGTCTGAAATTTGCTATAAATGCAACAAAATTGCATTCATCTTCTCCAGACAGCACTAAAAGACTTTTGCTTTCTTAAGTAAGTAGGACATTCTGATTGAATATGTCCTTTTCCACCACATTCATAGCATACCACAACTTTCCTTTTTGCTGCTACTTCAGTAGTTTCGCTTCCACCATTGTTTTGTCTGTTGTCTCCTTGCAGGTAACTTTTTTCCTTGTTCTTCCTGATAAACTTATTAAGCCCTTTTGCTAACAGAGACACTTTTTCATCTAATTCTGCAAGAGTGGTAGTTGACACATCATGGTTTCCAGCCAATTGAACTGATTCTTCTTTTGCTACTGACTGTAATGCCACACTTTCTTTTTTACTTCCTCCTGCTGAATCTTCTACTTCCTCGTTCATTTCAAATATTTTCAATGATCCAATCAATTCATCTAGTGTCATATTGTCAATGACTTTGTACTCTTCTATAGCTACTCTTTTGATCTTGAATTTAGAGGAGAGAGCGTAATACCTTTCTGCCTAGTCAATTTTGAGGAATTCTGTCTCCCAAAGCCGCAGATTGATTGGCTATATCCCTGATCTTGCCTTCATACTCCAATATTGACTCATCTTCTCTCATCCGCATAAGCTCAAACTGGGTTGTAAGCATCTACAGTTTTGACACTCTAACGCTCTCAGTTCCTTCATAGTGAACCTCTAATATTTTCCATGCTTCTTGAGTCGTGGTACAAGCAAAAATTCTTCTGAACTGTTCTTCATCCACTCCTCCAAAAATGGCATTCAAAGACTTAGAGTTGCAGTTAGAAAGTTTCTCTTCCTCTTCTGTCCACTCTGTATCTGATTTTTCAACTATCTTTTTATCAGCATTTTCTCCAATCTCTTTCGTCGGTGGAAACCATCCCTTCTCAATGGTCTTCCAAGCCCTTTCATCCTGTGCCTTAATATATATTTTCATTTTGGCCTTCTAGTAAGAGTAATTCGAACCATCAAGTAACGGTGGTCTGGTGTTTGAGGCTCCTTCCTTTAGGTATGACCCCATTTTTTCTGTCAGTGAAGATTTTCTAGATCTTTTTCCTCCAAACTAATCTGGAGCCTTCTCTGATACCACTTGAAATAGATTTGGGCTTCACGTGTACGTATGAGTGTACTTACACCCGAATACTGGTGTAATTACACTTAACCTTAATTTACTATTATCCTTAGAGACATCAACAATTGTTATCACAGTTCGGAACCAATAGTTCCTACTCTGTGGGGCACTCGGCCCAGGGTATTAAAGTTTACTAGAGAGAGTATTACAGTAGTGATGATTTGGTAATACTTACAGTAATGACTTCTCCTCCCTCAGGATTTGAATACAACTCTCTTAGCCTCACAACCTTCTGTTCCAACGATCAACAAAAGTCTTTTTGATACCCTTCACACTAAGGCTCTCCCCCTTAGTGTGTTCACTCAAGCAAGGGAAGTTATGCACGCAGTCTTCTCTGGATGAGAGCACTCTTGGATGGTCAACGTCTTCTTCAATATTAAGCCAGTACGACCTCTTGATCAGCACTAGTGGGAATACTCTTCACTCTACGAATAACACAATCGCCATTGCTGAAGAACTCCCCCTTACTTCATCCCTCCTCTCTCTATACTTTTTTGCTTAACCCTAATCTCATGATTGAATCACCTTTATATAGTCCTAGGGTATTCGTTCCTTTTATCACAGAGTCCTGTCTTAATTGGTCTATTCCCATAATGAAGGAATCCGGCTCACTCTAGTTTCCTCTTGCATTTGAAATTCCTTGTATACACGCTCCATGTATACATGCACTTCTATACTCATTAGTAAACTTCCTTTCTTTAACTCCAATCAGGACTCATCTGTGCAGTGCATTTTGTCATAAACCAGCCAATCACACGTATGTGTTCTAACACTAATGATTTACAAGCTATTGTTGAACTAATGTTTTATCCTAGCTCCTATTTTTAGATGAAAGACCTTTGTTCTTTGAGACATTTTCTTGGTCGAGAGGTTCTTCCATTGTATGGAGCTATGTGCTTTCTCAGGTGAAGTATTCTTTTAACCTTCTTAGTCAAGCAATTATTTCAAACAATAAAACTTGTGATACTCCTTTGGAGCTTAATAAAGCTTCACAGTACGGATTACGACTTATTATCAAATTCGACCCTATAAAGACAGTTAGTTAGTCGTCTTATTTATTTTACTATTACTCATCCTTGCTTTAGTTATGTTGTTCATATAGTCAGCTAGTTTATATTTGCACCTTGTTCTGCATTTTTTTATAGTAGTATTGCATGATTAGGTTTTATTTTATAGTAATTTTCACTAGGTTAGGCAAGTATTTTGCCTCAATTTTTGGACTTATTCGGTTCAAAGTATAGTTAAGTCTCATGTTTTAAGTGTTGAAGCAATTCCATTTGAAAATAATGGAAAATGAGAAAAAATAAAGCAATTCAGACAATTTCATAGGAGAACTAGGCATCGCTGGAGCTAGACAGGGTGCCACAGAAGGACTCCCTTAGCAAATGGCATTGCATCCCGGACACCACAAGCAGCCCACAACTTCAACTCCTGATCTGATTCGGCATCCTTCTCCAAGTTCATCTCGAATTACATATCCAAAAATCACAGAGGGCGCGACAAGTGGCAGACAACTCATAATCCTCGTGGAGCCCAGAGCATGCAATAGCTCAGGTGGTTTCATGGGGTTAGTTAGCTGTGGGAGGTTTTGGGTTTGGATCTCCCATACAGCAATGGCAATAGTTAGTTGTGGGAGGTCTTGGGTTTGGATCACCTGTACAATATTGGGAGAATAACCAGATGTATTCGTCATTTCAAAAAAAAAAAAAAAACTCCTAATCCTAGTGGAATTCTACATTCAACAATTTACTTGAGCACCAAGGACCCAAGGACACTTCCAGAGAGGACGAAGGGTCAAACTACAAGTTTTTTCTAACCTAATTTGGACTCATAGTAAAAAAAGGGTTTCCTTATTTTTTAGGAACCCTTGGAATAGGCTCAGAAACCCAAATGGTTAAAAACCCCTAGAGCTAAAGTTGGAAGAAGTCATCAAAATCAGCATTGCAAAGGAGACCAACTTTTGGAGAAGAAGATGTTCAAGATTTGGGTTTTCTCTTTCCTTTTCCTTCTACTTTCAATATATGAACTATCAATGGATTTTGGTGTATTAATTTCACTAATGATGGAGTAATTTCTCAAGGGCTGGGACTTTAGGTGATGAGTACTTGTGTAATGTATTGACTCATAGTTTATTCATTCAATTTGAGCTTTTATTTATGATTTTACATCTTAAGGCATGAGATTTACACTCAAATTGTTATTTTTCCTAATTAGGTATCGGTTAATGTAGACATCTGGAAGATAATTTCGTGAATTTTATTGCATGAAAATTCTTCTTGAATAGTTTTTTGTTACAGGTTTTAGTGGCTTAAGGTGACCTAATGATTATCAGGAGGCATTTAATCCAATTATGGTTTAAGGAAGGACTTTTTTATACTATTCCATCTTATGCAATTCAAGTTTTCAAATTTATTAGTTTAAGGTGTTTGGAAACTTATTCGAAAAGTTATCACAGGTTTAAGTTTAGCTAGGGCTTAGGGAATCTGCCTAAGTTCAATTGAATTGTTAGGTATTGAATCAATGCATGAGCAACTACACTTCCCAACTATTTCAAACTTATATCTTTTCTCAAAACCTCATTCCTTTCTTTGTTTAAGCTTTTGTTTTCATAAAATTTCCAACCAAAAACCTTTGTCCTTTATCACCCAACCAATAGTTAATTCTCATTACAATTGGATGTTAGATTAGTTGGGATCAACATTGGGACTCTTTGAGTTCGATCTATACTACTTCGACCAGTGCACTTGTTGGTGTTTGTTGGGGACACACTATTACGTATCATGCAATAAGTAAACGGTAGTTTTTTTCGTTGTCTAGTTCTTTTTTCCTCCTCTCTACTTTCTCTTTTTGCATATGTGAATGCTGATTGGCAAGGAGATGTGGCTAACACTATCATTAGCGGTAATTTAGTTGTTTTTACCCAAATCCTGGCCAATTGTGATGCTAAACTAATTAACTTGAAGTTTTATAGGTTTTCCAAAATATTCCAGTAAAAAAGGGAGAAAACAAAGCAAAAAATGAAATGGAAGAATCAACCAGGCACCATGGCGCCCAAGTGCCACAAAAAATTCTTATTGAAATGTTTTTAAAGGAAAGAATTCTATTTTGGATAGTACCTTGTGTGCCAATGGCATCTAATGGGCGCATGTGGCGCAACTCAACCTTTCCTAACTCATTTAAATCTACTTACCTTAATCCATATATATGTAAAGTTTGCTAATATAATTCACATGATAACATAGGAGTGTGATAGGCGCCCAGAGTAGTTTCTAAAGCCCTAGGAGTCCTAGTTGCCTTAGCAGTTGCCTTTCTTATTGAATTTATACCCTATAAATACACCCATTGGGAGCAGGAATAGAGGACATCAAGGAGACATCAGAGAGGGTTTAGGCATGAAAAACCATATGGCTTTTGAGGGAAAAATTCAAGTCAGCCAGCCTTGCAAGGAGTGAGCTTGAAGAGGAAAGTGCTCAAAAATAGGGTTTCATTTTTTTCTATTCTTTTCTAATTGCAATGTTTATTTTATTTAATTCTTTTTCTAAATAAGAGCGAGTTGTTTAAAGTTTCATGTTAAAGAAGTTTATAGTTAATTTGAGAGGTTATATGCAATGGTTGGCCAGGGTCTTACTGAACTTTGACAAAGCTTAATTGATTTGTGACCTAAGAGTTGATGCATAAGCACCTAGGTAGGATTGGAAGTTCCCAACTATCCAAAAAATGTGGTCGTTCATCCTTTTATGATTCTAACTTGATTTGGCTTTCTTAATTTGCTTTTAGTTAGTTTATTTGAAAACCTCGTGTCGAAACAATAGGTTAAAGTCTAAAGGAATTAGCTATCTTGCTTGGTCCTTGTAGGAAGGATATTCGGACTCAGTCTATATTACTTGCAATTAGTCCACTTGCTATTATTGCTGGACATGCATTAGCTTGTTACTTTAGGATATGGGCGTTTATGTGGATTCTCCTTCTCCTTTCAATTGTGATAATAAGAGTTAAGAGTCCTATTCAGATTATTCATGATGATGTTTTTCATGAACGGACTAAGCATATTGAAGTCGACTGTCACTTTGTTCGCCATCACTTCATCAATAGTATTTTTACTCTGCCTTATATGACTTTTGAGCATTAGGTGACCAACCTATTTATGAAGTTTCTTACGTCTACTTGTTTCCAGTATTTTTGTTCCAAACTCCAGATGATTTTTCTTAATCCATCCTTAGTTTAAGGGGATGTGAACTATCATATTTATATGAATGGGGTATTTTTGCCTTTTTTATTATAAACTGCTTCGTATAATGTAGTCACATAAACAATGTACATAATCGATTCTGTTTTCACAAATCTAATAGGTTGTGTGTTAGTTGTAGACTATATACGTAGGCTCAGTCTGATAGTAAAATTTTGTTCTGGTACTAACAATAATGTTTATCGCTATGTCTCAAACGTTAGTTCAAACAATTAATGTAAGTAATAAAAGCAATTGACATACGATATGTTAACGATGTTCGAAACAAAACTAGTTCCTAATTTGTCGGATTGTGTAGCCTAGGATGATAACGGTTCACTATGATATATCTGTTACAAACCTTCTCCAACAAGGTTTACACAAGTGTCTCAAACACCTCGTTTAGTATAACAGAGAGTGAATACCTTTTCAAGATTCCACCTTGAATGACCAACTTATCAACATGAGTAATCTGGTTATCATCCACACTGAAGCTCCCCCTCAGTGTACGCCTTCGACAAGAAAACTTTAGTAGTCAGTCTTCACGATAGACTGCAACATCGGCAATAACATTGCCTGAAACATCATCTTCATCTTCTCGAAAGCTTCTAAGACAAGCAGATTGATGAAGACTGATCAACTCATCAGTAACACGAACTCTCTCTAATTTTACTTACTTGTTATTCTCTGAATTGGCGTTTAAGGTCCTGGCCTCCATGTCTTTAAATAAGCCTTCGTGATGAGCATATAAGGTATCATCCTTATAGTTAGGACGCACAAATTAATGATTAATTGCATCTTAGCTTTTATATCTTTCCTTTTCTTAGATCGATTGTCCGTCTTGATTGCCACTCAATCTCGATTGCTTCTTTGCCTTATAATGTTTTGTCAATGAATGCCAATTTTCCCCTTTGCCAGATAGGAATTCTACTAGTACTTTATTTGTGTTTTGTGTGAGGAAATCTCTTCGTATGGAATTTAGAAAAGCAAGAACCCACTAAAATGAGTTCTTTTAATCTTTTTAAATTCCTAATACCGTTATCACTTGGGTGCAGTTCATCCGTCCGTGTTGAGGTACCATTTCGCCATAAGTTTAAAAAGATTAAAAGAAAAAGGCATATTAAATTGATCAACTTTCTATGAGTACTTACACTAGTGGAGGAGAAGTATCAGGACGGACTAAGGAGTATTCGGGGGTTGGCAAAGCGGCAAGTATGCGGTTTCCATCGAGCCTGTCGTTCAACGGCAAAGAACGTCGCTTTTGAGTGGAGGAGACTGTAAAACGGAACACACATAAAAGAACAATCCCACAAAGAGTCTCGCCAAAGAAAAGCCAAAAAGTTGTTGACCGCAAAGAAAGCAATAATGGAGGAAATTAACTATTAATACTTGTAATTAAGAACTCCATAAAGTACTTGCTAATACAGGAATTCTTGGTGGCGCAGAATGGCGACCCTGTGTCGGTGTCTTGTGTTCTAAAGGCTTATTACTAAGAGACAAGTTATTCAGCACTGATACGTAATATACAGAGTGGTTGGAACTTACAACAGTACTCTTTACCGATTTTAACATTAATTTGTAATTCAGACACTGACAACGCAGAGAGTAAAGATTAAAAAGAGTTGTCAGATTTGGCAATATTTCATTGTTACTGAATCGAGTACTTAACAGTAAAAGAAAAATCGATGAGGACCCCAACCACATCCCGGGTCTCTTTTTTGTTATCCATCCACCGTTCTACACATTAATTCCAGCAATCTAATCTATCCACACAGAAGAACAAACGAATTTGCTACAAGTGAAGAAATTAGAGGGATGAGAAATACTCTCTCGTCCGCGGGTGGGAGGAATTCTGGGTCGTCGTCGGCGCCGACTGCGGAGGCCGGAAATGTGTCTAAAACAAGTACGGCAAGCTGCAGCAAGGTGGGTCTGAAGAGAGGTCCGTGGACTCCGGAAGAAGACGAGCTACTGTCCAAGTACATCAACCGGGAGGGGGAGGGACGGTGGCGGACGCTGCCCCGGAGGGCCGGGCTGCTCCGGTGCGGCAAGAGCTGCCGGCTCCGTTGGATGAATTACCTCCGCCCCTCCGTCAAGCGTGGTCACATATCCCCCGATGAAGAAGACCTCATCCTCCGCCTTCATCGCCTTCTCGGTAACAGGTAGGAGTGCAATTAAATATAAGCTAATGTTCCATTAGATAATATTAATGGTGGATGGATCATGCCAGGTTGACGTTAATTTGGAGCTTGGTTGTTTTATTTCAGGTGGTCTTTGATAGCGGGGAGGATACCGGGTCGGACGGACAACGAGATTAAGAATTACTGGAACACACACCTCAGTAAGAAGCTCGTAAGCCAGGGAATTGATCCAAGGACTCACAAGCCACTCAACGACGAGGACCCTGTCGTCGGTACTCCTAAACTGGACCTTATATCTTCCGACACCCACGTTGCTGGAAGGTGCACTGATCAGAATATTACTGGAACAACTGATCATGACATGGGTGCAAGGGAAGATGGTCCTGACTGTGTGATGGTGAATGCAGTGAGTCAGGATCAAAGCAGCCTAGGAAACAGCCTCGATGAAGATGGAATATTAATGGATTACTGCTGCGATGACGTTTTCTCTTCTTTCTTCAATTCTTTGATGAATGAAGACGCACTAATGCTTCCACAGCAGCAGCAGCAGCAGCAGCAGCAGCAGCAGACGAGTGACATCTGGGAAGCAGCCGGTTCATCTGGAGCAAACGGAGGAGAAGAGCAGTTAACGGATCAAATGGATAAATCTCTCTGAGAACTCGATCCGTTGCCTGCTAAACTTAATATATATTATTGTTGGAAAGCCAGGGGAGATTAATACGTACCCTTTGAAATTTATGTAAGGTATACGCGCGCTTAAGTGCATCTGCTTCTTTATATATATTTAGTTGAGAGCTCATCATATATGTCGATGACTGCACTATCTACTAGTCACTTGCACATAATAGCTACTTGTCTTGCATATCGACTCTTCCTTCTCATCTTTCTGACTAACCTTTGATCAGAAGATATTTAGCTGCTTGTACGTAAATATATTTACAGTCCTTAAAGTGTTTATTTCACAAATTAATTACTAACCAAAAACAAACCGTAAAATTAATAGGTCGTCTTAAAATTAAAATGAGTACTTCAGTGGTGCCCAAAAAAAGCAATCCTCATGCCTTTTAATTAAGACTGATGATAGTAAGGCGTGAAATAAAATACAAAGGATTTAAAACAAGCAGAGGCCAAATCATTCACTTGTTTTAATTTGGCATTCCCATAGTACTGTGTTAGAATACTATTCCACCATAGATATGATCAGAGGAGGTAAGTATTCCATTTTTCAATCAGAAAAATTATCCTATTTGTGTTGATGATTACAAATATTTTGTTGCTAGCACGTGCTGTAGGTTTGTGAGCATTCATTTGACAAAACATCACATGCTTGTTAAAGATATCTCAAATAAATTGGTCAAAGGTCGATCGCTTATGGAGAAAAGGATAGGTGATTAAATTAAAAGAAGAAGGAGATAGTCAATTAAGATTGAATGGAATCAAATCAAGCAATTTGAGAATCAAATGTTGCAACTAGTGCTGCAGTCTGTGCAAAAGACAAACTAAGCTTTCGTGATGAAGGCATACACTAAGGGAGAGTCTCAGTATAGATGACAACCATACTCACATTGAGAGAGTAGGTCAGTTCAAGGCTGGACCTTGAAAGGCATCTACTCTCTATGACTATATTCAACAAGGTGTTTGAAACATTTAATTAACCTTGGTGTAAAAGGTTTATAACAGATCATACACAGTAAATACTTATTATCCTAGGCAACAAAGCCTTGTAGATTAGGAACTGTTGTTGTTCCGAACTGTGATAATATATCGTGTCAATTGCTTTTACTTAAGTTATTTCTGCTATGTTTGAACTAATGTTTTACAAGGAGTGTTAAACATGACGATAACTATTGACACAAGTCACCAGAACATTTTCAATTGGTATTAGAGCACGCATTAGCTATTCACTTGGTGAGCTTGGAGTTATGGTGGAAATGGCAGATACGTTAAAAGATGGTGGCTCTTCAACTCGTCCCCTACTTCTCAAAAAATCAATTATCCTTACTGGAAGGCAAGAAAGAAAGCATACATCAAAGGAATTGATGAAGATGCATTGATGTCAGTTCTAGAAGGATGGAAACATCCACAAATTGAGGCTGAAGGAAAGACGACTAACAAACCTCAAAAAGACTGAAAAGAAGATAAAAAAAAAAAAATTTTAATGCTTAAGTAATTATTGCAATTTTTTGTGGTGTTAATTTAGAACAGTTAAGCAGGATTTCTTCCAATGAATCAGCTAAAGAGGCCTGAGAATCTCTCAAAATCCACTATGAAGGGACTGCTTTAGTTCGCCTCTCCAAAATGCAGCAGTTAACAACTAAATTTGAGCTTATCAAAATGGGAAATGATAAAATAGTCCTGGAGTACGATGAAAAAATTAGAAAACTAGCAAATGAGCTACGCTCCTAGGAGATTCGTTTCCAGAAAAAAAGACTAGTAAGGAAGTTTCAAGATCTTTAAATAAGAAATTTACCGTGAAAGTTATAACCATTGAAGAGGCCAAGGAGGTAGACAAACTCACATTGAACGAAGTCATAGGATCTCTTTGCATATTTGAGACTGACATGGAGGATGAAACAAGTATAGAGAAAGACAAGAACGTTGCATTTACTGAAAAACAAAAAAACCAGGTCAATCTTCTATGGACGAATTAAATGAGAAAGTTGCCAACTTATCTAAAGGTTTAAACAAGATAGTCGGAAAGTTTAATAAGAAAGGAATCTGGTATAAGTATGGTGGAAAGCAGTGAGAGAAATTTGACTCCAAACAAAGATCCAGTGTCATGGATATGATGGATATGGTCACATACGAGCTAAATGTCCCACTGTTGAAAAGAAGAAAAGGCCTATGCTGCGACCTGGAGTGATAACTCAAACAACAAATTCTCATATTCAGACGAAGAAGGTAATTATACTATCTTCTTAGTAGATGTTTGATAAGTGTCTAAAAGACACTATCTTTAGGCATGAAAATTGATTGAAATATCTAATTTTGAGTTAATTCCGAGTATAGAATCAACATATATGACTCAGTCTTATGTTCTCTGCCTCAGGAACCCAGTGGAAGAAGAAAATCTGGATTTGGATAAAAAACAAAGGAAAAATGAGCAAAAGAGGCCAAAAAGAAGGATAGCGCGTCCGCGCCAAAATCGGCGCCTCTGCACCAGATAAATATGCAAAAATTCAAAATAATAAAGAAAAATTCCCAACGACTTAACGGTCAAAAAAGCCAAAGATTGGGGAAAGTGAAATGGCACGACTGCGCCATCTGAGGGCGCTACCGCGCCAAAGAGCTGGCGCTACCGCGCCCAGAGACAGTATGGACGCGCCAAAGAGTGCTGAAGAAGGAAAGAGAAGTTGTCGTTCTGGGGAGCAAGAAAAGTCTAAGTAGTGGCGCCGCCGCGCCACTTCTACAGCAAAATATGGCGCGACCGCGCGCCCAGAAGTCTCCTAATTCAGCTCGAGTTCGAAGGCCGTTTCCAAACTTAGAAAGCACTCTGCTCCAGTGGCGCGACCGACTTATTTTCGGCGCGACCGCGCCGATGACTCGGCAACATAAAGTCGCAAAAATCTCGGGATTCTGACATCCAATCAAGCCTAAACTTGGGAAACGAAATCCTAAGTGTCTATGGAAGGTATCCACGAAGATTTTAAGGAATTATATTCGAGTTTTAAGTGCTTTGAATAACCAAGTGAAGATCAATTCAAAGAAGGAAACTGCTGCCAGAAGGAGAAGTTGAATCTGAAATTTATGAAGAGCATATCTGGAGTTCCCGTGTTCCAATTGAAGCCATATTTGAACTGAAGATTCTTGAGGATACTAAGGATCATATCACGAAAATTCAGGCAAGTCCAAGTCGGGGTTCTGAAGTTCTGTACTTCTAAAGTGGTGGACCCAGTGCTGCCCATGACTCAACAACATAAAGTCGCGAAAATCTCGGGATCCTGAGATCCAATCAAGCCTAAACTTGGGAAACGAAGTCCTAAGTGTCTAAGGAAGGTATCCACGAAGATTTTAAGGAATTATATTCGAGTTTTAAGTGCTTTGAATAACCAAGAAGTGAAGATCAATTCAAAGAAGGAAACTGCTGCTAGAAGGAGAAGTTGAATCCGAAATTTATGAAGAGCATATCTGGAGTTCCCGTGTTCCAATTGAAGCCAAATTTGAACTAAAGATTCTTGAGGATACTAAGGTTCATATCACGAAAATTCAGGCAGGTCCAAGTCGGGGTTCTCAAGTTCTGTACTTCTAAAGTGGTGGACCCAGTGCTGGAATTGGCAGCAGAATCAAGCAACTTCTTCACATCATATCTTGAGTTTTTCAAATTAGATTGAACTCAAATTTCGTGAGCAAGGCAAGGACCACAGAAGGAAGGTTCGTATGTAATTTCAGCCAATTCTGAGGTCGGGAAGGCATAATTCATACCCCTGGACAGAGACTAATTTACAAGGGTTGGACAGTAGGACAAGTACAAATATGGGTCCGAGGCAGAGTACTGAGGATCCAGTTTTGTATTCAAGGTTTAATTTTTACATTCAGTTTGAGTTTAAGTTCTGTTTTATTCATTACTTTGAGAGAGAAGAAGCTAGAGGAAGTCTTACAGGACCTCTGGCCACTTTGAGGAAGAAGGTGAAGATTTCAGCTTAAGGAGCAAGGGTGACTAGGAGCAGTCCTCTTTAGGGAGTTTCTGTGCTTATTTGTCTTTATTTCTTATGGCTGTTGTCTAAACCATATTGTGTGTTTCTATTTCCAGTATGGAGTAGTTATTTTTAGTTGGGAGTCCATGACTGCCTAGGCATGTAATGAGATTGATACTTTATATCTATTTGGTTTTCAAGTTGGTGCATGAATGAGTTCTTCATGTTGTTAATTCCTGATGCATACTTGCTATTTGACTATGTACTGGTTATAAAGTGACGTTGGGCTTAAGGTAAGACATGTTGATAGGATTTTATAATATTTTAAGAGTTTATGCACTAGGTAGATCACTAATCCTTGGGTTAATCATCGACTTTAAAGTAATACCCTGTTGGATTAGTTGATCTGCTAATGACATAAGAGCTTCATGTTTATTCTGTCAAGTGGAGTAGATTATGCCAGCTAGTTTGCTCTAGGAGATTGAAAAAGGTGATGCCGATGCAAATTGTAGCCATGGTTTTATAAGCTTGTCAGAAATTGATTTCCAAAACATCATCTCTATTCAATCTCAGAAGTGTCTAGGGAGGGAATTGAATTCCCAATGTCTTCTCTCATCATTGAAATTCCTGAAAGGCTTTTCTCAACAGTTTTCAAATACTGATTTAGTTTAATTCTCTATTTTTCAAATCAGAATTCTCAAACTTTAGGATTTTATTCAGAAAATAGTTAACTGCTGGCTTGGTCCTTGTGGGACGATATTCGGACTTGCATAAAGTCTATATTACATTGATTAGTCCTCTTGCTATTGATTAGCTAGGATCACATCAAGTTTTTGGCGCCGTTGTCGGGGACCAAAGTTTCTTGCAGTAATTGTTTAGAGTTTAGAGATTTGAGTTTTTATTTTTTTTTATTTTGCAGGAGGTTCACGACCAAATCTCGAGTGGACACACCCCAAGAGATTGATCCTGAACCAGAAAGAGCTTTAAGGCAAAGGCTGAAGGAAAATCAGAACCAAAGCACTCCCAAGGAGCAAGAAGACATGGAAAACTTAGAAGGTACTCTTGAAGAACAAAGACTAAAGAGAACCATTGAGGATTATGTCACACAAAGCCCAAATACAAACAAGACAAGTATCATCACTCCCACTGTTCAAGCTAATAATTTTGATTTTAAACCTCAGCTTCTTGTTATGTTACAGACTCATTATCTGTTTAATGGGTTGACCAATGAAGATCCTAATGACCATCTTGAAAGATTTTTGGACTTGTGTGCTACTTTTAAGTACAATGGTGTGTCAGATGATGCAGCTAGATTGAGGCTTTTTAAGTTCACCTTGGCTGGACGAGCTAAGACATGGCTGGACGAGCTAAGACATGGCTGAACACTCTACCAGCCGGTTCGATTACCACTTGGGAAGATCTGCAGAAAATGTTTCTAAGTATTTTCCACCAGCAAAGACAATTAAATTAAGGAATGAAATTTTCCAATTCATGCAGGAACAAGAAGAACATATTTCAGAAGCATGGGAGAGGTTCAATGGACTACTCAAAAGATGCCCAAATCATAAAATAGAACTCTGGAGCCAGATCGAGATTTTTTACAATGGGCTGAACATCAATACAAGAAGCATGGTAGATGCTGCATCTGGATGATCGATCAGTAAAAAGACTCCTAAAGAGGTTCATGAGCTAATCGAGGAGATGACATCCAACATGTATCAATATCCAATAGAGCGATCAGGCAAGAAAGCTACTGGAATTTACAAACTGGACTCTTCAACCACCACACAAGCACAATTAGAAGCACTTCAGCATCAATTCACAAATTTTCAACAACAATCAAATCCTGTGGTAGCTTCGATTTGCGGAATATGTGGAGGGGGACATACTGATTATGAATGCCAAGGTAATGTATATGCTTTAAATTCCATGACTGAACAAACTAATTTTGTTGAAAATTCTCGCAGGTTGGATCCATATAGCAATACATATAACCCTGGCTGGAGAAATCACCCAAATTTTTAATGGAATAATACCAATCCAGCAAGGCAGCACCCTCCTGGATTCAAACCGCTACAAACTGAAGTTCAACAAAAAGAGGCTGGAGTGGAGGAAGACAGGAAATTGATGCGAGCAATATATGCAGAAATTCAGTCCCTAAAAACAATGCAAACAGACGTTCAATCAGTAAAGCAATCAGTCACACTTCTGACCACTCAAGTGAATCAACTTACCACTCAAGTGAATCAACTTAATAGAGATGTTTATGAGAGGCCAAGAGGAGCTCTACCTAGCAACTCAGAAGTAAATCCAAAAGAGCATGTCAAGGCAATAACACTCAGAAGTGGAAAGACTCTTGAGGAGCTCCAACCAAAAGAACAACCAACCATGGAAGAAGAGAAAAATCAGAAAGGCGAAGAGGGGCAAGAACGGGAAAAGGTTAAATCCACCAGCTTCCCCAAGGAAGAAAAATGGTAAGGATGCACTTCCTATTATTGATATTGATATAAGACATCTACCTTACCCAAGTAGAGCTAAAACGAATATTCTAGAAAGTAGCTTTGCTAGGTTTCTAGAAACCTTTAAGACTTTGAAGATTAACATCCCACTTCTTGAGGCAGTAAAGCAAATGCCACTTTATGGCAAATTTCTTAAGGAGATCCTATTCGAAAAAAAGGAAGATGGAGGAGCAAGGTACGGTTGTGCTTAATGAAAATTGCAGTGCAATTTTGAAGAATGAGCTTCCAACAAAATTGAAAGATCCAGGGAGTTTTACAATACGTTGTGAAATTGGTTCTAATAAATTTGTAAATGCTTTATGTGATTTGGGAGCAAGTGTTAATCTAATGCCATTGTCTATTTAAAGCTTGGAGAACCTCAAGAGACTGGAATCACTCTTCAATTTGCAGATAGGTCAACCAAAATACCAGAAGGAGTAATGGAGGATGTGTTGGTAAAAATTTAAGATTTTATATATCCCTTCGACTTTGTAGTTTTAGACATAGAAGTGGACAAGAACCTGCCTATAATTCTTGGCAGACCATTCTTGGCTAGTGCTAGTACCATAATTGATTGCAAGTAAGGGAATCTAACCTTAAGGATTAACAATGATACCATAAATTTTAATATAAAAGAAGCCATGAAGCAACCAGCCATCCCACATGATGATTTCTGTTTGAGTATTGACGTGATTGATTCCTGTATAGCAGATATTGAAGAAGAAGCAAGGATTGGAGAAGGAGGCCTAGTCAATTCCGAGGAGAAGGAAGATGAAGATCCTATCATAACAAGAGAGGTTGACGAATTGGACGCTGAAAGCAAGGAGGAAGAAATAAAGGAACAAGGGGCTCAAGGAGCTTCCATACCTGAACTCAAACCCCTTCCTAATAATTTGAAATATGTTTTCCTTGAAGAGAATGCTAAACCAGTGATTATTTCCTCATGTTTGACAGGTTTGGAGGAGAAAATGCTCATTGAAGTGTTGTCCAAACACAAGAAGGCAATAGGCTAGTCATTAGCAGACATTGAAGGAGTCAGCCCCACCATTTACACACATCGAATCTTGATGGAGGACAATTACAAGACCAGCATCCAACCACAAAGAAGGTTGAACCCTACATTGTAAGAGGTAGTGAAAAATGAGGTAATCAAACTCTTGGACGCAGGTATTATCTATCCTATTTCAGATAGTGCATGGGTAAGTCATGTGCAAGTTGTTCCTAAAAAGGGAGGTACCACTGTCATTTACAATGAAAATAATGAACTGATCCCCACTAGGACAGTCACGGGTTGGAGGGTATGCATAGACTATAGGAAATAGAATGCAACCACCAGGAAAGATCATTTTCCTTTACCATTCATTGATCAAATGCTTGAAAGGCTTGCGGAAAATAAATTTTATTGTTTCCTAGATGGTTATTCACGATACTTTTAGATACCTATAGCACCCGAAGACCAGGAAAAGACCACCTTCACATGCCCATATAGAACCTTTGCATATAGGAGAATGCCCTTTGGCTTGTGCAATGCACCAGCCACTTTTCAAAGATGCATTATGGCTTTATTTCATGATATGATAGGCAAGATGATAAAAATATTTATGGATGATTTTACAATTTATGGACTAACATTTGAAACTTGTTTGCAGCACTTAGAGCTTGTTCTCAAAAGGTGTGAAGAAAAGAAACTAGTCCTAAATTGGAAAAAGTGTCACTTCATGGTAAGAGAGGGGATTGTTCTTGGCCACAAAATCTCAGAAAAGGGGATAGTGGTAGACAAGGCAAAAATAGAAGTAATTGAAAAGCTACCTCTACCCACTTCAGTCAAGGCCATTAGGAGTTTACTAGGCCATGCAGGTTTTGATAGAAGGTTTATAAAAGATTTTTCTAAAATTACAAAACCTTTGTCAAACTTGCTTTCGAAAGATGTCAAATTTGATTTCAATAATGATTGCTTACATGCCTTTAATCTTCTGAAACAAAGATTAATCTCTGCCCCCATCATTGTCTCACCTAATTGGAACCTACCTTTTGAACTCATGAGTGATGCAAGTGTTTTTGTTTTAGGGGCAGCCCTTGGCCAAAGAAGAGAAAAATTTTTTCACACCATTTCGTATGTTAGTCACACACTCACTGGTCCTCAATTGAATTATACCACCACAGAGAAAGGACTTATAGCTGTGATTTTTACATTTGAAAAATTCAGATCATATCTCATTGGTTGAAAGGTTATTGTTTGGACTGACCATAAAACCCTTAGATATTTATTTGCAAAGAAGGATTCCAAACCAAGACTGATCAGATGGATCCTTCTTCTCCAAGAATTTGATATTGAAATCAAGGATAAGAAAGGAGCTGAAAATGTGGTAGCAGATCACCTCTCAACGCTGGAGGCAAAAAATAAAGAAGGGGAAATTTCAGAACTCTTTCCAGATGAACTAATTTGCCAAGTTAATATTTCAAAAGTACCATGGTTTGCTGATATTGCTAATTTTGTTTGCAGCAAATGGGTACCAAAGCACTTCACATACCAGCAAAGGAACAAGTTGATGGCAGATTCAAAACACTACTATTGGGAGGATCCATTCCTCTACAAATTATGCCCGGATCAAGTCATTAGAAGGTGTGTGAAAGAGGAAGGAACTCCACTCATTCTTAGCCATTGCCATGACAAGGAGGTTGGTGGCCATCACAGTGCAAACCGAACAACAGCAAAGGTATTGCAATCTGGATTCTTTTGGCCAACACTTTTTTGAGATGCAAAGAGGTATGTCCAAGAATGTGATAGGTGTCAAAGGACAGGTAACATCTCTAGAAGGAATGAAATGCCTTTAAATAATATTCTTGAATGTGAATGTTTTGATGTTTGGGGCATTGACTTCATGGGACCCAATAACCAGGTAGTGATTTTGATGATACTTTTAGCCCCATCGTGCAATACTAGACGATTTGCTTGGTACTCACTCTCATTGTTTCCATCGATCAGCTATTTGCCAATTAGATGTCAATAACACATTTCTAATTGGTGATTTAACCTAGGAGATTTTTATAGCTCAGCCAAGAGGGTTTGTTGTGTTGCTAATTTTCCTGATCATGTGTGTCGATTACATAAATCCCTTTTATGGGCTCAAACAGGCTCCCTGTGAGTGGCATACTAAACTCAATGCATTTCTCCTCCAAAGTGGATTTACTCATACCCACATGATGCCTCTAAGTTTGTTCAATGATCCTATAATCATCTGCTTATTTTGCTTATGTATATTGACAAAGTTATCATAACTTATTGTCCTTCATTATGGATTTATGAATTTATCAGCCAAGTTCAATGAAATTTGATATGAAAGACTTGAGTTCACTTAGTTTTTTTCTTGGCATTAGAGTTACAAAACATCAACAAGGCCTCATCTTGGCCCAAAACAAATATTTAGTAACTCTTCTTCGACATGACAGATTCTAACCGTGTCCATACACCATGTTCAAGTGACAAATCGATTTCCATTCATGGTGACCTCTTAACTACTAAATGTCATCGTCTATGACAACAAATGACCTAGATCAGTGTACGTGGGAGTGTAACTACACCCTAACACTGGTGTACTTACACTTGAAGTTGCATTGTGTTACATCAAAGTTACGAGCACACACAAGGACACAGAGAATTATTATCGCCATTCAGAATAAACCATTCCTAATTTGCAAGGCATTCAGCCCGGGAGCACAAATACACTAGAGAGAGACTTAGAGTAACTTACACGTTACAAGAAAAACGTTCTCCTCAAGTCTAGGATTCAAGCAACATTCTCACCTTTGGATTACTGTTGACAAAGCATCAACAGCGGTTCATCGTGTCTCCTTTACACTGAGGCTCCCCCTCAATGTATCCCTTTGCACAGGGAATCAGATCATAACACAACTAATAATTGTACCACCATAAGACAAATGACTACTAGTCTATGTCTAATGATAATGATTACTCCCCCTTTTTAACAAAAATGACAAAACGTTCCCAAAATACCACCAAAACAGCAAACTGACTAGACCTTCTTACACTTATCAAACTCCTGCAACAGATGATCTATAAGTGTAACCTCATGCCTTTAGAGTCGTGCTAATTTCTGATACTAAACCACCTCTTTCTGCGCAATTTCACCTCTTTACCGAAGGAAATCCATCATTTTATCTGTCAAAGGAATTTCCAGAGACCATGGCCAAGGAGGTGGAGCCAAACTAGAAGAAGATTTTCTTAAGGCTGTGAATTCAGGAATAAGACACAAACCACCCAGACCACACACAGTTGGATCAGTAGGAGGTTCAGATATTGTACCAGATACTGGTATTGCTTCAGTCACCGAAAGAGTACTAGTAGCCACAGATACACCAGAAGATACTATAATACTGTCAGTCTGAAGCGCAGTCAATGTATCAGAAATATTTGCAGGCATACTTACACACTGTGGTGAGAATTCATTCGACATTGATGCAGTAGTTGCTTCAGAAACGGCTGAACGCTTTGATTTAGGCATTGTAGATGACTTGTTCTGAATCACCTCTACATTCTTTGTCAACTCGAACTCTTACAAACCAAAGGACTTCTGTCTCTCAAGAATTCCAAAAATCAATGAGGGAAAAATAAGACGTCCTTGTTCTCCAGACTTAGACACTCTCAAAATATGATAAAAAATTTTGACACCTACATTAAACTGTTGTGTTGTGCCTACTCGATACAAGAAATCAATCAATCGTTTACTCAAGGATCTTCTATGAGTAGAAGGAAGCCAGTTTCATATGGCTATCTTATGAAGAGCTGCATATTTTGGCACTAGTGAAGAAGCAGGAATCGAATACGAATTGGGCCACACACTAAGTTTACCACCAGTGAGTTCTTTTAACATAACATCATCTTCCTCTTCGTCCAGTTCTTCATAATACACAAGTAATTGAAGATACTCACTAATTATAATTGAATCAAACAAATACCAGTGACCTCTAACATACACATGATGTCCAATATCCTTCTTTGGCTTTTCTAAATTAGAATAAAGTTCTAGAACTACCTCTTCAAAATACGACTTAAAGTTGAAGATTGTATCTTTGAACTGAAGTTTCTCCAACAGAGGTAGAACAATCTTGAACTCTTTTGTAACAATAGCTGACTCACCTCGAAACGTCTTTTTTGAAAGATTTGCATACTTCATTTCAGCCTCTTTGTTTACAAAAATCTCACTGAACAACACCAATGTTTGATGGAAAGACCCACCCGACGGCACATTCTGAGGTATTGAACGGTTACCTGTATCTGGTACTGCAACGTGTAGTGCTCTTGGTCTAGTACCTTTAGATGTATTTGATTGTGTAACATTGTGGTCCCGTGCAGCTGTAATACCCACTATAACTCCACTCTATTTTCGTCTGGTAACCCGAGTATCCATAGTCGAACAGTCCTCAACCGCCTTCCTCTTCAACCTACTTTTCTCTTTCTAAATCACCAAAACATCAGGCACTGAGATTGACTTCCCCACAACATTTTCTGTGTCAATCCTTCTAACATTCTCCTCTTCTTCATCAATTTGAATAGGAGGTTCATCAGATTGCATCCCTTTTATCCTTTTCTGGATAGTACTTTCTCGAAGGCGTGATTTGATATCTCCTACCACGATTTTTGGTTGAGCGCAATCAACCACAGATTGTGACCATTCTCAAGGAATGATTAGAAGAACATCTTCATCTTCAAAACTACTGACCGACTCTTCAGAATCCTCTTCACCCATTTGATCGACCACCAATTTATCCGCATAATGCGGTACATAAGGGTGTACTGTACTTTTTTGTGTAGCAATTATCTCTTTCATCATATCTTTCAAGGTAGGATTATCATCCACAAACTCATCCGAAGGCTGACTCTTTACTGATTCAGGCCCAGAAACTAGGGATTCAATTGACCCTAGTAACTTGACTTGCGATACTCAGCACATTCGCAACATCTGCTGGAGCTGATTTTGCTAGATCATCCGCCACATCACAACATAAAATTTTAGACATACCTGGTATACTGCTGTTGGGACGCACAACACACGGACCTTTAGAATGCGAAATACTCAAGACTTGAGTCACGAACTCAGCCTTCAGCCTTCAGCCTTCTGCTCGCACCCCCGAACTCAAGCTTCTTTCTGCTTGACAGAGTCGCTCCCCCTACTTCTTCGTTCTTCCAAAATTTCGCGCACTCGCTTCTGGAGCCCTAAGCCAATCACAAATAAAAAACAAACATATCTTTCTTAAATTAAAACCCCGACAAGGACACTTTCTTTTTTTTTAATAATACTTTTACACTACCTGATACACCTCCTCGTCTAGTATCAGATACAACACAACCCAAGAGCTCCTCGAAGAAACTCAAATCTTCTTACATCTACGCTCTTTGTAAAAATATCAGCAAGCTGCTTATTTGTAGAAATATAATTTATCATAACTTTACCTTCATCCACAAGATCTCAAATAAAGTGATGTTTAACGTCAATGTGCTTGGTTCTTGAATGTTGTACATGATTCTTTGTGAAATCCTTTTTATCCTTCACGTGTACATGGGACTGTACTTACACCCGCAGACTGGTGTAGTTACACTTATCGTTAATTACTTTTACCCTAAGGAACACCAGAAAATGTTATCGCAGTTCGGAACCAATAGTTCCTACTCAGCGGGGCACTCGGCCCAGGGTATCAGAAATCCACTAGAGAGTATTACAATAATGATATTGTGTGAAATACTTACAACAATGATGAGTTCTCCTCCCTCAGGATTTGAACACAACTCTTCTAGTCTTGTAGCTTCTTGTTCCAACGATCAACAAAAGCTTATTGATACCCCTCACACTAAGGCTCTCCCCCTTAGTGTGTTCCCTCACGAGAGGGACGTACTTCACATAGACTTCTCAGGATGAGAGACTACTTGAATGGCCAGCAGCTTCAACAAAGCCAACGCACCCTTCTGATCAGCACAAGTGGGAATCTTTACTCTGTATATCACACGATCATCATCATTCAAGAACTCCCTCTTAATCCATCCTCTATTATCTCTTTTTTTCTCACTGTGTAACACTAATCCCACGACTAAATTAGCACTATATAGTCTGAGGGTCTAAGCACTAATTACCACCTAGTCCTGTTTCTCATGATCTAATCCCGTAATCAAGGGATCCAGCTCAACCTGGTTCCCTATTGCATCCCAACTTCCTTGTAAGCATGTTCCATATATAGCAGCCACCTACAATCCAGGAATCCAGTGCATCCTGGTTTCCTTTTATCATTCAACTTCCTTTCTTGTATTTCAAACAGGACTCCTCACGTGGAGTATGTTTTGTCATAAATAGCCAATCACGCATACTCGTTCTAACATTCTCCCCCTTTGGCTCTTTTTGACAAAACCATCTTTCATATCTTCTATCTTCATGATATAACCTCTGTTAATTCTACTTACGAATAGACCCAAAACACTCAAGCTTTCAACACTTTTTCTTTGCAAATAATGGCACCCAAAATCCATTTCAACATCAGCATTACCACATGTTCCTTACTACAGAGCAAAAGAAACTCATAACAACTGAAGCTCATAACAACTGCCATTTCCCAAACTTGTCATGTCACAAATAGCCATTCATTGTCATGTCAAAAGTAACACAAATGCACCATTCATTGTCATGTCAAAAGTAACTGAGAAGTAACACAAATGCACAAACGATCAAAAGTAGCACAAACAACAGAGATTCTCATCTCATCACATAATCGATCACATAACCGATTCACATATGTTTTCTCCCCCTTTTTGTCAAAAAGACACAAAAAAAAATAGACAGATATAGTTTGGAAGAGCTTAAACGAACTGGAACTCATTGTGAGTGCTGATTCTTTGGCACACTGGTGAGATGTTGCAATAATGATAGTTCTTGTTGCAAAGCCTTATGCCGAGTAACTAATTGTTCCATTTCAGATATCACAAAACGCATTCGTCGAACAAGATAGTCAAAAGTCTGTTAGTCATCGTGTGGAGCTGGAATCCCTAGATAAGCAATAATATGATGAACACTAAAATCATACCAGTGACCACGGACATAGACTGGACCTTGATCACAGTTTTTCAATTTTCGCAAATTCGCGTAGAATTCTTGAACCACTGCCAAGGAATATGGAGCGAAATCAGTGACAGTGCGCATCAACCCCAAATTTTTGAATAGAGGAAGAACAACTTGAAACTCTGGAAGTGTAATTTCTGTTGCTGGTTGAAATTCCTTTTTGACCACAGTGGCATATCTGAGCTCCGCTGCAGTGTCAAGAAACTTAAGACTAAAAGCATCAGCAAAACAAACATTCTTTTGAGGCTGTCGACGCAACTTAGGTTTAGAGCAATGTTTTGCCGACATCTTCAGCTGTTCAGTGGAGCAATCTACATCCTTTCCACTAGACTTCAATGGAGTGCACTGTGCACCATGACTGGCTGCAGTTTCTGGTGACACACGTCTAGCCCGAGCACGTGTGACACGAGGTGTACTTCCCAAAGAAGAACTAGATATCATCACTGCCTCATCTGCAGATTTTCTAAAAATTGACGGAGAGACATATTGTCATCACTCTCATGCAAACCTCCTTCCGAGGATGAATCGTTCAAGTTTGAATCTCTGGAAGGGTTCTCAACCAAAACCTTTGTCCCCCTTGAATCTTTCGGCGTGGTGTCAACCAAAACATCAGAAACCTCCAAGACGTTGGACGAACTCTCAATCAGAGCATTAGAACCCACATAAGCAGACGATCGCAAGGCAGCCTCTTCATGAACAACGAATTTTCACCAGTACCTGGTGGTATTGAAGGCAAAGATGGAGTGTTAGGGCTCGTGCCTTGGATTTCTTCCAGCGAAGGTTGTTCCGTATGAACGGAGGAGGATGCCGTCCTCATGGCGAAGCCAATGTTTCCCGCTCAGCTCCTGTGCTCCAGAGCACAAATTTTTCGCCGCGGTGAATAAGGGTAAAAAAAAATGAGTCTTGCCAAGGTAACTTTACCCTTCATCGAATCACCTTCACTGCTTTTGTTTTTTTTTTTTTATTTAAAAAACAACACGTATTCTTTGGATAAAGATCAGTGTACACACACACACTAGAGTGTACTTACACCTGTAAGTACACTATCCACCCATTCCTCACATACAACACAGTCCTAGAGCTCCACGAAGGAACTCAAATCTTTTCGCATCCAGGCTCTTCGTAAATATGTCTGCCAACTGATTCTCAGTAGTTACATGTTCAAGCATTACTTGTCCTTCTTCAACAAGCTCTCTGATGAAATGATGACGGATGTCAATATGCTTTGTTCTTGAGTGCTGAACAGGATTCTTGGATATATTTATGGCACTTGTGTTATCAAAGTATACTGTAATAACGTTTCTAGTCACACCGTAATCTAATAGCATTTGCTTCATCCAAATGAGTTGTGCACAACAACTTCCTGCTGCTATGTATTCTGCTTCTTCAGTCGAAAGAGATATTGAATTCTGTTTGTTACGGTACCAGGATACCAAATTTGTACCTAGATAAAAACATCCTCCTGATGTAATTTTTCTATCATCAACATCCCCTGCCCAGTCGGCATCATTGTACCCTGCTAACACATTACTCGTGTTAGTCGAAAACCAAATTCCCAGGTTGACTGTACTTTTCACATACCGAACAATCCTTTTGGCTGATTTTACTTGAGACTCTTCAGGGCATTCTTGAAATCTAGCACACAGGCCCACACTGTAGCATATATCTGGGCGACTTGCTGTCAGGTACAGCAAACTGCCAATCATACTCCTGTACACCGTGGGATCTGCAGGTATCCCATCAATATCTTTCCCTATACGGTCAGTGGTGCTCATAGGTGTTCTCATATCTTTAGCATTCTCGAGTCCGAATTTTTTCACCAAGTTCTTTGCATACTTCTCTTGTGAAATAAAGATACCATCCTTCCTCTGCTTGATTTGAAAACCCAAAAAGTATGAAAGCTCCCCCACCAAGCTCATTTCAAATTCTTCTTGCATATGTCTTGCAAACTGTTTCTGAGCTGAGTCAATAGTAGAACTGAAAACAATATCATCAACATAAATTTGAGTTATGGTCAGTACATTACCTTCTTTCCTGATGAACAGTGTTTTATCCACACCTCCTCGTACAAAACCTTTAGAGTAAAGAAACTTTGTCAATCTGTCGTACCATGCTCTAGGTGCTTGTTTTAAGCCATATAAAGCTTTAGTCAAACGATATACATGATTCGGTTGCTGTGAATTAACAATCCCTTTAGGCTGTTCAACATACACTTCTTCAGCCAAATATCCGTTCAAGAATGCACTCTTCACATCCATATGGTGTAACTTGATTCTCAAAGAGCTTGCTACAGCCAGTAACAGCCTGATAGACTCCAGTCGAGCCACTGGTGCAAAAGTTTCATCAAAATCAACACCTTCAACTTGTGTAGCCTTGTGCAACCAGTCTAGCCTTATTTCTCACAAATTGCTTCATCTATTTTGTTTTTAAACACCCACTTAGTGCCTATCACATTTATGTTTGCAGGCCGAGGAACAAGAGTCCACACTTTATTTCTGTCAAACTATTCAAGTTCTTCTTGCATAACTCTATCCAGAATTCATCTTTTAAGGCTTCTTCTACTCTTTTTTGTTCAAGTGCTAAAGTATAACATACAAACCGTACCATTTCATAGTAGTTCTGCTTCTTTCCCCTTGTTTTCATTCCTTCACTAACATCCCAAATAACAGCATCCAGAGGATGATTTTTATGCACTCTCATTGATGGAGCTTTCTCCTTTTCAGGACCTGTTTCATCTGTACTCTCATGATCTTCCTCAACTTCATCATCACTAGCTAACGATTCTTCACCAGGTGTATGGCTTTCAGCCTATTCAGAAGGCTGTGTATGGCTTTCAGCCTGTTCAGAAAGCTGTGTATGGCTTTCAGCCTGTTCAGAAGGCTGTGTACCCAAGTCAGTGCTAGTCTTCTCTATGGGGATTTTGGGCATGATACCTTCCTCGTCATCCAGTAATGGCAAGTTCTCATTCTGATATGCTATTTCAACATTTATTGTTTCTATGACAATATTATTGTTTCTGAAATACACCCTGTAGGCATGACTGTTCCTTGAGTATCCTATGAAGATGCCTTCTGTACTTCTGGAATCAAATTTTCCCAACTGTTCATGATCTCTCAGAACATAGCAGGTGCTCCCAAATTCTCGAAAGTAATGCACTTTAGGCTTTATTCCCTTCCACAGTTCATAAGGAGTTTTATGGGTCATGTACCTGAGATGAACTCTGTTACTTATGTAGCATGCTGTGTTTACCGCTTCTGCCCACAACTTGTGAGGAAGATTCTTTGAGTTTATCATGGCACGAGCCATCTCCTGAAGTGTTTGGTTCTTTCTCTCAACAACTCCATTTTGTTGGGGGGCCTTTGGAGTAGAGAATTCGTGTGATATTCCTTTCTTTTCACAGAATTGAGCAAACTGATTATTCTCAAATTATCTACCATGATCACTTCTTATACAAATTATTTTTCCTATCAGAACATTCTTTTCAGTCACGAGTCTTTTACATAGACTCGCAAACACTCTGTATGTGTCTCATTTTTCTCTAATGAATTCAACCCTTGTAAATCTTGAAAAATCATCAACACACACTAGTACATACCTTTTTCCAACAATGCTTTCAGTTTGAAGTGGCCCCATCAGATCAATGTGAAGCAGCTCCGAAGGTCGTTGCGGTGTAATCATCTTCATAGCTGAATGAGGTGTTTGATGTTGCTTTCCTGCCATACACCCTTTGCACACAACCTCGGTCTTATTGCTAATAGCTGGTAATCCTCGCACAGCTCCATACTTGAGCAGCTTCATTATTCCTCTAGAATGTAGATGACCAAGACGTTTGTGCCACAGTTGAGCAGTTGTTACACTAGTGTACTTACATTGCTGTGACATATTCAACTTATAGCAATTGTCACCAGTTCGGGTCCCTTCTAGTACTGGCTGTCTTCTATCATCTTCCACTACACATCCTTCTTTAGTAAACCTGACATGCAGATTCTGGTCACATAACTGACTAATACTGAGTAAGTTTGCTTTTAACCCATTCCTTAGTAGAACATTCTCTAACTTTGGCAAACTATCAACTCTTAATATTCCTCTTCCAATCACTGCTCCTTTAGCGCCATCCCCAAAAGTCACTTGACCACCATCCTCTCTATGTATGTTAGTCAGGTTTTTTACATTTTGTGTCATATGCCTAGAACATCCACTATCAAAGTACCATGTTCCATCCGAGCTTGATTTTCGAGCAGTATGTGCAGCATATAAACTTTTCTGTTTCTTCATCCATACACAGTTTGAAGGAGGTTTTGATAACCTCAGACTTCCACTCCATCTCCAGTCCCTTAGAAGCTTATAACTGAGTGGTCTAATGTGACCATATGTACCACATTAGTGATACACCAAAACTTGTGATGACTTTTGTCTAGGCCAAGTCTTGTTGTACATGTTTTTTGAGTAGCCAATCCCCTGTCTGTCACAACTTCTTCTTCCTTGAATCAAAATATCATCCAGTTTCTTCTTTCCCTTGTCAAACTTCTTAAGGACGTCTTGTGAACTTCTCAAATCTTCCTCCAGTTTCAATATCACTTCTTCCTTCTTAGTGATCTCCTGTTTTAGTTTGAGATTGTCCTTTTCAAGAGAGGAGACTAGTTCTCTCAAGATTCTTTCTTCATCTGCTGGTATTTGATTTTCTTTTCTCATTTCACCAATCTGTTTCTTTAACCCAGCATTCTCTAGCTCAAGCACACCCAGATGTTCCTTAAGAATCCTTGTACTTTCTAGTACTCCATCCCATTGTTGGATAATGTTTGCCACAGTGATCTCCTCGTCTTCATCTTCTGTGTCTTCTTTGCTACTAGTTGTACCAGGATGATTTTTCGATTTTGATGACAAAACCATCTTCTGCCCAAGCTTTGCTGCAAATGCAACAAAATTGCACTCCTCTACATCAGACTCACTACTATCATCATCACTCCAGGCAGCGTTAAATGACTTTTGTTTTCTCAAGTAAGTGGGACATTCTGATTGAATATGTCCTTTTCCACCACATTCATAACACACCACCACTTTCTTCTTTGCTGAAACTTCAGTGGATCCAGTTCCCATATTGCTTTGTCTATTATTACCTTGCAAATAACTATTTTTCTTGTTCCTTCTGATGAACTTATTTAGCCCCTTTGCCAGCAAAGAAACTTTTTCATCTAACTCTGCTAAAGTTACTACTGACGAATCACGATTATCTGCCAATTGTATTGCTTCGTCCTTTGATATTGACTGTAAAGCCACACTCTCCTTTTTACCTTTTTCTGCTGAATCTTCTGCTTCCTCGTTCATTTCAAAAGTTTTCAAAGATCCGATCAACTCATCCTGCGTCATGTTATCAATGACTTTGTACTCTTCAATAGCTACTCTTTTCATCTTGAATTTTGAGGAGAGAGACCGTAACACCTTTCTCACCAGTTGATTTTGTGGAATTATATCTCCAAGAGCTGCAGATTGATTTGCTATATCTCTGATTTTGCCTTCATACTCCAATATAGACTCATCTTCTTTCATCCGCATAAGTTCAAACTGGGTGGTGAGCATCTGCAGCTTTGATACTCTAACACTTTCAGTCCCTTCGTAGTGAACTTCTAATATTTTCCACGGTTCTTGAGCCATGGTGCAAGCAGAGATCCTCCTGAACTGTTCTTCATTTACTCCTCCAAAGATTACATTTAACGTTTTGAAATTGTAGTTAGAGAGTCTCTCTTCTTCTTCTGTCCACTCTGTGTCTGGCTTTTCAACAGTCTTCATATCAACACCCTCTCCAATCTCTTTCGTTTCCAGACACCATCCCTTCTCAATGGTCTTCCAGGCCTTCTCATCTTGTGCCTTTAAGTAAATTTGCATCTTGGCCATCCAGTAAGAGTAATTAGACCCATCAAGTAATGGTGGTCTGGTGTTTGAGCCTCCTTCCTTCAAATATGACCCCATTTTCTCTACTAGTGAGTGAAGCTTCTGAAGATCTTTTCTCTCCAAACTAATCTGGAGCCCGCTCTGATACCACTTGAAATCCATTTTATGCTTCACGTGTACGTGGGAGTGCATTTACACCCACAGACTGTTGTAGTTACACTTATCGTTAATTACTTTTACCCTAAGGAACACCAGAAAATGTTATCGCAGTTCGGAACCAATAGTTCCTACTCTGCGGGTCACTCGGCCCAGGGTATCAAAAATCCACTAGAGAGTGTTACAGTAATGATAGTGTGTGAAACACTTACAGCAATAATGAGTTCTCCTCCCTTAGGATTTAAACACAACTCTTCTAGTCTTGTAGCTTCCTGTTCCAACAATCAACAGAAGCTTATTGATACCCCTCACACTAAGGCTCTCCCCCTTAGTGTGTTCCCTCACGAGAGGGACGTACTTCACGCAGACTTCTCAGGATGAGAGACTACTTGAATGGCCAGCAGCTTCAACAAAGCCAACGCACCCTTCTGATCAGCACAAGTGGGAATCTTTACTCTGTATCTCACACGATCATCATCGTTCAAGAACTCCCCCTTAATCCATCCTCTATTATCTCTTTTTCACTCACTGTGTAACACTAATCCCACGACTAAATTAGCACTATATAGTCTGAGGGTCTACGCACTATACCACCTAGTCCTGTTTCTCGTGATCTAATCCCGTAATGAAGGGATCCAGCTCAACCTGGTTCCCTATTGCATCCCAACTTCCTTGTAAGCATGTTCCATATATAGCAGCCACCTACAATCAAGGAATCCAGCGCATCCGGGTTTCCTTTTATCATTCAACTTCCTTTCTTGTATTTCAAACAGGACTCCTCACGTGGAGTATGTTTTGTCATTAATAGCCAATCACGCATACTCGTTCTAACACTTTGAAATGTTAATCGTACTTGTGTTGTCACAATATACTATAAGTGCACCGCTAGAAACACCATAATCAGCTAGCATTTGACTCATCTATATAAGCTGAGCACAACAACTTCCAGAAGCAATGTACTCTGCTTCAGTCGTGGAAAGGGAAATAGAGTTTTGCTTCTTGCTAAACCAAGAAACCAAGTTGTTACCTAGATAAAAGCAGCCACCCGATGTACTCTTTCGATCATTTGCATTACTTGCCCAATCAGCATTACTGTAACTAGCAAGCACTGTGTTTGAGTCTCTAAAAAATTGGAGTCCCCAATTTGTTGTCCCTTTTACATATCTGATGATTCTTTTAGCTAACTTCACATGGAACTCTCTAGGTGCTGACTGGTATCTTGCACAAACACCAACACTGTAACTGATGTCTAGTCTGCTATTAGTAAGATACAGTAGACTACCAATCATACTTCTGTACATGGTAGCATCCACGGCAATGCCCTCTTCATCCTTTGTGACATAGGCAGTAGTACTCATAGGAGTTCTCATAGGAGTTCTAGATCAAATTTATTCACTAAATTCTTAGCATATTTCTCTTGAGATATAAAAATTCCATCTTCTTTCTGTTTAAACCCCAGAAAATAAGCCAATTCTCCCATCATACTCATCTCAAACTCACCTTGCATATCTTTTACAAATCCTTTCAACCCATGTTCTGATGTGGAGCCAAATATGATGTCATCCACATATATTTGAAGTATTGTCAGCTCTTGCTCTCCCTTCATAATGAATAAAGTTCTATCTACTCCTCGTACAAAATCTATAGAGCATAAGATTTTTGACAACCATTCATACCAAGCTCTCGGAGCTTGCTTCAATCCATACAAAGCCTTAGAGAGACGATACACATGATCTGGATATTTTGGATCAGAAAATCCTTTCAGTTGCTCCACATATACTTCTTATGTCACATACCCGTTCAAAAATGCACTTTTAACATCCATTTGATGTAACTTCAGGTGCATCACACTTGCTACTGCTAGCAGCAGCCTGATCAACTGTAATCTGGCAACAGGTGCAAATGTCTCATCAAAATCCACTCATTCAACTTGAGTGCAACCCTGAGCAACCAATCGAGCTTTATTTCTAGTAATATTACCAAACTCATCAATATTATTCTTGAATATCCACTTTTTCCCAATGATATTAGCATTATATGGTCGCGGAACTCTAATAGAGGGTGTCTTCTCTACGATGGGCACAATTGAAGTATTATTCTCTGTACATTCCATTGGATTCATATGTGTATTAGTTGTTGTATCACACACTAGAAGCAAACCTATAGTTGTACCAGTATGTTCATCAGGCCCTATATCAATAGTCAGAATTGTACCTCCCTGTCTAATAGCTTCACTCGAAGATCCAATAGAACCTACAAGTTCTATCCTGTCGAAACTCACATCATCATCGTGCAACAAACATCCTTCTTGATCATCAATTTTTGCATTGATAGATTCAATTATTGAGTTTGATTGCTTGAAGTAGATTTGATAGGCATGACTATTTCAGGAATAGCCTACAAATATCCCTTCTTCACTTCGAAAGTCAAACTTAGTGACATATTCCCGGTCTTTGAAAACATAGCATGGTGCACCAAATTCTCAAAAGTAATGAATCCGTGGACTATGTCTCTTCCATGACTCATGCGATGTTGTATGAGTCTTGGCCCTCAAATACACCCTATTGGCAATGTGACAAGTAGTATTGATAGCCTCTGCCCATAGTTTGTGTGGCAAATTCTTAGAATTAATCATTGTATGTGCCATTTCTCGAAGTGTTCTATTCTTACATTCCACAACTCTATTATGTTGTGGAGTCTTAGGCAACGAAAATTCATGAGCAATACCTTGGGCATTGCAGAACTGGGCAAACTCCTTGTTCTCAAATTCTCTTCCATGATCACTTCGAATCCGAACTATTTTTCCAATAAGAGTTTGTTTTTCAGTCATCAATCGCTTGCACAAACTTAAAAAAATGCTAAAAGTTTCTTATTTCTCTTTCAAAAACTTGACCCATGTAAAACACGTAAAGTCATCAATACACAAAAAGACATACCTCTTTCCAGCAATACTTAGGTTGTGAACCGGCCCCATGAGATCCATATGCAACAACTCCAGAGGCAAAGATGTAGTGACATACTGAACACTAGGATGGGACACCCGAAGTTGCTTGCTTTCCATACATCCTTTGCAAACAAGAGAAGTTTGTCACTAAGTTTGGGTAATCCATGAACAACATCATGTTTGATCAGATTTTGCAACCCTCTATAATGAATATGTCCCAACCTTCTATGCCACAATTGCATGACATTGGTGTTACTATAATTACACCGTTTCAAAATCCACAATTGATAACAATTATCAGTTGTTCTGGTACCTTCTAGGACAGATTGATTTGTAGAGTCAGACACACGACACCCTTCTTTAGTAAAATGTACAAAGAAATTCTGATCACACAATTGACTTATGCTGACAAGATTCACCTTTAGACCTTTCACCAAGAGAACTCCCGTCAACATAGGCATCCCTTCCAAAGCAAGAGTTCCACTGCCTACAACAGCTCCTTTAGCACCATCACCGAAGGTAACTTGACGTCCATCAGCGTGAGTCAGATTTATCAAACAACCAGCACTCCCAGTCATGTGCCGAGAACAACCACTATCAAAATACTATACACCTTCAATAGTAGCAGTGAGTGCTGAGTGAGCAGCATACAATCCAAATTCCTTTTTCACCCAAACAAGTTGAGCACTAGCTCTTTTTACATCTTTGAATCACTCTTTTTCAAATCCCAAAGAAGCTTATAACAATACCTCCTAATATGTCCATATTTTCCACAGTTGTACCAAGCTGGCATAATGTCTTTCTTATAGACGTGTGAAACCATGACATCACTATGTGCTTGGTACCCAACCCAAGCCCATGAATATCCCCATGTAGTCTATTTTGAGTCAAGATATGACTCAGTTGCAGTTTGCTGGTATCAAATCTAGATAATAAATCTTGTGACTTTCTTAGCTTTTCCTCAAGACTCAGTACTCAAAGTTGTTTTTCGGCGATAACTTTCACATACTGATCATTCTCCTTCTCTAGTGAAGTTTTTTATCTTTTCAATTCATGACTGCTAACACCCCTTCCCATTGCTTGAGAATGTCTTCAACAGAATCCTCCTCTAATTCATTCTCAGAATCATGATCACTCATGGAACACTTGATATGCCCATTTTCTAGCATGCAACTCTCCTTGTAATTAGCAAAAAATGCCACAAAGTTACAGTCTTCATTATCAGATCCATTGTTATCCTCTTCACTCCAGGACGCTACAAGAGACTTTTTCTTTCTCAAATACATAGGACATTGTGATTGAATATGCCCTTTTCCACCACATTCAAAACATAGCAAAACTTTATTTTTACTTGGACTTCAGTACTATTTACTTGCTTATGCTCACTAGGCTTGAAACTCTTTTGTTTACTTTTCTTCATAAATTTGTTCAGACCTTGAGCCAGCAAAGCTACTCTTTCATCCAACTCAGCCAAGGTTACAGTTAACGAGAGCTATCAACCTCCTGGCCCTTCTCTTCAAAAACCACCGATTTAAATGCAACATCAGATTTCTTTCTTCCTATAGAGGAATCACTTGCTTCTTCATTCATTTCAAATGTCTTAAGAGATCAAATCAATTCATCCATACTCATGGCGTCCGCTATTTTCTGTTCTTCAATAGCAATTATTTTCACCTTGAACTTCGATGAGAGTGATCTTAAAACTTTACGAACAAGTCTATTCTCTGGAATTCTATCTCCTAATGCAGCAGATTGGTTTGTGATATCTCTGATTTTTACCTCATTCTAGAGTATTGTTTCATCCTCATGCATGCGTAAAAGTTCAAATTGTGTTGTGAGCATTTGTAATTTTGACAGACGAACACTTTCAATCCCCTCAAAATATAATTTGAGTATCTTCCAAGATTCTTGTGCAGACTTACATGCAGAGATTCTCCGAAATTGCTTTGCATCCACTCCACCAAAAATAACGTTTAATTCCTTTGCATTACAGCTGGACAACTTATCATCTTCCTCTGTCCACTCACAATCGTCCTTCAATACATTCTTCTTATTTGCATCTTCTCCTACTTCCTTCGTGGGGTCCACCCTTTCTCAATTGATTTCCAATCCCTCTCATCCATGGCTCGAATATACGCATACATCCGTGCCTTCCAATATGTGTAATTTGTTCCATCAAGCAGTGGGGATCTAGTGTTTGATGCTCCTTCTTTCATTAAGTCCGCCATGACCACTGAAACTAGTCACGGGATCTTTTCTTCCAAACAAACTTGGAATCTAGCTCTCATACCACTTGACAACAAATTACCTAGATCGGTGTACGTGAGAGTGTAACAACACCCGAACACTAGTGTACTTACACTTGAAGTTGCATTGTGCGTTACGTCAAAGTTACGATCACACACAAGGACACAGAGAATTGTTATTGCAGTTCAGAATAAACCATTCCTAATCTGCGGGGCATTCAGCCCGGAGCACAAATAGACTAGTGAGAGATTTAGAGTAACTTACACGTTACAAGAAAAACGTTCTCCTCCAGTCTAAGATTCAAACGACATTCTCACTTTTGGATTACTATTGACATAACATCAACAGCGGTTCATCGTGTCTCCCTTACATTGAGGCTCCCCCTCAATGTATCCCTTTGCACAGGGAATCTTCAAGTTGGTGTCTTCTCCTAATAAGACAGACATGAAAATTGTCTATGGCTTCTTTGATGTTAAGCCTGTAGACTTCACGTTGCACACAATACACTCATTCACACATCATTAGAAATTATCCTCAATGCTCCCCCTCAACTTCACGCTGGGTAATCTTCTCATTCAACATACAGCGTACCTCTTTCATGGACCTAAAGATCTTTATAGCTTATGGTGTACTCAACCTTGGACGATGTCTATCTTAAGTTCGTCCTTATCCTGAGATTCAGTCCAATCTCTATTCCATATCCAGGAGTTTAAATTGGGACACTTGTACATTGAAATTTTACCTTGAGATTGTCAAAACTTAGCCAATCAGAAATACATACATTAACAGGCTAATTGGCTAGCTCCAATATTTGACGATGAGACTTAATTTCTCTTATGTTGTAAATTTCATAGACAGTTTATCAGTGCCCCTCCAACATCACATCTTGTTGTCGTCAAGTGCGTTTCATCTGCATTAACTTTTACATATAAGGCTATTGTGATGTCGATTGGACAGGATGCCCAGATACTTGTCGCTCTACATGAGGATAAACGGGTTTTTTTTTTCGTAACCTCATTTCTTGGAGCTCCATAAAACAGAATACTCCGTCGAGATCAAGTTCTGAAGCAGAATTTTGATCACTTGCTGGTGTTGCTTTTGAAATTTTGCGGATTTTTATATTCTAAAGTTCCTTAATATTTCTCTCCCACGGCCTCCGTTATTGTGTGACAATATCAATAAAATTTAAGTGGCTTCTAATCCGATTTTTTTGGAAAATGATGCAAAGAAGAAGGCTATTTTTAGCCTATCTAATTTTAAGTTATGCAATTAGTGGTCCACGTTGTGTAATTTTTTATTTTAAGTTCAGAGTTGTTAGGAGCTTAACTTCATGATGTTAGTGGGTGTGTGTGTGGAGAAATTATAGGATCATTGTTTAGCAAGACTATAAAAAGGCTATACTGCTGTAAGTTTATAAGCATGGAGAAATAGAATTACAGGATTCTAGCCAATTAGTGTTTTTTTTCCATCAAAATGGTATCAGAGCTAGGTCTGATCGGAGTTGGGCGTCGGGAAGATTGAATGCAGTCATCTTTCTCTTTATCAATTTCAGAAAATCTGGTATGTATTTTTTGAGTTGAAATTAGGAGTTGTAGTGCCCATCAGTTGTTTGGAAAAATTCCTGTTTGAAGGTTAGTGCAATGGCACAAATTTTTTTGAATGTTTCTCAATTGTCTTTGAATGCTTCTCAATCATTGATTCCCATATTCAATGGTGAGTGTTATGAGTTTTGGAGTATTAAGACGAAAATGTTTTTTATCTCACAAGATTTATGGGACTTAGTTGAAACTGGGTATGTTGAGCCCAGTGAAGATGATAGGTTGACTGCTGCGCAGAGAAATGAATTGAAAGAAAACAGGAAGAAGGATGCAAAGGTCTTGATTGTCCTCCAACAAGCTGTTCAAGAAAGTATTTTTCCTCGGATTGCTGCAACAACTAAATCCAAGGAAGCATGGGCTATTCTAAAGAAGGAATACAAAGGAACAGAAAAGTTAATTTCTGTTAGACTTCAAAATCTTAGAAGAGAATTTGAGACTTTGAGTATGAAGAATTCCGCGTCTGTGCAAAAATTTTTTGGTAGAATTTGTGTGATTATTAACCAAATCAGGTCACTTGGAGAAGAACTTTCTAATCAAAGAATTGTAGAGAAAGTTCTGAGGAGCCTGCCAGCCAAGTTTAATCATGTTGTGACTACTATTGAAGAGTGTAAGGACTTGTCTACTTATACTCTTAGTGAACTAATGGGTTCTTTTCAAGCTCATGAGCAGAGGATCAATCAATCAAATGAAGTTCCTCTAGATCAAGCACTGGCCTCTAAGTTAGAAGTGAAGGATGAGACATCTAAAATGGCTGAAACAAAATCTGGAGACAAGGGCCAAGGAAAGAATTACAACCGTGGAAAAAGTCAAGGTAAAGGAGGAGGACATTCAAGCAAATATCAGAAATCAAAGAAAGGTGCTGGAAATCCAAATATCCAATGTCATTTGTGTAAGAAGTTTGGGCATATTGAGCGAAATTGATGGACCAAAGCAAAGATGCAAGCTAACTTCGTTGAGGAAAAGGCAGATGAAGGTAACTTATTTGTCACATGTGTTAATGAGATGGGAAGCAAAAATGATATATGGTTCTTAGATAGTGGTTGCAGTAATCATATGTCTGGGTTGAAAAATATTTTCAGGAGTATTGACGAGTCTCCTAAGTTGCAAGTTCAATTAGGAGATGGTAAAAGAGTTCAAGCTCAAGGAAAAGGCACCGTTGCTGTGAAAACTAAATCAGGTAAGGAAAGACTCATTCATGATGTTTTATACATACCTGGTTTGGCACATAATCTTATCAGTATTGGGCAATTAATTCAAAAAAATTATTATGTGAAATTTTATGTTGATGCTTGTGAAATTTGGGATAAAAAACCTGGACAGCTTGTTATGAAGGTGAAAATGACATCCAACAAGATATTTCCTATTGAGTTTTCAAGTTTTGATGGTCATGCATTAGTTGCTAATGCAAGTACTGATTCGGAGCTATGGCATAAGCGATATGGTCATTTACACTTTAATGGTTTAAGGTTGTTAAACCAGAAGAAGATGGTGATTGGTTTGCCTCCTATTGATCATGTTACCAAAGTATGTGAAGGCTGCATCTATGGGAAACAACACAAAAAAATTTTTCCCCATGAAGAAGTCGTGGAGGCCTAAAATTCCTCTTGAGTTGGTCTATGCAGATATCTATGGTAAAATTCAGACTCCATCTTTCAGTGGTTGTGAGTATTTTCTATTGTTTGTTGATGATTTTACTAGAAAACGTTGGGTGTATTTTTTGAGAAACAAGTCTGAAGCTTTTTCCACCTTTCTAAATTTCAAGGCAATGGTCGAAAAGGAAAGTGGAATGCAAATTAAGACTCTTTTCACCGATAGAGGAGGAGAACTTACTGCTCATGATTTTAACTCCTTTTGTCTAGCTAATGGTATTCACAGGCAATTGACGGCAAGCTACACCCCTCAACAAAATGGGGTACATGAAAGGAAAAATAGAACAATTGTTGAAATGGCTAGAAGCATGTTGGAAGCTAAAGAACTTCCAAATCTTTTATGGGCAGAAGCAGTGGCTACTTCAGATTTTCTATTAAACAGGTCTCCTACAAAGGCTGTCCAAAATCGAACGTCATGAAGCTTGGTGTGGTAGGAAACCAGAAGTAAGTCATTTTAAAATTTTTGGTTCATTGGCGTATGTTCACGTGAATGCTGAAAATCGTCAAAAACTCGATGAGAAGAGCTTGAAATGCATTTTTGTTGGTTATAGAAAAGAAACCAAAGGCTATCGGTTATTTAATCCTCTCACTAAGAAGCTTATAGTGAGTTGGGATGTCATATTTGATGAGAATAGGAAATGAAATTGGACAGAGAATGAACAAGTGTCATTAGAACATGAAGATGAAACACATGATCATGACTCTTCTACTATATCTCCAGCCTCTAGTGAGTCAAGCTTTGAACACTTGGAGAGTCCACCCAGAAAGGTAAGATCTCTTACTGAGATTTATAACTCATGTAACTATGCTCTTATGGTTTCAGATCTGACAAATTTTGAAGAAGCAAAAGAAAAAGAAGAATGGCAGCAAGCGATGAAAGAAGAAATTACAGCAATTGAATGAAAACCATACTTGGGAGCTAGTGGATTTACCGAAAGGAAAGAAAGTAATTGGTTTGAAGTGGATCTTCAAGACCAAATATAATGCAGATGGAAGCATACAAAAGCACAAAGCTAGGCTTGTGGCTAAAGGGTACGCACAAGAGGCAGGTATTGACTTCGATGAAACCTACTCTCCTGTTGCAAGGTTAGAGACAGTAAGAATTGTGCTTTCTATTGCTGCTCAAAATAATTAGTTAGTGCTTCAATTTGATGTGAAGTTTACCTTTCTTAATGAGGAATTGGAAGAAGATGTGTATGTAGAACAACCACCTGGTTTTTTGATTTATGGCAAGGAAGAAAAAATTTATAAGTTGAGGAAAACACTTTATGGCTTGAAACAAGCACCTAGAGCTTGGTACAAGAAAATTGATTGCCATTTTATCAAGAAGTGATTCGAAAGAAGTTTAAGTGAACCAACTCTCTATACAAAGGTAAGAGTTTCAAACCTTTTAATTGTGTGTTTATATGTAGATGATATCATCTATACTGGATCATCTAACATATTAATTAGGGAGTTTAAAAAGGATATGATACATGAATTTGAGATGACTGACTTGGGGCTTGTTCATTATTTTTTGGGACTTGAAGTTACACAATCAGAATGGGGAATATTTATTTCTCAAGAGAAGTTTGTTTTTTATCTTCTTAAGAAGTTTAAGATGGATAAGTGCAAAGCGACCAACACTCCAATGAATGCATCAGAAAAGCTTTCATTTGAAGATGGCATTGGTGAAGTTGATCAAAAGATTTTTAGAAGTATGGTTGGTGGTCTAATGTACTTGACTCACACTCGTCCTGATATAATGTTTGCAGTAAGCTTGATTTCCAGGTTTATCCATAAACCAACAAAGCATCAAATGGGAGCAATCAAGCGGATTTTGAGATATGTTAGAGGCACTATGAACTACGGAATTTGGTACTTTCATGTGTCTGATTCTAATCTGATTGGCTATACTGATAGTGATTGGGCAGGATCCATAGAAGACAGGAAAAGCACATCAGGTTCCTATTTTAGCTTGGGATCTGGAGTTGTCTCTTGGACATCAAAGAAGCAGGCTACTACTGCTCTTTCATCATCTGAAGCTGAATACATTGCTGCTACTTCAGCTGCATGTCAAGCAATTTGGATCCGTCGGATACTTGCTGATTTGCAGCAAAAGATATCTCAGGCCACGGTCATTTTTTGTGACAACATTTCAACTATTTCAATGATGAAGAATCCTATTTTTCATGGGCGAACAAAGCAAATCGAAATTCGATATCACTTCATTAGAGAAATTGTGGCTAAAGGACTAATTGCAATGGAGCATTGTTCAACCAATCGACAAGTAGCAGATGGTTTTACCAAAGCACTTCCATGTGAGAAGTTCTTACGTTTCAGGAAGTTACTTGGCGTAGATGAGTTTGCATCAAGAGGGGATGTTGGAAAATGATGCAAAGAAGAAAGCTATTTTTAGCCTATCTAATTTTAAGTTATGCAATTAGTGGTCCACGTTGTGTAATTTTTTATTTTAAGTTCAGAGTTGTTAGGAGCTTAACTTCATGATGTTAGTGGGTGTGTGTGGATAAATTATAAGATCACTGTTTAGCAAGACTATAAAAAGGCTATACTGTTGTAAGTTTATAAGCATGGAGAAATAGAATTACAGGATTCTAGCCAATTAGTGTTTGTTTTTCCATCAGATTTTTCACTTCTACATTTCGTCAGAGAAAAATACATTATATATCTTCCACCGCTCAGCTAGCTGATTTGTTCACTGAACCTTTATATCGTCCTCGTTTTCAACAACTTTGCTCCAACCTTGGCGTGCTCTCCCCCCTGAGCTTGAGGGGGGCTGACAATTGATCTTCCTCAGCTTGCGGCAACAACTCTCCCAAATCAGCATCGTGCTCTACCTGATTTTGTTCAATTGTTCATCGCAATGGGCTGCTACTCTCCGCAACAGACTGCAGCGCCTCCACTCTTCTTGCAGCCTTTTTGTAAAATTTTGTATATAAATCATCTCATATTGGTTACAATCCACAGAGTATTCAAATTAAATTATTCTTTTGGAGAGAGTGAGCTTGAGAAAATTTTTAGATGCTATCGTTTGACGCAATGCTTCTTGTGTTTTCGTTTGGTTTGAGATCTTGTCCGAGCATTTTGATCCAACTATTGAAATTTTACTCTAACCAGCTCTTTAGCTTATTCGCATGCCTGTGTCAAGCTTCTCTCCTTAAGTTATAGGATTGGAGCCTAACAACCTCTATTCGTGGTATATGTCAGTCCATTCTTTTCCTATTAGTTGTAAACTTATCAAAAACCAATTAACTTTCTCATTAACATGTACAAGTATTTATATACATGGGGTTACATATACAGAATGACCAAACTGCCCCTATATATGTACACATATTACGATAATGACCTATATACACATATTACACCAATATCCCCCCTCAAACTCAAGGGGGACCAAAGGAACAGATCTTGAGTTTGGAACACAAGTACTGAAATCGCGACTTGGTGAGCGATTTAGTAAACATATCCGCAACCTGATCCTGGGAAGGTATATAGTACAACTGAAGAGTACGCGAAACACAATGATGTCGAATAAAGTGGCAATCAACTTCAATGTGTTTGGTTCTCTCATGAAACACATCATTGTGAGTAATTTGAATGACACTTCTATTGTCACAATGAAGTGGAGAGGGAGTGTCCAACTGCACACCCATATCACTAAGAAGCCAACGAAGCCAAACGAGCTCAGAAGTAGAGTCAGCAAGAGCACGATATTCGGCCTCAGTACTCGAACGAGACATAGTAGACTGCTTCTTGCTGCGCCAAGAAATCAAGGAGTCACCCAAGAAAATACAACAACCTGTGGTAGATCTCCGATCAGTAACATCACCTACCCAATCAGCATCCGAATATGCAGAAAGATGAAGCTGCGAAGTGGAACCAAAAAATAATCCCTGGAACAAACTGCCTTTAATGTATCTCAAAATGCGCAAGACTGCAACATAATGAACAGAGCGAGGAGCAGACATAAACTGACTAACAACATGGACTGCATAGCTAATATCTGGACGAGAGATAGTCAAATATAGTAGTCCTCCGATTAATTGCCTGTATAAAGTAGGATTAGATAATAATTCACCATCAACAGGGAAAAATTTAGCATTGAGCTCCATAGGACTGTCACAGACCTTGCTATCAGACAAACCAGCTCGATTGCGCAAGTCAGAGGCATACTTAACCTGAGAAAGGCCGTAACCATCACCAAACGGAAGAACCTCAAGGCCAAGAAAATATGGTAACTGGCCAAGATCTTTCATCTCAAAACAGGAGCTAAGATAGCGCTTGAGATAAGAGATGCCCTGTATGTCATCACCAGTAATCATCATATCATCAACATAGAGCAATAACAAAACTGTGCCAGATGAGGACTGACGAGTAAACAAAGCAGAATCATGACTACTTTGTGTATACCCAAAATCAACAATCTTGGATCAGAAGGTGGAAAACCAAGCACGAGGTGCTTGTTTGAGTCCATACAAAGCACGACAAAGCCTGCATACCTGCCCAGAAGGATGTGAAGAACCCGAAGGAGGTACCATATAGACTTCTTCAGTGAGTGCACCATTCAAGAAGGCATTCTTCACATCCATCTGAAAAAGATCCCAGTGACGAATAGTGGCAATGGCTATCAACACACGAACTGAAGTCAAGCGAGCCACCGGGGCAAACGTCTCCTCATAGTCAATGTCATACTCCTGATTATATCCTTTGGCCACAAGACGAGCTTTATACCGATCAATAGACCCATCAGCCTTAGTTTTACCCTTGTAGACCCGCTTGCAACCAATGGGAGATTTACCAGGAGGAAGAGAAACAAGGTCCCAAGTATGAGCTTTGTCTAAGGCTTGCAACTCTTCAGCCATCGCTTGCTGCCGGAGATGATCAGAGGAAGCTTCCCTGTAGGAGGAAGGTTCATAGACAGAGGTAAGAGCAGAAAAGAAACAATGATAGTCATTGAGGCGTACCGAAGGTTGACGAATGCGCAAAGACTAACGAGGTGTTAATGGAGGGACGTTTGGAGCCAAAGGAGGAATAGGCTCAGACGGCGAAGCGGAGGAAGGCACAGGCACGTCAACTGTAGGAGGCGAAAGGGACAAAGTATCGTCAGACGGCGAACCTGCAACAGAATCAGAGATGGTAGAAGGCAATGGAGAAGAACCATCAGGAAAGATATCAAAGACAACTGTAGGAGACATAGAAGACTGATCGGAGTGTTTTGGCAAGGAATAGAAGGGAACATGTTCCCAAAATGAAACATGGCGAGATATACGCAGTTTGTTAGCCACAGGATCAAAACATCGAAAACCTTTCTGTTCAATGCCATAACCCAAAAAAATACACATAGCAGACTTGGCAGATAACTTATCGCGCTCGCGGTCAGGCAAGAGCACAAAGCAAGTAGAGCCAAAAACATGAAGAAGAGAATAATCAGGATATGTACCATAAAGACAAGTGAACGGGGTAGAGTTCTGCAAAACCGGTGAAGGCAGCCGATTAATGAGATAAACAGAGGTTAAAATAGCCTCCCCCCAAAACTGTTTCAGAACAGAAGAAGACAACATGAGAGTGCGAGCGGTTTCTACAATATGCCTGTGCTTACGCTCAACAACCCCATTCTGTTGAGGAGTATAGGGACAAGAAAGCTGATGCAGGGTACCATGCGATTGTAACAGAGCACGAAAAACATGAGAAACATACTCTCCCCCAGAATCCGAACGGAAAACCTTTATAGATTTCAAAAATTGAGTACGAACCATATTGGAGAAGTTAACATATGTATTATAGAACTCAGAGCGAGCATGCAACAGATACACCCAGACAAAACGAGAATAGTCATCAACAAAAATGACATAATAGGAAGACCCTCCCATGGTCGCTTCTGGGGCAGGACCCGAGATATCATAATGAATAACATCAAAAGGAGCCAAAGAACGAGTCTCGCTCGTAGGAAAAGGCAATGCAGTATGTTTCCCAAGTTTACAATTAATGCACTGTAAAGATGCAGAAGAGGCAGAACCCAAATTTCCAAATGAAATCATTTTATTCAAAGTAGAACGAGATACATGACCTAAACGATTGTGCCAAAGTATAAAATCTGAGTCTGAACTAACAGAAAGACTATAACGGGAAGAAACAAAATCTGAAATGTCTAAAGAATCTAGCTCAAAAAGCCTTCCAACTTTACGCCCAGTCCCAAACACCTTCCCCGTTGACGGGTCCTGTACCTGACAACCAAAAGAAGAAAAAACAACATCAAGACCAAGATCACACAATTGACCAACAAAGAGCAGATTCATGGACAAAGCAGGAACATGAAAAACATCAGAAAGATGAATGCCACGAGATATACAGATAGAACCAGAATAGGAAACAGAAACCGTAGACCCATCAGCAGTATAAATAGGAGATAACGAAGAGGATGAAGTAGACATGAACAAAGTAGAATCAAAGGTCATGTGATTCGATGCACCATAATCAATGATCCAAGAGGACTTACCTGAACTGACAGACAAAGCAGAAGCTGAGGAGGTACCTTGACCAAGACCTATGAGAGGCTTGTTTATCATCTCCTGAATATCACCAAAGGTCGGAATAGGACTAGGAGAGGTAGAAGGCGGCACAAGCAATGAGTCATCCTGAACGGTTGAAGCTGCAGTTGTGCGACGAGTGGAGGTAGAGTGTGACGACTTCTTAAGTTTAGGACAAGTGAACTTCATATGCCCAAACTCTTTACAGTAGTTGCGCTTTAGCTTACTCAGATCCCGAGGAGTACTAGGTTTGCCTTCTGACGAAGCAGAAGATTTCTTAGATGATGTGGCAAAAACTGTATTAATCCCACCCAATGAGGAACTGAAAGGCCCCCGAGTAAGGCGACGAGTCTCTTTGGCCAACAACTCCGATAATGCACTCTCAACGGACAGAAGTGGAGACGTGTGCAGCATAGAAGAACGAATAGAGTCGTACTCATCACGAAGTGCCATAAAAAATTGAACCAAGTGAGCTTCCTCAATATACTTCTGAAAAATAACTGTATCTTCCTCATATATAAACTAGGGATCCATGGCTGCTAACTGATCCCACAACAAAGACATCTGAGCATAAAAATTGGAGATAGACTGATTTGGTATCTATCGAAGAGCGTGAAGATCCATTGCTAACTTGTATTTCTAAGCAAAATTAGTGCCCCTATAACGTTTTTTCAAGAAAACCCAAGCATCACGGGCACAATCAAATTTGCCAATCTGAAGGAAGGAGACACAGAACTAATAAGTAAAGTCATTGCCTTCGAGTTGTTAACTTCCCATTCATCAACTGCTTTCAAATTAGAGTTTTCAGAAGCAAGAACCGGCAGTGGGCAGGCACCAGTGACATATCTCAACAAATTGCGACCTTTCAAGAAAGTACGCACAATAGTTGCCCAATGAACATAATTAGTGCCATCAAGCTTTACTGGCACAATCTGAGCAATATCCATGCTCGTGGCCATTAGAGTCCTAAAACAAACACAAACACTAATAGGGCAAAAAAAAATGAAGTCCAGCAATCCCAAGCCAAAATTCGGACCACCAATCACCAAAATCCCAAACAGACAATCGCAGCTAGCCACAAATCAACACAGTAGGGAGATTTTCGACTCCCACACAAGCAATCGCAAGCCAAAAACCAAAGTTCAAGCAACACACCTGAGAAAGAAGCAATGTTCGACTGATAATTGCTGAAGAAGACGAGTTGCAAGAACAAAAACGCACAACAAATCCCAAACGTAGCCTCGCGACGACGTAACTCGAATAGGGTTTGTCAAAAACTCCTCGCGAACTCCAAATTACCCAAAATTTCTAGAGGGCAAATCCTCACAAAATCGCAATCTTTTTCCAAAATTTCTTGAGGGGTAAGAAAGAAAAACTCAAAACGATCCTATAGGTGGTTTCAGAAGAAGTTTTCGTGGTCTGAAAGCTCCAAAATCGCAATCCCAAACAGGCGCCGAAACCCTAGCCCAAGGTTGAAGACGACCGAGTCACGACGAGTCGACTCGGTGACGTCGCGAACTCGGACCGAGTTTGGCCCGAGTTGAGCCGAGTTAGGCCGATTTTTTTCTGTTTTATGACCGAGACTGACTGAGTCACGCCCCTCTCAACCAAATACGCAATTTTCAGGCTCTGATACCATGTAAACTTATCAAAAACCAATTAACTTTCTCATTAACATGTACAAGTATTTATATACATGGGGTTACATATACAGAATGACCAAACTGCCCCTATATATGTACACATATTACGATAATGACCTATATACACATATTACACTAATATTAGTAACAAAACCTATTCAATACCTATGTGCTGTTCTAAAGCTATTTTAATTTTAATGGAACATTTTGACTTGACATGAAAGAGGCCAGTAGTGCAGGATGAAACGAAGCTCAGGTCGCCAAATTTTTCGCCGTGGAATCGAGTCTCTTCCACTTACTAATTCAATGGAATCATTTTTTCCTCCATTTTACTGTGCAATTAATTCCATTATGGCCTGGAGAAAGAGGTATGGAGATATATTACATGTAGTTGTCAAGCCTCGTCGCCACTCCAGTTGTTCTTCATTTTGGGGCCAGTAGGGCCTTCCTCTCCAAGCACCTCCTTGGGAAGACTCTTCACCACGTTCTCCAGTGCCGTCTTCAGCTTCCCTGGAAGAAACTTCTCCACTTTTCGGAGCTCAGCCGCGGCGTCGTAGCTAACCTTGGGTCCCCACTCTCTCGCATAGTTCAACCACGGGGGTGTCACTAGTACTCCTGAATCCAGATCATAATCCGCCGCAACCACCGAAAACCTCGCTCCACACTCCATTCTCTCCTTCCCCTTCGCAGCATCGTTCCTTATACCCACACCCAGTTTCTCATTCCCCTGCAGAACAAGCCCCGGTTTTGGGTACAGAGCGTGTCCGTGCAGGGAAGAGTACATCACCACCTTGTTTCCTCCTTCGAATTCTAAACTCGACGCGTCGATCCAAGCCCCCCGGCTGTGCTCGGACAAGTAGACCCTCCACAGCTCCCCTGTGAAATTGCTCACCCTCAGTGTGAAATGCTCCCAGTCCCCTACGTGCTCCCCTATTTTCCCCAGAGAGATGTTCAGAGCCCCCACTTTGGCCCTTGATGGTCCGTTGAAAGGATAGAAAACCCATGTCGCCAAATCGCTGAACGTCGCACCGAGCATCGGTTTCACATGTACATAGCACTCGGAGCTCTGTATATCACCCTTCTTGACCTTGTTTTTCCCTGATTCGTCCGAGGGGAGATCCAACCAGTAAGCTCCATCGTTCGATCCACCTTGGGGGAGATTAGACCCCGTTGCATCGATGGGCTGAGGAGTCGAATCGCCTTGTTTGTACAGTTGAGCTCCATTGTTGAAGAACCATGTGACAGAGGAAGGGAAGTAATCTTCATCTGGATGGAGGTAAACCCAAGGGGAGTAAGCTACCATGATTGCCCGAATTTGTTCCAGATTCGGCATAGCAGATAAATTGAAATCCTTGTTTGTCAAACAAGCCAAAGCAGTTACAGTTTCTCCCACTTGTACAGTAAAAGTACCCACACAAACACCCTTCGCTTGGATTCCCATGTTTCTGGGTCTCAAACTGTAAACGCTGAGATTACTACTTCCATTGCCACTGCTAGCTCCCCATACTTGACTCTCGTTTTCGGAGACTTCAGTGAGGTTCGACCGAACACATCTCATTTCATCTAAAGAAGGCTTTTCCGGTGAATTCGTAACAATGAGGCCAACGGAGGCGTACCCCTCCGGCGCTGTGGGTAACCATATATACCCCTTACCGTCCTGTTTAATTTTCAGGGACTCGCTGCTCCACACAAGCGTGTAATCCGTTGGCTTTTCGAGCACCTCGGCGTTGCCTTTCGCAGCCAGCACCCACCCAAACTGGGACTTGTTGTTCGCTTGACAGTAGCAGCCAAGCATGAAGTACCCATCTGGAATTAGGGAAGGTCTGAAGAATGTAGCACCAAGGTTATCGTCTCCGCCTTCGTGGGTCGCCCAGATTTTGGTGAAGGTTGAGATCTGGCACACCTCCAGCTCTCCCAGATTAATGCTTCCTTTACCAAATCCACCTCCTGCCCAAACGAAACCATTAAAGCAAAGTAATTACGAACTGAGGATTCACTTCACTGCAATTTACAGATAAAGAGGATATATATTAATTACCTGATGGCCAAGCCGGTAGTGGGGAAGGAAATTTGAAGACTCTATCGATGGGCACATCTCTTGTTTTCTTTGAAACAGGTGTTTCTGGGGAAGGGAGAGGGAGACAATTTCCCATTGCTGGAGAAGAGGACGCGGACGACTCCAGCAACGGATAACTGGAAACATTATATAGGGCAAAGGAAGTTGAAGCGCCGCACGATCAAGACAATAGTTAAGCATATTCGTCCGCTGGACGGCTTTGGCCGAGGTGAAAGACAAGGGCCGGTGAAGACGTTTCGTACAAGGCTTCGTTGCTTGTGAACTTTAAAGCTTCCCAGTTCCAGATCTACTCGTGTAACTTTAACCTTCCCAAATTCTACTACTCCACCGGCCAAAACTGGTAAAGTCGTTCACCAAAATCCGTCGATCAATTAAGTTCCCAACTACCAGAGAAGGCAACATTATTGAGATCCCAGTTTTTTCTTCTCCATTTTCCGAATTCGTACCAGGGTGAGCATACGAATTTATCGCCATACGCGCTCGAGAAGGAATTGTGAAAAACTTGGCTGTCTTGCCGGCTGTCTTCGGGTCCCCCCACCAGAAAGGCCACACGGAAGTCCACAAGCAAGCAGTAGACCCAGAAACTGTTGCAGAGGATAAGAACAAGATGACGCTTAAGGAGGATGTTGGGCATATATTGTTACTGTTCAAGGCGTAAAGCTAAGACAATTGGGGGCTTTATCCCATGCTTGAGGCATGATTCTCCAGTTTCGTGTTCGTGATTTCCAGTGGGCAAAACGCAAGATAACTATTAGGCACTCAGGTGAGCAGAGAAATGTTTCAGGATTGGTAACTGATAGCAACATCGAACGAAATTCTGGTATCTTTCGGCAGCTAGATAGTATATTGTTTATTGCCATCGGACTGAGGCTCATCTTCGAAGGCCCGAATTAAGAGCCACACAAGAGAGTCGGAGATCTTGGAACTAGGACACTCAAATTTCCCAAGGAAACGAACAAAGTGTTTTTAAAACATGCGGACGGGCCGGACCGACCCAAGCCCGTCCGGTTTTTATTGACTCCGTCCATTCACTATAAATCAGCACAATTAAAACAACTTTTTTTTATTACCAATAGAAATATTAAATATGTACAAACTATATGTTTCACCAAAAATCCGCCGATCCGCGAAGAGGCGCGACTAATTCGATTTATAACAGAGAATTTGTGTTACAATTGTGTTTGAATATCAAGGAATGCGAGTAAAACTTCCTAGGCTTCCACTAATTCGATCTCCGTGTGAATTTGGTGAAGTTTAAGCTTCTGGCGAGTTGTCGTCGAAATCCGAGTTTTTGGAATGAGTGTGCACGAACAGTGACGGCTTTGGTCGGTCGGGTGGAAGTATTTGTATTCCGCGTGTATCGACTTGTTGACGTTCCCGGCAAACGTGTAGAGTTGCTCTGGTTGAACTGCTGAATTACGACGGACTGTGAGTCGCTTGAACTCCTTCGTCTCGAAAGAGCTTCTGTGCGCGAGAGTTCTTTTCGATGAAGGATTTTTTAGACCTTCGTCTCGAGAGAGCTTTCTGTCCGTGGAAGTATACTTGGACAAAAAGTTTTCGAACTCCCATTTTAGGACCCTTGCGACAGAATATTTCTGGCTATTTGTAGCCGATTCTGTCAGTTGTTGAGGGTCGATCCTTGGAATGGGGATCACGATCCTCTTTTGGCTGTAGTTGCTAAGATGAGAGAAGGACCAGGAGTTCCTCTATTGAATCCTCAAAAGAGGATCGCGGCTGTCCTTTTTGGCTTCTTCAGTTGGTGACCAGACTTGGTCGTTTAATTGTTGAAGATGCTGACTTGTAACTTGGCTGCTGACTGGTGCTGACACGGCGGCTTCTTGCTGACTGGGGCATCGACTGTATCGATGATGTGGCAGAATAGATGAGCCTGGTGATGGGCTGCGACGAGTGACGTTGAATATCGGCAGAGCCTACCCACGACCATCGTTTGATGGATCGATGGCCGTTTGGGCTCGTCGAAATTGGGCTGGTCATATTTTAGTGCATACAGATTGCCCCCTTTGAGACTTGGCCATTCAGAGAGAACGATCAAGTTTCGAATGCGAAACACAAACGTAACACACACATTTTTTTTGTTGACCCTCTTACTCTTTTAGGGTCGTTTATCTTTTTCGTGTACGTATCTTTTTCTGTCCTCTTACTCTTTTAGGATAGTGTATATTTCTGTACACTTGTATCTTGTATGTATTTTTCTTCCTTCTTTTCGTTTTTTTTGGCTCTCTTGCTGTTTTAGAGCTGTTTGCTTTTTTTATTTTCTCTTTTTTTGTATACGCGCACATATGTAGTATGTACGGTATAGAGAGATGATGAGTACCTGAGCATAAGTGTTGTTCAGGTGTGAGCATCGACGATGAGTTGAAGTCAACCGAATAACTAGTCGCGGTATGCTTGAATGTTGTAGAACCTCGGAGAAGGCAGTCGCGATGAATTTTGACGGCTTCGGCAAGTTTCGGCGACTCTGGCTGTCGAACCGGAAAGAAGTGCAGTTTCGGCAGCTTGGTTATCACACTGAAGAAAGAGCGCACCTGAATAAGGCTCGGGAGGCCAAATTCAAGGTTTGACTGATTTTTTCGGTGAACTCAAGTACTTTCTATGATCTCAATTGACGCGCCGGGAAGGGAATTCATGTCAGAGTGGGTGTAGTGGAGCCCGTCCTGGCTGAATTTAACCTTCTGGCGAGTTGGAATGTCTTTCACGGCTTGTTTCATCGAAATTGGCTCTTTTGTTCTGTCGACAGTTTGGCTTCAGCGCAGATCACAGGAGAGTTGGGGTGAGGGAGCGTGGGTCCCATCCTTCTGCGCAGTAGGCTCCCTTTTAAGTGTGGGAGGCACCAATCCACTCCCCGCAAATTTGGGGTATTCAGGTTTAAGAGTTCTATCTTCTTCTTCTGGGTGTACTCTGCGAATTTTGGTCCTCTTTCTATCTGCGATTTGGTGCTTCCTATCAGTCTGCGATTTTGGGAGACTGCGACTGCGAATTTGGCTGCCTGTCTCTGTCTGCGTTTTAGGGTCTGGGAGACTCTACGAATTTGGCTGCTTCCTACTTGTCAGTGTTTTGGGTTCCTACAGCTTAGTCCTGTTTGTGAATTTGGGTTTGGGAAACTGCCTGGGACCGCGACCCGGGAGACTGTCTGCGACAGTGACCAGGGAGGCTGTCTGCGACTTGCTGAGATTTTGGGATTGCGACCTGCTGCCTTTTGTCTGTGAATTTGGGAGACTGCAATTTGGGAGGCTGCACCCTACTGTGAATTAACTGTCTGTGAATTTGGCCTTGCAGTCTTCTTCGAGCCCCCGGCTTGCATCAGCACTCTCTGCGAGTAAAATTTTAAAGGTACTGTATGCAAATTTCATCTCTCCCGATAGTCTCTGGCTGAATTCGAGTCACCTGGGGTCCCCACTCACTTTTCTTTTTTCTTCTCTTCCTCCCTCTTTCTTCTTCCTTTTCTCTCCTCTCATTTTCAACTTCTCCCTCAGTCTCTCTCTTTCTTTCACGATTTTCCCTTTTTTTTTTGTTTTCTCTCGAATTTTCTCTTTGTTTCTTTCTCTCTTTTCTATCTCTCTTGAATTGTATCTTTTTTGCATTCCAGGTGTCTGTCAATTTGTTAGTGTGACATACTGACAACCTTCCGTGCGTCGTTTGGCCCAAAAACCAAACCTGGTGATGTTGTGTCGCACCTCGCTCTGTCGCTAGGTGCAGGAGTTGATTTGGGTCGCACCCGGCTCGGTCGCCGGGTGCTGCATTTCTGTTTTGGTCGCACTCGGCTCAGCCACCGAGCGCAAGGCCTTTGTTTCGCGTCCGACATGGTCGTCGGGCGCTGACAGTTTGTTTCGAGGGGTCCCGGCTAGGTCGCCGGGAGAATGTGCTTCCATGCTGCACTTGGCTTGGTCCCCGAGAGCTGCGTGTTTACTTCAATTGTTCCTGGCTCGGTCGTCGGGAGGCAGAATTTTTTTTTAGTCTCGTCCGGCTCGGTCGCCGGATGCCAGGCTTTTGTTTTGTGTCCGGCAGGGTCGCTGGGGGCTGAATTTTCCTTCGACTTAGCCCAGTTGGGTTGCCGGGGTGTTGGATTTCCATGTTGTCGCCTCTGGCTTGGTCGCCGGGTGCTGTTGTCTCATCTGGCTCAATCGTCAGGTGCGAATTGTTGTGTGCTCACAGCTGGCTTGGTCGCCGGGTGCTGATTTTTTTAGCTTTGGCCGGCTCGGTCGTCGGGAGGCTGAAGTTTTGTGTCGGCTTAGCCCGGCTCGGTCGCCAAGGGGGTTGAACTTCTGTTTTGGTCGTGTCCGGCTTGGTTACCGGGCGCGAAGCTTTTGTTATGACTCTTGCTTGGTCGTCGGGCGCCGAGATTTCGATTAGACTGAGCCAAGAGGGTCGCCGGGAGGCAGAATTTCTGTGCTGGCGCACCCGGCTTGGTCGTCAGCAACATTTTTTTCTTCTGCGAGTGCTTCTTTTTTTGTCGCTTGCATTTTGTCTTTACAACTGCTTCTTTTTGTTGCTGCTTTCTTTTTGTTTGGCGGCTGCTTCTTTTTTTCGATGCTTTCTTTTTCTTTAGTGACTGCTTCTTTTTGTTGCTGCTCTTTTTTTTGTTTGGAGAGGAGTTACATACTTGACTTCGATTGGTTGCGTTCGGCTCGGTCGTCGAGAGCAAAACTTTTGCGGTACAGCACCCGGCTCAGTCGCCAGGTGTTGAATTTGATGTTTTGGTCGCGTCCGGCTTGGTTGTCAGGCGCGAAGCTTTTTAACTGTGCTCGGCTTGGTCGCTGGGCACAGTGCCTTTGTATTTTATTGGTCACGGCTGGCTTTGTTGCTGGTCGCGACTTCTTCAAACTGTGCTCAGCTCGGTCGCTGGGGGCAGGAGTTTGTTGTTTTGATCGCGGCCGGCTTTGTTGCTGGTCATGAATCCTTGAATTGTGCTCGACTTGGTTGTCAGGCGCAGGAATTTGTTGTTTTGATCGCGGCTGGCTTTATTGCTGGTCGCGAATCTTTGGACTGTGCTTATCTCAGTCACCGGGCACAGTGTTTTAATTTTGCAGCATTCGGCTCCCGTTCGGCTCAGTCGCCAGGAACTGAGATCGAATGTCCAGCATCTGGATGGGTCGCCGGATGCTGAATTCTCCATTTGGTTGTCTCGTTCAGTCGCCGGGCACTAGAGTTTGATTTTGCTCGCGTCTGGTTTGGTTGATGGACGTGAAGCTCTGTTGCCAGGAATGGAGCTTTGAACTGTGCTTGGCTCGGTCGGCGAGCACGGTGTATTTTTTTCATCGTGTTCGTCGTTGTTGTTGGTCGCAGATTTTTTTAACTGTGCTCGGCTCGGTCGTTGGCCACAGTGCTTCTGTTTTGGTCGCGTTCGGCTAGGTCGCCGGGCGCAGTTCTTTTGGGCTGCATTCGGATTGGTCGTCGGGTGCATCGTTTCTATCTTGGTCGCACTTGGCTCAGCCGCCGAGTGCTGTAATTTTCTTTTGGTCGCGTCCGGCCCGGTCGTCGGGCACGAATCTTTGAATTGTGTTCTGCTTGGTCGCCGGGCACAACAGATTTTCTTTCGTTCGCGACCGGTCTGATTGCTGGTCGCGAGAATTTTTAATTGTGCTCCGCTCGGCTTGGTCACCGAGTACAGTGAAGCCTTGTTGATTGTGTTCTACTCGGTCGCCGGACGCGACGGTTTTCTTGTCGAACCGTCGAAGAAGATCGGTGTGCCTCGTCGGTTTACCCTCTCTCTCTCTTATTTTTTTGTTTCTCCGTTCTTTCTTTTTTTTTTTATCGGCGTCTGGTCTTTTTTGTCGCCCCACTTTTTTATTGACTTACATTTTTTTTTGTTTTTTAATTGAGAGAGAATTATGTACCTGACTTCTCCTGTTCTATCGCAGATGCCTGCCGCGCCGACTTCTTTCTCCTTCTTCGGCCTGACTATCTCAACCAAAAGAACTCTCGTGAAGGGTGTCCTTCGTGACTGCTTGCGAATCCGTGATTCTAAGTAGGTACAGAAGCCAGTGTTGTCGGTTCTTGGGGGACCTTCGATTTTCGGGGGTTGTGATGTAACTGCGCCTTCAGTCAAGGTTGTCCACGACCTCTAGAGTCGCCCTGTTGTTGACGAGGACGACCAGATTTGCTATCTCCCGGGGGTCGACGAATCTTAATCATCTCGGCACCAAGTTGTAGGCAACATCCTGCTGAGTCCGATGCATGACCGGCTGGTTCGCTTTTCGCCGCCAAAACTCTCCATCGATAGTGACCGATTTGTTGTGAGTTCTGCCCCCTACTTTGTGCCATTCTACTTCGAGTGGGCAGATGTCGTTCTCCACACCTGTACCGAGCAATTGCCGGCAACAGACCTTACTCATGCAGTTCGAGCATCAATGTTTTCGTATCGATGCTGCAGCAATGTCGTCCACTCTTTTCTGGAGGTATGGCGTTCTTCAACCAACACCATTTTCAGTCGCGAGGGGGAGATTTCGATTTCTTTATGTGATATGCATCGACTCGGCGGGCTGCCCATCTCTGGAAGCATTTACGATGAAGTGACTCCGACCGTTGATGATTTTACTCAGAGCCGCTCTGTACAACTACCCGAGAGTATTCGATACCTCATCCTTGCCTATTATCGGCTCTTCTGTCGTCCGAGGGCATCGAACTTAGATGGGGTCACCGGAGTTTCTATGTCGGAGTGGGCATCCTTCTGGTTTCGATCCGAAGGGGGTGCGCGACCTTCAGATGACCCTTGGACTGATCGCGAGAAGACGACGGGTTCTCGGAGTCGTGACCTATCGACCGTATAGGATCAACCACTCTCCGAGCAAGGGGTCCCTAACGCCCTCGCAGATGAGGTGTATCTGGCTGCCTTTTTGTCGTTGTGGCTCTGCCATTTTGTTCTGCCTCTGCCGGGTAACATGCTGAGATTTAGTGTTTTCAAGATGGCCTGTTTCATGGCCGGTGGTACTCGGTGTAGTTTAGTTGGTGCAGCCTTAGTGAACCTTTATCGAGGGCTGAACGTTTCCTCACTGGGGAGGATTTCTTTGCCGTTTGTTTATACATGGCTTACCCAGCGGTTCGGCGTTTACGAGGTTGACTCTAGCGGCGGCGACAGACCTCTCATGATGCTTTACCGCAATCCAGAGCTTGTTCGCGTTTGTACTCGGCAGGAGGCTCGTTCTTTATTTTGGCGCGGCGGAGTGCAATGCTGGTACCTTCAACCCTCAGAAACTCCTCTGTCGGAGTCGGGAGAAAAGGATAGGGAGTCGGCGCCTCTCGACGGGTCTGTTGTTCTGTCGACCGGAGAGGCTACTGCAGAGCCAGCGGTCTTGTCACCTACGCCGGCAACCCAGGATGGAACGCAGACACTCCAGGAGTTTGGCGACCTTGATTCTGATGACTTTGCCATCGTCGTAGCTCCATCTGTGGACCAGCCCATCTTTCGGCTGGAGGATTTGTTCGTCCTCACCGAGTTAGAGGTTACCCGACAATTGGGGTGGGTCGAAGAGGAATCACTTCCTGCCGTTGTTACTGGAGAGTTAGTAGTTCGCAAAGCCAAGTGCTCGAAGACGACCGATGGTGAGGGCATGACGCGTCCTCAGCTTTCAGATAGACTGGCCGTCATGGAGGGCCTTTCAGTTGACGCCGGAGCTACTATTGCGGGTGAGTTTTGACAGCCTGTTTCTGGTCCGTCTACACTTGTGGTTGCATTCGTGATGTTTCCTCCTAGCAGTGGAGAAGCGTCTCTTGCTGTCAAGGAAGGGGCTTCGGGTTCGGCTTGTCGACCCATCAGCGAGGATTCCTCTACTTAGCGACCTTCGTCGGTAAGTGTATAACCTCTTTGTTTGTTTTTGTTTTTCTTTCTTCCCCCTTTTTCTTATCTCCCTTTTTCTAGGTGTTGGCCTTCCATCCTTCGGCAAGGTCGAGGCTGTTACTGCAGCAGTCTGCTTTGGGGCTATGGACGGTGTTCGTCGAGTCGGATTTATTGCCGGCTGACGACCCGTGTTCGCCGAAGCTTGTAGCTGACACTCGCATCATTCTCGACCACTTGCGAGGAGTAGGCGTTGACACTTCAGTGTTGGAGCAGTGGGTTGAGGATTTTGCCTCGGAGGTGGATCGTTTTCATCGGTTGCGCAACTCCTTGGCCGGTAAGCTCAGTCTGTTGAGTGGTTCGCTGCGGAAGCTGAGCTCGAACTATCAGTCTAGCGGGTGAGTCATCGATGCAATGACTTAATGGTGGACTTGGATAGACATCAGGCGGAGCGAGGAGCTGCTGTGGTTGAATAGAAGGCTCTTCGCGATCGCCTGGCGCTTGTATCGGCTCAACTTGACTTCATAAATGCCGAGTTTGCGACCATTCGTAGGCGAATCGACACCGCTGAGGAGGAGGCTTCTGCTCTCGAGGACCAGCTTGCTTCTGTTCGTTCGCGTCCCATTCTCGACGAGGCCGAGACGCGGGAGCTGGCTGAGGTTCATTCCGAAGTAGTTCGGTTGCAGCGATGAGTGGCTGACTTTGAGCTTCCACAACTTTGATGTAGTTTTGCTTGCATTTCTTCTCCTCATTTTTTTTGAACTTGTAGCCTCTATTTTTTTTTCAACTTGTAGCCTATATTTTTTTTTTGTTGTGAGGCTTGTATTGTTCTCATCACACATTTTTCTTTTGTAATGACAAACAATGTTTCTTTTATTCGTTTTTTCTCTTTTGTCTCTTTTTTTTTTCGATGCCCCCTCATGCGTAAAAGCGTTTGAGGAATTTACTGTTTGTTATTGGCAGCTCCGAACCGTTTGACGTAACTAGCTTGTAGGCGCCATTGGTGTAGGCTTCCTGTACCACATACGGTCCTTCCCATTTTGGCGCGAATTTGCCCCCGGTTTTGCTCGTTAAGAGCATTGGCCGTCCGACTTCAAGCACCAAGTCGCCTTTTTGGAATGATCTGAGCCGTACCTTTTTGTTGAAGGCTCGTGTCATTCAAGACTGGTAGCACTCGAGACGTTATTGTGCCTCGAGTTGTTTGCTTGTCGAGTGACTCAAGTTCAGCGAGTCGCAACTGAGCGCACTCCTCTGTGGTGAGCCTTTCTCTAATAGCAATGCGCAGAGAGGGGAGTTGTACCTCGAGTGGGAGCACCGCTTCTGTGTCATAAACCAGCGAGTATGGAGTCGACTGGGTTGGCGTTCGAAACGACATTCTGTACGACCATAAGGCTTTGCCGAGCTTTTCGTCTCAACTCTTTTTGTTGGCGCCGATGGTTTTCTTTAGGATCTTGCAGACCGTTTTGTTGAATGCTTCTGCGAGTCCATTGGCTGTCGGGTTGTAAGCCGACGACGTCCGTTGTTGTATGCAAAATTTCTCGCATAAGCGGTCCATGACTCTGTTTTTGAATGGTATGCCATTGTCCGTTACTATGTATCGAGGAACTCCATATCGGTAGATAATTTGGGTTCGAATGAAATCAGCGACAGTGGTAGCCTTGACTTCTCGGCAGGCAGCGGCTTCAGCCCATTTCGAGAAGTAGTCGGTGGTAGCCAGGATATATCTGTCGGAGTCGGATTTAGGAGTGATTGGACCAATGATGTCCATCCCCCAAGCTTCGAATGGCCATGACGCGATCATCGGGTGAAGCGGCTCCGGTGGCTGGTGTATGTAATCGGCATGGAGTTGGCACGGGTTGCAGGTTCGAGCCATTTCGGTGGTGTCCTTGAGCATCGACGGGCAATAGTAGCCCAACCGCTTGACTTGTAGGTGGAGCTTTGGGCCTGCCTGGTGCGCGCTGCAAATTCCGTTGTGCGTTTCTTTTAGGACTTGCAGTCCCTCTTCTTTAGAAAGACAACGGAGAAGCAGGACTTCGTACGACCTCCGGTAAAGCACGTCATTGACGAAAACGTACCTTGGCGCTGCTCGGCGAATATGAACTCGCTCTCACAGGTCGACCGGGAGTGTGCCGTAGCGAAGAAAATTCGAGATAGGCTCTCACCAATCTTTAACTTTGTTTGCGCTTGCCGAGATAGGAAATGACTCTTCCATCTCGTCTGTCTGTTCTTCTTCTGCTTCTTCTTCGACTGGTGGAGGGATTACCCACCTTTCGTAAATGGGGATTTGGCTCGGCCGTTCATCGAATTGCGCTAGACTGGCAGCAATTTCAGCCAATGCGTCGGTTGGCCCATTTTCGGATCTAGGGACGTAGTGGAGTGAAACTTCCAGAATTTGGGCCAGAAGTTCTCCAGCATGTCTCCAGAATGGCACAGGCTCGAGTTTCTTTACTTCAACTCCCCGCTAAGTTGTTTGATAACCAATGCCGAGTCGCCGTAGATGTTTAGTTGCGGCAGATTCATCTTGACCGCCATGCCGAGTCCGAGAAGGATGGCTTGATACTCTACTTCGTTGTTCGAGCAATTTTGGGTGAGAATGAACGAATACGGAAGCAGGCCCCTTCTCGATGAAACGAATAGAACTCCCGCGCCAGTTCCGTTCCTTCGTGCGGCGCCGTCGAAGGACATCTCCCAAGGGGGAAGCACCTCGACCAAGAAGATTTCTTCGTCTGGGAATTCTTCTGCCAATTCCCATTCAGCCAGTACTGGATGGTCGGCCAAGAAGTTCGCTAGCACTTGACCTTTGATTGAGCGTTGCGGCACGAAATTGATTTAGAATTTTGAGAGAAACAATGGCCACTTAGCTAGTCGATCAGAGAGTATTGGTCGCGACATAATGTATTTGAGTGGGTCGGCTCGCGATATCAAGTTCGTCGAATGCGGCAGGAGGTAATGCCGAAGCTTTTGAATTACAAAGATGAGTGCCAGACAAGTTTTCTCAATCGGTGTGTAATTGAGTTCGGCGCCCACCAGTGTCCGGCTCAGGTAATAGAGAGAACGTTCTTTGTTGTTCTCGTCGCACTGAGCCAAGAGATCCCCTACAGATTTCTCTTGCGCTACGATTTATAGCAGCAACGGACTGTCGACGATTGGAGCGACGAGCACTGGTGGCTTGGTGAGATACGCCTTTATGTTGTTAAAGGCATTCCGGCAAGATTCGTCCCATCCGAATGGCGTGTCTTTCTTCATCAAGCGACTAAACGGCTGGCATCTCCCAGCTAAGTTCGAAATGAAGCACCGAATATATGCTAAGTGGCCTTGGGAGCTCTTGAGTTCGGAGTTGGTTCTGGGCTTCGGCATCTTTTCAATTGCGTCGATTTTGGATTGGTCGATCTCAATTCCTCTTTGATGCAAAATGAATCCCAAGAATTTGCCTGAGGTGACGCCGAATGCCCACTTCAACGGATTCATTTTGAGTTGAAATCGTCGAAGCCGCTCGAATACTGCTCTGAGGTCAAGAAGGTGATCTAACCGTTGTTTTGTCATCACCACCAAGTCCTCGGCATAACATTCGACGCGTTTATGCAGAAAGTCATCGAAGATGTTCTGCATTGCCCTCTGGTATGTCGGGCCGGCATTCTTGAGACCGAACGACATCACCTTGTAGCAGAAAATGCCTTTGGGAGTGTGAAACGCAGTGAGCTCCTCATCCTTTGGGTCCATCCGAATTTGGTTATAACCCGATGTCCCATCCATGAAAGATAGTGCTTCATGACCCGTCGTCGCATCGACCATGAGTTTTGTTATCGGCAGAGGGAAGTCGTCTTTCGGGCAGGCCTTATTCAGGTCGCGAAAGTCGACGCAGACCCAAATTTGGCCATTTTTCTTCTTGACCGGTACGATGTTCGCGATCCAGCACGGGTACTTCACCTCCCTGATGAAATTGGCAGCGATCAATTTGTCGACTTCCTTTTTGATTTCTAGCACAAGTTCTGGCCGGAACCGTCGTTACGATTGCTTATCTGGCCGAACAGAGGGATGAACCGTCAATTTGTGTACTGCGAATCGTGGATCGAGGCCAGGCATTTCTATGTAATTCCTGGCAAATATGTCACGGTATTCGTGAACGAGCGACATATACTCGATCTCTTCTTCGGCCGATAGTGAAGCGCTAAGACATGTTGGCCTCGGATCCTGTGTTTTGCCCAGGTCGACTTTCTTTAACTCGTCGACGGTCGACTGGCCACCTTCCTCGAATGTAGCCGGAGCCTCATCCAAGATGAACTCGTCGTCCTCTTCATTGCCGTCAGCGACAGAGATATGATTTACCATAACTGAGTCGTATGTTCGAGCTCGTGCGATGGCTGCTCTCAAAGTGTAACTGATCACCGGGTTCGAAGCATCTTTCTTTTTTGTCGGAGTTTGGCCGACTGAAACTTGGTGTACATCTGACCATGTCTTTCTGGTTATTTTAATTGGCTTCGCCTGAGCTCCATAGATTTTGATTGGCTTCTCCGTCTGGTAGCCGAGGCCTAGGTGACATTGAGTAATTCGGCGACCCTCTTTTCTCAGTTTTTCTTGTTCTGGAGTGAGGACCGGCAGAGCGACGGGCGGCTTCTCGTGGAGCTGGTCCTTTGTGAAGTTCCCCCCAGCTCTGGCCATCAGTCGGTACATGTTTGGGTCGAAGCCTTCATTCGAGCGAGTAGACGGCAATTGCTCGAGGTTCAGGAATTGCTTCACAATGCTTCGGTCTTCAAGCTTCGGCAGTGGGAGGGTGACCTTTTCTGCCAAAGGGGTCGACTGGATTTTGTGACTGACGACCAAGGGAGCTTCTCCCTTCTTTCTTTGCGACTGCGGAATGTACCGTAAGATAGGTACATTACACTGCGTCGGCGCTGGAGTCGTTGCGGCCAATTTGTGGCTGTGTGCCGGGTGGTTGTGTGCCGGTTGTTTAGGAGACGCGACTTGTGTCGGAGTCTATTTTGGAGACGCGGCTTGCGTTGGCTGTTTGGGCGATGCAGCTTGCGTCGGAGTGCACTTAGCATTTGGCGCCTGGTTCAGCCAGGGTGACAATTTGACTGTCGGTATGGTCGTCAGATAGAATTTGGTGTCTGAGAAAGATGCCTCCGCCTCCGTGAACGGACTTTCATCGGCGCCGTCTTTTGCTTGTCGTTCTCCCAGTACTTGAAGCACTGATGAAGTGTCGATCGTACGACCCGGTTTGCGTGAAGCCACAGTCGACCCAAGAGCAGATTATAAGATGTTCTTGAGTCGATGACTTGGAAAGGGGTTTCAGCCACCATGTCGCCGATGTGCAATTTGAGTGAGATCATGCCGAGCGTCCTCTGGCCTTCCTGATTGAAGCCTTGGATGAGAAGAGAGCTCGGAGAGAGGTCGCCAGTAGAGAGGCCAACATTCTTCATCGTGCGAATCGGTAGAATGTTGACTGCGGATCCACAATCAACGAGAATGCGATTGACTTTGTGGTCTCTGATGTAGCTAGAGACGAACATCAGCCGGTTATGATTCTTCGTTCCCAGTTGCGCGTCCTCTTCTCAAAAAGTAATGCACGGTGGACATGAGATGGCAAGTGCTTCCTCCGACTTTGCCAGTTGCGGAGAGGATTGCGCATCTTCTTCCTCCTTTCGATAAGGTGGAGTTAGCCCGACTTTCGGCAAGTCATGCTTCCTCATGAGCAGCATCTCGACTTCGGCTTAGAGCTCCTCTTGTTTGTCGAGGACTCGAAATAAGGCTTGTCTTGACCTAATGGCCAAGTCGAGGTCGTCTTCTATCTCTTTAAGTGATGAGATCTGTTTGAGTGACGTCTTGAGGTCATCGCATTCGACGACTGGTCATTTGCCTTTGTCGTTTGGTGATGTCTGCTCGGGAGGAGCTGTCGAGCAAGTGGCCACCATTGCTGGCAGTGCGAAGAACTCTTTTGGGAAGAACTCCGCCAGTGTGACGGGTCTTCTCTTCTTTTTGTTTGCTCCTTGAACGTTGGTCCTGGGAGCTTTCTTTTTGGGCTTCGCAGCTCTTTTGTTTGGCCACTTCGCCTTGGTTTTGGTGTTCGCCAGCACCGGTTCGATTTCTCGAATAGGCTTCTTTCGCCAACGCCGGTTCGTTGGTCGGCTACAGCTGCTTCGCGGGGTACCAATTTTGGTGCGACCTTAGCCGGTGGTCGTCTGTTGTTGTGCGGTCGATTGGAGGGGCCGGATTTTGGACGGTACGCCTTCCTTATGACCTGTTGTTTGCTTGGCCAAGCTTGCTGGTTTGGCTCGGATTGGATGGAGATGACATGTGAGGACGCCGTGTTTTCGGCTCCTTCGATTTCGATGCGGCCTTGAGCCGCCAGCTCCATGATAAGACGAAGCACTTCTTGATCGGGTGCCCGACCAAGCGGTGGTACTTGCAGAAGTTCGGATCTTTACACCTGGACAAGTAGCCGGGTCTTTTGACTTCTGGCAACTTGAGTAGATGGTTGTCGAGGAGCTGGTCCAGCATGACAGAAACATCCGCGTCGACGAATGGATATGTTTTGGCCTGTCGTTCCTCCAGCGAAGGCATTCGGTACGTGCCCCCGATTAGCTGTCGTGGGACGTAAGTTGCTTTGACCTGGCTCTCGACCTTGATTGGTTCGAGAGCGTTTGTCGCGAAGGATGCTTTTGTTTTCTCCTTCACATCCTTGGGCGCGGTCGCGACTGCCTTCCCTTTCTTGCGAGGGTCAGCAGACAAGGAAGTTTCTTCTCCTCGCTCCTCCATGAGGTTCTCCATGTTGTGAGCCTCTGTCGCAAGCTCTTGAAAGTCGGTCGGCCTCCGACTTCGAATGTAGCGCAGGAGCTCCCATTGCATCCCTCGAGAGCACATTTCGATTTCGGCTTCGAGGGATAGATTCGAGCTCTCTTTGCAATTGCGGCTTAGGTTCCTCCACCGGTTGATATAGTCGACGACCTTCTCGCCCTTCTTTTGTTTGAGATTGGTGATCTCGACCAGAGTGACGGTGCGCTGAGTGCTGTAGAATCGGCTGAGGAATTCTCGCTCCAATTACTCCCAGTTGTCAATTGTCTCTTGGGCTAGCTCGATGTACCAGTCGAAGGCATTTCCCTTCAAAGACCGGCCGAACTGCTTGACCAGCAAGTCATCGTCTGTGCTGACGTAGTTGCAAGTTTCAATGAAATGGGCGACGTGCTGTTTGGGGTGCCCGTCGCCATTAAACTGCTGGAATTTTGGAGGATGGTAGCCGACCGGCATCGGGATGTTTTGAATCCTCTGCGTGTAAGGCCTCCGGTAGGCGACAAATTTGTTGTCGCCCAAGCTATTCCGTACAGCGAGGTTGATGAGTTCGGTGACTGCGTCGAGTGTGAGAGCAGTCGGCTCTGCTTCGACTCGACCTTTGCGAATGGCAATCAGTGCATCAGGAGGTAGCTCGACTTCAGAGGCAGGATCTTCTGGCAATAGTTTGGCCGAACCACTGGTAGTCGCCCGATTTCGGCCGACTTCTTGAGAAACGCTGCCAGTGTTGTTTGTGGTCGCGCCCATTTCGAGCCGCTCCAAGATCCTCGCAATCTGGAGGTCGCGAGCCGTGAGTTGCGCGTCTTTGATGCGCAGTTGTTCACTTTGCTCTTTAAGTGCAGCTTGCATTTCGGCAAGTTGCTCTTCGATAGTTTTGGCCGATGTTTTCATTGCGGTCATTCAGACAGTCAGCGTCGGTGAAGCTATCCCCGACACAGATAGAAGTGATGATATTTTGGCTGGCGATCGCATTGGGGAGACAGTCGTCGGAGTTCTTGGACATGGAGAGGTTGCGGTGGGCGACCGGTCATGAGAGTCGGCTGCTGCCGGTTGAATGCAACAGGTAGTTTTGGAGGGTGACTGGCTTACGGTGGCAGCCCTTGGTGAATTTTGGTAGGACGAAATGGGCGATAGTGCAGCAGGGGAGGTCGCTGGTGTCTGTTAGTGAGGTGAGCGGATGGGTGATGGGCCGGCCGCTGCAGTGAGCGCGGCTAGGAGATCATGAAAGATGGTCACGATCGGAGACCTGTCTTCGGCCGTCGCTCTCTGTACGGAGGAGGAGAGGCATCGACAGCCAAATATGTTGGCTTGGCTATTGTTGGCATTAATTTGGCGGAGGGCGCGGCTGACTTGGTGGAGGCCGCGGTAGCCTGTGGTACGAACGCAACACTTGGACGGCGCGCGTCGCGCATGAAGGGAGTCTGTCCGGTGGACAAGCTCCTGGCCAAGGCCCTGGTCATTGGGCGAGTGGCCGGTGGTGGAGAGGTAGGAGCGCGGAGGTCGGCCGGAGACGCGGCAGCTGGTCTGCGAGCTCCTGCGGTTGAGCCTGCAGTCGCGGCAGGGTGCGGGTGAGCAGAGCTCGAGGTGGCAATTTGCTTGCCCCTGTTGTTGTTGTTGTTGTTGTTGTTGTTGTTGTTGTTGGCGTTACAGGCCATGGCTGAGATTTTTTTTTTTTTTGAACGGAGAAGGAGATGAGAGGTAGGAGATGTCCCACCGGGCGTGCCAAATCTGTTTCACCAAAAATCCGCCGGTCTGTGAAGAGGCGCGACCGAGAGAGTAATTTGATTTATAATAGAGAATTTGTGTTACAATTGTGTTTGAATATCAAGGAATGTGAGTACAATTTCCAAGGCTTCCTCTGATTTGATCTCCGTGTGAATTTGGTGAAGTTTAAGCTTCTGGCGAGTTGTCGTTGAAATTCGAGTTTCGGGAACGAGTGTGCACGAACGGTGACAGCTTTGGTCGCTCGGGTGGGCGAAAGTATTTGTATTCCACGTGTATCGACTTGTTGACGTTGCCGGCGAACGTGTAGAGCTGCTCCAGTCGAACTGTTGAATTACGACAGACTGTGAGTCGCTTGAACTCCTTTGGCTCGAAAGAGCTTCTGTGCGCGAGAGTTCTTCTCGATGAAGGATTTTTTAGACCTTCGTCTCGAGAGAGCTTTCTGTGCGTGGAAGTATACTTGGACAAAAAGTTTTCGAACTCCCGTTTTTTAACCCTTGAGACAGAATGTTTCTGGCTATTTGTAGCCGATTCTGTCAGTTGTTGAGGGTCGATCCTTGGAATGGGGATCACGATCCCCTTTCGGCTGTAGTTGCTAAGATGAGGGGAGGACCAAGAGTTCCTCTGTTGAATCCCTCAAAAGAGGATCGTGGCTGTCCTTTTTGGCTTCTTCAGTTGGCGACCAGACTTGGTCGTTTAACTGTTGAAGATGCTGACTTGTAACTTGGCTGCTAACTGGTGCTGACACGGCGGCTTCTTGCTGACTGGGGTGTCGATTGTATCCATGACGCGGCAGAATAGATGAGCCTGGCGATGTGCTACGACGAGTGACGTTGAATATTGGCAGAGCCTACCCACGACCATCGTTTGATGGATCGATGGCCGTTTGGGCTCGTCGAAATTGGGCTGGTCGCATTTTAGTGCATACACTATAAGGTATAATATTCAATGGTTCAAGCATTGGTCCTACCAAGTCTAACTAGACTAAAATCAGAGAGGGGAGAAATAGAGGAGGGAGGAGAAGAGCGTAACGGAGGAGGAAGTAGAAGAGAACAACATAAGAGGAAGTAGAAGAGAGGAAGAGGGGGAAGGAGAAGAGAGAACCCTAGGGACTATATATAAAATTTTACTTCTTTTTTAGCTAAACAAACATTAAAATTTTGACTTCTTTTTTGTAAATTTAACTTTGTAATAAGTATAGTTAATATCTTTTAAAGATAACTAACATATCCAAAAAAAAATTATTACCTATATTTAATATCTTAAATAAATTTTAAAAAATAAATTATTGTGTATTTGAACTCATATATATGCTTTGATAAACTAATTTAAAATTGACAACTAGATTAAAAAATATAAATAATATAAAATAAAATAAATTCAGTGTAATTTAATAATTAATATAAAAATTATATGGAAGTTTAATATTTAAAAGGATGCATTTTTTAAATAAATGGTTTAAAGATATTATAAGTATGGTAATTTTTAATTGCTTGTCACTAAGAGTGTACTTGTTGCATCACGTTAGATATAATTTTAAAAAATGGAGAATCTAAAATTAAAAATCAAATAATAAAAATCAAGAATAAAAAACATGACTTTTACTTCTTTTGAATTCAACATATTTCTTATAGGATCTTTTACAAATTATATATCCACTTTAATTTAAATAATGAGCCAAATTTGAATCTTTATTTTGATCGATTGATATATTTTGGACATTTTTACCCCTTTCTCGAATTCAACCCAACCTGTGTTACAATTGAATTCAACCCAAGTTGGCAGTTCAACCCAACCCGACTTACAATTAAATTCAACCCAGCCAAATCATTTGTATGCAGCACGTCTTCTAGGTACGTACTTATTCCTTCTCTCTCTTCTCTCCCTCACATCTCTCTTCCCCCTTTTTCTACTCTCTCCCTCGCATCTCTCTCCATCCTCTTTCTGTTCTCTATCCTTCACATTGATTTTCCATCCCTTTCTGTTCTCTCTCTAGACATCTCTCTTTCTCCTCCTCTAGCCTCTCCTTCATGTCTATTCCTCCTCTTTATATGTTCCTTCTACATCAGGTTTGTTTTCTTCCTCTGTCTCCCTCACTCTCTTATCTTTACATCTCTCTTTGAATATATTTTCACTCTATTGTCTTTGTTCTTTGTGTTCTTCTTGGCTCCATCATGTCTCTCTCTGTTCTCTATATTATCTATTGTCTTTGTTGTATTGCATTTTACCATAGATCCAAAAAAGTATACATTTTGAGTGAGTTGTTGACTTGAAGCAGATTTCATGAATTTGAAACTCATTGGTTGTTCAACTAAATGACTTTAACACGTTGAATACGATCAGTACAAGATGTTGCATGATCCTAGTGTAGAACAATATATATGATAAAGTTGTATTTGTACATTTCTGGTGTATTTATGAATAAGCATAAGTGAAATTGTAACAATGTTAGTTAATAACATTGTACTTGTTTTATTTATAACATTGTACCAATTGTACTTATAAATTGATAGTGTCATTACGAATGAGCATATGTGAAATTGTAATAATGTACTTGTTTTATTCATAATATTGTATTAACTCTTTATATAGCCTTGTACATTATGTTCATAATAGTGTTCACATTTTCTTTGTTTATAGTATTCCTCATTGTCATTAAACTACCACGTTATATTATATCTACTCTCTTTGTTCTATGTATTCTATTTCTTTTCAATCATTGATGTTGCATTTTACCATGGACGCAGAAAAGTATACATTTTGAATGACCTGTTGTGATGCAGAATCCCAGACTAAAGAGACTGAAACGCCAACACACAGCTTGATTCAACTCACAATCAATCCAAACTCTCACCCTACTGAACCCCCAAGAAACTCGTTCCCAGACATGCAGATAATGAGGCAACTGAGAACAAGAACTGAAACGGCACAAAGTAAGATTTCCTGATGCAACTATGAGAAAAGAAGCTAACTCACAGAAGTTGTAGAAGAAGAACATGTTCTTCCTTGATAATTTGTAAAAATATGCCAAAAGATCCCTAATTCTGGATTACAAAGCCTTAAATAGGCATAAGAAAAAACCCTAAAGCTACTGGGCTTTACCCATATAGTTACTTACAGTAACGACCCATCAAATAGTCACTTTAATATTACCCGGCTACTCAAAAATTACAAATTAAGCTTAAAATTATTCCCATACGAATTTGGGCTTTTATTAGGATCTTATTCCCTTCTTGTAAGCCCAATTAACTTCTCCAATGATCAACCATAAGGCCCAGGTGACTTGAACACAAGAAGATCTTCATGAAACTTCTAAATGTCTTTGCTTCTTGTGCTTAATTATGACTTGCTGACCAAACATAGTGAAATTGGACTAATTTCTTCAGTTTTGGAATTGGGCTTCTCTTGTTTGGCCAAATCTTCATACAAGTCCTTTACAAATGACTTGGCCAAAGTCACAAATCCATCTCGTAGATTCTTTGATCTTGCCCTTGTAATTGGTCCAACTTGCATAATGTAGGCTTCCTCTCGTGCCTTATTGATGAAATCACCATGTTGCCCTCCATTTCGCATATCATTCCCTCCTTCTTTAGAAAGATTTGTCTTCGAATCTGTATCAATGGCAAAAGGAGAAAGATCAAAAACATTAAAAGTGGCAGAAACATTATACTCACCTGGCAAGTCAATTTTGTATGCATTGTTGTTGATGCGCTCCAACACCTGGAATGGGCCATCTCCCCTTGCATCAAGCTTTGACTTTCGTTGCTGTGGAAACCTTTCCTTTCGCATGTGCACCCAAACCCAATCACCTGGCTGAAATATCACTTGTTTTCTTCCTTTATTTTCCTTTTGTGCATACATGCGATTCTTCTTCTCAATCTGCTGATGTGCTTTCTCATGTATTGTTCTAACCATTTTAGCCTTCTTCTTTCCATCTAAGCACGTTATTTTACTCAAAGGCAAAGGCATCAAATCTAACACAGTTAATGGATTAAAACTATACAGAATTTTAAACGGAGAAAAACCTATGGAAGAGTGTATAGCACGATTATATGCAAACTCAATAAATGGTAAACAATCCTCCCAAGTTTTTAAATTCTTACCAACAATAGCACGCAACATGGTTCCTAATGTCCTATTTACTACTTTAGTTTGTCCATCCGTTTGTGGGTGACATGTAGTTGAAAACAAAAGTTTAGTACCTAACTTTGCCCACAACACTCTCCAAAAATGACTTAGGAATTTAGCATCTCTATCTGAAACTATGGTTCTAGGAACACCATGAAGCCTAACCACTTCCCTAAAGAAAAGATTAGCAATTTCTGTGGCATCATCTACATTATGGCAAGTAATGAAATGAGCCATTTTACTAAATCTATCCACTACCACAAATATGCTATCTCTACCCCTTCTGGTCCTTGGTAATCCCAAAACAAAATCCATTGATATATCAGTCCAAGGTTCAGTGGGGATGGGTAAGGGTGTATACAAACCATGAGGCTTAGACTTAGACTTAGCTTGTTTGCATGCAATACACTGAGCACAAACCCTTTCAACATTTTTTCTCATGTTTGGCCAGTAAAAATGTTCACTAAGCATATTTAACGTCTTTTGCACACCAAAATGCCCCATCAACCCTCCACTATGTAATTCCCTCACAAGCAATTCTCTAATGGAACAAATGGGAATGCATAATTGTTTGTTCCTAAATAGAAATCCTTCATGCTTATAGAACTTGTTAAATGCAGAATGTGCACAAGCATGATATATTACACCAAAATCAAAATCTGTGGCATATAATTCTTTCAAATGCTCAAATCCAAGTAATTTAGAGGTAAGCATAGAAATCAAAGCATACCTTCTTGATGGTGCATCAACCACAATATTGTCTTTCCCTTGCTTGTATTTGATCACATATGGAAATGTCTCAAGATACTCTACCCATTTCGCATGCCTCTTGCTCAGTTTTCCTTGCCCCTTCAAGTACTTAAGTGATTGGTGATCACTATGTATGACAAACTCCTTAGGCAGCAAATAATGCTCCCACACCTCAAGAGCCCTCACCAATGCATATAACTCCTTATCATAAGTGGAGTAATTTAGAATGGGTCCACTTAACTTTTCACTAAAATATGCTATTGGTCGGTATCCCTGCATCAAAACAGCCCCTATACCAATCCCAGAAGCGTCACATTCAATTTCAAAAGTTTTGGAAAAATCAGGTAAACTCAAAACAGGTGCAGTACATAAATTTTGTTTTAAGTTATTAAATGCATCTTCTTGTTCTTCACCCCATTTGAAAGCAACAGTCTTTTTGACAACCTCATTTAGCAGCAATAGTAGAGAAATTTTTAACCAATCGCCTATAGAAACTTGCCAAACCATGGAAGCTTCGGACCTCACTAGCAGACGTAGGCGTTGGCCATTCTTGGATAGCCTTCACTTTTTCCAAATCAACCTCAACTCCTTTAAAACTCACAACAAAACCTAAGAATACAACTTTATCATTGCAAAAAGAACACTTCTTAAGATTTGCATATAACCTCTCCTTCCTCAATGCCTCCAAAATAGCCCTAACATGCAAGATATGATCATCTAAGCACTTGCTATAAATCAAAATGTCATCAAAGTATACAACCAAAAATTTTCCAAGAAACTCCCGCAAGACATGATTCATTAAGTGCATGAAAGTACTAGGTGCATTAGATAGCCCAAAAGGCATCACTAACCACTCATACAGTTCATATTTGGTCTTAAATGCAATTTTCCTCTCATCTCCTTCTTTCATCCTAATTTGATGATAGCCACTTTTTAAATCAATTTTTGTGAACACACATGCACCATGCAATTCATCTAGCATATCATCTAAACTAGGAATAGGATGGTGATACTTTACAATGATTTTGTGGACTGCTCTACAATCCACACACATTCTCCAAGTGCCATCTTTCTTTGGTACCAAAAGAACCAGTACAACACACGGACTCAGGCTCTCTCTTACATACCCTTTTTCTAATAACTCATCGACTTGCCTTGGCAACTCCTTGGTCTCCTCTGGATTGCTCCGGTAAGCTGGTCTGTGAGGTATTTGTGCGCCTGAGACAAAGTCAATTTGATGGTCAATCTCTCTGAATGGTGGTAACCAATGGGGTACCTCTTCTGGAAAGACATCACCGTACTCTTGTAATAAAGTCACAAACACACTAGGCAAATTTGGGTCAAAGTTAGTCTCAGAAAATAAAACCTCCTTCAACCTAATCAGAATCAATGCCCTCTTCCCTAAGTAATCACTTTTCAAGTCCCTTTCTTTTGCATTGAAGCAGTGTTGTTTCTCAACTTTTTCACTCCCCTCATTCTCTTTCCCTATACCTTTCTCCTTTTGTTCACTCTTTTTCTTGTTTTCACTCACTAACATTTTCTGTCCTGCACATCTCTCATTTTTTTTATCTATTGTGCAGTCACTCACCGTTGGGCCTTTGTCATTTTTCTTTTGTCTCTTGGCCTCGTTTCTCTCTTCTTTTTTAATCACCTCACTTTCCGAATTCTCACTTGATGTCCTTTGAAGCTTCACTTGATCAAGATACACCTCTTTTGGAGATAAAGTTGCAAGTGTAAACTTCTGTCCATGTAACTCAAAGGAATATCTATTCTTGTATCCATCATGCAGTACACGCCTATCAAATTGTCATGGCCTTCCCAACAATAAATGACCAGCTTGCATGAGCACTACATCACATACAACCTCGTCAGCATATCTTCCAATAGAAAAGGCAACCACTACTTGCTTAGTCACTCTCACTTCACCACTATCATTCAACCATTGCAACCTATATGGAGTAGGGTGTTTAGCACATTTCAGCCCCAACTTCTCCTCCAATGTAGTACTGGCGACATTAGCACAACTACCTCCATCTATAATCATACTACACATCTTTCCCCCAATCAAACATCTAGTGTGAAATATATTTTCTCTTTGCTCTAGACTTTCTTCCTTAACTTGTGAATTTAAAACACACCTAACAACAAGAGATTCACCTTTTACAGGATATTTAATATTTTCTTCATCACTGGAGGCATCTACTAATGGCGGGATACTATCATCACTTCTATTACCTTCACAATCATTTTTATTTTCAGATCCAGAAACAATCTCATCACCCTTAATATACATGACCTTTTTATTAGGGAAATTAGAAGCATAATGACCACGTCCTTGACACTTAAAACATTTAACATCTCTATGTTTAAAAGCTTTAGAAAAAAATTCGGAAGTACCTTTCTCCTTGCTTTTCTGTGCATCCAGCCCCTTTTCATATGAATCTATAGATTTCTCTTTCTTCTTCTCTTCAAATCGATTCCATTTAGAACCCCATTTATTGCTGGAATTTGTAAATGACCTGACCGATCCCTTTTGTTTCTGATGTCTCTCCACCTTCATGACCATGTTAACTAAGTCCTCCAACTCGACATAGGGATGCAGTTCAACTACATCAGCTATCTCTTTGTTCAAACCACCCAAGAACCTAGCCATTGTCACATCCCTATCTTCCTCTATATTAGCTTTAATCAGCAACATCTCCATCTCTTTATGGTAATCCTCCACTGATTTAGACCCTTGGTTAAGCCTGTGCAACTTCCTATAGTAATAAGAAGGCACAAACCTCTTCCTCATCACTTTATTCATCTCATCCCAATCTTCTATAGGATCTTCTCTATTTCTCCTTCTCGACTTCATTAACTCATCCCACCAAATTAAGGCATAGTCTGAAAATTCTACTGCAGCCAACTTGACTTTCTTTTCTTCTTCATAATTATGGCATGCAAATATCAATTCTATCTTTCTCTCCCATTCTAAATAAGCTTCAGCATCATTCCGACCCCTAAAGGAAGGTATCTTCATCTTGATAGCATTCAGATTGTTATCTTTTTTTTCATTTCCTTCTTCCCTTCTTCTGCCCCTACTTGTACTTTCTTCAGCCTCTTCCTCTTCATTGAACCTCTCATAAGAAGCCCCTCTTTGCCTTTCGTTTCTCCTTCCAGCACCTCTAGAATTACTCCTAGACTGCTCAGCAATTTGCTCTCTCATATCAGCCATTTCCATTCTCATTCTTTGAAACTCACTCATAATTGCCTTATAAAACATTTTCTGATCAACAGGTTGATCACCTTCTAGTTCAACCTCATCACTTCTGGCCTCTCTACTAGCCATGTTGCTAAGTGCTGCCAATAAATATTAGAAACAAAGAAAAAAAAATAAAAAATAAAACCTCACTAATCACTCCTCACGTGTTTCGCTCTTTGAACAACCCTCAGCCACTCGTGTTTGCACTCCTTTATTGGCTTTTACCCTCACACACTCGAGCCTTTTACCACTCAAGCTTCTTTCATGAAGTTGCACTTCAGAATTGAACAACTCAAATAAAATAAGTCTCAAGTGTAGCAATTTTTAAGAAGCAAAGAAGAGACTCAACAAGACTGAAACATAATTTTAGGGGAATGAATCTCGCAACCAGCAGAGAATTGAACGAAAGGTGGAATAAATGAAACAGAAGCACTCAATTTCCAAGAACACTTAATCACAGATTGATAAAGAAAAAAAAACACAACTCAATCTTTAGAATAAAACACAACTCAATCTTGTTGCAAACTATTACTTTGAAGTTTCTAGATTGGACAAGAATCAATTGAATAAAAAAAATGACAGCAGCCACAAAAACCTCAACCACTTCTCAAATGAGTGCTTTTACTTTTTTTTTTATGCACTTTTTTTTTTTGGCTGATAAATCACTAAATTAAGTAGAAGACTTTCCAATGAATCCAACGAAACAAACAGAACTCAAATCGGGTAAGCAGAACTTAAGTTATGACAATTTAAAGGACGAACGAAGACAAAAACTCTACAAATCAAATTTTTTTTTAAGCAGAAAAATAAGAAACCCTAAAGATCGAATTTTTTTCTTTTAAAACTGATAGAAGATAAATAAGAATCTATCTTGACTGTGCTTTGATACCAAATGATGTGGAACCCCAGACTAAAGAGACTGAAACGCCAACACACAGCTTGATTCAACTTACAATCAATCCAAACTCTCGCCCTACTGGACCCCCAAGAAACTCGTTCCCAAAAACGCAGATAATGAGGCAAATGAGAACAAGAACTGAAATCGCTACAAAGTAAGACTTACCTTGATAAGATGTCAATTCCTGGTGCAACTATGAGAAAAGAAGCTAACTCACAGAAGCTGTAGAAGAAGAACACGTTCTTCCTTGATAATTTGTAAAAATATGTCAAAAGATCCCTAATTCTGAATTACAAAGCGGCATAAGAAAAAACCCTAAAGCTACTAGGCTTTACCCATATAGTTACTTACAGTAATGACCCATCAAATAGTCACTTTAATATTACCCGGCTAACTCGAAAATTATAAATTAAGCCTAAAATTATTCCCATACGAATTTGGGCTTTTATTAGGATCTTATTCTCTTCTAGTAAGCCCAATTAACTTCTCCAATGATCAACCATAAGGCCCAGGTGACTTGAACACAAGGAGATCTTCATGAAACTTCTAAATGTGTTTGCTTCTTGTGCTTAATTATGACTTGCTAACCAAACATAGTGAAATTGGACTAATTTCTTCAGTTTTGGAATAGGGCTTCTCTTGTTTGGCCAAATCTTCATACAAGTCCTTTACAAATGACTTGGCTAAAGTCGCAAATCCATCTCGTAGATTCTTTGATCTTGTCCTTGTAATTGGTCCAACTTGCATAATGCAGGCTTCCTCTCGTGCCTTATTGATGAAATTACCATCTTGCCCTCCATTGCTCATATCATGTTGCGTACAAGAAGATTTCATGAATTTGGAACTCATAGTTTGTGTATGTAAATGACTTCAACACGTTAAATACGGTCAGTACATAATGTCGCATGATACTAGTGTAGAACAATGATATGATAAATTTGTACTTGTACATTGTTGGTGTGTTTACGAATGAGCAAATGTGAAATTATAAAACTGTGCATGTCAATTAATAATATTGTACTTGTTTTATTCTTAACATTGTAGTAACTCTTTATATATCATTGTACATTCATTACCATGTTTACATTTACTTTATACCATGATACTGAGCCTGTCTATAGTATTCTGCATTGTCATTAAACTACCACGCTCAATAGTTTATGGCCTTCTATAAGCATATACATAACAATGCACCTTGTCAATTTACTATGCTTGTTTATAACATTCAACGTGTCTATTAGTGACGTTGTACTAATTTTTTTGTTAACATTATATTTTATTATATATTCATTGTCTAATTATAACATTGTACATCTTTTGTAGTGCAGTTTACTCAGGATGGCCAATAAGATAATTTTATATTCTTTATATTACGATGGATTTTTTTCATCCAAGACCAACATATACGAGGGAGGAACTCGAAGGGCAATATCAGTGCAAAAGACGACTACTGTTATGGAGCTAAAAGAGTTAATACACTCAAGGGTTGGAATTGATTCAAACAAATACGACATTGCTTTATTTTATTGATGTACCTTGGATAGTCCAAATATAACTCCGTTAAGGATTATTGATAATGTAGATCTTGAACAAGTTTTTGCTCTAACTCTGAATGAAAGCTCTAAGGTTCCTTCATTGTATGTTGTGAAAAGTAACAAATCCTCTAGTCCACAAAGTGCAAGTGGTTTGCAATGGTATTGACCAAACTTTAAACTTCAAATTATAGGATATTATACATGTCGTTCATTGACTTGCATAATTTATTATCTATAGTGGATCTGAAGGTAATTTTGGATCAGACAGATTTGTTTGGGACATTGATGTACCGAATCTGAACACTTTTGCAAGTATTAGTCATGAACGTCGAAGTGATGATATCAATGTTAATGAAGAGGCTCTTAGAAGGTATCAAATGTCTTACCTTACTATCATTATATGTTTATAAATAAATAAACCTTGTGATTGATTATTATTATTTTTTTTTTATGGAGGGAAAATGAACATAACTCACTGGTTATTAATATCTTGACCATGCAAAATTGATCAATGCCCTTAGTTTTTCCAGCTACTTATAACCTAAACAGCAAGACAAGTACATCACTCGCATTCAAATAGATTATACCAAATGAAGATACCTAACATACTGACCTACCAAGTTCATAACTAAACCTACCAGTACATGAACATCATCCGCTTCTAATCTCATAAGCTATCAATATCATCGATTACTTATATATAATACTAACGGTACTCTAACAAAGAAAACAAGTGCAAGATTGCAAACACAAATAGTGCACTTCATTTAGTGACAGATGGGCCTGAGTGCACATGAAACAAGTATTCATTACTTGGTCAAGCTAAAACCCCTAAATCTCCTATGCACATACATAATACCACAAAAGAATGTGTCAAATGAAACATAAATAAAGATTTGTTCTACTTATCTTGCACATCAAATCAATGAACTTATTAACAGGGAAGATTTAGTGCTTATCTAATTCGATGGTTGAATTCAATTGAAATTAACTAGTAACACTTACTTTTTGTATCCCAACATTACTTCAGTCCCACCATATTCGGGTAACATAACTTGGTCACCCTCTTTCACTGCAACAAGAATGAGAATTCCCATCTCTGTCATGAGCACCAGGACCCACGGCCACAACTTTACCATAATTCAACTGGAGCAAAAGAGAAGATGCAACACAAGAAACAAAAATAAGATAAAATTCGTATATAATGAGGATAACTCCACAAAACTTATTCCAACTCCTCAGCCAAACAGTACAGAATTGTTAACAATGTCAGAAATAAGAGTAAAAATGAGCTTCATGCATAAAAGACATACTAAAGTCATCGTTCCTAAATGTGTGGTACAACTCACAAATACATTCTATTAAACCCCTAAGACAAATTTTTCACAATATTCAAAACCAAAACAAAAATTAGGTTGCAATAATGTAATATCATCGAGAATACAAACGATTATGGCAGAGCAACAGAGAATTCCCTAGTATACTATAGTATCCAATAGAGTCCAACAAGACTGCAGTAGTCTAAAAAGTGATTCAACAAGAGGGACAACTGTGATGTAGACAACATTGGATGCCTAGGAATAAACCATAGAGTAAAACATCATCTAACCAAAGAATAATAAAATGAGTAGTGAAATACATTTCTAAAATATACACTAAGTAAACAATTAAGCCAAAATGAACCACCTCCAGCATTTATCCTATATTCACTAAGAGAACATCAACTTCTCCTCAAGCAAAAACACCGTCAATAAACTTACAGAACAAATAAATGAGCATTTACCAAAATAAAATTTGCAGCAATTATATAACCACAGACCATACAGAAAGCACAAAACAAAAAGAGCACAAGCAAATAACAATGAATTCATAATGAATACAACATGGATAAATAAAAAGCAAAAGAAAATAAAATATTATATTGCACTATTGTTTGTAAAATATTTCAAATCTTGCTTGTGATTTCATAAATTCTTACCCGAATCCATCACCTAAAGAGGTTCATCACAGTCCACAGCTGAATCCATGTTGACCTACAACTCGTCAAGATCTGACACGTTCAAACTTATTCCAGTCACATGTTACAACTATCTCTTTCCAATGAAAATAATATAATGAGCAATAAATAGAGGGCATATCATAAGCCACAGAAAACATACACATACCTTGTCTAAAATGGAAAAGAGTATTCAATCAAAAGACATCATTCCATCATAAAATTGTTTTACCTGCAGTCAATTAGAAAGCAAACCTCAGAGGATAGTTTTACCTGCTTATATCATGACACATAACAAGCTTAAAACAAATTACTTAACCTATTTATAACCAAGGACATTACCTACTTAAAAAGCTACAACATAGTTCAACATTCAGATTGAGACCTAGTTTGTACAAAAAGAACCCAAAATATAGTAATTACAAAAAAATAACGAGGTTTGTACATATTCAAGTGTTCACATTGTACTTAAGCTATGACATAAAAAAAAAAAATAGAACTAGAATTACATAATCTAATTAACAAAATCAGCGAACCAGAACCATTTAATTGCTTCAACGTATCCACATTCAACTGGAAACATAAACTCCTTTCAATTCTCCTTTTCAACTTTCTTCCTCTCATACTTTGCAAATAGAGGTTTCAACTGTGGGACACCTTACCACTTCCTTCGTTGTACCTTCACATCCCTCACAATAGATGAAAGACGTTGGTCATTGCCTTAATCTTCTACCAAGACTTTCTCCCTTTCATTATTTTCTATTTCATCTACAAGACTTGTTTCCCGTCCTTCAAGAGATTTTTCTGCTAGATCAAGGCTAACATCCTCAGGCACTCCTATGCTCTAGGTATTGCCACATGAATCATCTTTCCTATCGGTATGACCATGTACTTCAACGTTGAGGTTTGAAGAGTGTGGATGCATAGTCAAGGGGAAAACAAATCTCGCCTCCATCTATTTAAACCTATCATCAACGTTGGATTTGAAGTTTGCCAATTCAACTTTCAAGTTGGATACACATTCTTTGAAATGCTCTAGCTCCTCTTACATGACAAAGTACAATCATAGTTATATGTCACTTTATATAAGTTACGAAAATAACCTAAAAACATAATAAAATAAGGCACAAAAAATAAAAATGGTTGCCCTGTGCATTACTCTCATGTGGTGCGACTACTAATTCTTGCTCACTCTATATAAGTTACAAAAATAACCTAAAAACATAATAAAATAAGGCACAAAAAATAAAAATGGTTGCCCTGTGCATTACTCTCACGTGGTGCGACTACTAATTCTTGCTCGGCAAGTCTCAGGCTCCACCGAACATACAGAAACCACAAAACAAAAAGAGCACTACCAAATAACAATGAATTTCGAATGAATAGAACATGGATAAATTAAAAGTTGAAGAAAATAAAATTTTATATTGTACTGTTGCTTGTAAAATATTTTGAATCAAACCAGTGATTTCAAAAATTATTACTCAAATTCATCAGCTAAAGGGGCTCATCACAGTCCACAGATGAATCCATGTTGACCAACGACTCATCAAGATATGGCACATTAAAACTTATTCCAGTCACATACTACAACCATCTCTTTCCAATGAAAAGAATATAGTAAGCAATAAATAGAGGGCATATCATAAGACACAAAAAACATATACATACCATGTCTAAAATGGAAAAGGGTATTCAATTAAAAGACATCATTCCGTCATAACATTGTTTTTCCTGCAGTCAATTAGAAAGCAAACCTCATAGCATAGTTTTACCCGCTTATATCATGACACATTACAAGCTTATAATATATTACATTACAAGCTTATTACCAAATACATTACCTACTTAAAATACTATGACATAGTTTAACATTTAGATAGAGACCTAGTTTGTACAGAAAGAACTCAAAATATAGTAATTACCAAAAAATAACGACGTTTGTACATATTCAAGTGTTCACATTGTAGATAAGTCATGACATAAAAAATAGAAATAGAACTATAATTACATAATCTAAGTAACAAAATCAGCAAACTAGAACCATTTAATTGCTTCAACGTTACAATCTTCAACTGGAAACAGAGACTCTTTCAATTTTCTTTTACAACTTTCTTCCTCTTGTACTTTGCAAATGGAGGTTTTAACTGTGGGTCATCTTTCCTCTTCCTTCGTTGTACCATCACACCCCTCACAATAGATGAAAGACATAAGTCAATGGCTTCATCTTCTACCAAGACTTTCTTTCTTTCATTATTTTCTATTTCATCTACCAGACTTGTTTCCCGTCCTTCATGAGATATTTTTACTAGATCAAGGCTCTCATCCTCCGGCACTCCTATGCCCAAGGTATTCCCACATCTTCCCTATTGCTATGACCATTTATCTCAACGTTGAGGTTTGAAGACTGTGGATGCATAGTCAAGGGAAAACCAAATCTCGCCTATATCTCTTTAAACCTATCATTGACGTTGGATTTGAAGTTCGCTAATTTGGCTTCCAAGTTGGATATACGTTCTTTCAAATGCTCCGACTTCTCCTACATTACAAAGTATAATCATAGTTATATATCAATCTACATAAGTTACCAAACTAACCTAAAAACATAATAAAAAAGGCAAAAAAATTATACATGGCAGCCCAGTGCATTACTCTCTCGTGGTGGGACAATTAATTCTTACTCTGTAGGAGTTGATCAGGTTCCACAAAACATACTGAAAGCACAAAACAAAAAGAACACAACCAAATAATAACTAATTTAGAATGAATACAACATGGATAAATAAAAAGCTAAATAAAATAAAATTTTATATTGTATTGTTGCTTGAAAAATATTTTTAATCTAATCTGTAATTTTAGAAATTTCTACCCGAATTCATCAACAAAAGGAGTTCATCACAGTCCACAGCTGAATCCATGTTGACCTACGACTCGTCAAGATCTGGCACATTCAAACTTATTGAAGTCACATACTAAAACCATATCTTTCCAATGAAAAGAATATAGTAAGTAATAAATGGAGGGCATATCAAAAGCCTAACAAAATATACACATACCTTGTCTAAAATTAAAAAGGGTATTCAATCAAAATACATCATTCCGTCATAACATTATTTTACCTGCAGTCAATTAGAAAGCAAACCTCAAAGGATAGTTTTACCTAGTTATATCATGACACATAACAAGCTTATAACATATTACTTAACCTGTTTATAACCAAGTACATTACCTACTTAAAATGCTATAACATAGTTCAACATTCAGATTGAGACCTAGTTTGTACAGAAAGAACCCAAAATATAGTAATTACCAAAAAATGATGAGGTTTGTACATATTCAAGTGTTCACATTGTACTTAAGCTATGACATAAAAAAAAGAAATAGAACTAGAATTACATAATCTAATTAACAAAATCAGCGAACCATAACCATTTAATTGCTTCAACGTATCCACGTTCAACTGGAAACATAAACTCCTTTCAATTCTCCTTTTCAATTTTCTTCCTCTCATACTTTGCAAATAGAGGTTTCAACTGTGGGACACCTTACCTCTTCCTTCGTTTTTCTTTCACATCCCTCACAATAGATGAAAGACGTTGGTCATTGCCTTAATCTTCTACCAAGACTTCTGATATAGATACGCGCTTGGCAGTCTTACCACGTGTACTGCGTAGACCTTGAGAAGGCATTTTGAACCTAATAATCAAGAGAGATTAATTGTTTAGAAAAAAGCAATCAATCTCCTCTCTCCCCTTTCCCACTCCATTTTTAACAAAACTGCCTCTCCCCTACCTTCCAATTTTCACAAAACAACATTTTTCACAAGCATTAGTTGATTATTAAAGGAAAATTGAATAATGAGAGAAACCTATATAAATTGAAAAACTTACACTGTGCAACAAATAAATTAGCACTGGAAGATTTGTGACCTAACAAATAAGTAGACCTAAAAATATGTATTTGAAATCAATACAGAGATAGTTCAACATAACTAAGTATCGTCATTATTTTCATTGAACATACAAAAGACCATACATTAAGTTTCCATTCAAGAAAAGAACATGAACCAATTCCTTTAACATGGCCAGTGTAATAAAATAAATTTAGAAATTTTTGTTCTACAAAAACTATGGATATCCTCCTCCTCCTCCTCCTCCTCCTCCTCCTCCTTTTCCTCCTCCTCCTCCTTCTTCTTCTTCTTCTTCTTCTTCTCCATTTACTTCTTCTTCTTCTTCTTCTTCTTCATTTACTTATTCTTCTTCTTCTTCTTCTTCTTCTTCTTCTTCTTCTTCTTCTTCATTTACTTCTTCTCCTCTAACTTTTCGTTGTACCCTTGGGGCTGGTGAATGTTTTTGCTCTAGAGGAACATCTTCCCTAACCAATGGACCAACAATTTCATCCCCTACCATCACGTTGAGACGTGTAGTAGGGGTATCTTGTTGGTAGGCCACTGGTTCAACATTACCAACAATTGACTGCTCTGGGATATCAAATGTGTTTCTCATAGTGAATTTTTCCACAACTCGTCAGTGAGCATCATTTTTTGGGTCATCAATATAATAAACTTGTTCTGCTAAAAAAGCCAAGTGAACGGATCATCATTACACCAAGTCCTGGAGGTATTAAAGCTTGTAAACCAACTATTAGTTTTTAATCCTCGCTTACTACTGACATCATACCATTTACAAAGTAACACATACAAAATTATTTCCCATGTATCGGAGCTCAATTATGTCGATCACAACACCATAGTAGTCAATCTAGTTATTGTTGTAGTAACCTCTAACAACGATGCCACTATTTTGTGTCCGACGACATTTCTCAAGTTTTTTTGTGTGCATTCTCTTTCCATTTATAATACAACTAGAGTAGCGGCAAGCTGAAGTCGGTCCAAAACCAAGATTGTAAATATCACTGCATATATCAAGCTTTCCTTCATTGACCAAGTCCTTCACCTATATATATATATATACACATATCAAACCATGGTGTTGTGATTGACTGCTCTGGGATATCAAATGTGTTTCTCATAGTGAATTTTTCCACAACTCGTCAGTGAGCATCATTTTTTGGGTCTTCAATATAATAAACTTGTTCTGCTAAAAAAGCCAAGTGAACGGATCATCATTACACCAAGTCCTGGAGGTATTAATGCTTGTAAACCAACTATTAGTTTTTAATCCTCGCTTACTACTGACATCATACCATTTACAAAGTAACACATATACAAAATTATTTCTCATGTATCGGAGCTCAATTATGTCGATCACAATACCATAGTAGTCAATGTAGTTATTGTTGTAGTAACCTCTAACAACGATGCCACTATTTTGTGTCCGATGATATTTCTCAAGTTTTTTTTTGTGGATTCTCTTTTCATTTATAATACAACTAAAGTAGCGGCAAGCTGAAGTCGGTCCAAAACCAAGATTGTAAATATCACTGAATATATCAAGTTTTCCTTCATTGACCAAGTCCTTCACCTATATATATATATATACACATATCAAACTTTTACTCAATAAATTTAAATTCTTAAGGGTCTAGGTAAATCGAAAAGTGATAGGTTTTTTCTAACCTTAACTTTAAAACAGTCCACAAATTGGTTCTCCTGACATTCCTCTAAATTAGACGTATCTAATTGTTGTAGGAGACATTCATGCTCACTATTTATCATAGAAATCAAACAAGGTAACAACAATATGGTTTGAAAATAACAAATAATGAAATACAATGCAACGAGTAATTACATGAGGTATTCCTCGATTTTGTCGCAGTTGTTTACAACAACCCACAACATTTTCTTATACATAGATGGGGTGGGGACCAACTCATTCCTTCCACTTAATTCTCGAGCTGTGTGTGAAAACACATAAATCTTATTTTTAAGACTCAAAGGGTCTCCATCATAGTTCCGATCTGCTCGATTAAACTTCGTCTCCACCCCATCTATATACATAGAACAATATGTGAGAGCTTCATTGTCTATATGTGCTTCTGCAATTGAACCTTCAGGTCGTGCTTTATTTCTCACGGGTATTTTCAATTTGCAAAGAAATCTATTGACAACTCAATGTTAAAATCCATTTGTTATACAAATACGTAACTAATATTGTAGCAGATCTACAAAGATTATACCTTTCAACTGGGTACATCCATCGGTATTGGACGGGACCACACAATAACGCCTCACGCGGTAGATGAACTGCTAGGTGGACCATGACATCAAAAATGCAAGCAAAAAAATTTATTCTACCTTACACAATATGAGTATGATGTCTGCTTCCAACCTTTTCAATATATCTATATTTAGATTTCTTGAACACAACTCTTTAAAAACTAAACCAAACTCAATGATTGGAGTTGCCACATTCCTACTCAGTAGGCCACGCAAAATCATCGGAAGTAAACGTTGGAGCATCACATGACAGTCATGACTCTTCAACCCAGATAAAGATGTTGCTCTAGTGTTTACCCATCTTGAAATATTAGAAGCATATCCATCTAAAAATTTGATTTTTGATAACCACTCGCAAAATTATTTTCTTTCAGCTTGTGTGAAAGTAAATGAAGCATGTGCCATACTAATCGAGTCACCGTCTCTACGTAAATGAAGTTCTTTTTTTACCCCCATATCTTCAAGGTCTAACCTAGCATTCATAGAGCCTTTAGACTTCCTAGATATATTTAGTATTGTTCCCAAAATATTGTCACATATGTTTTTCTCAATGTGCATGACATCCAAATTATGTCTCAATTTTAGACTAGACCAATATTTCAACTCAAAGAATACACTCTTCTTCCTCCAGTTTAATGTAGTAGGGATTCATTTTCTTTTCTTGGAGCTATCATTTTTTCCAAAAGAAAAGAATGATAGCTCATTCAATTCTCTCTCCATGTTACTGCCAGACTGAGGTACAGGTGTTGTATGAAGCTCTTGTTTTCCATTAACCTTCTTATCTTTCTGCCACTTATGATCTCTTGGAAGGTACCGTTGATGACCCATATAACATTCTTTTCGTCCATGTTTCAATCTAAAAGAACATGTTTCATGCATGCACGTCGGACATGCTAATTTACCTTTTGTGCTCCAACCAGATAATGATCCATATGCTAGAAAGTCATTAATTATCCATAATACTGCAGCATGCATTGTGAAGATTTCTCCTTTGTAAGCATCATAAGTTCGGATACCCTCATTCCAAAGATCTTTCAACTCTTCCACAAGAGGGCGTAAGTAGACATCAATGTCATTTCCAGGTGATGTTGGCCCTGGGATTAGTAGACTAAGCATGAAGTAATGATCTTTCATACATTTCCAAGGCGGTATATTGTAAGGCATCAAAACCACAGGCCATATGCTATAAGATGTACTCACACTAGAAAAGAACTTTTTTAATACTATTTTCTCTAGTCACAAAAATGTAAATCGTGACTACAAGGATTTTCCATTATTAAGGAGGAAATTTTTTGTCACAAATTTCTAAATTCATGACAACTTAAATCGGACTTAATAATTTTAACTTGGCATGTGTTTTCCTTTAGTTACGAAATAGCAAAATTGTAACATTAGAAAACCCACTATAGTTATGAAAATTATTCGTGACAGTAGGTTTCACTCATAAAAATAAATTTTTTAATTCAATTTTTTTATAATCCCAAAATAGTTAACTGGTGACAACATCTTCAGTCTCTTGTTACGATTTTAAAATTTTTGTGACAACACATTTCATTGGTAATTTTTTTTCATTGTTAAGGAGGAAATTTTTTGTCACAAATTTCCATATTCGTGACAACATAAATCGGACTTAATAATTTTAACTTGGCATGTGTTTTCCTTTAGTCAAGAAATAGCAAAATTGTAACATTAGAAATCCCACTATAGTTACAAAAATTATTCGTGACAGTAGGTTTCACTCTTGAAAATAAATTTTTTAATTCAATTTTTTCATTGTCACAAAATAATTACCTCGTGACAACATCTTCAGTCTCTTGTTTCGATTTTTAAATATTTGTGACAACACATTTCATTGGTAATTTTTTTCCATTGTTAAGGAGGAAATTTTTTGTCACAAATTTCCATTTTCGTGACAACATAAACCGGACTAAATAATTTTAACTAGGCATGTGTTTTCCTTTAGTCACGAAATAGCAAAATTGTAACATTAGAAATCCCACTATAGTTATAAAAATTATTCGTGACAGAAGGTTTCACTCAAAAAAAAAAATTTTTAATTCTATTTTTTTATTGTCACAAAATTGTTAACTCTTGACAACATCTTCAGTCTCTTGTTACGATTTTAAAATGTTCGTGACAACACATTTCATTGGTAATTTTTTTGTCACAAATTTCCTTTTTGTGACAAAATGTCCCGCACATTAAATATTCAATTTTTATTGGAGTTCCCACTTGTCACAAAAATTCTAATTTGTGACATATTGTTCTTCATTTTGTTACAATTTTTTTTAGTTCGTGACAACAAAATTCGCTGGAAATCGAGTTTTTCGCGGGTAAATTTATTGTCACAATTTTTTTTTTTCATGACAAAAGATCTCGCACTTAAAATATTCAATTTTTAAAGGAGTTCCCACTTGTCACGAAAAATCAAACTCGTGACAACCTGTTCATTGTTTTGTTACGATTTTATCTAGTTCTTGACAACAAAATTCGCGGGTAATTTTATTGTCACAAATTTTGTTATTCGTGATAAAAAGTCATACTCACAAAATATTCAAATTTTATTGGCTTTCCCAGTTGTCACGATAACTGTAATTCGTGACAACTTTTTCTACATTTTGTTACGATTTTTTCTAATTCGCTGAAAACTGAGCTTTTTTGCAGGTAAATTTAATGTCACAATTTTTTTTTGGTGATAGAAGATCTCTCACTTTAAATATTCAATTTTTAATGGAGTTCCCTCTTGTCACTAAAAATCAAACTCGTGACAACTTGTTCATCGTTTTGTTACAATTTTATATAGTTCATGACAACAAAATTCGCGGGAAATTTTATTGTCACAAATTTTGTTTTTCATGACAAAAAGTCATGCTCATAAAATATTCAAATTTTATTGGTTTTCCCACTTGTCACAATAATTGTACTCCGTGACAACTTTTCTTCATTTTGTTACGATTTTTCTAATTCGTGACAACAAAATTCGAGGGAAACCTAGCTTTTTCGCGGGTAATTTTATTGTCCCAAACTTTCCTTTTTCGTGATAAAATGTTTACCTCATTTAAAACTCTTTTCCTGTTTGTCTAACCCTTGTCACGAAATGTATTATTCGTGACAAAAGACAATATATTGTTACGAAATGTAGTTTGTAACAAAAAACTTTGTGAAAAAAAAAAAATTTCTTGTAGTGGTTTTGAACACAAAAAACTTTGTGACAAACTTTGGATGCATAGTCAAGGGAAAACAAATCTCGCCTCTATCTCTTCAAACCTATCATCGACTTAGGATTTGAAGTTCGCCAATTCGGCTTCCAAGTTAGATACACGTTCTTTCAAATGCTTTAACTCCTCCTACGTCACAAAGTATACTCATAGTTATATACTCTATATAAGTTACGAATTAACCTAAAAACCTAATAAAATAAGGGACAAAAAACATATATGGCTGCCCTATGCATTACTCTCATGTGGTACGATTACTAATTTTTTCTATTCAGTAGTCTCATGCTCCACAGAACATACAGAAAACACAAAACAAAAAGAGCACAACCTAATAACAATGAATTCATAATGAATACAACATGGATAAATAAAAAGATAAAGAAAACAAAATATTATAGTGTATTGTTGCTTGTAAAATATTTTGAATCTAACCTATGATTTTAGAAATTCTTACCCGAATCCATCAGCTAAAGGGGCTCATAACAGTCCACTGTAGAATTCATGTTGACCTACGACTCATCAAGATCTGACACGTTCAAACTTATTCCAGTCACATGCAACAACCATCTCTTTCCAAAGAAATGAATATAGTGAGCAATAAATGGAGGGCATATCATAAGTCTCAAAAAATATACACATACCTTGTCTAATATGGAAAGGGGTACTCAAGCAAAAGACATCATTTCGTCCTAACATTATTTTACATGCAGTCAATTAGAAAGCAAACCTCATAGCATAGTTTTACCTGCTTATATCACGGCCATAACAAACCTATAACGTATTACATAGCCTGCTTACAACCAAGTACATTACGTAGTTAAAACGCTATAACATAGTTCAACATTCATATTGAGATCTAGTTTGTACAGAAATAACCCAAAATATAATAATGACCAAAAAATGATGAGGTTTGTACATATTTAAGTATTCACATTGTACTTAAGCCATGACATAAAAAATAAAAATAGAACTCAAATTACATAATCTAGTTAACAAAATCAACAAACTAGAACCATTTAATTGCATCAACGGCTCCACGTTCAACTGGAAACATAGACTGCTTTCAATTCTCCTTTTCAACTTTCTTCCTTTCATACATTGCAAATAGGGGTTTCAACTATGGGCCACCTTTCCACTTTCTTCGTTGTTCCTTCACACCCCTCACAATAGATGAAAGACATTAGTCATTGCCTTCATCTTCTAACTGGACTTTCGCTCTTTCATTATTTTCTATTTTATCTACAAGACTTGCTTCCCATCCTTCAAGAGATTTTTCTGCTAGATCAAGGCTAACTTCCTCAGGCACTCCTATGCTCTAGGTATTCCAACATGAATCATCTTCCCTATCGGTATGACCATGTATCTTAACGTTGAGGTTTGAAGAGTGTGGATGCATAGTCAAAGGGAAACAAATCTCGCGTTGGATTTGAAGTTTGCCAATTCAGCTGCGAAGTTGGACACACGTTCTTTCAAATGCCCTAACTCCTCCTACATCACAAAGTATAATTATAGTTATATGTCACTCTATATAAGTTACGAAAATAACTTAAAAACATAATAAAATAAGGCACAAAAAACATATATGGCTGTCCTGTGCATTATCTCATGTGGAGCGACAACTAATTCTTGCTCTGCAAGAGTCTCAGCCTCCACAGAACATATAGAAAGCACAAAACAAAAAGAACTCAACCAAATAACAAGGAATTCAGAATGAATACAACATGGATAAATAAAAAGCTAAAGAAAATAAAATATTATATTGTATTGTTGCTTGTAAAATATTTTGAATCTAACCTGTAATTTCAGAAATTCATACTCGAATCCATCAGCTAAAGGGGCTTATCACAGTCCACAGCTGAATCCATGTTGACCTACGACTCGTAAAGATCTGGCACATTCAAACTTATTCTTGTCACATGCTACAACCATCTCTTTCCAATAAAAATAATATAGTAAGCAATAAATAGAGGGCATATCATAAGACACAAAAAATATACACATACCTTGTCTAAAAAGGAAAAGGGTATTCAATCAAAAGATATCATTTTGTCATAACATTTTTTTACATGCAGTCAATTAGAAAGCAAACCTCATAGCATAGTTTTACTTGCTTATATCATGGCATATAACAAACTTATAACTTACTACATAGCCTACTTACAACCTAGTACATTACCTACTTAAAACATTATAACATAATTCAACATTAAGATTGAGACCTAGTTTATACAAAAAGATCCCAAAACATATTAATTACCAAAAAATAACGAGGTTTGTACATATTCAAGTGTTCACATTGTACTTAAACCATGACATAAAAAACAGAAATAGAACAAAAATTACATAATCTAATTAATAAAATTAGCAAATCAGAACCATTTAATTGTTTCAACGGCTCAATGTTCAACTGGAAACATAGACTCCTTTTAATTCTCCTTTTCAACTTTCTTCCTCTCATACTTTGCAAATTGAGGTTTCACCTGTGGGCCATCTTTCCTCTTCCTTCGTTGTTCTTTCACACCCCTAACAATAGATGAAAGACATGAGTCATTGCCTTCATCTTCTACCAAGACTCTCTCTTTCATTTTTTTCTATTTCATCTACAAGACTTGTTTCTTGTCCTTCATGAGATTTTTCTGCTAGATCAAGGCTTACATCCTCAGGCACTCCTATGCCCTAGGTATTCCCACATAAATCATCTTCCCTATCGGTATGACCATGTATCTCAACGTTGAGGTTTGAAGAGTGTGGATGCATAGTCAAGGGGTAAACAAATCTCGCCTCAATCTCTTTAGACCTATCATCGATGTTGGATTTGAAGTTCGCAAATTTGACTTCAAAGTTGGATATATGTTCTTTCAAATGCTCTGACTCCTCCTATATCTCAAAGTATAATCATAGTTATATGTCACTCTTAATAAGTTACAAAAATAACCTTAAAACATAATAAAATAAGGCACAAAAAACATACATGGCTGCCCTGTGCATTACTCTCATGTGGTGCGACAACTAATTCTTTCTCTGCAGGAGTATTAGGCTCCACAGAACATACAGAAAGAACAAAACAAAAAGAGCACAACCAAATAACAATGAATTCATAATGAATACAATATGTATAAATAAAAAGCTAAAGAAAATAAAATATTATATTGCACTATTACTTGTAAAATATTTCGAATCTAACCTGTGATTTCAGAAATTCTTACCCGAAGCCATCACCTAAAGGGGCTCATCACAGTCTACAGCTGAATCCATGTTGACCTACGACTCGTCAAGATCTGGTACGAACAAACTTATTCCAATCACATGCTACAACCATTTCTTTCCAATGAAAAGAATATAGTAAACAATAAATGGAGGACATATCATAAGCCACAGAAAATATACACATACCTTGTCTAAAATAAAAAAGGGTATTCAATCAAAAGACATCATTTCGTTATAACATTGTTTTACCTGCAGTCAATTAGAAAGCAAACCTCATAGCGTAGTGTTACCTACTTATATCATAGCACATAACAAGCTTATAACAAGCCTATAACATATTACATAACCTGCTTACAACCAAGTACATTACCTACTTAAAACGCTATAACATAGTTCAACATTCAGATTGAGACCTAGTTTTTACAAAAAGAACCCAAAACATAGTAAACATTTAATTGGTTCAACGTCTCAATGTTCAACTGGAAACATAGACTTCTTTCAATTCTCCTTTACAACTTTCTTCCTCTCATACTTTGCAAATGGAGGTTTCAACTGTGGGTCATCTTTCCTCTTCCTTCATTGTTCCATCATAGCCCTCACAATAGATGAAAGACATGGGTCATTGCCTTCATCTGCTACCAAGACTTTCTCTCTTTTATTGTTTTCTATTTTATCTACAAGACTTGTTTCCCGTCCTTCATGATATTTTTCTAATAGATCAAGGATTACATCCTGAGGCACTCCTATGCCCTAGGTATTCCCACATGAATCATCTTCCCTATCGCTATGACTATGTTTCTCAACGTTGAGGTGTGAAGAGTGTGGATGCATAGTCAAGGGGGAAACAAATCTCGTCTCCATCTCTTTAAACCTATCATCGACGTTGGATTTGAAGTTCGCTAATTCGGCTTTCAAGTTGGATACACGTTCTTTCAAATGCTCTAACTCCTCCTACGTCACAAAGTATAATCATAGTTAACACCCATATTTAATACGGTACTACATGCATATTTAATAAGGTATTGCATGCATATTTAACAAGGTACTGGATGCATATTTGACAAGGTATTGCATGCATATTTAACAAGGTACTATTTGCATATTTGACAAGATATTGCATGCATATTTAACAACGTACTGCATGCATATTTAACCAGGTACTGTATGCATTCATAATAAGGTATTGTATGCTTAATTAACGGGGTACTCCACGCATTCATCACAAGGTACTTCATTCATTCATAATAAGATATTTCATGCATTTATTACAAAGTACTCTATGCTTTCATAATAAGGTACTTCATGCATTTATAACAAGGTACTCCATGTGTTCATCACAAGGTACTTCTTACATTCATCACAAGGTACTTCATACATTCATCACAAGGTACTCCATACATTCATCACAAGGTACTCCATACATTCATCACAAGGTACTCCATTAAACTATGAAGCATTAAACATTAGCACATCACACAATCATAGAGTGAACTCTTTCTTATGTATAGATTCTAAAAACCCAATTAATAGGTGCCTAAAAGTTGTCGATATTCTATAAACTTGTAAATATACTATCATCGGCTAAGAGCCTAAGATTAATTCATAGTGGATTAAAATAAAAAAAATTATCCAATTACAATAGATCTTATAGATGGAATCCACAAGAAGTTTAAGAATTAGAATAAAATGAAATAGCTACTCACTAAGACTCTGCAAACTAGGACTGGATGGGGCTTACAAAACTAGGACTAATCCTTCAAACAGGACAGATACTTTGAAAGCCTTCTCGTGCACAGAATCCTATTTCATAAGATAAGTATAAAAATATCAAATATCTAGTGCACACTATCAAAGCCAGCACGATTATTTAAAGAAATGGTTTGGACTTCATTTCTAGTATTAAAATTATCCTAACATGTTTGAGAATTAAAAACATAGTTTATCAATTTGGTACAACTTTACTTAGCCCCTTGAGCTATAATGATGATATTTCTAGCCTACAGCACATGCTATCATCGGAAGTAGTATAAGCAACATTACTCCACAAGAAATAAAGTGATAAATCTAAAAAGCAACTTCAAAAAAACAACTCCAAAAATAAAAAAATAACTCCAGAAGGATGTCATTCCACTTGAAATGAAGAAAAAATGGCAACTTATATACATCCAGTACAACTTAAAAATTAGAAACCATGACAAATATCTGAATATTATGCTTTACTACGTCGCAACTAAATAAAGGATATTTTTACCTTTTTTTTTAAAGGAAATTTTCATAATTCAATATTAAAATATTAAACACCACCGGACAACTCAGAGGTTTTCTGCCTCTAATTTCAATGAAATACCATTACCCATCAATCGCTTTGTCAAAATTTATTTAGTGAATATGATTAAACACAATTTGCTAAAAATCTTTTAATTTAGGTGAAACAATGGTGACTTTGGTTTTAGTTCCTGTCTATTAATTGAACCAAATGAAAAGGAGGGAGGTCCAGAATTGAGAGAGGGAGAGAGAGAGAGAGAGAGAGAGAGAGAGAGAGAGAGACTGATATGACCAAATTCCTTGCAGTAGTTACATTGGACAGGAGACATATCACGAAATTAGTCAGACTTGGGCGCAGAGGAACTAGAAAATCGCTGAGGAGCAGCAGCAAAAACAGTCTCTGTATCTGATATAGATGAATCGAGACGTCCCCTTGCAAGGCACCGAGTTTCCTCCGACAATAATTCAGATAAGGCACTCTCAACAAAAGGAAGAGGGCTCCTATGCAGCATAGAGGAGCATACAAATTCATAGTCATCATGAAGTGCCATCAAAAGCTTAACAAGTTTGATCTCATCAATATAGTGCTAAAACAGTAAGGTATCTTTATCACATTCAAACTTAGGATCCATTACTGCCAATTTATCCCATAATAAGGACATTTGTGCATAAAAGTCAAAAATGGATTACGATGGCCCTTGACGCAAAGATCGAATGTCCATCTCTAACTTATATTTTTGTGCAAAATTGGTACCCACGAATCGCTTTTCCAAAAAAGACCAGGCATCAACGGCAAGGTCAAATTTTCCAACCTGAAGACTAATGGATGGTGACATAGAACTGGCCAACAGAGTGATGGCTCTGGAATTATTAATCTCCCATTCCTCAATGGCTTTAGCCGAAGATGCATCTGAAGTCGCACTGGGAATCTTACTAGCGCCCGTAACGTACTTCCACAAATTGCGACTGACAGATGTTGGACAAGTGGCCATCTTTTATGGATGACGTGGTTAACAAACCACGACTATTGTGGTTCTCCGAAGACCGTATCATGGCAGTAGCTTTAGCCATCTCTCACCTGGAATTATGGATCACGATCTGGAATTATGGATCACCATCTCTGGCATCTATATAAGGCAAGGACATCATTCGATCAAATGAACAAGCAAAGACAGCAAAAGAGAAGTAGAGTGAAGTTGTCACGAGTAGAAGTACTAGTCAAACTCTCAGGAGGAGAGCAACTGCCAAGGGGGAGCCTTGGACTATTTCTTAGAGAATCTGTGAGTCGTATCTCCCTCACTGCTGCATGTGCAGAGTGGGTCATCTTTGGTTGTAAGTCTGTAGACTTGTTTACATTTCCTACTGTAATTTCTGTTCTTGCAAAGATTGTATGAGATTCCCTAAGAGGGCTGTTTTGCCCCGTAATACATTTGCGTCAGAAGTGTATTTCGTTAATGTTTATGAAGTACTTTTCACTTCTGGAATATCTGTTGTTTGTTGTTCCTTTTACATAGGGTGTTGAGAACACCCGAGTGTTATAACACCTCACTGTTGTATCAAAATCCAGAAACAGGGACCAACAAGTGGTATCAGAGCCATACTCTATCTTCCTATAGAGTGATCCACAAATATGGAAATGGAGAATCAGAAAGAAGTCGTTCAAGCTGTTAAACCACCTGTTCTAGACGGCACAAATTTTCCATACTGGAAAACTCGAATGAGAGCCTTCATAAAGGCCTTAGACGAGAAGGCGTGGAAGTCGGTTCTCACTGGTTGGACTCCACCAACAGTTACAAATGCCGCAGGCGATGTCATAGTCAAACCAGAAATGGACAGGACCGTTGCAGAAGACAAAGTTTCAAACCAGAATGCAAAGGCACTCAATGCCATTTTTTACGGTGTTGATCAAGAACGATTCAAACTCATTTCAACATGCGAGTCTGCGAAAGATGCATGGGACATTCTGTCTACCACGTACGAAGGAACTATTGGGGTTCGTTTATCGAAACTACAACTTTTGAATCATAAATTCAAAAATTTGCAGATGGAGGAGGATGAAACAATCGCGGAATATGATGCTCGTATTCGCGATATAGCAAATGAGAGATTCACGTTGGGGAGAAGGATTCCTGAAGCTGAACAAGTTCAGAAAATCCTTCGTTCATTGACCAAAAAATTCGCAGTCAAGGTAGCTGCTATAGAGGAATGCAAAGATTTGGATACCTTGAGATATGACGATTTGCTGGGATCCCTCCGATCTTATGAGATGAATATTGAGGCCAAGAAGAAGCGCAAAGAAAAAGAAAAAGGAGAAACCAGTGTTGCTCTTCAAGTGTCAAAGAATGAAAGTGTTACAACACCTTCATCATCGGTTACTGTTAAAGAACTGAACGAGAAAATTACCCTTCTCACTAGAGGATTCAACAGAGTCTTCAAAAAGTTTGGTAAGCGAAACAATCCCAGTTATACTAACCAATCTCGTGATCATATTCCAGCAAAAGATGAATCTAACCGGAAGAAGAAAGGCATTCAATGTCATGAATGTGAGGGATTTGGTCATTCTCGATCCGAATGTCCAAGTAGACGTAAAAACTCATACACCATAAGCTGGAGCGATGATGAGACAGACGACAGTGGGTCAGAGGAGGATGATCTGACAAATCAATATGCAGCCCTTACAACTTTGGTCAGTCCATCCAGAGTTACCACATCCGTTACATATGATACCGAGTCAGACGATGACATGATTGGAGAACCTTTGGAAGGTATGTATCAAAAATTGTTGGTCAGTTGGTTTGATGTATGCAAGAAGAATGCTCATTTGCTTGATCAAAACTCCATCTTACAAACTGAGAATTTGAAGCTGAAGGCAACAGTTTCTGAATTCAAATTGTTACCTGCCAAAATCAACACCAAGCGGATACTGCTAGGGAAGCAGACATTGGATCACCTTCTGACCATGGGACAGAATCACAGCTCTCTCAGTGGCATTGGTTCTCATCAAAATACGAGTCACTCAATACTTGACTCCTCTTCTATGAAGCATATTCGATTCACATGCCCCGCCTTCAAAGCACTGTATCTCACAAACTGCCAAAACTCGTATGGGTCAAAAAAGGTTTGGTCAGTCATTTTGCTGCACACACTGCCCATTTAGCTCATTCAGATATTACATGGTTTTTTGATAGTGGGTGTTCCAAACACATGACTGGAGACAAGCAGCTTCTAGTCAATATTGTTGAACGAAATGATGGTCAGGTTACATTTGGTGACGGTAAAACTGCCAAAGTTATTGGTCGATGTACTTTACGGGTGGAAGGTATGCCACAACTCCATAATATTCTTCTTGTTGACGGTCTGAAAGCTAATTTGTTGAGTGTTAGCCAACTCTGTGACAATGGTCTAGTGGTTAAATTCGGCAAACATGATTGTCATGTTCTAGATCAAGAAAATAATTTGGTTATGGAAGGAACTCGTACGTTTGATAACTGTTACAAAGTGCTCTCACGCCAGCAGTGTTACAACACCACTTCAGAAATCACACAACTGTGGCATCAGAAGTTGGGGCACAAAAACTACAGGAGTATGCACAAATTGATCATGTATGATGCCGTACGAGGGCTACCAGATCTCAAATCCACCAACCAGCATATCTGTCCAGCATGTTTAAGTGGGAAACAAGTTCGCACTTCTCATCAGCCTGTACCAGGTATTACTACATCTCATGTTTTACACCTTTTGCATATGGATTTGATGGGTCCATTAGAGGTAAACAGTATTGGAGGAAAACGATACATATTTGTATGTGTGGATGACTTTTCGAGGTTCACATGGGTCAAATTTCTTGCTGAAAAATCCGACACATTCATGGAATTCAAGAAACTGTGCTTTGAACTAATGACTTCCAAAGACTCCAGGATCAAACGTATTCGCAGCGATCATGGCAGAGAGTTTGAAAACAAACAATTCTGATTTTTGTGCCTCAGAGGGAATTGGTCATAAATTTTCAGCCCCTAAGACACCTCAACAAAATGAGATAGTTGAAAGAAATAATCGTACTCTTCAGGAAATGGCCAGAGTCATGCTCAATTCCAGAAATATTGCTCATAAATTCTGGGCTGAGGCCTTCAATACCGCATGTCACATCATTAACAGAGTCTACATGCGACCTCATACACGCGTCACTCCTTATGAAGTGTGGAACGGTAAGAAACCAACTCTTCACTATTTCCATGAGTTTGTCTCCCCATGCTACATTCTGATTGACAGGGAGCAGAGAACTAAACTAAGAGCCAAAAGTGACGCTGGCATCTTCCTTGGTTACTCTTCCAACAGCAAAGCTTACAAAGTTTATAACAAGCGTACCTGTACTGTGTTAGAATCTGTCAATGTGCGTATCATTGACTCGCCATCAGCTATTGAAACTCCTGATTATTTATATATTTCCGGTGACCACTCACCCCCTTCTCCTCCAATTCCAGATCCTCCTCCAGAACCCCACTTTCCTGCTCCTCACCCATCACCAATCTCTTTTCCCCCAAAATCCAGAGACGGCTCTGCCCAAGTCCGCAAAGACCATTCTATCCATGATGTCATTGGTGATATTCATGCTGGTATTCAAACCCGAGACCTACCCAAACAAGATTATCAGAAAATGGTTCACTTTGCGTGTTATGTTTCTCAGGTTGAACCCACTAAAATCGCCGATGCATTGAAAGATGAATTCTGGATTCAAGCCATGCAAGAGGAGTTACAACAGTTCTCCAGCAACCAGGTCTGGAAATTAGTACCCAGACCTACTCATTGCAATGTCATTGGTACAAAATGGGTATTCAAGAATAAGTCTGATGCCCATGGCAATATTATCCGCAATAAGGCTCGCCTCGTCGCCCAAGGGTACTCTCAAATTGAAGGCGTGGACTTTGATGAAACATTTGCCCTTGTAGCCTGCCTTGAATCTATCCGTCTTCTGCTCACAATATCAGCATACCTCCACATTCATTTATATCAAATGGACGTCAAAAGCGCCTTCCTCAATGGCTATCTAAAGGAAGAGGTTTTTGTTGAACAACCAAAGGGGTTTGTCGACCCAATGTTTCCAGACCACGTTTATTTACTAACGAAAGCTCTCTATGGCCTTAAACAGGCTCCCCGTGCATGGTATGACAGACTGTGGTCTATGAGTTCTACTGCAACTTACGCCGCTCTATCGTCGACGAGACGTCCCCTCACTACCATCAAGTATGGATTCGTGGCGTCTGGGTCAATTTCTCTCCCACAGTTATCAATTCTTATTTTGGTTCCCCTTCTTGCCCTACTACTCCACCTCCATCTTTGTCTTCGATGATCCACGAGCTCACTGGTGGCGCTCGTAGCCATTGGCCGAAAAAGGACTTCCCTGCTTCTGAACTTAGTGTCCGATACTCGGCCCTTCACAAACTTGTCGTTCACAATTGGTTGCCTGCCAAACACTTGACCTCTATTGGCAAGAGCATGGCCTCTTTGCTTTTCTCTATTGGCACCGGCCTCTCTTTCGACTTCGGCGACTTTTTATTCCGTCACATTCTTCAGTATGCCGAATCCGGTTCCGTCTACTCTATTCTCCCGTATCCTTCTTACATCTTCGGTATCATTCAGTCACAGCTTGCTCTGCCAGAGGGTCTCGACTTGTCCTCTGAGCCTCGTCAAATTTCCATTCATGCAGCGTCTGTTCAAAGGCAAACATGTTTCTGATCTTCCATCTGATTTGGATCCCGACTCATTGTCCCCTGCTGCCTCACCACCGGTTTCTCCGCCCCATTCCACTGCCACTACCGTTCGTCAATTACGTCACTTGGACCTTCTTCGGAACATCCTAAAACGGTCTCAACAGCACGCTCTCGACCTTCAGACACAGCGCAAGGATATCGACCGCCGTCTTCGGGAAAATTCTCATCACATGTCTGAGATACAAGCCTGTATCTTCAACCTTGAGCGTCCGTGATTACATTGGCTCTTTTCGTCATCAAGGGGGAGCTTATTTTGATCTTTTGGTATACCGTCCACTAATTTTGACTGTTGCAATATTCCTTGCCGTTGCATTTTTTTTAGGAAAATGGTCCCTTCATATGTGATGCCAAAAAGATGTCCAAGGAGGAGTTTCACAGATGTTGGACAAGTGGCCATCTTTTATGGATGACGTGGTTAACAAACCACGACTATTATGGTTCTCCCACGACCGTATCATGGCAGTAGCTTTAGCCATCTCTCACCTAGAATTATGGATCACGATCTGGAATTATGGATCACCATCTCTGACATCTATATAAGGCAAGGACATCATTCGATCAGATGAACAAGCAGAGACAGCAAAAGAGAAGTAGAGTGAAGTTGTCACGAGTAGAAGTACTAGTCAAACTCTCAGGAGGAGAGTAACTGCCAAGGGGGAGCCTTGGACTGTTTCTTAGAGAGTCTGTGAGTCGTATCTCCCTCACTGCTGCATGTGCAGAGTGGGTCATCTTTGGTTGTAAGTCTGTAGACTTGTTTACATTTCCTACTGTAATTTCTGTTCTTGCAAAGATTGTATGAGATTCCCTAAGAGGGCTGTTTTGCCCCGTAATACATTTGAGTCGAAAGTGTATTTCGTTAATGTTTATGAAGTACTTTTCACTTCTGGAATATCTGTTGTTTGTTGTTCCTTTTTCTTAGGGTTTTGAGAACACCCGAGTGTTATAACACCTCACTGTTGTATCAAAATCCAGAAACAGGGACCAACAGCGACCTTTGAGAAAATTGCGCATGAGTGATGCCCAATGAACATAATTGGAGTTGTCCAACTTAACCAGCACAATCTGAATGCTTTCAACCGTATTGGCCATTGAACCAATCCAAACAAGAGGAGAAACCAATCAGAGAAAAAAAATATAAAAGCAAGTTACACCCGAGCTGTCCAATCCAACCAAAAAGTGTTTTCAACTCAAAAACAAGAGTGCTGAAATCAAATATTGACCAATGTAATCAATCAACCAAAAAATAAATCACATGCAGCCAGCCAATAAATGAATCGCCCTCACTTGCACTTGCAGCCACCAGTACTTGCACATGGCCAGAAACCAAATCACCTACCAACGTGAAATTAACCAACGCACTTGAAAAGACAAGTCGCATATCAAAGACTCGAAGTAGAATAGAGTCGCAAATTAAATCCACCAAACGAACAAAAACAAGAGCATCTTCAAATAAAGTACTTAGATCATGTAGAGATGAGCCAAAAGCATTCGCTGAATCGAAGAGAATGGACGCAGTCAATGCGCCCCCAAATCCAAGCCACGAAAACCAATCAGCCTCGGATACACAAAACACAACCCTAGAGCAGAGAAGCCGACGACCCCAAATCCTTCCGTAAAATTGTACGAAAACCTTCAAATCCCTCAAAATTTAAAGAGGGGTATGATGAAACAATACAAAGCAACCCTTTCTGTGGTTGCTCAAGAGATTATGTGGCCAGAGGCACCAGAAATCGCAGCTCCAAAGAAGGTCAAAAAACCCTAGTCTAGGGTTGAAGACAACCGAGTCATGCTGAGTTGAGACGAGTTAAGCCGATTTTGTCCGAGTTACAGCAATTCGTGACAAAGTCTGATTAAGTCATGCAATTCTCCTACAAAATCGGTTACCTAAAGCTCTGATACCATGATAATTTCATTAAAAATGAACTGTTGTTTCATTAATCAAAAAAGTATTTATACATAAGTATATATAGATAAATTTACAAAAATACCCTCAAACAAACTATATAATTACAGTGTAACACCTTGCACGCTGACACCTCTTTCAATGGCTACAAGTACTATATATCTTTCATTGATCTTTATTCGTTTTATATGGTTTTATTTACTTTGTTCTAAGTCGGATAATTTCAATGCATTTTAGAGCATCAAGAAATTGCTAAAATATCTATCTACTAAAATCGAATACTTTTAAAGTGATGGTGGTGCTAAAACTTTAACTCATGCTTTTCTAGTGTATCTTACATAACAATGGCAATCAACATCAAGTTTGATGAATGTATACCCCTCAGCAGAACGATATTGTTGAACACAAACATAGACACATTATTGAAGTCAATCAAACTTTTTGTTCAGTTGTCCATACCAAAATTCCATAGGGACTCATACCTTTTCTTTGGTTGTGTACTTATTCAATTGTTTACTCACTCCCTTGCTTTAGTTTCGATCTCCTTTACAAGTCCTCACCAATCACAAACAAGACTACTTTTCTTTCGGATATTTGGGTGTAACATACAATAAGATAGATCAAAGCCTTGCGTGCTTCTTGGGTATCACGCCAATTACAAAGGGACTCATTTTCTTGATGTTTTTCGTGTTCGAGTCTATTTCTCATGGAATGTGGGGTTTGATGAGACTGTGTTTCCATTCTCTAACCTGGCTCTCTTGCCTACACTTGTTCCAATAGACCCATCAAACACAGTCATCTCCTTGCTGCCCTTACCACCACCTCTTCCACACCCTCCTATAGGCACATAGTCCTCACCCCTGTGCTTGCATCTTCACCTTCTTCAGTTGAACAATCTCCCTTTTAGGGAACCCACACACAATCTGAATCTGTTAAATAGGATAGTACTACCACATCGGTTGTTATTGTAATATGTGTACATATATAGGGGAAGTTTGGTCATTCTATGTATGTAACCCCATGTATATAAAGACTTGTACATGTTAATGAGAATTTAAATTGGTTTTTTTATAAGATTAACATGGTATCAAAGCTTTTGAAATCCGCTTTTTGACAAAATAGTGTGACTCACCCCAAACTCGGTTGAAACCAGCGCAAACTCGCCCCAACTCGGTACAACTCGGACCTAACTCGCCCCTACTCACCCACGTTTCGTCGACTCGACCGAGTTGACTCATCGCAACTCGGTCGTCTCTAACCTCGGATTAGGGTTTCGCGACTGAGTTTCACGGAGCTCAGCGACGACATATTGGGCACGACGCGGCTCCATTTCAGCGTCTTTTGCTTCCTCAGGTCTGGTTCTTTAGTTCCCCTCTCTATTCTTCAGATTTGTGAGGTTTTTTTGAAGGTTTTGTTTCTCCCTTCGTGTTGGTGGTTTGTCGCGTGTGTTCGCGTTTGGCGCAAATTGGTTGATTGGCTATCTATTGTGGTCGTTTTGGTGCGATTTTGGGTTTGCTAGGGTTTTGATTGGTTGGTTTTTTGGATTCGGAATTTTGACTTTGGGGGAGCAACGAATTGTCCCGGTCTGCTTCTGACTCGACTCAAAATTTTGAATTTGGGGGAGCAGCGAACTGTTCTGGACTGCTTCGATTTGTTCTGGACTACTTCCAGGTGCTCCATTCGCATTTTGCTGGCTCCAATCTTGCGACTTAGGTCGTTCTGTGGTGATTTGGGTTGTTCGTGCTTGATCTTTTTGGGTTTGGGAAAACTTGATTGTAATTGTTGACTCGGCTGTGACACTTTGGAACTTGCTTGTGATTGTTGATTCGGCAGTGCCACTTTGGAGTGGTTTTAGGATTCTCTTTTGTCCACGCTGAACAAGTTCTTGGGATTTTGGTGATTGTTGGTTCAATTTTTGTCTTGGGACTGCTGCATTTTTTTTGCCTATCTGTCTTTGTATTTGTTTTGGGATCCTAAATGGCCACGAGCAGGGATATTTCTCAGATTGTGCCAGTGAAGCTTGATGGCACTAATTATGTTCATTGGGCCTCTATTGTGCGTACTTTCTTGAAAGGTCGCAATTTGTGGAGATATGTCACTGGTGCCTGCCCACTGCCGGTTCTTGCTGCTGACAACTCTAATTTGAAAGTAGTTGATGATTGGGAAGTTAATAACTCTAAGGCAATGACTTTACTTGTTAGTTCTGTGTCTCCTTCTATTAGTTTTCAGATTGGCAAATTTGATTGTGCCCATGATGCTTAGGTTTTCTTGGAAAAATGTTATAGGGGCACTAATTTTGCTCAGAAATACAAGTTAGCAATGGATCTTCACGACCTTCGGCAGATGCCAAATCAATCAATCTCCGATTTTTATGCTCAGATGTCTTTGTTGTGGGATCAGTTAGCAGCCATGGATCCCCAGTTCAAATATGAGGAAGATACAGTTATTTTTCAGAAGTAAATTGAGGAAGCTCACTTGGTTCAATTTTTTATGGCACTTCGTGATGAGTACGACTCTATTCGTTCTTCTATGCTGCACACGTTTCCACTTCCGTCCGTTGAGAGTGCATTATTAGAGTTGTTGGCCGAAGAGACTCGTCGCCTTACTCGGGGACCTTTCAGCTCCTCACTGGGTGGGATTGATACAGTTTTTGCCACACCATCTCAGAAATCCTCTACTTCATCAGAAGGCAAACCTTGTACTCCTCGGGATCTAAGTAAGGTAAAGTGCAACTACTGTAAAGAGTTTGGGCATATGAAGTTCACTTGTCCTAAACTCAAGAAGTCGTCACACTCTACCTCCTCTCATCGCACAATTGCAGCTTCAGCCGTTTCGGATGACTCATTGCCTGTGCTGCCTTCTACCTCTCCTAGTCCTATTCCGACCTTTGGTGATATTCAGGAGAGGATAAACAAGGTTCTCATAGGTCTTGGTCAAGGTACCTCCTCAGCTTCTGCTTTATCTATCAGTTCAGGTAAGTCCTCTTGGATCATTGATTCTGGTGCATCGAATCACATGACCTTTGATTCTACTTTGTTCAGGTTTACTTCATCCTCTTCATTATCTTTTATTTATACTGCTGATGGGCCTACGCTTTCTGTTACCTATTCTGGTTCTATTTGTACATCTCGTGGCATTCATCTTTCTGATGTTTTTCATGTCCTTGCTTTGTCCATGAATCTGCTCTCTGTTGGTCAATTGTGTGATCTTGGTCTTGATGTTATTTTTTCTTCTTTTGGTTGTCAGGTATAAGACTTGTCAACGGGGAAGGTGTTTGGGACAGGGTGTAAAGTTGGAAGGCTTTTTGAGCTAGATTCTTTAGACATTTCATATTTTGTTTCTTCCCATTGTAGTCTTTTTGTTCGTTCAGACTCAAATTTTATACTTTGGCACAATCGTTTAGGTCATGTATCTCGTTCTACTTTGAATAAAATGATTTCATCTGGAAATTTGGGTTTTGTCTCTTCTGCATCTTTACAATGCATTAACTGTAAACTTGAGAAACATACTGCATTGTCTTTTCCTATGAGCGAGACTCGTTCTTTGGCTCCTTTTGATGTGATTCATTCTGATATCTGGGGTCCTGCTCCAGTAGCGGCCATGGGAGGGTCTTCCTATTATGTCATTTTTGTTGATGACTACTCTCGTTTTGTCTGGGTGTATCTGTTGCATGCTCGCTCTGAGTTCTATAATGCATATGTTAACTTCTCCAATATGGTTCGTACTCAATTTTTGAAATCTATAAAGGTTTTCCGTTCGGATTCTGGTGCGGAGTATGTTTCTCATGTTTTTCGTGCTCTGTTACAATCGCATGGTACCCTGCATCAGCTTTCTTGTCCCTATACTCCTCAACAGAATGGGGTTGTTGAGCGTAAGCACAGGCATATTGTAGAAACCGTTCACACTCTCATGTTGTCTTCTTCTGTTCTGAAACAGTTTTGGGGGGAGGCTGTTTTAACCTCTGTTTATCTCATTAATCGGCTGCCTTCACCGATTTTGCAGAACTCTATCCCGTTCACTTATCTTTATGGTACATCTCCTGATTATTCTCTTCTTCGTGTTTTTGGCTCTACTTGCTTTGTGCTCTTGCCTGACCGCGAGCGCGATAAGTTAACTGCCAAGTCTGCTATGTGTGTTTTTTTGGGTTATGGCATTCAACAGAAAGGTTTTCGGTGTTTTGATCCTGTGGCTAACAAACTACGTATATCTCGCCATGTTTCATTTTGGGAACATGTTCCCTTCTATTCCTTGCCAAAACACTCCGATCAGTCTTCTATGTCGCCTACAGTTGTCTTTGATATCTTTCCTAATGGTTCTTCTCTATTGCCTCCTACCATCTCTCATTCTATTGCAGGTTCGTCGTCTGACGATACTTTGTCCCTTTCGCCTCCTGCAGTTGATCTGCCTGTGCCTTCCTCCGCTTCGCCGTCTGAGCCTATTCCTCCCTTGGCTCTAGATGTCCCTCCATCAGCACCTCGTCAGTCTTCGCGCATTTGTCGACCTTCGGTACGTCTCAATGACTATCATTGTTTCTTTTCTGCTCTTACCTCTGTCTATGAACCTTCCTCCTACAGGGAAGCTTCCTCTGATCCTCTCTGGCAGCCCTTAGACAAAGCTCGTACTTGGGACCTTGTTTCTCTTCCTCCTGGTAAATCTCCCATTGGTTGCAAGTGGGTCTACAAGGTTAAAACTAAGGCTGATGGATCTATTGATCGGTACAAAGCTCGTCTTGTGGCCAAAGGATATAATCAGGAGTATGGCATTGACTATGAGGAGACGTTTGCCCTGGTGGCTCGATTGACTTCAGTTCGTGTGTTGATAGCTATTGCCTCTATTCGTCACTGAGATCTTTTTCAGATGGATGTGAAGAATGCCTTCTTGAATGGAGCACTCACTGAAGAAGTCTATATGGTACCTCCTCCGGGTTCTTCACATCCTTCTAAGCAGGTATGCAGGCTTCGTCGTGCTTTGTATGGACTCAAAAAAGCACCTCGTGTTTGGTTTTCCACCTTCTGTTCCAAGATTGTTGATTTTGGGTATACACAGAGTAGTCATGATTCTGCTTTGTTTACTCGTCAGTCCTCATCTAGCACAGTTTTGTTATTACTCTATGTTGATGATATGATGATTACTGGTGATGACTACAGGGCATCTCTGATCTCAAGCGCTATCTTAGCTCTTGTTTTGAGATGAAAGATCTTGGCCAATTACGATATTTTCTTGGCCTTGAGATTCTTTCGTTTGGTGATGGTTATGGCCTTTCTCAGGTTAAGTATGCCTCTGACTTGCTCAATCGAGCTGGTCTATCTGATAGCAAGGTCTGTGACAGTTCAATGGAGCTCAATGCTAAATTTTGCCCTGCTGATGGTGAATTATTATCTGATCCTACTTTATACAGGCAATTAGTTGGAGGACTACTATATTTGACTATCTCTCGTCCAGATATTAGCTATGCAGTCCATGTTGTTAGTCAGTTTATGTCTGCTCCTCGCTCTGTTCATTATACTGCAGTCTTGCGCATTCTGAGATACATTAAAGGCAGTTTGTTCCAGGGATTATCTTTTGGTTCCACTTCGCAGCTTCATCTTTCTGCATATTCGGATGCTGATTGGGCAGGTGATGTTACTGATCAGAGATCTACCACAGGCTATTGAATTTTCTTGGGTGACTCTTTGATTTCTTGGCGCAGCAAGAAGCAGTCTACTGTGTCTCGTTCGAGTACTGAGGTCGAATATCGTGTTCTTGCTGACACTACTTCTGAGCTCGTTTGGCTTCGTTGGCTTCTTAGTGATATGGGTGTGCAGTTGGACACTCCCTCTCCACTTCATTGTGACAATAGAAGTGTCGTTCAAATTTCTCACAATGATGTATTTCATGAGAGAACCAAACACATTGAAGTTGATTGCCATTTTATTCGACATCACTGTGTTTCGCGTACTCTTCAGTTGTACTTTATACCTTCCCAGGATCAGGTTGCGGATATGTTTACTAAATCGCTCACCAAGTCACGATTTCAGTACTTGTGTTCCAAACTCAAGATGTGTTCCCTTGGTCCCCCTTGAGTTTGAGGGGGGATATTAGTGTAATATGTGTATATAGGTTGTTATCGTAATATGTGTACATATATAGGGGCAGTTTGGTCATTCTATGTATGTAACCCCATGTATATAAAGACTTGTACATGTTAATGAGAATTTAAATTGGTTTTTTGATAAGATTAACACTCCTCCCACAACTAGACCTACTGAACCTTATGTTACTCACCTTATTACTAACAGACTAACCCGGCCAATTAAGACAAGCAACCTTAAGCCCAAGACCTTTCATGTTGTGAAGTACCCACTTACTATTGAACCTGGAGACTTTAAACCAACATATATGTTATATAAAGGCAACAAAGATCCCATAGGGGTGTGATGCTATGTACCAAGAATTTTATGCAATAATGGCTACCAAAACATGGCCTTATGTTTCTCTTCTGCAGGGACGTAAAGCAATTGGTTGCAAGTGATCCTACCGAATTAAATGAAAAACAGATAGTTCAATTGATAAATACAAAGCTCGAGTGATTCCAAAAAAGTTTCAATCAAAGAGAGGAGTTTAATTACTTTGATACTTACAGTCTAGTGCTCAAACCAATTTATGATCCAGACTATTCTTACACTAGCTAGCCGTGAGCAGACAATGACCAATTTGTCAACTAGCAAATGCATTTTTGCTTGGCAACTTGGAAGAGGAAGTTTATATATAACAGCCACCAGGTTTAAAAAATCCGCCTTCTCTTTCTAAATTGTGTTGACTACAAAAAATCTCGATGTGGCTTGAAGTAGAGTTCCATACATGGTACCAACAACTCACCACTTATTTACTTCTACTCAGCAACACTGGTTTGGCCCTTCTAGCACTATGTTTATTCTCATTTATATTGATGGTAGTAGTCAATCAAATATAATGAGACTGCTTTAGAGTCTGTGAACCCAATTCTCCATCAAATATTTGGGTGGGTGATCTGCACTATTTCTTGGATATTGAAGTCCCTCATGTTGGTTCTAGGCTCCACCTCTCACAGACCAAGTATGCCACTTAAGTGCATGCATGTCTATATCTTGGCAATGTCAAGCCCATTTTCACATCAATCCTAACAGGTTTGGAGCGAAGGTTAGTGACACTCCCCTAACTGATCCAATAAAATATTGGTCCACTGTAGGTGCAGTACAGTATCTCACAATTGACTCGTCCAAATATACAATATGCAATCAATCAAGTGTGTCAATTTCAGAAAACACAGCTGGTGGACGAGTATTAGTCTACATTAAAGTATATATTGCACGGGACATTGTGCCATGGCATCTGTATTTGTCTAGTTAATGACCTTGCTGTAGAGATTCTTTGACACACATTGTGGTAGATGTCCATATGATTGACCTATTGTCTCCATCTTCTATAATCTCATTGGATCCTTCCGCTCTTTAAGGTGTTTGATCTCCTTGTGTACTATATATGGTGTGATAACTTGTCAGCTACTCACATTGTGGCTAAAACCATTTTTCACGTATGAAAGATGTAGAGATTGACTGTCATTTTGTTTTAGAGTGCTTGGCAAATGGCTCTTTACAAGTCAAAAACGTTTCAATTAACCCGGGGTCAAGTTGCTAATATATTTACAAAGGGCCCGAACCGAACCGAAGTCAATTTGCTTGACTTCTAACCAAACTCGTGTTCAACAAAGACCTTCAAGTTTGAAGGGGAATGCACGAGAAGGCATGCCCAACGTGTGCCCCACGTAATAATGCTTAGGGGTGGGTGGGCACGAGTCAAGTAGTCGGGTTTGGGTCAGGATTTTGAAAACCCGAACCCGACCCGTCTTATATCACCCAAAAGTCAAACCCATGAAAAACCCATACCCAAAGCTAACCTGACTGGTTTTGCTAAAACCCAAAATTTACACAAAAAAAACCCGACTTTTTATTACTTTTTTTAATACCTTAAGAAAAAAGAAAAAAATAATAAAAAATAAAAACCCACGAGTAATTCTCTTGGACTCTGTACGCATCAAAATGTGCGTGGCCCAAATTCGATAAGCCCAACAATCCATCGGTCCATCAAAACAACGATCATGGGTAGGCTTTAATCGTCATCAAGGTTCGTCGTGGCAACCCACTACGAAGTCCAGCCGCATCGCCACGTCACCAGCACAGTCGGCACCTCGTCAGCAAAGAATCGTCGAGTCAACGCTCGTCAGCATGCATCGTCAGCCCACCACTCAGTCTTCAACCGAAGGAGCGAAGAAAGGGCCACGATCCTGGTCTCTCTCTTTCCCTCGTCTTCCTCAACATTACAGCAGAATGAGGATCACGATCCCCATTCCAAGGCAACTCCTCTCAACGGCCATACAGACCAGCTACAAATAGCCAGAAGTTTCCTGTCTCAAGGGTGAAGAAATCGATTCTCAAATTCCGACAAGTGAAGAACTCCATCTCTAAACCGAAGGACTCAAATCCCTTCCTAAAGAAGAAGCTCATACACACTCAGAGGTTTCTCAAGTCATAGAAGCCCAACAATTCGTCGCTCGTCGTCCCAATAGTTCACGCGAAGCAGTTCTACACGATCACCGGCAACGTCACAAGTCGATACACGCGGAGCACAAATACCTCCGTCCGACCGACCGACGCCAAAACAAGTTCGTGTACACTGGTTCCAGCAACTTGAGTTCGACGTTCGCTCATTCACGAAGGATTCGACTTCACCGAATTCACACGGAGATTGAATCAGAGGAAGCATAGGAGATTATACCCACAATTTCTGATATTTACACCACAACCTGTAACACAAATTATTCTAAAGTAATCGATTTATCCTCTTGGTCGCGCCTCTTCGCGGACCGGCAGATTTTTGGTGAAACAGATTTGGCATACCCGGTGGGACGTTTCCTACCTTTCATCTCCTTCTCCGTCCAACAAAAAAAAATGTTTTTCCAAACACAGCCATGGGCAGCAACGGCAACAATGGCAACAACAACGGCAACAACAACAACAACAACAGAGGCAAACAGACTGCCTCCTCGAGCTCTGCTCAACCGCGCCCCGCCGCAACTGCAGGCTCAACCACCGGAGCTCGCGGACCAACAGCCGCATCTCCGGTCAACCTCCGCGCTCCGACATCTCCTCCACATGCCACACGCCCATTTACAACGGCTCTGGCCAGAAGTTTGTCCACCGGACAAGCTCCATTTATGCGCTACGCACGTCGTCCAACTTCCGTGTTTTGCCTCAGGCTACCGCGGCCTCAGTCAAACCAACCACCGCCAAACTACTACCAGCGATGGCCAAGCCAACATACCTGGCTGTCGCCGCATCTCCTTCTCCTCGCAGCCCGACTGCCAGCCCGACGCAGTCGCCGCCGTCACGGAGAAGCTCTATTGTTCCTACTTTGGTGCAACGATACGAGCAAAGCGGGGGCATCTCCTCCTCTGCTGCGAGAACACACTCTGTGTCGGCCTCCTCCGTACAGAGAACATCGGCGATAGACAACTCGCCGGTTATGCTGGTCTCACACGACCTCCTAGCCGCTCTCAACGCAGCAGCGGGACCACCTCCCGTCCGTTCACCTCGCCGACAAACACCAGCGACCTCCCCTGTCGCAACATCACCTATCTCATCTTTTCGATTCTCACCGGCGGCTGCCACTGCAAGCCAGTCGTTGCCCAGAGCCACTCTCCGCAATCAACCTGCGACTGATCCTTTTGACCGGTCCCCCACAGCGACTGCCTCTTCAATGAATTCACCAACAAAGGCTTCATATCTCCAAGCCGCGTCGAGAACAATTACTCCGACGCAAACCGTCAAGATGGCCGCAATGACAACTTCAGCCAAAATTATTGAAGAACAGCTTGCTGAAATGCAGGCTGCAATAAAGGAGCAAAGCGAACAGCTGCGCATAAAATATGCTCAATTTGCAGCCCGTGATGCTCAACTAGCAGCTCGCAATGATCAAATTGCGAAGATGTTTGAACGGCTTGAAATGGGCACAGCCACCAATAACACCGGTGGCGTCTCTCAAGAAGTCGACCGAAATCGGCCGACTACCAGCGCCTCAGCCGAGCTGCCGCAAGAAGATTCTTCTTCTGACGATGAGCTGCCGCCCGTCGCTCCAGTGGCCATCCGCAGAGGCCGACCCGAAGTGGATCCGTCTGCTCTCACACTTGATGCCATTACAAAGCTCGTCAACCGTGCGGTACGAAACAGCGCCGGCGACCACAAATCAGTCGCCTACAAGAGACCGTACACACAAAGGATCCAGAACATCCCAATGCCGATCGGCTATCACCCTCCCAAGTTTCAACAATTCAACGGCGACGGCCACCCAAAGCAGCATGTCGCACATTTCAAAACAGCGCCGGCACCGACGGCGACCTGCTGGTAAAACAGTTCGGCCGGTCACTGAAGGGAAACGCCTTCGACTGGTACATCGAGCTACCCCAGGAGTCCATCGACAGCTGGGAGCAATTAGAACGGGAATTCCTCAGCCGTTTCTACAGCACTTGGCGTACCGTCACCCTAGTAAGAATCACCAATCTCAAACAGAAAAAGGGCGAGAAGGTGGTTGACTACATCAACCGATAGAGAAATTTGAGCCTAAACTGCAAAGAAAGCTCAAACCTCTCCCTCGAAGCCGAGATCGAAATGTGCTCTCGAGGAATGCATTGGGAACTCTTGTGCTACATCCGTAGCCGACGGCCGAACGATTTCCAAGAGCTCGCAACAGAAGCTCACAACATGGAGATCCTAATAGAAGAACGAGGAGAAGAAGGATCCTCTTCCGCCGATCCACGCAAAAAGGGAAAGGCACCTGCTGCGACCGCACCAAAAGAGACGAAAGAGAAAACGAAATCTTCTTTCACGACAAATACTGTCGAACCGATCAAGGTCGGAAGCAAGGTCAAGCAAACTTACCTCCCACGACAATTGATGGGAGGCTTCAAGAAGCTGACACTGGAAAAACGACAGGCAAAGACATATCCCTTTGCCGACGCCGACGTCCCCATCATGCTCCATCAGCTGCTTGACAATCAACTACTGAGGTTGCCAGAAATCAAAAGACCTGGCGACCAACCCAAAAGAAAAGATCCAAATTTTTGCAAATACCACCGGCTAGTTGGGCACTCGACGGAGAAATGCTTCGTCTTGAAAGACCGTATCATGGAGCTGGCAGCCCAAGGACGCATCGAAATCGAAGGAGCTGAAAACACAGCCTCCTCATATGCTATCTCCATCCAAACCGTGCCAAACCGGCAAGCTCAGAAACGAGCCATAAAAAAGGAGTACCGACCAAAGCCCGGCTCCTCCAGCCGTCCGTACAACAACAACAGACGACCACCGGCTAAGGTCATACCAAAACCGGCACCCTGCGAAGAAGCTGCAACCGACGCAGAAGGGTGGATCCTGGTCACCCGGAGAAAGAAGCCTATTCGAGAAATCGAACCGGCACCGGTGACCATCAAAACAAAAGCAAAGCGGCCAAACAAAAAGAGCGCAAAACGTAAAGAAAAGCTCCCGGGACTGACGCCCGGGGGCAAAAAAAGAAAAGAAGACCCGTCACATTGGCGGAGTTCTTCCCCAAGGAGTTCCTCGCCGCCTGCAATGGTGGCGACCTGCTCAACAGCTCCTCCCCCCAGCAAACAGCTACGAAAGAGAAGGGCAAAAGACCAGTCGTCGAATGCGACGACCTAGAGACGTCGCTCAAAAAAATCTCACATCTCAACAAAATTGAAGATGACCTCGATTTGGACATCAGGTCCAGACAAGCCCTAATCCGAGTCCTCGACAAACCAGAGGAACTCAAAGCCGAGCTCGAGATGCTGCTCATGAGGAAGCACGACTCGCCAAAGGTCGGGCTGACTCCGGCTTACAGAAAGGAGGAAGAAGATGCATTATCTCCACCACAATTTAAAAAAGCAGAACAAGCACTGGCCGTCACATGCCCACCGTGCATTACATTCAGAGAGGAAGACGCACAATTGGGGTCGAAGAATCACAACAGACCGTTGTTCGTCTCTGGCTACATCAGAGACTACAAAATCAACCGTATTCTCATCGACTGTGGATCCGCAGTCAATAATCTGCCTATTCGCACGATGAAGAACATTGGTCTCTCCGTCGGCGATCTCTCTCCTAGTTCTCTCCTTATTCAAGGTTTCAACCAGGAGGGCCAAAGAACACTCGGCATGACGAATCTAAAGCTGCACATCAGAGACATGATAGCCCATACGCCTCTTCAAGTCATCGATTCCAGGACGTCTTACAACCTGCTTTTGGATCGGACATGGCTCCATTCAAACGGAGTCGTGCCATCCACCCTGCACCAATGCTTCAAGTATTGGGAAAACGGCGAGCAGAATACGGTGTATGCTGACGAAAGCCCATTCACGGAGGCGGAGGCATCGTTCGCAGATGCCAAATTCTACCTGACGACCAGACCGACAGTCAAATTGTCACCTTGGTCGAACCAAGAAGCGAACGCCGGAAGTACTCCGACACGGGCTGCATCGTCCCAACAACCGGCGCAACTCAAACAGTCGTCGTAGCCCGCCAAAGCACAAACTCCGACGCAAGTTGCATCTCCTACACAGACTACGACGCAGGTCGTAACCCCAAAGCAGCCAACATACAACAACCAGTTGGCACATGGTCACAAATCGGCCAAGGCTACTCCAGCGCCGAAGCGCCCCAGTGTACCCATCTTGCGGTACATTCCGCAGTCACAAAGGAAGAAAGGAGAAGCTCCCTTGGTCGCCTGCCACAAAATTCAGCCGACTCCTTTGCAAGAAAAGGTCACGCTTCCTCTGCCAAAACTGGAGGAACGAAGCGTCGTGAAACAACTCCCGAGTCAGGAGCAGTTGCCAGCCACACGCTCGAACGAAGGTTTCGACCCAAATGCTTACCGACTGATGGCAAGAGCCGGGGGCAACCTCACAAAGGATCAAATCCACGAGAAGCCTCCTGTGACCTTACCCGTCTTCACTCCAGAGCAGGAGAAATTGAAGAACGAAGGGCATCGCATCAGTCAAGGTCGCTTGGGCCTCGGCTACGAAAGGCCAAACCAATCAAAATCTATACAGCCCAAGCAAAGCCGGTCAAGATAACCAGAAAGTCATCGGCAGATGTGCATCAAGTCTCAGTTAGCCAAATCCCAACCGAGAAACAAAATACTCCAAAGCCGGTGATCATTTACACAAAAGCCGCCATCAATCGACGTCGACCAAAGAAAGACGGCGGTCCAGTCGTCATCTATACATTGAAGGCAGCCATTGCTCGAGCTCGTGCCTACGACTCAGCCACAGTGAATCACATCTCCGTCACAGACGACGAACAAGAAGATGAGGAATTCGTCTTGAAGGAGGCTCTGGCTGAATTCAAAGAAGGAGGCCAGTCGACAGTCGACGAATTAAAGAAAGTCGATTTGGGCACGACAGAAGACCTGAGGCCGACATTCCTCAGTGCTTCACTGACGGCCGAAGAAGAAGTCGAATACATGGCGCTGCTTCGCGAATACCGTGACATCTTCGCCAGGAACTACACAGAGATGCCCGGCCTCGACCCGCGAGTAGCAGTTCACAAATTGGTAGTTCATCCCTCTGTTCGACCAGTGAAGCAATCGCAACGACTGTTCCGGCCCGAACTTGTGCCAGAAATCGAAAAGGAGGTCGACAAGTTGATCGCGGAAAATTTCATCAGGGAGGTGAAGTACCCGTCTTGGATTGCAAACATCGTCCCAGTCAAAAAGAAGACTGGCCAAATTCGGGTCTGCGTCGACTTTTGCGACTTGAATAAAGCATGCCCGAAGGACGACTTCCCTCTGCCAATCACCGAGCTTATGGTCGACGCGACAACAGGTCACGAAGCCCTATCTTTCATGGACGGGTCCTCCGGCTACAATCAAAATCGGATGGACCCAAAAGATGAGGATCTCACTGCATTTCGCACTCCAAAAGGGATTTTCTGCTACAAAGTTATGTCGTTCGGACTCAAGAATGCCGGCGCAACATACCAGCGAGCGATGCAGAACATCTTCGATGACTTCCTCCATAAGCGAGTCGAATGCTACGTCGACGATTTGGTGCTGAAAACAAAGCAACGAGCCGACCATCTTCTCGACCTTCGGGCAGTGTTCGAGCGACTGCGACGGTTTCAGCTCAAAATGAACCCGTTGAAGTGTGCTTTCGGCGTCACCTCAGGCAAATTTGGGGTTCATCATCCATCACAGAAGAATCGAAATCGACCAATCAAAAATCGACGCCATTCAGAAAATGCCGGAGCCCAGAAACGTCTCCGAGCTTAAAAGCTTCCAAGGTCACCTGGCGTACATCTGCCGCTTTATATCGAACCTCGCCGGGAGATGCCAGCCTTTCAGTTGTCTGCTAAAGAAGGGTACACCATTCGAGTGGGACGACGTTTTCCGGAACGCCTTTAACAACATAAAGGCGTACTTCACCAAGCCACCGGTGCTCGTAGCTCCGATCGTCGACAAACCATTGCTGCTATACATTGCAGCACAGGAGAAGTCGGTGGGAGCTCTTTTGGCTCAATGTGATGAGGACAACAAAGAACGTTCTCTGTATTATCTCAGCCGAACACTGGTGGGTGCCGAGCTCAACTATACACCGATCGAGAAGACCTGTCTGGCTCTCATATTCACAATTCAAAAGCTTCGACACTACCTCCTGGCGCATTCAACGAATCTCATTTCGCGAGCTGATCCGTTGAAGTACATTATGTCGCGTCCAATCCTCTCCGGTAGACGGGCTAAGTGGGCTCTGCTCTTATCAGAATTCGAGATCAACTTCGTTCCTCAAAGAGCGATTAAAGGCCAAGCATTGGCCAATTTCTTGGCCGACCACCCGGTGCCGGCCGAATGGGAGTTAACTGAGGAATTCCCAGACGAAGAAATATTCCTGGTCGAAGTGCTTCCACCTTGGGAGATGTATTTCGATGGCGCCGCACGAAGAAATGGAGCCGGCGCCGGAGTCCTTTTCGTCTCTCCAAAGAAGGATCTATTGCCGTATTCGTTCGTGCTCACCCAGATTTACTCAAACAATGAAGCAGAGTACCAAGCCATCCTCCTAGGACTCGGTATAGCGGTCGAGATGCAACTGCCGCAGTTAAACATCTACGGCGACTCGGCTTTGGTCATCAAGCAATTGACAAGAGAGTTCGAAGTAAAGAAACCCGAGCTCAAACCTCTCTAGAGATATGCCGGTGAACTTCTGGCCCAAATCCCAGAAGTTTCACTCCACTACGTTCCTCGCTCCGAGAATGGGCCAGTTGACGCATTAGCCGGCATTGCTGCCAGTTTAGCACATTTGGATGAGCGGCCAAACCGAGTTCCCGTGTGCGAACAATGGGTCATCCCTCCACCAGCCGAGGAAGAAACAGAAGAAGAGCCAACGGAGGAGATAGAAGAATCTCTCCCTATCTCGGCTAGCCAAAATCAAACCGAAGATTGGCGTGAACCCATCATCAACTTCCTCCGCCACAAAGACGCGCCCCCGGTCGACCTGCGAGAGCAAGTCCAAATTCGCCGAACAGCTCCCAGGTACGTTTTTATCAACGACGTACTATACCGAAGGTCATACGAAGGTCTGCTCCTTCGCTGCCTTTCAAACAAAGAAGGATTACAAGTATTAAAAGAAATACACAGTGGGATATGCGGAGCACATCAAGTTGGCCCAAAGCTCCACCTGCAAGTCAAACGACTCGGCTATTACTGGCCAACTATGCTCAGGGACGCCATTGAAATGGCCCGAACCTGCAAACCGTGCCAACTCCACGCCGACTACATACACCAACCACCGGTGCCGCTTCACCCAACGGTCGCTTCCTGGCCATTCGAAGCTTGGGGTATGGATATCATCGGTCCCATCACCCCCAAATCCGACTCCGACCGGCAGTACATCTTGGCTGCCACTGACTACTTCTCCAAATGGGCTGAAGCCGCAGCCTACCGAGAGGTCAAAGTCACCACCGTCGCCGATTTCATTCGAACGTAACTCATATACAGATATGGAGTTCCGCGGTATATCATGACGGACAACGGTACACCCTTCAGAAACAGAGTCGTGGATCAATTTTGAAAAATAATTTGCATACAACAGCGGATGTCGTCGGCTTACAACCCGGCAGCCAACGGACTCGCAGAAGCGTTCAATAAGACACTCTGTAAAATTCTAAAGAAAACGGTCGGCGCCCACAAAAGGAGCTGGGATGAGAAGCTTCCCGAAGCTTTATGGGCGTACAGAACGACGGCTCGAACGCCCACCCAATCGACTCCATACTCGCTGTTTTATGGCGTCGAAGCAGTGCTTCCTCTCGAAGTGCAGCTCCCTTCCTTACACATAGCTGTCAGAGAAGGGTTGACGACGGAGGAATGCGCTCAGCTACGATTGGCAGAGCTTGAGTCACTCGATGAACAGCGACTCGAAGCGCAACAGCGACTCGAGTGTTACCAATCTCGAATGACCAGAGCCTTCAACAAAAAGGTACGCGTCAGGTCATTCCAGAAGGGCGACCTTGTGCTAGCAGTTCGACGGCCAATGCTCTTTACGAGCAAGACCGGGGGCAAATTCGCACCAAAATGGGAAGGCCCCTATGTCGTACAAGAAGCTTACACCAATGGCGCATACAAACTCGTCACCGCTAACGGGTCGGAACTACCTATCACAAACGGTAAATTTCTCAAACGATTTTATCCGTGAGAAGGGTAGCAAAAAAAAAGAAATTCATTTCATTCTAGTCAAATAAAAAAATTCCTTTACACCCAAGGTCTCGCAAAAAACAAAAAAAATCCGAGACCTCAAAAAAAAAAGAAAGAGAGAATCAATAAATGGGGTTACATCAAATCCAAGGGGTCGAAAGAGGAGAAGCTACAGGTTGAGTTCAAAGTCGATCACTCGCTGCCGACGTCGAAGCACCTCTGCCCGCGTATCCTCCAGCTCACGAGCTTCGCTCTCACTCAGCACAGGCTGTGCACGGACATCCTCGAGTTGCTGCTCCAACACAGAGGCTTCAGCATCAAAAGCCTGAAGCTTAGCCTGAGCGATACCAATGTCCGCCAGAAGGGAGTCGAGCTGAGTGTCCAGCCTAGCCAGTTGTTCGCAAACGGCTTCCTTCTCAGCCTTCACGGTTTCATACTCGGACCGGGGCCGACTGACCAATTTAACCATCGCATTGCGCCGGCAATGCACTCGTCGAACCGACCGTGACACCTCGGCTTCGAGAGGTTGGTGCTCGGCCCTGGGGAGCTTACTAGCAACAGAGCAACGCAACTGCTGGAGATGTTCAACCTCTCGAGCAAAATCCTCCACCCACTGCTCCAAGATAGAAACCTCGACACCCGCCAAACGTAGATGCTCTAAAAGGCCGCGGGCATCAATCACCAGTTTCGGGGAGCAAGGGTCCTCTGCAGGAGCCAAGGCTGACTGGATGAACCGAGTCCACAGGCCTATCGCAGATTGCTGGACCCACCCTCGCGAGGTCGCCGAGAGAGAAATCGTGGAAGACTGCGAAATTGCCATACGAACAAAGGGTTAAGGAAAGAAAAGCAAGAGGAAGAAACAGAGAGTAAGGAAAACCTACCGCAGTCAACCGAGAAGAGAAAGAATTCTCGCTGGCGGACCGGTGGATGGGCTCTGGACACTCCTCCCCAACGACTGGATCGGCTGCCTGGCCATCCAGCCTCCCTTCGGTGCGTGGCCTCTCCTCAGGAGCAGGGAGTAAGCGAGGACTTAAGTTCGGAACAGGGGTCCGAAAACCGACCCCACCTTCCCCACCTTCCCCACCTGAAGGAGGAGACGACGCTTCGCCCTCGTCACTAGAGATGGTCATAGGGCAGTCAACCCTACCCATCTCCAACCCATCGGTGGCAGCATCAGCGAACATCCCCTCTTGGCCCCTCTCTTCCCGGTAGCGCCCCTCTATAGCAAGAGGAGAACGCGAACCCTCCGAGCGATCTTCAAGCTGGCTCACGCGAGAATAAGGAACCAGCGCAAGTGCATCTGCCGAAGGCTCCGCCTCTACCCCAGGTCGCACCAGAGAAGACACAACCGGCATTGCCTCCGGCCGCGTGGCAACTTCTCCACAAGGTGGTGCCTCCAGCCTCTCTACCGGGCACGTCCCCATGATAACTTCTCGGGACTCCGGAGCGAAAACCGTCGAAGAAGGCAAGTCACGAGAAGAAGCAGAAGTCCAAAGATGCTTACTCCTCGACCTCTTCTTGAACAAAGGCGGGTCGAAGACGACCCTCGGAACCTCTGTCCTCCTCCTCTTTGGCACACCCTTCCTCGGCAAAACTGCCGACGGCGGAACTGCGGGGTGCGCTATTATCGGGTCGACGACCCCCTTTCCTTTATCCAGAGGCGCATCCGCAGCCGGTGGAGACGACGAGTTCGGCCGAACAACCGGTTCGGCAGGCAGGGCAAGAGCGGCTTCTCTGATAACGACTCCTCCCTCAGGCTCGACGGTCGTCGAAGCCTGAGTAACCTTTTGGAGAGGTTTAGAGGCCGGCGTCTTCTTCTTCGCGGAGCCCCTCTTAGGCGCGGCCTTCTTCCGCGGCGCCCGCTCTCCAGTAAAACTCTCCCATTCTCTCTGAGAAACGCAAGGAGAAGGAAAGAGTAAGTACAATCAAAAGGCTCAAGGAAACAAAAGGCGCACAAATACAAGTAAGTGTCTTTACCTCAAAAAGGGGAACCACGGCCTCGAGCCATGATTCCCGATATAAAGCCGTCACTCCTGGATCGGCATCTGGACTGGCGAAAGACGGCACATCAACCGTCCCGAGGGGGAAGGCATTCTCCCTCTGCCAAATCTCCACCAACGACTCAACCGTCGGCGCCCTCCTCTGATCACCGATCAGAGCACCCGGTAAGTCCTGGCAGAAGCCAAACTGACGGGCAAACCGATGCGGACTATATGGCTCCACAATCAGGAAGTCACATTGCCGCAATATGAGACGGCTCGTTCGCACACACCGGAAGTAGTCCGCCTCAATCCGAGAGGCTAGGTGGCCCGGCCTGTCGACAATAGGACCTGAGGGGAGTGCTTGCGGCCCGTACCAACACCGCACTCCACTTCGCCAGAACAGAGCACGAGCTTCCCTCTGTGTATAGGCACGGCCATTGTTGGGGTTGCGATAAACCATCAGTAACGGCTGGTCACCTTCCGACAAGTCTGCCGTGTGGACGCCGAAATAATGTGCGAGCCAGGAGTAAACGAACGGCCAGGGGACCTTCCCCCAATTAGAACTGTTCAGGCCTTGATAATGACCTGCCAAAGCCGCGGCGGCCTAGTTACACTTATAGCCGCTCGCCAAAAAATACGCCATCTTCAAAATTGTGTACCTCAACGCACCCCCTGGCGCAGGAAGGATACAGAGACAGAGCCACATCGATAAGAAAGCGGCCAAATAAACCTCGTCGGCGAGAGCGTCCGGAACGCCAAGCTCCTTCAAAGGTCGGTTCAACCGTTCCAACCTGTTGCGGCTCCTCGAGCCCGAAGTCTTCATACGATCGGCCCATGCGTCTTCCACTGGCCGAGAGTCTCGTCCCGGGCAGAACCAAAAAGACGTCCAATCGGACATTGGGACTCCAGTAGTTCTCTCCGTCTCAGCAGGCGCAGAAAGACGGAAGTAAGCCAAGATCAAATATCTGAGGCTTTCGGGCAGAGGAAGATGATGACCGGGAGAGAAGTCATCGACAGAAGGGAAGGATTCGTCGAAAATACCTCCGGAGACAGGAAGTCCACCGAGGCGATGGAGATCCCACAAAGAGATCGACAGCTCCCCCTCCCGAGTAAAAATGGAATTGGTGGCGGGACACCAGACCTCAGTAAAGGCCGTAACAACGTTGCAACAGCAGCTATAACGGAACATGGAGGCCTGCACGGCGTACAACAAGTCTACCGCTGCCAAAGCGCCGAAAGCACGTCTTGGCGGGGCGGCGTCGCCCCACTCGAAGTAATAAGGTGCGTATCATTGGGCTTACGATTTCCATGCTTCTCGCTTCCCAAGGGCCGAAGCTGCTGTTACCGATGGAGAGTGCGGGAGGAGTAAACCTCACCAATGTGTCGTGCATGGGGCTCATCAAAATAGCACCCTGAACTTCGTGCGGAGGCGCCGGAGTCTCACCGACGCCGGGGAGGAAGCAAATTTGGTCATCCTCGTTCACAACCGGACGGCTCCAGAGCTCGCAAGCCGCCCCAGTTAAAGGGACTCGTACGTCACGTCCCCCGAGGGCAGAAGACAAACTCACAAACAGCAAAATTTCCCTGTCTCCTTGCGTATTTCTGATATGCATGCATTCTCGGAGAACGCCTCTCACCTGCACCTGGACGTTGGTGAGAACGATATCGAGGAATGTAACGGTAAGCGATGGGAAAGACATCTGCAAAGCGACAGAGACATTGGAATCGTCAGTTCAACAAAAATTAGGTACACAAGCTATCTTAAAAAAAAAAGAACAAGAAGTTTGTGTATTCACATCGCGATAAAAAAAAAAATGATCGTAAAAAAAAAGAGGATGTGAACAGCGGTAAAAGAAAATCAAAACCGCGGGAAAAAAAAAAATCTCTCTCTACGGCTAACACAAATACATCCTTGAGACGAACGGCGATAGAAACCAGCACCCCGCGGCCAACAAACCGGAGGTGACAACGCTGGATTCCCAATGCTCAACCACAAACTAGAGCATCACAGGGCCAAGAATCCAACGCCCAGGACTATCACCGAACACTCGCATTGCAAGTCCCTGTGTCGGATGTCAAAATCGGACGGGAGACAGATGCCACGGAAGACGACGCCCGGCAACTGAGCCGGACACGATCCAAAGCCACAGCGCGGCCAAAACAAAAAGGGATAACCGCGCTGGGCAATCGAGTCCGACACGCTCAGGCGAGGTCAGGTAAGTGACTCTTCCCTGGAAAAAAAAAAAGGGGCGGTGACAAAAAGAAGCCGTCACGAAAAGACTGCGACAAAAAGAAGTCGTCGCTAAAAAAAAAAAGAAAAAAATGAAGTTTTGAAGAAGCCATGCCATCACCAGAAAACGAGGTAGCCATGCCAACTCGTGCCTCAGTCATCATGGTAAGCCGCGGAAGTCGAAACTTGACGGCCAAGCCACCGATAATAGGCTGAGACGAGACGTCTGACAAATCGGCCGGTCAAGTCGAAAAGAAACTTTCTAAGAAGGCGAACGGAACAGAGGCTCCTCCTCGATAACTGAGACGGTCGAAGTCAAAACGACGACAGCGTTCGACAACCCACAGAGAAACGACCGACGGGCTCTCAGCAAAAAAAAAAAGAGGGGAAGACAGACCGTCACCCCAGCGACCCAACCAGTGTCCCCGGAGTAAAACCATCGGAAAAGGAAGAACCGGCACATAGCAACTAAGTCGGGCGCATTCCCCAACCAAAAATCTTGCGGAAGAAAACCAGTCATTTACACCAACAAGTTGACAGACTTCGGCGACGCCCAAACAGACGGGCGTAAAACAAGGTACGTATCGTAAACTCAAAAAAAAAAAAAAGAGAGAGAGAGCAGCGACAAAAAGAAGCCGTCACACAAAAAAAAATGATTAAAAGCTCTAAAACAACGAGAGAGCGAAATATCGAGACCGCGACAAAAAGAATTCGTCGCGACAAAATAAAAAAGGAGTTGAAAAGGAGAGGAGAGAAAAAGAAGAAGGATAAAGGAAGGGACAAAGAAGAAAAGAAAAGAGAGCGGGACCCCGGCTGACTCAAAATCTAAACGAGGTTGCCGGAGAGGGAGAAAGAGAAAGAGAATCTCGAAGGTACCTTTCAAATTTGATGCGGGTGAGGCGTCCGACGTGAGAGAAGAGACGAAAGCAGAGATTCACTGAAAGGAAAGACTCTTAAACAAGTACTCTCCTAGAACCAGAAGCGCGAACAAAATCTCCAAGAGTCGGTTGTAGACACACACAACCGAAGGGCGTGGCACTTCAGATGGAGAACGCAACAGAGACGAAAAACTCAAGAAGGTTGCTATTAGGTTCGTACGGTGAAATACCCAAGGCTCAAGGTACCTTATATATCGAAGAATTCAAAGGGTTTCCTTCGAATTTGGGAGAAGGCGACAGTCCCTTTTTAAAAGGGATTCGATCTTCTCCGTACGAAATTTCCCTTATCATGAAACTCTACATGGGGACCCGATCAGGCGACAACCCCAGGATCGTTACCAGGTCCTGGTGGGCCCCACCCCGCATAACCGACTTGGCTTATGTAGAGAAAGGCTCGGCTACGGGAACAAAAGAGATCGTGGTGACAGGCGCATCCGGAGTCGTGCAGTCCAAACTGAAAGCTACGAGAAAGTGAGTTTAAAAGTTAGGGTTTTAGCGAACCGAAAGGAACCCTCAAAATCACGGCGCCCAGTTCGTGCAGCCTCAGACCGCATAACCAGGACCGGCAGTAGCCTCGTCTATGTCCAGTAAGAAAAAGACTCTCCGAGCCGTTCAAGCACAATCCCCGGACGGCGACTACGATACAGTCGGACCAGAGCGACCTAAAACACTGCAAAGACTCGTTCCACAACAGTCCTTCTCCAAACGGGAAGCAACCTGCCGACGAAGGTCACCGAAGTTCTTCGCCAGCACCTCCTTCAAAATACCAAATATCGTCGCCGAAATCCTCCGACGACATACACACGAAGGAGACAAGCAAGTAAGTCGCCATCCACAACATTCGTTGCCACCTGAGTACCTCCCTCTGCTCAGGAACATTCGTTCCATGCCGTACATCAGCACGCAACAACAACAAAAAAAAAAAAAAAAAAAATTAGAGTATACAAAATATATACATCGTCCTAAAAGAGAAAGAGGACGAATGAACAGTATACGAGCGGTCCTAAAAGAGTAAGAGGATCACCACAAAAAAAAAAGGGTGTGTTTGTTGTGTTCTTCAAGTTCGACACTAGCTCGTTCCTCCTGAACGATCAAGTATCGAAGGGGGCAATCTGTACGCATCAAAATGTGCGTGGCCCAAATTCGATAAGCCCAACAATCCATCGGTCCATCAAACAACGACCATGGGTAGGCTTTAATCATCATCAAGGTTCGTCGTGGCAACCCACTACGAAGTCCAGCCGCATCGCCACGTCACCAGCACAGTCGGCACCTCGTCAGCAAAGAATCGTCGAGTCAGCGCTCGTCAGCATGCATCGTCAGCCCACCACTCAGTCTTCAACCGAAGGAGCGAAGAGAGGGCCACGATCCTGGTCTCTCTCTCCCTCGTCTTCCTCAACATTACAGCAGAATGAGGATCACGATCCCCATTCCAAGGCAACTCCTCTCAACGGCCATACAGACCAGCTACAAATAGCCGGAAGTTCCCTGTCTCAAGGGTGAAGAAATTGATTCTCAAATTCCGACAAGTGAAGAACTCCCTCTCTAAACCGAAGGACTCAAATCCCTTCCTGGAGAAGAAGCTCATACACACTTAGAGGTTTCTCAAGTCATCGAAGCCCAACAATTCGTCGCTCGTCGTCCCAATAGTTCACGTGAAGCAGTTCTACACGATCACCGGCAACGTCACAAGTCGATACACGCGGAGCACAAATACCTCCGTCCGACCGACCGACGCCAAAACAAGTTCGTGTACATTGGTTCCAGCAACTTGAGTTCGACGTTCGCTCATTCACGAAGGATTCGACTTCACCGAATTCACACGGAGATTGAATCAGAGGAAGCATAGGAGATTATACCCACAATTTGTGATATTTACACCACAACCTGTAACACAAATTATTCTAAAGTAATCGATTTATCCTCTCAGTCGCGCCTCTACGCGGACCGGCAGATTTTCGGTGAAGCAGACTCAAAAATTCACTCAACGTTTAACCCTTTAAAGCTTTTCACCCTGATGAATCAAATGGAATATTTGAGAACGTCTAAAAAATTCCAGTGATTACCATGCTCCCTTCTACAGGGCATGTATCGCACTTTTTATGGTGATATTAATGACCAATACCATAATGGCGGATTTCCCATTGGTCAATACTTGTCAATACTCATTCATACACTCTACTAGCAACCTCTAAAAGGCATAAGCTCTTCACTGTTCCTCTTCTACTGATGGGTCAAAATTCCTCATGGTCAACGGTCATTGATACACCCTATCAGCTACCTCTAGAAACAAATAATTCTTACTTGGAAACAAATAATCCAACAAAAGTACCAGCCGGTAAAGGGAAAACTGCAAAACAACCACGAATGTTAGTTAATTTGTGCTTAGTCACAACTTTGTGGCTTAACATTAGTTGATGCCGCTATGAAATAAGGAAAGTGCCCCCGGATCCAAGTTTAAGCATTCAGATTAAACAATTAACCTATAGAATTCACGCCCGAGATCCATATAATGAGGCTAAAAGCTTAAATCATACTTCAGATCCAGACCTGGGTTTATTATATGAAATATGAGCAGCACGCCAGTCCGGGACCCCCATTACTATAATACTCTCATTCACACCGAGTGGAGAATGCATTAGGGTAAGACAGACAGTGCATCGTCCTTACGTGACCGCAAGTGGGCGCTGGGATCTCTTCCTTCTTTATTTGCCTTCACAGAAGGTCCCGTCCATGTACAGCAGAACTTTCTGGGGCAACCCAGGTCTCCCTCGCCACCAACTTTAAATCCTCTTAATTTTGGAGTTAATATGTGAGGGCCCTAGTATCATTATGGTTCAAACCCTTTTGCTAAATTGTTGGCTTCTGTCGTGTCCTTCTCATAAAAAAAAACTCGGTGTTTGCCATATTAAATTCTAGCTGCTGATGTGGTTTGCATTTGAGTAAGAATAGGTGGGTACCTCCCCCATTAGGATTAGTTGAGTTCCTGTTTCATCATCATCTCTCTTGCACGCTTGCCCATTTGAATTTAGTGCTAGCCTTGGCTATGCCCAGCAGCTAGAAAGGAATGGATCACAGCGTCAGTCTCAACGGTTATTTATACATACCATATTAAAATAAAACTTGCAGTTATTTGGCCACAAAAATACATTCACTTCAAGTTGCTTCGTCCACCACCAGTCCATGGATTGAGCTAGAATAAATAAGCCCGGATTCTATATGGCCACAAGAACCCGGCGTTTAAGTTCGTTTAAGTTTGGATTAATTTTCCTTTGTTAACAGGGTTTTCAGTTTTTATACGCAGTCAGTTATACATCAAACCAGTGTCTGATATATCTAGATGTGCTTCCTCAAAATAACAAAATCTCCAGATTTGCAGACATCTATTTCATACTGCACTAGAGAAATTATTGAAGCAGCACTTGAAAAAAAATATTTAAGCAGCACTTCGAAAAAAATATTTAAGCAGCACTATAAAAATTATAAAAGCAGCCAAAACTATTTAATACAACCCCTGACTGAGTCCTCTGTATTGACAGACAAGTATCTTAAATTTGGTTATATTTCTTCTCCTCTTTTTGCTTGTTTTCTCTCCTTTAATAAAGTAGACCACCTCACAAAGAACAAGACACATCTTTATCAAAGACCAGAGTCACCAGACTAAAACAATATTTTGTTACGTGAAACCAAAGGAGACATTGAATACAAACTTGTAGAGAATCTCTTCCTTGACTCCACCAGATTAAGACAGAGCCCATGGACATCATCTGTCACATGGAGCAACAGACAGGCAACCCTACATATATTACAATACAGCATAAAAGACACCTTCTGAACAACCTCACAACCAAACCATTAAAAAGGACTTGCGTGTTTGTAGAGACAACTGAAACTTGCTCTTGGTCCTGAGAGAAGTCATGGGCAAGTTCAAGAAGGTCTGTGTCTTCTGCGGCAGCAATTCAGGGATTAGAAAGGTTTTCAGTGATTCTGCTCTTGAGCTAGGAAACGAATTGGTTAGTCTTGCTCTTAGCCATCTTCTTGGGGTTCTTGATATCCTTACTCTTTGTTGCCTTTTCCTCATCCATACTTTCCTGATATTCCTACTCTTTGCTGCCTTTCCTCATCTATACTTTCCTGACATCCTTACTCCTTGTTGCCTTTTCCTCATCCATACTTGTCTTACAGGTGAAAAGGAAAATAGATCTGGTTTATGGCGGTGGCAGTGTTGGGCTCATGGGATTAATTTCCAGAACAGTTTATGATGGTGGATGTCATGTTCTTGGGTAAGAGGAGATTTCTCGGCATCAGATAGTTTATTTATAACGCAAAAGGATGTCTTTAGTTACAGAGAGAGAATATTAATGACAAATCAAAACACCCATTTGACATTGATGAAGTGAATATAACTAGCTTTTTTGTCCTTTCTGATGCTAGAGTTATCCCCGGGGCTCTTGTTCCAATTGAGGTAAGAGAGCTACTTATCCTCTTCCTAAGAGCAAGCAAAGACTCTTCTCAAACATCTTTTTTGATAGTATCTATTGATGTGGTGCGCCAGTACTTACACTACTGCATGAGATGTACTTCCTTTTGATTATTCCTATGGTACTAAATAAACCTCAATCAGATATCAGGCCATGCAGTGGGTCAAGTGATGATTGTATCTGACATGCATCAACGCAAAGCAGAGATGGCTCGTCAGGCAGATGCTTTCATTGCTCTACCAGGTGCATTTACAGAAGGATTTGCTTAGAAAACGCTTGAACACTAGAAGTTACCTATTTAAACAAAGCATATACCCATCGACCTCATGGATCTTCCTAAGCAGAAAGTTCTTCAAATACAGAATGCTAAGTGACAAAAGAATGACTTGGTTTAGAAACTCCTATGTAGGTTGTTTTATTTTTTAAAAAAAATCACTTCTATGTAGGTTACAAAACATAAATAAATATTACCAGCACAAGATCACACCTACTTGCTTTTTTTCTTTAGCAAAATTTCTAGAAAAAATAACAGTAACTAGAAATGTGAAACTGAAATAGACAATAGTGCAATAACTCTTCATTACCTGACAATCTTAGGTGGCTATGGAACCATGGAAGAGTTGCTGGAAATGATAACTTGGTCGCAACTTGGAATCCATACAAAACCAGTGAGCTTCATCTCTAAATCACCAAAACTCCCTCCACTTTAAGAAACAGATCTTATGCACATGGGAAGTTCAACCAATGCTGAGCATCTGCTGTATTCACAGGTAGGTCTCTTGAATGTTGATGGATATTACAACTGCTTATTAGCACTTTTTGACAAGGGTGTGGAAGAAGGGTTCATAAAGCCTTGTGCCAGGAATATCATCGTCTCAGCACCAACAGCAGAGAAGCTGATTCAGATGATGGAGGTGGTACAGTAGCATGATAACCAACAATTGCATGCATTGTCTTTTTTGTTTTGAGAAATTACAAAAAAACTTAAAATGATTTTGAAAGATATAAAAAATCAGGGATTGAGTTCTAGTTCGAGTTGAAGTGTTTATCAGCAGTCAACAACAAACCCTCTCTGCTGGTCATTTTATGAAGTCCATCAAATACGTTTAGGCAAACAAGGGAGTTCCACCACAAGGCAGGTTTTGATGAAGGCTTAGGCCTCACTGAGGTTTGAGAAAAACGTAGTCAGTGAGCTATCAGAAACTATCATGAGAATGGAGGTCATTACCTAGATGAACCATACAGCCTATGGTATCCAGAAAAATAAGACCAGTTAATAACCTAAGTGGGCCCCACTAGATGTAGGTGGTGCCTTTTATTCACAGTCAACGACAGTCAGAAGTGCTCCGCCTCAGATTAAGGAAGCCTTCATGCATTTACCCTTTTTTTTTTTTTTTTTTTTTTTTTGGTATTTCTCCATTAATAGTTAGACAATTAGACCATCCTTTGCTTCACATATACCACTTTTATGGCTAGTGACGGTGTTGAATCAATAGAAGCATGGAGACCTCACAAGCATCTACATTAGATACTAAAGGTTTCCAACAATGGCATTTCCAAATAATGCTTCAACTCTCACAACAAACTAAAGGAACTACTTCTTTAACAATATAATGACTTTTTAACTTTTCTTGATCCTTGCAGGAATATTCACCGGTGCACGATGGAGTTGCCCCAGCGAACAGTTGGACAGTGGAAGCACAACAAATCATTTCAAAATCTTAAAAACATCCTATGCAGCTTCATACTGCTAAAGCAAACTTTCCCTTTTATTCAAACACCTTAAATTGATTTGATGGTTCAAAGGGTGCTTTGCGTTCAAACATGAGCACCACAAACATTTTATAAATTCTGCATTGTTTTCCAATTATGACTTACTATTGATCAAAATAAATACAAGTCACACGTACTTGGTAGAGAAAAAAAAAGTAAGTTAAGAAATTTGTGGGTGAAATTGAACATAGCAATAAGTTGCCACCAACATTAGGATCTAATATCTGCCCATTGTAGTAAAGGAGAGGTATTCAACTTATATCTTTCCACCAACATTGGAAATCATTAATTTTTTTTAAAAAATAAAATTATCTTTTAGTCTAATCCCAGCAAAAAGATGCAGCAAACAATCAGGAAATAATTTAGAAACAGGTATTGCTCCCCCTGAAGGAGTTGGTTTAACGTACCATTCGGACGTTCAAAAGAAACCACGGATGCTTCAAAGAATATTAACAAAAGCTAAAACCCACTGAAAGGTTAAGAACGTAAATATAGCCTTCTAAAACACATAAGGACACGAGTGGGGTAACTTGACATATAACAGGCAAATGGGGTACCAGTAGCAGGAAAAGATACTAGTGAATCACAGTGGCTACAGCAAATCAATTGCATATACACCAGCCAAGAACTAAGTAGAAGGCAAATATCTGTGTATAGGAATAAACCCACATGCAAAGGTGATAGCCACAAATAATCGGATATGTCACTATTACTACTTGAAGTGATTTTTGTTTACCAGCACAGCGTGCCCTTTATGTTACCAAGTAGGTGAAATAGCAGATCATCTCCTCCATTCCAACTTCTCTGGATATGTATGGATTGAGTCAATTAAGCCAAGGATTTAATAACTTTTTGCAGCAAATAGAAGCATAGGCGTCACAAAAGAATAGAGAGATCTTTGCCTTGAAGGAGGCAATCTAACTGCCAGCTGACAAACTTAATGCAACTGAAATTCAAAATACCATCACTGCAGCTATTCATCTGATGGAACCCATACCTCTATCGGCAGCACATTTTCTCTATTAGGAAATCAAATTTGCTGCATACGACACAGTAAAACAGGCATGGCGTAACAAACAGAAGCTGACGCTTATGTCATCCCTATCTCTCAATACTGGGTTGACACTAAAAACTTAAACATAATCAGTGCAAGCAAATGTAATATTCATGTCCAATGAAAGCATAATGCAAGGGGACTATCCGCAAGAAGCTTTGATTGATGCAAAAGATGCATTAAGAATTGCTTCTGGTGAATTTATTAGAAAATGATCTACTTTGACTGCTCCCAAACTGAGCTCTTACCATGTGAAACACACAAGAATATATGGATGCAGTAGAATCAAGAGTTTCGCGAACTTTGGCCAACCGAACTTTTACCATGTCAAACACATCTGAATGTAGAGTTGAATCAAGAGTTATGGACTCTCCTTCTTTAACTCCAATCATATGTAACCTTCTTTAACTCCAATCATATGTAAAAGAAAAACTAAAAAACAATACAAATGAAGAGCCACTAATGGATTCATAAAGTGTGAAGAATAAAGAAGCAAAGCTAAAAGAATGAACACGTAATACTATAAAAGAATGAAGAAAATGAGAAAGAAAGAGGAAAATATAAGAGAATTAGCCAAGATCTGATTGTAATTTAGCTGCAGCACCAATGTCAATATGCAATCCTCTAGAAGAACGGTTATCACATGTATATTCCTGAAAGGAAACCCCTTATTTATCTTTTGTTGAATGGTGATATATCCAATAAAAACAGCAAGCAATCCAAATTCAAATATATTGACATGTACTAGACGAAATGATCTTGCAGTACTGTTCCTGAAGAAAAAATATTCTTCATAAAACCATAGGAAGGAAATATTATCGCAAGCCAATCAAAGAAACCAAATACAACACCATATTCATCATAATGCCAACAACTAAAGAAGGACGAGAGCATTAAATTAAGATATGAAAGGAAAACTAGAGGTAAGCTATCTCATAAAGAATTTGAGGGCATACTATTCCAGAAAGCATCCACAAGAATCTCATTGTACTTGACTGCAATTGGACAAACTGTGCAACCCAGTTCAAATACCCCTGAGAATATTATCAAGATAAGCATATGAATCAAAAAATACACAACGAACGTGTGTAGGTCATCTAAGAGTAATCAATCTTGAACAAATATAATTATCAGACTATTAACTGGGTGAGCTTGAATGCATCTTTTCACACATGCTTCCTCAGGAAATATTAACAGAGGTTTGTTATCAACCTCTATAACTTGTTCCCTTAATCTGCAAAGTGCAGGTTCAGAAAAAATAATTGTTTAATCTTTTCTAGAAAAACGAGGAAGAAAATCACTATATGTGTGTCACTCCAGGATGCAGGGAGCTTACTTGACTGAAGTGACTTCCCGGTCATTGGTCTTTGAAGTCTGTACTATTGAACCATATGCAGCCTAAAGTCTCCAAAACAGTGCTCTGAAGAAAAGCTTATGTCATCATTTTGAGAGCAAAATTACACTATTTATGGGGTCTAGACTAGATTATAATATTAAGTAAAAAGTCAGTCAAGAGTCATAAGCTCCCACCAACCATCCAGGATGCTTCTGCATGATAACAGCAAATGCAGTAACTTGCTCCAAAATAATGAAATCAATCGTGGACACATGGAAGGCAGAGATCTATACAATATCAAAAAGGGAAGAAATTCATAAAAATTACTAGAATATGCTGAGTCTTTATTAGCAGAAACATATGATGGGAGGCTAGCTGTTATTCCAATATACCACAAAAACAGTCAGGTATAAGTTCATAATATGAGCCTCCTAAAAAAAAGAGCAGAGTGGAGCGATGGATAACAAAATAAAATAAAATGATGCATACACTGGATGCATCTCAACACATAGTCACAACACTTTAGAGTTACAACAACAGTTTTATCAATATGGTAATTCAAATTATAACTTGGAGAGATGAAGGAACACAAATGGATACAAGCAATCCTTTTTCCCGTTGTCAATATTTGCCGCTATATTTTTATAGAATGCATCTTGATAGGGTCAAATTGGCTCCTATTCATATAAGAAATTGACACCAACAGAATAGGGGTTTAAAATGTGGACTATGAAGCTTGAATCCATTTGGTGTACTACGCTTCTAGAATCGTGCTGTTGGTCCTACCACCTTCTCTCTCACTCAATATGTCGAACACTTTAATGGGGTAGTGGGGAACAGGACTTGTTGAATTTACTACCAACAAGGGAATCTATGAAACCATTTTTCTATCTCTGCCCATGCAACTCCCACACAAGGATTTTTCTATTAGGTTTCTAATACTACCTCACACTAGATTTTGCACTCCCTGTTCCTGTAATCTTGTCGCCAAAGCCCTAACAAGTTACAAAGTGTAAAGGTTCGTATAGTTGGTCAATTCACAGGAGAAACATGGAACACATCTCTTTTTGATTCCGGACCATCCCAGACCATCGGGTTACCAAGAAAAATGCACCAGTTAAGAACTAAAGAAAGCCGATGGTTAAACGATCGCTTATTGCCTGAAAAAGGCGACAGTTATGATTTAACCGTCGCCCATTCTACTGTTTATACTAGTGGAACTACTTTGATTTGTTTTGCATGCACTCAGCACGCCTTCATTGCTGATCCATATCTAGGAATCTGCCAGTGGATTTTTACTTTCAAGCCTTAGGAAGTCCATAATGAAGAGATGCTGCTTCTACATACCTAGATTATTTTGAACAAATGGAAACAGAGGGTTTTCCAGCAATGATCATCCTGGCATAAAGTAGTCAATTTAGCCGCTTGCTACATCATCTCCTGGTTTAAAACTCTTGACATTTTCCTGAAACCATTCTCAATCCTCCATGCATAAGAACAGGCAGTCTATTGGTCAATTTGGGTTCCCTGCAAAGGTAAAATCGATTGCAATGTGGTCTCCTCCAGCAACTAATTTAAGCTGAACTTCAGTGATTCTTCTTTACGCAACCTGGGTTTTCCAGTTTGTTTAAACTGTGGATGGTCGGACACTGGCTGTTGCTCTGGCCCACTTGGCATCTTTAACTCCAGTTCAGCTGAGTTCCAAGTCTTTGTCATGGTCTTAAGATCTTCCATAACGACATTCAAGGGCTTCTTTTCATTGAAGGTAACTCCAGCAACATGATAGGATGGTCCATGAGGAGAAAAACACTTGTCAAACTTGTAGTCTAAGGTCAGCCATTGATTTAGGCAAGGTAGCAGTTTATTGGTCAACTTGGGTTCCCTGCAAAGGTGAAATCGGTTGCAACAAGATCTCCTCCTCCAGCAACCCCTTAAGCTGAACTTCTGCGGTTCTTTTTAAGGAAACCTGGGCCTTCCAGTTTTGGAGATGTCTTTTGAACTATGGACGGTCAGACTCTGGTCGCTTGCTCTGGCCCCCTTAGCATCTCTAACCCCACTTCAGTTGAGCTCCACAGTCTTTTGTCATACCCTTAAGATCTTCTGCAGTGACTTTCAAGGGCATCTTCTCATTGAGGGTAACTCCAGCAACATGATAGGATGGCGTATGAGGTCAAAACACTTGTTAGACTTGTACCATAAGGTCCACCAATGATTTAGCTGATTCATCTGCTAAAGATGTCTCCTCCAATCTCAAACTATAAGAGGCTCCCCTCCTAGTTCGTAGTTTTTCCTTTGAGCTTAATATATTCGTGTCTTTTCTGAAAAAAATACTTGGATGATCTTAACATACATTTTCACCTTATAACAGAGAAGGCAATCATAAAAATTATGCCCAAACATGCTAATACACAACAAGGAAGAAAGCCTAGATCTGTCGCTGGAATTACAACTCAACAGAGACAATCATTGTGAATATTATTCACAACATGCCAATTTACAAACTCAAAAAAGCCTAGATCTGTCAATGGGATTATAACTTCAAAAGACAATGTGAATGAAACAACATTCATGGAGATCTAAAGTCTACCATGGCAGCACCATGACCTGAACAATGCTTTCAAAGAATTAAACTACACATACAAAATGCACACAGGACTAGCATAGTAATATTTTTTAAACCCTAAACCTTAAACATACCTCCTCACCTTACAACAGAGACGAGGCAATCATAAAAATTATGCACAAACATGCTAATACACAACAACAAGGAAGAAAGCCTACATCTGTCACTGGGATTACAACTCAACAGAGTCAACCAATCATGAATATTATTCACAACAGCCAATTTACAAACTCATGAGAGCCTAGATCTGTCATTGGGATCACAACTTCAAAAGATGATGTGAATGAAACAGCTTTCATGGAGATCTAATGTCTACTATGGCAGCACCATGACCTGAATAATGTTTTCAAAGAATTACACTACACATACAAATGCACATAGGACAAGCATAGTAATATCTTTTGAAACCCTAAACCCTAAACATACCTCCTCACCTTACCAGAGACGAGGCAATCATAAAAATTATGCACAAACACGCTAATACCCAACAACAAGGAAGAAAGCCTAGATCTGTCACTGGGATTACAACTCAACAGAGGCAACCAATCATGAAATTATTTGCAACATGCCAATTTACAAACTCAAGAAATCCTAGATCTGTCACTGGGATTACAACTTCAAAAGACATCAATGAAACAGCATTCATGGAGATCTAAAGTCTACTATGGCAGCACCATGACCTCAATAACATTTTCAAAGAATTACACTAACACATAAGGCACACAGGACTAGTATAGTAATATTTTTTAAAAGTGGTAGACCATGTCAATCCACCTTCCTAGAAACCTTGAGAGCAATGTGCAGGACAAATATTTTGCAACAATGTATACAGAACAAGATTTGGTGAGTTAACTTCATAAGGCAACAGCCTTTTGGTTGAAATACTTTTAACTACTTCACAAACAGAAAATTTTGCTTCCTCACAGTTCAAGTTATTATTACTTTAAAATGGGAACTGTGACCGTTTTGTAACAGCTTTTCACAAGCTGAGTTAAAACGCCAGCAGAGGTCAGTGCTGCATTACTCTTTAAGCTACTGATTAGAAATCTCCAGTCTCAGTCCTTTCACAAACAAAAACATTAAAAATTACCCATCACCTATTACTTACAAGTTTGTTCCAGTAAGAATTAAAGAGCTATTAACTCTGAACAATATAAACTAAAAAGGCCTAGTTCTCTATTCCAAAAATCTGTAATCGAGAACCAAATATGTAGATGATAAAGAAAACAAATCTGCACATAACATTTAAAAAATAAAACTTTATATCATTTAATCAATACAAGGGAAGAAAAGGGATACATCACTATTGTATAGCAGAAATTCTAAACTTTTGAACCCAAAAATTAAACCAAAACAAAGTAAACAACAAATGTCAATCTCACTAACAAAGATTCACAATTAACTCAGCAAGTACCCACTCCATCCTTACAGTCCATGGTCAAATTATTAAAAGTCTCCACCCTTGTTTTTGCCCTGTACAAAACCTCGGTGTCCACAGCCACTCTCATATAACCATCAAACTCAACCGGCCTGCCATCGTTAAGGGCTTTTGTTTCATTGTACCACTCGCTTCTATTTCCCCACAACTCTTTGAAATCATCCAACAAATAGATCTTATACTGTGATCTCAATTTATCGAAGTAATTATAAAAGGGTTCATTAGTGGCAATATATAATTTTCTCCACGGGTTAATCAACTGCCTAAGCTTCATAAGGAGTGCATCAGGAGAAGTATCTCTATCCAGATTAGGCCACATTTCCTTGTTCTCGGCTTTGGCACCCCTGACCACATGAACTGCATCAAAATCCCAGTCTAATTTCCCACTAATCTCTGAAACTATATTCATTAACCTCTTTGATTTCCAAATCGCATGCCAAGGTCTCTGTAAATACTTAGCTGCAGGTCCTTCACAGACTCTGTACCAATAGTTCTCCGGCTCTGGCGCATCAAACTGTCGCCAAATGATGGTGTTTTTGTCTTTCTTCAATTGCATGGGGGAAACCTTGTAGCTGGCTACCTTCCGTACAGGTATTCGCTTCTTCTTGAGACGCCGGTCCGAAATCTTCCACTCTCTCAAGAACTGAGTCTCTTCAACCACTGAAGCAACTTCTTTTAGGTGCTCGAAATCAAAATAGTATCTAAAATCCTTACCTTCCTCATCTTTGTTACTAGGATTGTACGTTGCAGCCAAGCAAATGCTGAGGTCCATAACGAAGCTACGATTGAGGTATTGTGCCTCCGCGAGACCGCACAAGAAACTCCAGAGATAATGATTCATGGACTTGCAGTAGTCGCCCCCGCGCGAGTAGTACAAATACTTGCCTTTGCGGAAATTAGCCTCGGATCCAAGGGTAGGAACGGTATCGTTAATGTCATTGTCCTTCAGGGGAGGAATGGCCGTGGAATTGAGAATCTTGGGCGGGCGCCTGGCGTTCTTGCCGGAATGCCAGCCGCCGGCGCCGGTGACCTTAAAAGTACAATCATCGGCAACGTCAAGGGAGAAGCGACGGAAGTCTCTATACTTGCGCCAGGATTTTTCCTTCTTATTCCGAAATCGCCAGGCAACGTCGCACTCATTGGGCTTGGATCCGGGAACAGGGGTCTGATACTCGATGAAGACGATGGATTTGAAGATCTTGAGGTTGAAGGCCTGGACTGCCGGAAGCAGCCGCGGATCGGAACAGTTAATGGGTAGCGAGGCATCGTCGGGGCAGGCGGAGGCGGGGGCAGCCGCGAAAACGAAGGGGGGAGGAGAATAGTTGGAAGGGGAAGGCGCTGGAGGGAGAGAAACGAGATCTTCCCCGGTCTTGAGGAGCGATTCGTCGGTCTGGAATGTGGCGTTCTGGACGGAGGAAAAGACCTTGGTGAGGGCTTTGGAGGATTCGAGCCAGGGATCGGGAGGCTGGTAGGTGATGGCAATTACTGTAAAAATGAGGACGGAGAAGACAAAGAAGGAGAAACAGAGGTTGCTGATGAGCTTGATCACGCTCTGACCAATCGGTTCCGTGTTAGTCATCGCCGTCCTCACAGTACCCTGAATCTCTCTCACCACTCGAAACACCGCAGGTCACTGAGAGTGGAAATCGGAAGCAGCAACAAGTAGTGACAAGGCTGGCCAAGGAGAAGGAGAGACGGGAGATGGGGAAGTTTCGGTGGAGGATGGATGGATGGTTGGTGAGATTTGAGACACTGTACTGTAACAGTGTGTAAGAAGAGGCTAATTACCAGCTGCTTTTTCGGTGCCTAAAGCGTACAAAACATTGAAATGGATACTGCTATAAAAATGGCGCTTGTCTTGGTACAGAAATCCATTCACATTCACCTTACCAGGATCTGCTGTGGACTAAATGCTTGCTTCTGACCCGTTTACCCACTTACTTTGCTTGACATTGAAGACTCCTCCAACCCAAAACTGCAAAATCAAAAAGCAGCTGAATTGAACGCCAAAGTTGTTTTCATCGGATATATAGTCATCTCCCGTCCCTTTCCACCTCTTTGTCGACCTATGTATACTGTGAACACCAAAGTTATCTCAGGACTGAGACCGGAAACCGAAGAATCAAAGACAAACGATGTTACGGCGCATAAACGGAGGATGAGTTACAGAGTTAGTGTAAGTAACTAAATAATAATATTCGTACCGTACCTCTTTCCATGATGAGGCCTCGCGAGTTTATTTATGATTCTATTAAAAAAACCAAAAATAAATCTTCATTATTATTGAACGAGAATTACTTTTATAAACACAAAAATTGACAAATTTCATTATTGGTATAGCTCGTAGTTTTCACTTGATGTAAAAATTTGTTAACATATTATCGTACTTAATGTTAAGTTAATAACATATTAGTGGTTAACATATTACTTTACTTAATGTTGATATATTACCTTTTAGGCGTAATAACATATTAATGGTCCTGTAATTTTCATTCAATTTTTAATTTTTAATTTTTAATATTCATGTTGCCTTTTAGCGTAATAACATCTTTTAATATTACTACACTTTATTTGCAGGTCAAATTTACAACAAATTAGATCCTCAAATGTATCTTTGCTCTTGATTTCGTGCCACTAGTCATGTGTATGGGTGTGTGGTATCGCCAACACGTGGATATTTTTGGCTGACATTCTTTTTTGTACAGATACAAAGGAAACAACAGAGTAGGCGTTTAACTTTTTTGATGAATCATTATAATCATCTGAAAGATAATACATAAGTGAATTTGGATGTTATTTCCTGTAACTAGTGTTTTTTGTAAGTGAACTGAATGATTTTTTATTATTGTGTGGTTATAATATTGTATAATATGTTAACAATAGAAGAATAGTATATTTTAGAAAAGTGGTAAAAGTTAAAATTTACTTCTATTTTCTTTATCCCAATGTTCCCTTCTTTTCTTTCTATCTTTTTTTCTCTTCCTAAGCTTTTCCATCTTTTAGTCTTGTTTTATTTTTCACTCTTGTCTCTTAATCACTAACTTGTCATCTATCAAATTTTAGTCTTAGAAGAAAATCATAATTTATTCTCATTTTTTCAAAATCTTAAGTATAGTAAAAAAAAAAAAAATTAAGTTTATGTGTTGAATTCAAAAGAGGTGAAAATCATGTTTTTTATGCTTGATTTTTATTAATTGATCTTTAATTTTAGATTCTCCATATTCAAAATATGGATAATTTACAAGAATGCTAAATTTTTGGATAATTTGTGAAAAATAACATATTTTTCAAGCAAAAGTTCTAAAATAAAATAGATTTGAGCGATGTCTCTACAAAGTGTAGTTAGATTCAAACAAAGTAAAATATATTAAACATCTTAGAAGATAAAAAAATACAGGAGTGTTTTTTGTATAGATTTAAGAGTACTACTAAATAATAGTTGATTTTTGTCTCGATCGATATGTCTCGTGTAAGTTTGATTTTATAGCAAGTACTGGAACTTTAGAAACCCTTCGGATTTTCCATTAATGAAGGAAATGCTCAAAGTCTTGATTGGTAAATAAGGGAAATTAAAAAAAGGTGAAGATTAAAGATATTACTATAATATCTAATTATTTTATTCTTAAATTGTATTTATTAATTTTTTTAAAAATTAATTGTAATTATTTTTTTTTCTTTTGTGCATAACACGGGAATCATGCTAGTAAAAAAAAAAATACACCCAAGCTTAAACCAGTATTTAAAAGTCGAACCAAATCGACCGGAGAGTTTATAGATTGGAGGAAATAACCAGTATTGAACTTTTTTTTTTTTTTTTTATCTTGAATTCGTATCTGGAGACCTCTGGACAATGATACTCATGTAATTAAAAATTTTAAAAACATTTCTAAAAACTAAATATGCACTAACTTTCTTCTTTGGAAAAACATTTTTAAATTTTTTTCTTCTTTGGGTTACTAGTTGCTACCATAGGCAATTGGAATTCTAAGCTTTGTTATGGACTTCAATAACAACACTAAATTCCACTATAGGTTACAACAAGTTGCCCTCGAAAAACATCAAAAGCCCTCCCAACTCACAAAACACCTAGAAGAGATTTTAATATAAATAGTCTAAGTAGCAGTTTAATGACAAAGAGAAAGCTCATTTCATTCATGATATTTTAATTTACAGAGATCACAATGCCCAACAATATAAAAAAAAATAAAAAATCATTCCACTTTTTGATATTTTAATTTACATAAATCATAATAAATGTCCAAAAGTAATAAAGACAGAAAGCTTATTCAGCATCTTTTAATTTATAGAGATGACCAATGCTCGAAAGGAATTAAAAAAAAAAAAAAAAAAAAAAAAGCTCATTGGGCCTCTGAAAATTTAAATTTACAGAGATAAGAATGTACAATAAGAATACCAAAAATCTAGTCTGTCAGTGGCATTTTAACTTAAATTAAAATGCCCAAACATTAAATAATAGAAAATCGCAGGCTTCGCTGTTGGTGGTGCTACGGGCGCCTCTCATAATACCGGAGGAAACAATAATCACCGGCGCAGCCGCGCGTCGCCGCCGGTGGCACTGCCGAAGAACTGCAAAGTTGACAAAAATAAACAAAATAACACTTAATCTGCTGATCAGGAATTAAACCATCAATGAATGAATGAATCCCTTTTCCTTCTCGCAATTTAACCAAACGTAACCCAGAGTTGTTAGAAATTGAAGACCAGGCATAGCTAACCGCATAACGAAATCGGTCATTTTGGGTTGCTTAATTTGAATGATAAAAAGAAAGTAAATATCTCACTACCTTGGTTTGGGCGGGTGGGGTTTTTCGCCTTGCTGAGTTGCTTCGCGCCTGAGACTCCTCCATTTCCATTCCTTGTCCGAGGCACGGCAGTGTTCTGGTTCGGACCCCTTCCAGTTTTGGCAAGGGGCTTTTGAATCACAAACATAGCAATAGCACTGAATCATTCGAACGTTACAAAAATCAGAACTAATGAAGGAACAAAAATAACCCAGGAGGCCCTGGGTACGTTTTGCACAAACGCAGAGAAAAGATTGGACGTTCGGACTAGTTACCTGCTCGCAGTACTTCTCGGGAAGGGTTCGGCTGAACGGAAATTTGACGCAGAGGTGCCTCGAATGTGGAAAATCTCTGCAAGCAACCTGCGATAGTATGGAATGAAAACACACAAAAAGAAAAGGGAAAGTGTCGTTGTTTCGGAGAACCCAAAAAAAAAATAGTTTCTTTTGTACCCGGGCACAAACAAGATGAAAAAAAAAAGGAAGAAGAAACAAGAAATGCTTACCTGTCCCCGTTCAGCTATTATAGAGATATCTTTATCGGCGCCTGGGACAGGCAACTTCTTGGTCACATCGGCGGGGTCGAACGGATTGCTATCCAGGATGATGCAGTCCGACTCTTCCATATCTTTGACTTCCTTCTTCTCGGTTTTGTCTTCTTTGACGGATCGCCCTTTCTTCCCAGCTTTCTCTTTCTTCTCCAATGGCCGCTTCTTCCCTGTTTTCTTTCCCGTCCGTTCGTCTCCAGCATCTTCGTCCGACGACGAAATTTCAATCACTTCTATGCCTTTCCATCTCATGATTTGCAGTGGGAAAGATGAAATTTGCACAATTGAAACCACGAATGCAGAGAAGAAGAACAAACTGAGTCCCGATCGCACTGGTTTCTTTTCTGGTAGTAAGACTGCCGGAGCTCACCGCCCATCCCTAGAAGCGAGAATAGAGGGATTTAAGTTATTTGACCGTTCGAATTTAAACTAGAGTTGAGCGACTCGGCCGAGTCAGCAGCGCCCCCGAGGAATGAATACTCGGACGGTTAGAGGAGGCTGACTCGCTCGGCTCAGCAGGGCAACTCGGACCCAAACAAATTTCAAACAAATCTGAAAGAATAAAAAAATATATTTTAATAAATTATCTTCAAATTGATATATAATATGTCATATTGAACAGTGTAAAATAAAAATAATCCTGTTTAACATATATAACTCTAAACTTATGTAAAAACGTTTAAACAATTGAGTTAATAGCTTTCATTTACAATGAAGATTGGTTATTTTATTAATAATCATTTAATCTTGTCTTTTTAATTTAAAACAATGATTAAAAAACTTAAAATACCATGCATTCATAGGCAAAAAAATCTTAATTGTATGAACTTGTTGGGTCTATAATTACGTGAATAATTTTATTTTTTAAAGCATAGTTTTTTACAAAGCACATTATATGCCAGATTAAAGTTAATTTTTTGACAATTTTTTTGTCAGAGAATTTTGTAATAATTTTTATGATCGATTTTCCCTTTTTTATGAATAAGGGTCAGACTGACTCTTGTCTTTTTAATTTAAAATAATGATTACCATGCATTCATAGGCAAAAAAATCGTAATTGTATGTATTTGTTGGGTCTATTACGTGTATAATTTTATTTTTTAATGCATAGTTTTTTACAAAGCACATTATATACCAAATTAAAGATAATTTTTTGACAAACTTTTTTGCCAGAGAATTTTGTAATAATTTTTATGACTGATTTGCCCTTTTAATGAATAAGGGTCAGGCTAACTCTAGTCGGGAGTGACTCAGACCGACTCAGACTGACTTGAATCGACTCAAATTTTTGGGTGCCCAAGTCGGTTCCACATCCCGCATCGCACAGAGCCCGGATCCGCTGGCCATATTGTAGGTAGCCACAAAGCAAATCACAGGGCGTCAACTGAGCGCTCCTAAACCCTAAACCCTACCTACAATATGGCCAGCAGATCCGGGCCCCATCGCACAACCCTAATTTAAACCTTGGAAAGAGAGCAAGACCTAGAGAGAGAAAGAGAGCAAGACATAGAGAGAGAAAGAGAGCAAGACCTAGAGAGAGAAAGAGAGCAAGAGAGAGAGAAAGAGAGCAAGACCTAGAGAGAAAAGAGAGCAAGACCTAGAGAGAGAAAGAGAGCAAGACCTAGAGAGAGAAAGAGAGCAAGACCTAGAGAGAGAAAGAGAGCAAGACCCAGAGAGAAAAAGAGCAAGACCTAGAGAGAAAGAGAGCAAGACCCAGAGAGAGAAAGAGAGCAAGACCTAGAGAGAGAAAGAGAGCAAGACCCAGAGAGAGAAAGAGAGAGCAAAGACCTAGAGAGAGAAAGAGAGCAAGAAGAGAGAAAGAGAGAGAGAAAAAAAAGCAAAGAGAGAGAAAGATAGAAAAGAGAAAGAGAGAAAGAGAGAGAAAGACCCAGAGAGAGAAAGAGAGAAAAGACCTAGAGAGAGAGAAAGAGAGCAAAGAGAGAAATCTTAAATCTCAAAGAAGAGAGAAAGAGAGAAAAGACCTAGAGAGAGAAAGAGAGATTTTCTCTCTCTTTCTCCTAGGAGAGAGAAAAAGAGAGATTTTTCTCTCTCTATTCTCTCTCTTTTTCTCTCTTTTCTCTCCAGAGGTTTTCTCCTTTCTCTCTCTAGAGAGAGAGAAAAAGAGAAAAAGAGAGAGAGAAATATTTCTTTTTTCTCTCTCCAGGAAAGAGAAAGTTTTCTAGAGAGAGAGTTTTTCTCTTTTCTTTCTTCTCTCAAAGTTTTTAGAAAAAGAGAGAAAGAGATTTTTCTCTTCTCTAGAAAGAGTTTTCTCTTTCTCTCTCTCTAGGTTTCTCTCTTTCTCTCTCTCTTGGTTTTTTTCTTTTCTCTCTTTCTCTCTCTCTAGGTTTTTCTTACTTTCTCTCTCTCTTTTTTTTTCTCTCTCTAGGTTTTCTCTAAAGAGGTTTTTTTCTCTTTCTCTCTCTCTCTCTTGAGTTTTTCTCTTTCTCTCTCTAGGTTTTCTCTTTCTCTCTCTCTCTCTTTCTCTCAGGGTTTTGTTACTTTTTTAATTTAATTTTAAATTTAATTGTGATTGGCAAGGTGTATGGGGATAGGCAAGTTCTAAACAACCCATCCCCATAGAGGGACCTGAGGGGACGGGCTGCCCATCCCCACAGTGTTTCCCTGTGGGGATGGGCAGCCCGTCCCCAAAGCCTTTCCCTGTATGGATGGGCAGCCCGTCCCCATAGAGGGCCCTGTGGGGATGGGCAGCCCGTCCCCACAGCCTTTCCCTGTGGGGATGGGCAGTCTGTCCCCATAGTGGGGTCTGTGGGGACTGGGCCACCCGTGCCCACAACATTTCCCTGTGGGGATGGGCAGCCCGTGCCCACAGTGAATGTCTATGGGGACTGGCAATGTTTGAACAACCCGTCCCCATAGAGGGCCTATGGGAATTGGTATTTTGGATAAAAACCCGTCACGGGTTTTCTGAGGGGCGGGTTTTTCCCCAAAAAAACCGACCCGACCCATTTAATATTTATTAATAAAATAAAATCTTAATAGATAAATATATAATAAAATGGTTTTTTTCTCTCTTGGTTTTATCTCTTTTTTTTTCTCTTAGGTTTTTCTCTTTTCTCTAGGTTTTTCTCTCTTTCTCTCTCTTTTCTCTCTTTCTCTTTTAATTTTTTCTCTCTCTGGGTTTTCTCTCTTTCTCTCTCTAGGTTTTTTTTCTAAACAACCCTCCCTCTAGATTTTTTCTTTCTTCCCTCTCCACAACAGAGGGGCTCTCTTTCTCTCTGGGGTTTTCTCTCTCTAAACTGGGTTTTTCTCTCTTTCTCTCTCTGGGTTTCTCTCTTTCTCTCTCTGGGTTTTTTTCTCTCTGGGTTTTCTCTTTTCTCTGGGGTTTTCTCTCTCTTTCTCTCTCTGGGTTTTCTCTCTTTCTCTCTCTAGGGTTTTTCTCTCTTTCTCTCTCTGGGTTTTTCTTTCTTTCTCTCTCTTGGTTTTTCTCTTTCTCTCTCTAGGTTTTTCTCTTTTCTCTCTCTAGGTTTTTCTCTCTTTCTCTCTCTAGGTTTTTCTCTCTTTCTCTCTCTAGGTTTTTCTCTCTTTTCTCTCTCTAGGTTTTCTCTCTTTCTCTCTCTAGGTTTTTCTCTCTTTCTCTCTCTAGGTTTTTCTCTCTTTCTCTCTCTAGGTTTTTCTCTCTTTCTCTCTCTAGGTTTTTCTCTCTTTCTCTCTCTAGGTTTTTCTCTCTTTCTCTCTCTAGGTTTTTCTCTCTTTCTCTCTCTAGGGCCCGTCCCCATAGAGGGGCCTGTGGGGACTGGGCTGCCCGTCTCCACCGCCTTTCCCTATGGGGATGGGCAACCCGTCCCCATAGAGGGGCCTGTGGGGACTGGGCTGCCCATCCCCACAGCCTTTCCCTATGGGAATGGGCAGCCCATCCCCATAGAGGGGCCTGTGGGGACTGGGCTGCCCATCCCCACAGCCTTTCCCTATGGGGATGGACAGCCCATCCTCATAGGGGAAAGGCTGTGGGGATGGGCAGCCCAGCCCCCACAGGCCCTTCTATGGGGATGGGCAGCCCGTGCCCATAGAGGGGCCTGTGGGGACTGGGCTGCCCGTCCCCACAGCCTTTCTCTATGGGGATGGGCAGCCCATCCCCATTGAGGGGCCTGTGGGGACTGGTATAAAAAGTCTGTCCCCATAGTTATAGCCAGTCTCCACAGACTACCTGTGGGGACTGGTTTTTCAAAGCCAGTCCCTAAAATCGGGTTTTCTTGTAGTGAACATTGACTTGAAACAACCTCCTCCCCTAGTGTGTTGACGGAAATGCTTGCCTGCTACATTAACAGAGCGGTTGAGGCATACTCCCTTCAAGGAGGACATGTCCAGTGGTATGGATTTCTTCAATTTTCAAATGGCATTCAAACTAAGCTCCCCTCCCCACATCACGTATCGGCATTATAGCAGAGGAAGTTTCTTCCAATTAACGTGCCTTCTAACTTAATTATCTCAACAACACTCTTACACATTTCATGAATTAATTCACTACAAAGTAGAGTCGCCATCCCCCTCAACATCAACATACATGAGGAGATGCTCGATCCCTTACTCCAAATGATTTTTCTTGTCGTTCTCAAAGCAAACTAGGATACAGAACCAGACAATTCAATAGAGTCATGATGCTTCATGATCACACAAGCACCGAATTGCTGCTCGTAATTAAATCCGAGCTCCCAAGTGGCGATGTCTCTTGCCTAGATTACTTGGATCATTAGAATCTCCTATGTATAGAGATACTTCCCGTTACAGCTCCAGCTTACCCCCTACTCCAGCCTAAATCCATTAAACAAACTCATTTGATAGCACTGTATAAAAACTGCCCCCAATGCATCAAATCAACAAACCTTCTCATGAGTGTCACACTTTGTTATGGTTACGGTATCTTTCACAATTAACGCACGAAAGTTTCCCTTATATATCATGACCCGCAGTTATCTCGATCCACAATACACCTATCAAAATCACCTACGAAGCACGCACCACGCAAAAAATTATTAACATCAATTAATCGCAAATCCTTTCTTCTCCTTGGAAACCCAAAACTCCCTCTCTAGGAAATACAAACAGCTCTTTCACACATTGATCTAGAAATGTCCTATTGCCTCGCTCCCTTTAAGCCTCCCCTTCATCGCTATCCCAATATGCATGAATCCATACTCCTCTCCCCGCCGTTCTTCACTTCCAGTCACCACCGATTTCTACTGCAACTACCACGAGACAAACCTTTCTATGATCTTACTGCACGATGCTCTTACAGATCTCCTTGGTCGACTGGATTGCACTAGACATACTACGTTCATTAAGACTCCCTAACCCAGAAGTGAAAGTCATGTTCTTTTAAAGAGGATATCTCACTGTCGAACACCCTCAACACAGTCTCCGCCAACTAATCTTTGAAGCATGTCCCATCAAGGTGCAGGATACCATTGTCCATTTATTCCCATGTCAACAAAACAAAAAGGTTGAGGAATGCTTATTCACCATTGCAAGGGTTGGGTACATATTCTGTACAAGCACCCCAGTATGCTTACTGAAATCCTTCAGCCCTTAGGAAAATACCTTATAACTATGACGTAGCAGAAGAGGAAAGAGAGTCATGGCCCGAGTGATTATAGAGTTGGACATTTTAACACCTAACCTCGAATCCATGTTATTTGAAACTAAAAACTTAATGACGGTAGTCACGTTTGAAATCGAAAATAGACCTAGAGTTTGTCTGAAATGCCGTCGTTGGCGTCATGCAACGGAAGAGTTGTTATGTTATGCCTTGAATCTATAAGAGCGGGTAGACTCATAATTGAACCCGTCTAACTTGGGTTGGGTGTTTTGGGAATTTACTCATTTAAGACTCTGTATTAAGGACCTAAGGATTGATATTTGAAACCCTAACCGTCTCCTAGGCGTCTCTGAGCTATCTCTGAGCTCTACAGTTTGTACCCTTTTTGGCTAGCATAGTGAAATCTCTCATATATCTTCTTGCCCATGGATTAGGCTACCCTAGCCGAACCACATAATTCTTTGTGTCTCATTTTATTTGTTATTGATCTGCACCGGTTTATTTTTCCTGCGATTCCGCATTTTTCTTTACAGGAGTCTTGAGGCAGTGGAAAGAAACAAGACAAGGAATCTCCAAAATAGACACCCAGAGCAAGGACCCAAAGGAGTACATGGTCAACAATCCACAAAAAAAACCACTCAAACTAAAACCACCTCAGTGAACTCCAAAGGTAGTACCAGCTTCCCAACCCATACTCAGAGTATGGCCCATTCAACCTACATAACTCAGGAAAATGTCAATCCTACCCCCCCTCAAATTGTTGAAGCCCAGCATTCCCCTAACATACCAATCCCGCATAATTTGAACCAGGATGAGCTTAGTTTGGATTTTTCCCTTCATCCACCATTAAACCAGCTGGTCCACTTAGAAATGATGTACACCCAACCACTCCACTGGTACCCATTTCTCAATCCCAAACCACTCACTACACCAAATTCTGGAATTAGGGTCCGTCCTAGTGTCATGGTACCTTCCTCTTCAGCCCCAATGCCTCAGACTGAACACTCGTCGAATGATTCCTGGGTCTCAGAATCACTGTTGCCAAAGAATCGGCACGAGTTCGGAAGAGACAAGACTAACAGGATCCAAATCAAATTTTTGCGGAGATGACTTTTGGACAAGGCAAATAAAAATAGCCACGAGAAGACTTCCCACAACTAGGTATGCACAATGAATACAATTATTTAAATGTACCTTTTACACACTCACACACACATACTTTTTCAAAATAGAGCACTCATTAGGATATGGATAGACTATTTGCCTGGAACATAAGCGACATCTGCAGCTATACTGTTCGGATTGCCATACAACTCATTTTGAAAAATATTTACCCTAACATTATATATCTAAATGAGACTAAGATTCAAAACTCAGATAACACTCATATTCAAGCTTTCCTATATATACAATACCCACACTCAATTGACATCCTCTCACTAGACTTAGTGGGGGATAGTGGTAAAGGTGTCAATTTTACCCGATTACCCGCCCGTTTACCCGAATGGTAATCAGATGGATAAGAAACAAAAATTTTATGTTTCGTTTACCCAATTACCCCGATTATCCAATTACCTGATTATCCGCCTCTTAATCAAAATAAATATGGATAACTGTTATTCCTTAGCGGATTACACGATTACCCAAATGGTAATTTATTTAAACTTTATGCCCTTTATTTAGATAAACTTAATGTATTTGATATTATTTTTAGATAATATGTGTGTTGAACATTTGTTTCAGTTGTTTTAAGATAAATGCAATTTTCATATGATTTTGAATTTTTTATGTTTTTAAATATTTAATTTAATAGACTTCTAATAGTTTTATTGGTATTAGTGTTATTCAAATATTACGTTTGAAGTTATTTTTTATAATTTTATTTATACTATTTTATTTGTACAAATTATAAGTTTTTGTTTTTTTTTTTAATATATAAGGGTTAAATAATTAAATCTATTAAAATATTATTTATCCATTTATTTACCCGATTACCTACGGGTAATCGGGTAAGAAATCTGGGTGACGGAATAAGGGATTTTTATTTGGGCGAAACGGGTGACGGAACACGGGTAGGGTAATTGAAACGGGTAACGAAATAATCATTACCTGTTTTGATTATTACCCATTTACACCCCTAAATAGTGGTTAATGTGGAAATCCCACATTAGATTAAAATCTCCTAAAATATGACTAATTTGGCATAGAATTCCATGCTAACAGACAAGGAACACAATTTAAAATATTTTCTGTATATACTTACCACCTGGCCAACGTAGATGAAAGATACGCCTAAACAACATAGATAGGATAATTAAACAATATAATGGGTAGTGGTAGGAGATTTTAATGCCACATTACAATTATAGGAAAAGACCTCTGTATCCTAACCCACTTATACCCTAAATAATATACTTAAATCCTTTATTGAGCAAGGAGATTGGATAGACATAAATTTCATCTAAACTAGGCACACTTGGACTAACAATAGAAGCGAACCAAGTAGGATCACAACAAGACTTGTTCAAGCCTCCATTAGTGCCTCCTTACACCGGAGCCTCCATTAGTGCCTCTTATTATACCAGAGCCTCCATTAGTGCCTCTTATTATACCAGAGCCTCCATTAGTGCCTCTTATTATACCAGAGCCTCCATTAGTGCCTCCTTTATACCAGAGCCTCCATTAGTGCCTCATGTTATACCAAAGCCTCCATTAGAGCCTCATGTTATACCAGAGCCTCCATTAGTGCCTCCTGTTATACCTGCGCCTCCATTAGTGCCTCTCGTTATACCAGCGCCTCCATTAGTACCTCCTGTTATGCCATAGCCTCCATTAGTGCCTCCTGAACCTGAGCATATACTAGAGCATGAGCATGGGGTTTGGATTTATTGTATCCAACTACAACTGAAGGCTACGACTGCAAATGGTCACTCGCCACGTGGTGTGGGTGACCTTAGCAGACCCAACCCATAAAATCCCAAAAATGACCTAAAAAACTCATATAACCCAAAAAGCCATCTGAACAAAATAAAAAACCCCTAAATTTATCTCTCTCACGCAAAAATCAATTTCAAATTTAGTTCCAATGGGTTTTTAGGTTTTTTGAATTTTTGGGTATTTTTCATGTTTTCTAGGGTGGGTGTGCTCAAGTCAGCTAGTGGCATGTGGTGGGCGACCATTTGCAGCTACAACCCTTCAGTTGTAACTGACTACTACAAATCTGAACCCATGAGCTTGTACTAGAGCCTCAACCTCAGCCTGGGCACATTGCTGGGAGTCAGAAGGAGGTAGAAGAATCTTAGTGCTTACCAGATCATGATAGTGATTGTGTATATTTTATTCACTTGTAAGTTCAAATATGACAATTTTGTTTGTGTATATTGTTTCACCAAAAATCTGCCGGTCCGCGAAAGGGCGCGACCGAGAGAATATATCGATTAATTCAGAATAATTTTGTGTTACAGTGTGTTTGAATATCAGAAAATTGCGAGTACAATCTCCTAAGCTTCCTCTGATTCGATCTCCGTGTGAATTTGGTGAAGTATAAGCTTCTGCGAACGAGCGTCGAAACTGGTTCTAGAACGAGTGTGCACGAACTGTTGTGGCTTTTGTCGGTCGGACGGAGGTGTTTGTGCTCCGCGTATATCGACTTATGACGTTGTCGGCGATCGTGTAAAGCTGCTCCGATTGAACTGTTGAACGACGATGAGCTGTGAGTTGTTGAACTTCTCTGGTTCGAAAGAACTTCCGTGTGTGGAGTTTCTTCTCGGTGAAGGGATTTTTAGACCTTCGTTTTGAGAAAAGATCTCTATGCGTGGAATACTTTCTCTGCTATAATGCCTTTTGAACTTGATTTTTTCCAACCCCTTGGCCTGAGAATTTTTGGCTACTTGTAGCCGACTCTATCCCCTTTCTGCTGAGGGAGTTGATAGAGGAGGGACACCAGGATCATGGCCCCTCCTTTTCCTCCTTCGGTTAACGACCAGAACTGGTTGTTAACTGTTGAGTTGAGTGACGAGCTGACGAGGCCTGCTGACGGGTGCTAACTCGACGAATTTTTGCCGATTGTGTTGCTGACAGGTGCTGACTCGATGAATTTCTGCTGATTGTGTTGCCGACTGTGCCGATGACGCGATGACGCGGCTGGACTTCACGATGGGCTGTAGTGACGAACTTCGAAGATCGACAGAGCCAACCCACGATCGTTGTTTGATGGATCGGTGGGTTGCTGGACTCGTCGAAATTGGGCTAGCCACATTTTGGTGCATACAGATTGCCCCCTTCGAAACTTGACTGTTCGTCGAAATTGGGCTAGCCGCATTTTTTCTCTCGATCCTCTAACTCTTTTAGGATAGTTTATCTTTTCGCGCACTATTCTTCTCTTGGTTTTAAGGACAATGTATATTTTTCGTACACTTTGTATGTATATATCTATATTTTTTTTTTTTTTTTTTTTTTTTTTTTTCTCTTCTTTGTTTTAGAGCTGTTTGCTTTTTTAGATTTCTTACGGTGTAGGGAGATAGTGTACCTGAGCAAGGGTGTTGTTCAGGTTGAATTTCGATGATAAGTTGAAGTCGCCTACGCTGAGAGTTACTTGAATGTAACCGAATATCACTTTGAGACCTCACAAAAGGCAGCAGCGACGACTTCTGCAAGTTCCGGCATTCTTGAGTGTTGCAGTTGCTATCGGCTCTAAGAAAAGGTGCTTCAGAGAGAACCGGCCGATTGGCCGACCTTTCTGGTAATTATGTCCAATCTTGACGACTTCGGCTTGAACATTGCTTTCCTGTGACGCGTCGTTTGCAGTGCGGGCTAAACGGAACTTGATGAATTTTGATTCACTCTGTTATGCTCCTTTGGCATGATGAATAGCTTCGGAATAGCAATCAAGATTGCTTTAGATAATCTCCAGTTGGTTTCGGCGACTCTGGTCGTCGTCTTGGAGGGAGAGAGAGACCGCGAACTGAAAATAAAACACAATAGTTCTGCATTGGTTCGGCTGACTTCTCGCCGAAATGGGTAGCTCTTGGTGAATTTTGAAATACCAAGGTGCTTCTCTATGGTTGGAGTCGTAAAGCTTTCATGCGTCTTGTCGGGCTATTAACAGAGTAAAACCGATTTCCTTCGAGTTGAATAGCTTCTGGTGCATGGCTGGAAGAGGGGATCTTTGAATGGACTTTGGCGCTTCTTAATCTCTGCAACTCATGTTGAGAGAGAGAGGGAAACGCCAAACAGCTTTGTCGAACCACAGTAGCGCCATGGATGAGGCACGCACCGGAGCAGAGAACTATGAATTCTACTCTGGTTTCGTCGATCTCTCGACGATGCAGAAAGTCTTCTGAATTGTGGCTTACATTGAAGCTGATCGACTCTGGTACGATCGGTTCCGTATAGGGGCGGGCATCGGGTCGGGTTTTCCGGGTTACCCGATCCGACCCGACCCGAAAAATGCGGGTTTGGATTTTCAAATCCAACCCGCGGGTCGGGTTCGGGTTTGGGAATCCAAACCCAACTTCAGGTCGGGTTCGGGTTTGGGAATCCAAACCCAACTTCAGGTCGGGTCGGGTGGGTTCGGGTTTACTCAAACCCGACCCGAGGGTTTTTATTTTAAATTTGTTTTATATATTTTTCTTAATTTATTTAAACATATATATATATATAAAATCGGGCTTTTCGGGTCGGGTTCGGGTTCTGCCAAAACCCGTCGGGTTTTAGTTGGGTTGGGTCGGGTACGGGTTTGTAAAATAGTAGTTCGGGTCGGGTTCGGGTTCTGGTTTTAAAACTCGTGCTGGTTTTTTACGGGTTCGGGTTTTGGATATGTAAGTCGGGTCGGGTTCGGGTTTTCAAAAACCCGACCCAAACCCGACCCGTGCCCACCCCTAGTTCCGTAGCTTGGAGTCGAATCAAACACGTCTTTCTATCAAACCGTCGATGAAACATAAGATCTTCGCTTCAACCCGGTAGCTCCGCATCCTCCTTCAGGATGATTTTCGTGTCCTCCACTTCAGGATGGTGTTCGCGTCCTTCGTCTTAAATTGATAAGGGCCGAAGGGTTTATTAGGGTTTGGGAGGAAGTGGGCCCCGCTTCTTCTAATTAGCGCCCCTTCCTACAGGCTTCACAATCCGAGTCTCAATTTGAATATGACTCTTCGTGGGGATCTCTCTTGATAGGCTCCAACATGCTTTCAAGAAGGCTAATCGACCCCTTAAGTTGAGGGAGGGTCTGTAACTTCCTTCAGAACCACTAGCGTCGAACCTCTCTTCTTCTTCTTTTGTTTTTTTTTCTTTGTAGTTTGACGATCGACTATTAGGGAGACTGCGACTACTGTTTCCTCATCTGTCTGCGATTTTTTATTTCCGTGCCCTGGCTCTGACTGCAGTTTAGGACTAAGATACTGCCAGCGACCACGACCAAGCATTCTGTTCTGCGAATTTGGCTTCTGTGCCAGTCGTGATTTGGTGTTTTGTGCTGGACTGCGATTCTGCCCTTTTTGTCAGTCTGTGGATTTGGCTACAAATTTTGACTGCTTGTGACTAGAGAGAGACTGCGGCCGATTTGGGAGACTGTCGGTGGTCTTGAAAAAGACAGTGTACCAATTTCTTTTATACTTGCCTATGATTTGCTGAACTCTGACTATTTGCGATCTAACTCTGCCCCGCTTGTGTCATAACTTCTCCGCAAACCAAGGTGCCGTAAACAATTCCTTCTCTCTCGGCAACCTCGGATTGAATTCGAGTCAGCCCGGGGTCCACTCTCTTTTCTTTCTTCTCTTTTCCTCCATCTTTCTTCTTCTTTTTCTCTCCTCTCATCTTCAACTTCTCCCTCGGTCGCTCATTTTTTTTTTCGATCCTCTCTTTCTCCCTTTTTTTTTTTTGAATGTTTTCCCTCACATTTTCTCTCTTTCTTACCTCTCTCTCGAGTTGTCTCTTTTGCGCGCTCCGGGTGTCCATTAGTTTGTCAGTGTGACAGACTGAATTCTTTTCGCGCGTCGTTTATCCTCGACAGCATACCTGGCTCTGTTGCCATATGCAGAGACTTGATCTGGGTCGCATCCGGCTTGGTCGCCGAATGTTGGATTCTGCTTTGGTTGTACCAGCTTCGATTCGCCGGGTGCTGCGGTTAATACTTTGATTTGCGTTTCGCTCGGTCATTTGGGGCGCTGGAGTCTGTTTACGCGACTTCGGCAGCATGGACACTTATGGTCGCATCCGGCATGGTTGCCAGGTGCGGGCGTTTTATTTCGAATGAGCCCGGCTGGGTTGCCGGGGTGTTGCATTTCCACGTTGTCGCATCCTCAGTAGCCGGATGCTCGTTTTGGCTTTGGCCGGCTCGGTCGTTGTGAGATAAAACTTTTGTTTTGGTCACCGGGTACCGAAATTTTGATTTGGTTGAGCCCGACTTGGTCGACAGGAGGCTGGATGCCTGCGCTAAGCGCACCTGGCTTGGTCGCCTGGTGCGAGTGTGTGTCGACCTCCTGGTTTTTTTTTTCTTGGGACTGCTTCTTTTTGTCCCGGCTCTTTTTTTTGGCGATTACTTCTTTTTGTTGTGGCCTTTTTTTTTTTTCTGCGATTGCTTCTTTTTGTCGCGATGTTGTTTTTTTTTTTTGTTTTTGCTCTTTTTTTGTTGCTTGCTTTTTTCTTTTCGCGACGGCTTCTTTTTGTCGCACCCCTTTGTTTTATTTTTGTTAGGAGAAGAGTTACGTACCTGACTCCGTCTGGCTGCGTCCGGGTTGGTCGCCGGTTGCAGGAGTTTGCTGCATGGCACTCGGCTCAGTCGCCGGGTGTTGTTTGGTCGGGTCCATTTTTGTTTTCGATCGCAAAATTTTGAGCAGTGCTCGGCTCGATCGTCGGGCATTTTTTTTTATTGCGGCTAGCTATGTGGCTGGTCGCGGAGCTTCGAAGGGTACTCGGCTCGGTTGTCGGGCACTCGTTTTGATCGCGGCCGGCTGTATGGCTAGCTGTGGCATTTTGATCAGTGCTCGGCTTGGTCGCCGGGCACTTGTTGTTGTTTTTTTTTGTTTCGCAACATTCGTTCCCCGTCCAACTCGGTGTCCGACACTAGGATTCGAGTGTGCGGCATCTGGTACTGTCGCCAGATGCTGAATTCTCCGTTTTGTTGTGCTTAGCTTAATCGACGGGCATTGGAGAGTTCAATTTTGTTCGCCTCCGGTTTGTTGGTCGCGAGGCTGCTTGCTTCTGTCACGCTAGGCTCTGTCGCCGTATGCGTGGCTTTGGGACAGTGCTCAACTTGGCCGCCAAGACACAGTGTTATCGTTTTGGTCGCACCTGGCTCTGTCGCCAGGTGCTGCATTTTTTTTTTACTGCAGTTGGCTTTGTGGTTGGCCACAAGTTTGGAGATGTGCTCCGCCCGACTTGGCTGTCTGGTGTAGCGACTTTGTTTTAATCGCACTCGGCTCAATTGTCGAGTGCTGAATTCTTTTGGTCGCGTCTGGCTCTGTTGTTGGGCGCGAGATTGACCCTTTCAGTTTTGCCCACTCTCTTTTTTTTTTTTGTTTCTCCATTTTTTTTTGACCGACGACTGGTTCTTTTTGTCGCCCCCCTTTTTTTTCTTGCGACTTCGATTTTTTTTTTTTTTTTTTTTTTGGTCGCAGATTCCTTTTCTATTATCTGTAACTTTGCTTTTGGTCGCAGGGTGTTCTTTCTCCATTTTTTTTTTGTCTTGAAGGAGAGAGTTAGATTGCGTACCTGACTTTAACTTGGCTGACGATTTCGACACTTTGTTGCAGATGTCTACTCCATCGGATTCTTTCTCCTTTCTTGGTCTGATCCTTTCGAACGTCAAGGGTTCCTTGAGGGGCACCCTTTGTCGTTGCTTACGAATCCGTGACTCTGAGGGAAAGCAACCGCCATTACTATTATCTCTCGGGGGTCCGTTTGCCTATGGTGGTTGTGACGTAACGGTGCCTCTAGTCAAGGCTGTTCACCACCTGTGGAGCCATCCGGTTGTTGACGAGGATGATTAGATTTGTTACCTTCCGGGGGTCGACGAGGCTTCATCATCTCCACATCAAATTGTAGGCCATGTTTTGCTGAGTCAGATGCATGATCATCTGGTTCGTTTCTCCACTCCGAAGCTCTCTATCGACAGCGACCGACTTGATGCTTGGGATGGCCAACCGATGGTGTGTGCGAGTCCCCAACATCTACCTTTCTACTTCGAGTGGGCGGGCGTCGTCCTTCACACTTGTCCCGAGCTGCTGGCCACGACTGGCCTGACTCATGCGGTTCGGGCCTCCATGTTTACTTATCGGTGCTGCAGTAATGTCATGCACTCTTTCTCGGAGGTTTGATGTTCGTCTACCAACACCACCTTTACTCGCGAAGGAGAACTGTCAATTTCACTGTGGGACTTGCACTGACTTGGAGGATTACCTCTTTCCGGGAGTATTTACGATGAAGCGACCTCGATGGTGACGGATTTCGCTCAGAGTTGCTCCACGCCATTGCCCGAGAGTCTTCAGTACCTCTTGCTCACGTACTACCGACTGTTCTGTCGTTTGACGGCTTCAGACTTGACTGGTTTCTCTGGGGTTCCTATGTCCGAGTGGGTATCCTTATGGTTTCGTGCCTAAGAAGGTGTGCAGCCTATAGCAGACACATAGGTTGACCGTAGAAAGACAACTGGCTCCATGGTTCGTGACCGTTCGGCGCTACAAGATCTGCCTCTTTCTGAACTCGGTGCCCCTGTTGCGCTTGCAGATGAAGTATATTTGGCCGTCTTTCTATCGGCGTGACTTTGCCGTTTTGTCTTCCCCTTGCCGGGCGGCATGTTGAGAGCCAGCGTTTTCAAGATGGCATGTTACATGGTCGGCGGTAGGAAGTTCAACTTAGCCAGCGCAGCATTGGCTAATCTTTATCGGGGCCTCAACAGCTTTTCTCAGGGGAGAGTCCCTTGGTCGTATGTTTTCGCCTGGCTCGCCCAGCGGTTCGGTGTTCACGAAGCTGATTCCGACAACGGCGACAGACCACTCATGATGGTGTATCGCAACCCGGCACACGTTCACTTCTACGCGAAAAAGGAAGCTCGTTCCTTGTTTTGGCGTAGCGTAGTGCGATGCTGGTACCCCTCTGAGGCACTTCCTCATGGACCGATCATTGACAAACATTGTCGGTTTGCATCTTGGATTGAAGTGGACTACTTCTGTTGCCTGCGAGCGACGTCTCTAGTTTTACGACAGCGTGAGTCCTTCATCGTGGAGCCTTATGGTCCTCACCGGTTCGCTCGTCAATTTGGGTTTTGCCAAGATCTGTCGGGAGCACTATTTGCTGATCAACGGGAGGCGGAGACAATTAACGCACTGCTGGAGGTATGGCGAGCTGCGACATCTTGTCCTCTTGCCAGCGTGGAAGTGCCTCCCTTTGTGAGTCCCAGTTCTGACCCGGGCGTGATAGCTCTTTTTCGGGAGTCCTAGCTTGAGACTGTTGTTCCCTACTTTGAGGTAATGGTCTCCCTTTGTTTTCCTTTTCGTCTTCTTCTTTTCTCCTTGTCTCTTTTTTTTTGACTTCTTCCATTCTCTTCTTGTGTTCAGAGGGCGTGGAAGAAATTTACCGGTGCATCTGCGCCGAAGAAGGCTTTGCCGCCTGTGCAAGAAGATGCGAATGTGGAGGGTGGCCGTCGCAAGAGCTCACGAAAGGGCACGAAGCCGCCAGCTGTTTCCAAAGCAAAGAAGAGTGACGCTTCGATGAAGCGAGCTCCGTGGCCGAAGGTTGTTAAAGAGAAGGAGTTGGTGCTGTCGCAAGTCGCGCCGGCGAAGGGCATCGTCATTAGAGAAGCAGCTCCGACAGAAGAGGAACCACGATCAATAGTACTTTCTTTACCAGCAGATGATCCTTCGGGGAAGGGTAAAGGGCTGGTTGTGCTGGCGGCCTCACAAAAGAAGCCTGCTTCGAAGAAGAAGAAGTCGATGATCCCTGAGCCTGGATCCATCGTTTACGCCCCTCCCTCCTCCCTTCAAGAAACTACTTCGCACCGGTTTGAGTAAGCCTAGAATCCCTTCGCTTCCTCCTTCAGATATTCCTCTGTTAGGATCGGCCGGAGAGAAGGCTAAGGAATCGGAGACTGTCGGCCAGTCTGTTGCTTTGCCGACTGGGGCTACTGCTGCGGAGCCAGTGATGACACTTGCGCAAGTGGCTGAGATTGGAGCGCAAGCAACCCAGAACACAGGCGACGTACCTTTTGATAAGCTCGCGATCGTCTTAGCGCCGTCCTTGGACCAGCCCGAATTTCAGCAAGACGATTTGTTCGAGTTCACCGATTTAGAGGGTACCAGGCAATTGGAGTGGGTCAACGAGGAACCTTCTGTTGCCGTAGCCGATGGGTTTGTAACCGTCGAGGCCGAGTGCCTGGTGACTATCTCGAGTGATGGTGGAGTGCCTTTTCGGCCTTCTATTGGACCAGCCGAGGGTGGCTTTCAGTGCCATGTTTCTGATCTGGGTTCTCCGACTGCCACATTAGCGCATGCCCTGTTCTCGACGAGGCTGAGACGCAAGAATTGGCTGAAGTTCGCGTTGAGGTGTTGCGGCTGCGGCAACAGGTGGCTGACTTCGAGCTCCCATCTTTTTTATATAGTTTTTTTTTGTAGTTTCTCTTTCTTTTCAAGACTCGATACCCCTTTTTTTTGTAGCCTCTCCCTTTTGTTGCGAGGCTAACACTGTTCTCATCACACATTTCTTGCAATGAGTAGATTCATTTTTTTTTCGACTATCTTTTCTTTCTCTTTTTTTTTTCCCGCTGCCCTCCTCATGGATAAAATCGTTTGAGGAATTTACCATTCGTTATCGGTAGCTATGAACCGTTTGCAGTGACGAGCTTGTAGGCGCCGTTGGTATAGGCTTCCTGCACCACATATGGTCCTTCCCACTTCGGTGCAAACTTGCCCCCGGTTTTGCTCGTAAAGAGCATCGGCCGCCGGACTGCTAGCACAAGGTCGCCTTTCTGGAATGACCTGAGCCGTACCTTTTTGTTGAAGGCTCGGGTCATTCTGGATTGATAGCACTCGAGCCATTGTTGTGCCTCGAGTCGCTATTCGTCGAGTGACTCGAGTTCTGCCAATCGCAGCTGAGCACATTCCTCCGTCGTCAGCCCTTCTCTCATTGCAATTCGCAAAGAAGGGATTTGTACTTCAAGAGGGAGCACTGCTTCGGTGCTGTACGTAGACCAGTGAATATGGAGTCGACTGGGTCGGTGTTCGGAACGAAGTCCTGTATGCCCATAAGGCTTCGCTGAGTTTTTCATCCCAACTCCTTTTGTTGGCGCCGATTGTCTTCTTTAGGATTTTGCAGAGCGTTTTGTTGAACGCTTCTGCAAGTCCGTTGGCTGCCGGATTATAAGCTGACGATGTCCGCTGTTGTATGCAAAATTTTTCGTAGAAGCGGTTCATGACTTTGTTTTTGAACGGCGTACCGTTGTCCGTCATTATGTATCGGGGAACTCCATATCGATAGATGATTTTTGTTCGAATGAAGTCGACGACGGTGACGACTTTCAATTCTCGGTAGGCAGCAGCTTCGGCCCATTTTGAGAAGTAGTCAGTGGCAGCCAGGATAGCCCAGTCGTTTGACTTGTAGGTGGAGCTTTGGGCTAGCTTGGTGCGCGCCGCAAATTCCACTGTGTGTCTCTTTTAACACTTGCAACCCTTCTTCTTTTGATAAACAGCGAAGGAGCAGACCTTCATACGACCTTCGGTAGAGTACGTCATTGATGAAAACGTACTTTGGAGCTGCCAGACAAATTTAGACTCGCTCTCGTAGGTCGACAGGAAGTGTGCCGCGGCGAAGAAAGTTTGTGATAGGTTCTCTCCAATCTTCGGTTTGATTTTGACTGGCCGAGATAGGAAGATATTCTTCTATCTCTTTTGTTTGCTCTTCTTCTGTTTCTTCCTCGGCTGGTGGAGGGATTACCCATCGCTCGTAAATGGGAACATGGCTTGGTCGTTGGTCGAACTGTGCCAAACTGGCCGCGATTTCGGCTAATGCGTCTGCTGGCCCATTCTCAGATCGAGGGACGTAGTGGAGTGAAGCTTCCGGGATTTGGGCCAGAAGTTCACCGGCATGTCTCCAGAATGGTTCGAGTTCGAGTTTCTTTACTTTGAACTCTCCTGTGAGCTGCTTGATGACCAATGCCGAGTTGCCGTAGATGTTTAGCTGCGGCAGCTGCATCTTGATCGCTATGCCGAGTATGAGGAGGAGAGCTTGATACTCCTCTTTTTTGTTCGAACAATTTTGAGTTAGAATGAACGAATACGGGAGCAGGTCCCTTCTCGGTGAAACGAACAGAACTCCGGCGCCAGCTCCATTTCTTCGTGCGGCGCCATCGAAATACATCTCCCAAGGAGGGAGCACCTCGACCAGGAAGATCTCCTCGTCTAGGAATTCTTCTGTTAACTCCCATTCGGCCTGCACCGGGTGGTCGGCCAAGAAATTGGCCAATGCTTGGCCTTTGATTGCTCGTTGCGGCACGAAGTTGATTTCAAACTCGGAGAGGAGCAATGCCCATTTTGCCAGTCGACCAGAGAGGATTGGCCGCGACATGATATATTTCAGCGGGTCGGCTCTCAAAATGAGGTTCGTGGAATGCGCCAGGAGGTAGTGCCGGAGCTTTTGAATTACGAATATGAGTGCCAGACAGGTCTTCTCGATCGGAGAATAGTTGAGCTCGGCGCCCACCAGTGTTCAACTTAGATAGTATAGAGAACGTTCTTTGTTGTGCTCGTCGCATTGAGCCAAGAGAGCTCCCACCGATTTCTCCTGTGCAGCGATGTACAACAACAACGGTCTGTCGACGATTGGAGCTACGAGCACTGGCGGTTTAGTGAGATACGCCTTTATGTTGTTAAAGGTGTTCCGGCAGGAGTCGTCTTACTCGAACGGTGTATCCTTCTTTAGGAGGTGGCTGAATGGTTGGCACCTCCTGGCTAAATTCGAAATGAAACGCCGAATATATGCCAAATGACCTTGGAATCTTTTGAGTTCCGTGACATTTCTGGGCTCCGACATTTTTTGAATGGCGTCGATTTTTGACTGGTCGATTTCAATTCCTCTGTGATGGACAATGAATCCTAGGAATTTGCACGAGGTGACGCCGAAAGCACAGTTTAACGGATTCATTTGAAACCGTCGCAGTCGCTCGAACACTGCCCTGAGGTCGAGAAGATGGTCCGACTTCTGTTTCGTTTTCACCACCAGGTCGTCGACATAACATTCGACGCGCTTATGCAAGAAGTCATCAAAAATATTCTGCATTGCTCTCTGGTATGTCGCGCTGGCATTCTTGAGTCCGAATGGCATTACTTTGTAGCAGAAAATGCCCTTGGGAGTGCGAAACGTAGTAAGCTCTTCATCTCTTGGGTCCATCTGAATTTGATTGTAGCAGGAGGACCCATCCATGAAAGATAAAGCTTCGTGGCCTGTTGTCGCATGGACCATGAGCTCGGTTATTGGCAGAGGGAAGTCATCCTTCGGGCACGCCTTATTCAGGCCGCGAAAGTCGACGCAGACCCGAATTTGGCCAGTCTTCTTCTTGACAGGCACGATATTTGTGATCTAGGACGGGTACTTCACCTCTCTGATGAAATTTGCTGCGATCAATTTGTCGACCTCCTTTTCGATTTCTGGCACCAGTTCTGGTCGAAACCGTCGTTGCGACTGCTTGAGTGGCAGAATAGAGGGATGAACCGCCAATTTATGGACTGCCACTCGCGGGTCGAGGCCGGGCATCTCCGTATAATTCCTAGCGAATATGTCGCGGTATTCACGAAGCAATGCCATGTATTCAGGTTCTTCTTCTGCCGTCAACGAAGCACTGAGGAATGTCGGCCTCGGGTCCTCCGCTGTGCCCAAGTCAACTTTCTTTAATTCATCGACAGTCGCCTAGCATCCTTCTTCAAATTCAGCCGAAGACTCCTTCAAGATGAATTCCTCCTCTTCTTGATTGTTGTCGGTGATGGAGATGTGATTCACCATGACCAAATCATATGCACGAGCTCGTGCGATGGCTGCCCTCAGGGTGTACCGGTTTTGGTGCGTCTTTCTTTTCCGTCAGAGTTTGGCCGACTGAAACTTGGTGTACATCTGCTGATGCCTTTCTGGTTATTTTGACGGGTTTCGCTTGGGCTGTATAAATTTTGATCGGCTTCTGCTTTTCATAGCCGAGGCCGAGGCAACCCTGACCAATTTGGTGGCCTTCTTTTCTCAACTTCTCCTGTTCTAGAGTGAGGACCGGTAGAGTGACAGGAGGTTTCTCATGGATGTGATCCTTTGTAAGGTTGCCCCCAGCTCTGGCCATCGGTCGGTATGCGTTTGGGTCGAAGCCTTCATTCGAGCGAGTAACCGGCAACTGTGCAAGGTTCGGGAATTGCTTCACGACACTTCGTTCTTTCAATTTTGGCAGAGGAAGCATGACTTTTTCTGGCAAAGGGGTCGAAATTTGGCTTTTGTGGCATGCGACCAAGGGAGCTTCTCCCTTCCTTCGCGAGTGTGGTATGTACTGTAAGATATGTACATTGTGTTGCGCAGGTGTTGGAGTGGCTGCGGCCGATTTGTGGCCGTGTGCCTGTTGGCTGTTGTGTGCCAACTGCTTTGGAGACACGACCTGCGTCGTGGTCTGTTTGGGAGATGCAACTTGTGTTGGAGTTTGTTTTGGAGATGTAGTCTGTGATGGCTGTTTGGGAGCTACAACCTGCGTCGGAGTGCTCTTGTCATTCGATGCCTGGTTCGACCATGGTGACAATTTGACTGTCGGTCTGGTCGTCAGATAGAACTTGGCATCTGCAAAGGATGCCTCAGCCTCTGTGAATGGACTTTCGTCGGCGTACACCGTCTTTTGCTCGTCGTTCTCCCAGTACTTGAAACATTGATGGAGTGTTGATGGCACAACTCCATTTGCGTGAAGCCACGGTCGACCCAAGAGTAGGTTGTAGGAGTTTCAGCTACCATGTCGCCAATGTGCAGTTTGAGATTTGTCATGCCGAGTGTTCTCTGGCCCTCCTGGTTGAAACCTTGGATGAGGAGAGAGCTTGGAGAGAGGTCGCCAGCAGAGAGACCGATGTTCTTCATTGTGCGAATCAGCAAGATGTTGACTGCGGATCCACAGTCAATGAGGATGCGATTGACTTTGTGACCCGAATGTAGCCAGAGACGAACAACGGCCGGTTGGGATTTTTCGTCCCTAACTGTGCGTCCTCTTCTCGAAACGTAATGCACGGTGGGCATGACACGACAAGTGCTTCTTCCGACTTTGCAAGTTGTGGGGAGGATTGTGCATCTTCTTCCTTCTTGCGATAAGGTGGAGTCAGCCCGACTTTTGGCAAGTCGTGCTTTCTCATGAGCAGCATCTCAACTTCGGCTTGGAGTTCCTCTGGTTTGTCGAGGACTCGAATTAAAGCTTGTCTTGATCGAATGGCCAAGTCGAGATCGTCTTCTATCTCGTTGAGCGACGAGATTTGCTTGAGCGAGGTCCCAAGGTCGTCGCATTCAATGACTGGTCTTTTGCCTTTGTCGTGTGATGTTGTGTGCTCGGGAGGAATTGTTGAGCAGGTCGCCACCATTGCTGGCGGCGCGAAGAACTCCTTCGGGAAGAACTCCGCCAATGTGACGGGTCTTCGTTTCTTTTTGCTTGCCCCCTGGACGTCGGTCCTAGGAGCTTTTCTTTTGCGCTTCGCGGCTTTTTTGTTTTGCGGCTTCGCCTTGGTTTTGGTGTTCGCCGGCGTCGGTTCGAGTTCTCAAACTGGCTTCTTTCGCCGGGTAACCAGGATCCACCCCTCTGCATCGGCAGCAACTAGTTCATGGGGTGCTGGTTTTGGTGCGACCTTAGACAGTGGGCTTCTGTTGTTGTAGTGAGGTCAGTTGGAGGGACCGGCTTTTGGACGGTATTCCTGCCTCGCAACCTGCTGTTTGTGTGGCCGAGTTCGCCGACTTGACTCGGCTTGGATGGAAATGGCATGTGAGCAGGCTATATTTTCAGCTCCTTCAATTTCGATGTGGCCTTGAGCCGCCAGCTCCATGATGTGATCCTTCAAGACAAAGCACTTTTCAATTGGGTGCCCGACTAAACGATGGTACTTGCAGAAGTTTGATCTTTGCTTTTAGATAAGTCGTCGGGCCTTTTGATTTCTGGCAACTTCAGTAGCTGGTTGTCGAGGAGCTGGTCTAGCATGATGGAAACGTCTGCATCGACAAACGGATATGTTTTCGCCTGTCGTTCCTCCAGCGAAGGCCGTCGGTAGGTCCCCCAGTTAGTTGCTGTGGGAGGTAGGTTGCCTTGACTTTGCTTCCGACCTTGATAGGATCGAAAGCGTTCATCGTGAAAGAGGATTTTGTTTTCTCCTTCGTCTCTTTAGGCGCAGTCGCGGCTGGTGCCTTCCCTTTTTTGCGAGGGTCGGCAGAAGAGGATCCTTCTTCTCCTCGTTCCTCCATCAGATTCTCCATATTATGAGCTTCTGTTGCGAGCTCTTGGAATTCGTTTGGTCTCCGGCTTCGAATGTAGCGCAAGAGCTCCCATTGCATCCCCCGCGAGCACATCTCAATTTTTTCCTCGAGGGAGAGGTTCGAGCTTTCTTTGCAGTTTAAGCTCAGGTTCCTCCACCGGTTAATGTAATCGACCACCTTCTCTTCTTTCTTTTGTTTGAGATTGGCGATCTCCACCAGTGTGACAGTGCGCCGAGTGCTGTAGAAACGGCTGAGGAATTCGCGTTCTAATTGCTCCCAGCTGTCGATAGACTCCTGGGGTAGCTCGATGTACCAGTCGAAGGCATTTCCCTTCAGTGACCGGCCGAACTGCTTCACCAACAAGTCGTCGTCGGTGCCGGTGTTGTTGCAGGTTTCTATGAAATGAGCGACGTGCTGTTTTGGGTGGCCGTCGCCATTAAATTGCGGGAACTTCGGAGGATGGTAGCCCATTGGCATTGGGATATTTTGGATCCTCTGCGTATAGGGCCTCCGGTAGGCGACAGATTTGTTGTCGCCGGAGCTGTTCCGTACCGCGCTGTTGATGAGCTCGGTGACGGTGTCAAGTGTGAGAGCAGATGGGTCTGCTTTGGCTCGGCCCCTACGGATGGCCACTGGTGCGACGGGCGGCAGCTTGTCATCGGAAGAAGGTTCTTCTTGTGGTGGTCTGGCTGAACCACTAGTAGTCGGCCGGTTTCGGTCGACTTCTTAAGAAACGCCACCAGAGTTGTTGGTGGCCATGCCCATTTCGAGCCGCTCTAACATTCTCGTGATTTGGAGGTCACGAGCTGCGCATCAAAATGCCCATTTCGAGCCGCTTTAACATTCTCGTGATTTGGAGGTCACGAGCTGCGAGCTGCGCGTCTTTGATGCGCAGCTGCTCACTTTGCTCCTTGAGCGCAGCCTGCAATTCAGCCAGCTGCTCTTCGACAGTTTTGGCCGAAGTTGTCATCGCGGCCATTCTGACGGTTTGCGTCAAAGGAGTTGTTTTTGACGAGGCTCGGAGTGGTGAAGTTGTTACCGGTGACCGCATCAGAGAGATTGTCGTCGACGTCGGAGAGGAGATTGCCGTGGGCGACCGGTCAAAAGAGCCGGTCGCAGGTTGATTGCGGAGAGTGGCTCTGGATGGTGGCTGTCTTGCGGTGGTAGCCATTGGTGAAAGTTGGCACGATGGGATGGGCGATGTTGCGACAGGGGAGGTCACCGGTGCCTGTCGGCAAGGTGAGCAGATGGGTGGTGGACTCACTGCTGCATTGAGTGCGGCCAAGAAGTCGTGTGAGACCAACACGACCGGTGAGTTGTTTGTGTCCGTCGCTCTCTGTACAGAGGGGGCCGGCGATGAGTGAGTTCTTGCCGCGGAGGAGGAGGAGATACCTCTGTGTTGCTCGTATCGTTGCACCAAAGAAGGGAGGATAGAGCTTCTTCGCGATGGCGGCGACTGAGCTGGGCTGATAGTCGGGCTGTGAGGAGGGGGAGATGCAGCGACGGCCAGATATGTTGGCTTGGCCATCGCTGGCATCAATTTGGCGGAGGCCGCGGCAGCCTGTGGCACGAAGACAGTGTTTGGACGGTGTGCGCCACGCATGAAGGGAGCCTGTCCGGTGGACAAACTCCTGGCCAGAGCCCTTGTAACTGGGCGAGTGGCCGGTGGTGGAGAGGTAGGAGCGCGGAGGTCGGCTGGAGCTACGACAGATGATCCGCAGACTCCTGCGGTTGAGTCTGCGATCGCGGCGGGGCGCGGGTGAGTAGAGCTCGAGGATGTAATTTGCTTGCCTCTGTTGTTGTTGTTGTTGCCGTTGTTGGCGTTGCTGGCCATGGCTGAGGTTGGAGTTTTTTTTTTTTTTTTTCGATTAGACGGAGAAGGAGATGATAGGTAGGAAATGTCCCACCGGGCGTGCCAAATCTGTTTCACCGAAAATCCGCCGGTCCGTGAAGGGGCGTGACTGAGATAATATAACGATTAATTCAAAATAAATTTGTGTTACAGTGTGTTTGAATATCAGAAAATTGAGAGTACAATCTCCTAAGCTTCCTCTGATTTGATCTCCGTGTGAATTTGGTGAAGTATAAGCTTCTGCGAACGAGCGTCAAAACTGGTTCTGGAACGAGTGTGCACGAACTTTTGTGGCTTTTGTCGGTCAGACGGAGGTGTTTGTGCTCCGCGTATATCGACGTTGTCGACGATCATGTAGAGTTGCTCCGGTTGAACTGTTGAACCACGATGAACTGCAAGTTGCTGAACTTCTCTGGTTTGAAAGAACTTCCGTGCGTGGAGTTTCTTCTCGGTGAAGGGATTTTTAGACCTTCGTTTTGAGAAAAGATCTCTATGCGTGGAATACTTTCTCTACTATAATGCCTTTCGAACTTGATTTTTCCAACCCCTTGGCCTGAGAATTTCTGGCTACTTGTAGCCGACTCTGTAGTTGTTGAAGAGTTTTTTGCCTGGGAAAGGGGATCACGATCCCCTTTCTGCTGAGGGAGTTGATAGAGGAGGGAGACTAGGATCATGGCCCCTCCTTTTACTCCTTCGGTTAACTACCAGAACTGGTTGTTAACTGTTGAGTTGAGTGATGAGCTGACGAGGTCTGCTGACGGGTGCTGACTCGACAAATTTTTGTTGATTGTGTTGCCGACTGTGCCGATGACGCGACAACGCGGCTGGATTTCACGATGGGCTGTAGGGACGAACTTCGAAGATAGACAGAGCCTACCCACGATCGTTGTTTGATGAATCGGTGGGTTGCTAGACTCGTCGAAATTGGGCTAGCCGCATTTTGGTGTATACATATATATATATATATAATTTTTTTTTCCCAAATTAATGTCTACTTGTTTAGTGTATTTAAATTCAGTTTTTATGTTCCTTGTAAAATAGCTTGAAAAGCTGCTTAAGCTGTATAATAGAAAGACGACTTTAAGCCACCGATTTAAGTTTTACCTTACAAGCGGCTTTAAAATACCACCTTTAAGTGTTTCCCTTAAGAAATTAAGAGGTATACTCGCGAAAAGCCTAGTGCAACGCACGGGAAAAGAGCAGTTTTATGGTACATGCATGCGTCATGTTTATACATCATCGTAGGGCTATTTTAGGGACTGGTTTCGCGAAGCCGGTTCCCAGAAGGCAGGTTTTAACTGGAAATTTACCCGGCCTGTGGGTCGCTTTTTATAGCTCTCAGACAATTTGGCTCCTCTATTTCCCCCCTCGTCGATCCGATAAATGCCACCGAGGGCGGTCGGCGCCGGAAACAGACAGGATCTGCCGGCTCCTCTCTCCTGCAACTAAAACGCCGTCCGTCCTGCTTTTGTTCGAACGCCAGCTTCCGCCGGACTATCGCTCCTCTCTCTAGCTCGATCGAAAGCGGCGGAAAAGGGCCGTGTACTTGGAGTTTAGACTATTTGTCCGGGCGATTTTCGGCAATGACGAAGCTAGGAGGTGCTTTCCTGGCTTTTGCTGTTGCCTTCTATCTCTGCACGTCTGCTGCTGAGGCATCGACGCCTGAAGAAGCTTTTGTTAGGAAAACCATTTCTTCACACGAGATTGTCATGTTCTCTAAATCATACTGCCCGTAAGTTTATCCTCTTCTGCTGTCGTTGAGTTTGCATTATATATGGGATGCCGGAATGGAATATTTCAGGTTAATTGGTTTACAGATCGTTTAAAATTAACGCCGAGAGGCAGTGGATCGGAGTCTTTTCAGTTTTTTAGTGAAGAGATATAGAGAGATTGAAGTGGTAACAAAATCACTTTTATTGGAGTGGTAACCAGATCGCTTTTTTTGGGGTGGTAACAAAATCACTTTTGTTGGAGCATCTTACCAGCCGATTGAAATTCAAATTCGGTGGTAGCAACCGACTTTGGCTGTTGAAATGACTCTTTATGGACAGCCCCTTGCAAATTTCTGAGTGTTTTATGAAAATATTTTACTGGAATTATTTGTGAGCCTTCATGCATTAATAGTCAACGCTGGCAGCTGAAAGATTTGTTGGAATTCAAGTCAAAACCCACCTGCCGTACACAAGCATGTGGAGTCATGGTAAAATTGGGAAGTTGCCACTCAATAGTTTGGGCAGGGTAGTTCGTGTGGAACAATTTTGTGGTCTCCAACACTACCCAAGAGCAAGATTTTGGTTGTCTTGCTGCCAGGTTCGCCCCATCTGTTATTCATTTTTTTCCTCAAAGTTGATTGATACTACCTTTCCAACCACTCTCAGTAGGTTTTCTTTGAGTATATGTCATGTAATAGTGAATCGAGTTCCTTTGCACGTTTTCAAAAATATGATAGGAAAGAAAAATTTAAGTGTTCATCCATATAGGTTGGTACTCTTGCTTTGCTTCGAAGAGCCTCTTCAAATTGTGTAAAATGGATTTCCAAATGCATAGGATATCTTGGTCTTTACCGCAACACAGTAGAAATCTATAAAGGAAACTTGAGAGTGTCAACAAGGTACTCTTGCGTAAAGAATTTGGTAGAGTTTATTGTTTTCGAGAAGATCATTTCCAACAAAACTGCGAACAGAAGCTTAACTTCAAGAGGGCATAATTCATTAGGATATTGACACAGCTAATGACCAGAACAGCCAAACTCTTGCAAGTAGTGATTCATAAACTTTTGTGGAGATATATGAGAAGGAATTTCGAGAATTTGAAAGAAGATTGAGATGTGTCTCCAAGGGGGAGAAGCGCACATCTTAAACTGCTAAAAGACGTTACTAGAACTGCCTTCAACTACAAGTGCCTCAGAAAGTCTTCCCTTGAGGATGAAGTCTGTGAATGAGGCCATGAAGCTTAGAAGATGTCCCAAGGTACGAAGTTGGAGAATGTTGTGTTTGCCATGACGATCTTGGAATATTCCAATGAAACCAGCCAGTCTTAGGCTGCTAGAAGAAAAGCCATCAAGGTTCAACTTAGTGGTAGAAGTACATAGGAAGCCAGGAGATGTTTGACTTGGAGGGTTTTGGACTTGTGAACTTCCCAACCTCACTCTGATTTGAACAAAGAAAGTTGCCAATAGAGTTGTAAAATTCCTTGAGAGTGTTGATCCAAGTTCTTTTTTTTATTTGTTTTATTTTTGTGGAATAAGCTACCACGATCCAATCTCTAGATCTTCTTTGGAAGTTTATTGCATTTCTTCCATCTCAAATCAACCAATATGTGAGGGGCAACCTTCATGCATGACCTAGATGAAATGCATTAATCAAGGAAAATCTAAAAGAAATTAAAATTTAACAAAAACTGGAAGGAAAACTGAAAATGCAAGTGGGATTCAATTTGAGCTTCATCCCTGAACTCCTTTAACCTACAAGATGTTAGTTAGTGCCCTTTAAAATGTGTTTTAGTGGTCTAATGACAGATAAACTAAAATGTCCTTTATTTGTAAGTAGATGGGAGCTCCCCCATAACACATCCCAACTAGGAAGACATGCTGCATTTTTCCTCCTCTTGTATGTTGAAGCCAAAGTGGTACACTTATCTCAGTTCACTCTTTGACAAGATATCAACTTGTCTATGTTTGTCACTGCCTTCAGTTTGATGAGTTGGTCTCATGATTCACCGTAAAGTAGGATCATATCATCAGCAAATTGCAAATGCCCAAAGAGGAATTACGCGACATCTCTTCAAGCCATCCCATCTGAGTTAGAATTGATTAGGCGCTTGAGCCCTTCTCCCACTAAGTTGAAGGGCGGAGTTTGAGTTTCCCTGTCTGATCCATCTTGATCTCTTCAGTAGCCAAATTCACCGTTGTTAAGGAGTACTCAGTATGTGAAGGAAGAGATGCAGGATCTAATATAACTCAATCTAGTACCTTGGCTAGCTGTTCTTTATTTCAGTTTTTTCTCTTGTTGCTTTCCTTTATATTATTCTTGTTCGACATCAGTTGTTGTTAATTGTAACTGGTCTTTATATCAGTTGGACATGAAAGATGATTTCTTAATGGAGCAATCTCCTGGATATGTTACACAGGGAGAGCTTATGAAATTTTGTGGCCTATAAAAAAGCATTTATAGGCTGAAGAAATTCATAGAGTTTGGTTTGACAAATCCAACATAATTGTGGTTGACTTGGGGTTTCAGCAAAGTTCTTGTTGTGATCAGTCTCTATTTGCTTGCATAAATGTACTGACATTGTTGTGTTGGTTGTGTATGTTGATGATATTGCTTTGATTGATGATGGCATCCCATAATTATCAAATTAAAGACCTTGGAAGATTCGATTACTAGGCATTAAAGTAGCCACAAGTAGCAGGCGATGGTCTTGTCACAACGAAAATATGTTACTCATATTTTACACGATCATAGTTACTTGGTGAATGCCCTTTTTAGATTCCCATGGATATGAGCTTGAATCTTCAAGGTGATGTGAGTCTTGTTGGGGAGAAACTATGTGCAGGTGAATAGTTGTTCAGCTAGTTTATGTGACAATTCCCCAACCTGATATTTCCTTTGCAGTTGGAGTTGTTAACCAATTTATGGAGAGGCATCTGCTCTGCATCTTGGTAAAGGCTTTGATCCTAAATGACCAAATTTGATCGTCATGATCATTTGACAATTGAGGGATATACAGATGTTGACTATGCAGGATGCATGGTGGATTGGAAATATCTATAGGCTATTGTATATTTGCTAGTTGAAACATCGCCTATTGAAAAGTAAAATGCAGTTTTCCTCAAAAAAAGAAGAAGTAAAATGCAGAAAATGGTTGTCAGATCTAGTGCTGAGGCTGAATATGGAGTTGATTATCATTTTATTGGATATACTATTTTGACTGGGAAGATTGTCACTTATTTTGAACTACTGACCAAATTGCTGATATTTCTATAAAGGCTCCTGGGAGATGTGAGTTTATTCACTTATATTCCAAGCTGTCCTTGCTGATTCCTTTTCTCCAAGTTGGAGGGAGTGTTGAAGAACATGGGTACTGATTATATCATAATTATTTAGATACTCTTAGCTGGATTCCGGTGATGTAATTTTGACCTTATGGTACTAGCTTATTTAGCAGTGTACCCTTATACAAAGGTATTTATGTAATTCTTTGGATTTATGTCTCAAGTAAATAAAAATACGTCAGGGGTCAAACCAATGTAGGAGAATCCTTCTTTAGCTAATTACCTTTCTGGCATTGGGATTTCTTCTTTGGTATAGAGGTACGAGGAGTTCATAGACACAGGTCTTTCTCAGAAATATGATGTGGCATGCCTATCTTCCACTCTTTTTTCTTTTTTTTAATTTTTTTTAATTTTTTTTAGAACCGGAAAGATAAACTTCCAAATACATACTTCAATAAACTCCACTGCTGCTGTGGAGACCCGAACCCAAGACCTCCCACAACAATAACTCCCATTGGACCACTGAGCTACTGCCCATGTTCCCATGCCTATCCTTCACTTGAAAGTAGATTTTTTGCACTTTCAATTTTTCTTGTTGTAAAAGGGTAGATTGCAACTTAATGGAATGGTGGCTAGGCAGATTTCATAGTGTGATATGGTTTAGGGTCTGGGTAGATTTTTGGAGTCATCATTTGTTCATTATGTGTCATCTTTGCTTATATCTCATTAATGTGTGTTTTTTCTTTCCCTGCTACATCAGTTTTATTCAGTGAACTCATCTCATCGTGGTTATGGTTCTGTAATGTGCAGTTACTGTAGGAGGGCAAAAGCTGTTTTCAAAGAAATGAACAAGATCCCACATGTCATTGAGCTAGATCAGAGAGGTTTTTTTCCTATAACTTGTTTCAACCTAAAGGCTACTGTTGTATTAAAGTTGGATACAGCTGAAAAGCTGCTGCTGTATCTATATAGATGGTTCTACAATTAACTTCTTACCTACAGCAACTACTTGCTTGTGAAGGGACAAAATGAAACCTTACACATGTGTATGCAGCTCAATATGGCATAGTGCTTTTAACGAAACTTAGTTAATCAACTTGTTTAAATATGAGGAAAGATTTCCTGGGAATAGCTGTTTTAGTAGACAGCTCATTAGACTCTATAAGGGTTGTTTTACCCTTCTCAGAAACTATTTTGATATTAGAGGTAAAGATATTTAACACTATAATAGATTCGATAAATAACAGCAATGGTTTCAGACTCGGGTAAAAAATTGTAATTGTTTGTTTTAAGATTTAGGCTTAACGCTTGCAGAAGGTGTGGATATGAATGAGAAAGAGCTAAATCGGGGTAAATATTAAAGTAGACTGGACCGTTAGTTAAACTGGTCTCCATAACTCCCATGAGGGATCTAGCCCAGTCAAGGCATCTGACATCGCGTAGTGCGACCAAGATAGATGTATCTAATCCCTTTAGAGTAAGGGGTTTTAGAGCGATTTGGATACATCCGATATAAACAAACTTATATTTTTTCCTGAAGGGTTGAACATCCTTTTCTGTTAGGAGTTCAAGGGTTTGTTCGGTATCTTCTATTGTAATGGGCTGTTCTAAGGTCTTCACAAGGTGAGATCAGGCCAGGGTAAAGAAGCCAATATTATAAATTTGTTTAGATGGTACCTTTGGTATGGACCATCGGTTAAGGTTACGCACATCGACGGTGTATTCGTCGAGAGATGCGTTCTTGCTACTTGTAGTAGCACGGGAAATAAGGGATCTAGACATTTGCCAAGAGCCGGCGAGAGAGAGATTCAGCCGTATCCATGCCTTTAACTAGCAATATGTTGTTTACAAAATATTCTAATTATACTCATAATAAGATGTTATGCAGAAATTTTATAGTTCCTGTCCGGTACAAGACTCCTGCCATATTACCGGCTCACTACCACTAAGGTAGATCAACACTGTATTGCATACACCCTACCCTGCCTCTCCATGGGCCTTATGGGATTTCGTGGGCAACATTACAGTGATTCCTACTGAATAGGAACCCGAGTCTTGGACTAGTAAGAACTTAAAAACTTCAGCATAACGGCTTATTATAGATATAAAGAGAGTATAGAATGAACAAGATAGAGTTAGTATAACTTCATGGATACTATGGATCCTCCTTCAGGTGGTTAGCCTATCATGACTCTGATACCAATTAGGGATGGGATCGATGAATATTCAAACTTTAAACTCAGAGAAATAGGATAAATCAAATCAAACTTTTATTTAAAAGAAAAACTTACAAAAGTACGTAGCACACTAGAGCACACTTGAAGCTTCAAAACTTATACAAAAGAAAAGAAGAAACTTCGAAGGATGATTCTTCAAGAGGGTAGGATTCCTTTTATAGGTGAAGGAAGTCCGGACCCGATTACAAACTATGAATTACAATTTGCCGGTAATGGCGTTACGTCCGAAAACTGCTTTCTAAAACCAGGGGCGCTGGTGGTTTTGAAAAGCGAAAAGTGGTGCTGTTGTCATGGGTGACGTCATGGGTGATCCCATGCCAAAGGAGGTGGGCCTTCTTTTGCCTGTTGCAGCAGATGGTACTTCATGTTCATTCAGCGGTATCGCATATATTTTGGAAAATATCGAATATTGTGTCCTGTCAGAGGATAAGGATCCAGATCTTTCGGTACTGGATCATGTTGTGTAAACCAGTTGGCATAGACAGGGTTCACCTGTTGGAGCTCTCTTTTCATCTTTCGAATGTGAAAGAGGTAAAGACGATCTTCAAATTTCTTCTGGTAAATCTGTGCTGGAGTAATTGATGTAGTAAAAGAAGATGATCTTCTGCCTGCTGGTACTAGTGATTGACCGGCAGTCGCTTCCCACGGATTATCATCCATTCTACTCCTAGTATGGATCTTGAGAATCTTGGTCAGATTCTCCCAAATCTTCTTGATCACTGCTCTTTTGTGAAGAGCTTGGGGCTAATGATACCTTCCTGGTAGGAAACAGAATAGCAAGGTTAGTCATAACTTGAATATGGCAATGTTCGAAGACTTCTTCTTCAGTGGCTTGAGGAAATCTTCTCAAAAATGGTGCTTTGATCTTCTCTGGGCCTGTAGTGAGAAGACCACTGTCTGGTTCTGGAGGAGGAGGTAGCTTCCTCCATTCTTCAAGCTCAACTTTGATAGCCTGAACTGAGGTCTCGTACAACTTGGAGTTGTAATGTTGCCATCTCTAGATTTCGTATTTTCTCCAGAGAGCCGGAGTATTGGCACAGGAGCTGTTCTCTTCCCATTGGTTTCTCCATAACCGAGGAATCTCAAATCGTATGAAGAAGGTAGCTTCGACTTGATTTGCGTACAAATCTGTGGTCTGGCTTTTAGTTAGAGCCGGGTGGAGCTTACACCATTCTGCAAAAAGTGCTTGTAATGATTTGCTGGAAGGGTCATCGAATATCCTCATCTCCCTCTCCATCGAAGACTACCAATGGTAGAACCAGGTGGGCAGAGTGTAGTTGAGTACGGAGGGTCTGATTTGGAAATAGTATGTATGTGTGCGGGCAGTGTTGTTGTATTGAAATGCCAAGTGAAAGGCATCAACGTAATCCCAATAAGTGTACGACTGGGATCCAAGAGTCTGGCTGTGGAATGTCAGAGCATGGTTGGGGCTTGTAGGCCATTCGAAGGGTGCCAGAAGGCGTTCGATAACCACTTGTGTGCTGACTTCAGTTGATTGCGTCTGCTGTTTGAAGCGGACGTTGTGAAGTAGCAAGATCTGTTGGAAGTATTTCAGAGATTTTCCACTGTGCTGAGCGAACTGGTAGGTGCCGCCTAGCGTCTGGTACACCAGTTGCCATGCTGGCTGTTGCAGGTTGAGACCATCAGTAACAAAGGCAACTAAATCTGTGAGATTTAGTGTACCAAGGAATCGGCATGTAAACCGTATCTTTGTAAGAGGGGGTAGCCTCTATAGAAGTGGAGGTAGTAGCCTCCTTTTATTTCAGAGCGTGTTCTAGCTCTTCTTTTGTATAGAAGGCTAATGGCTTAGTAATAGCCTTGGAGGGAGTCGTAGGTGGGGCATGCGTGTAGCCTGAGATCCGGAGTTGTGTTGTCTCCGGTTGGCAAGTTGTTTGCCTTTATTGCCCGGCGAAGGTGGTGATCCTTTCGCTGGAGTCCATGGCGTTTTTCCTGGTGAGGGAATCATTTTCCTGTAAGAAATTCACGAGTAAGGAAATCAGGTAAGGAGTTAGTGTCTCCTAGAATATATTCAATAATAAAGTCATAAACAGATAATTCGGCTTGCCATCGCGCAAATATCTGCTTGAATACCAAGTTCTGGACGTCCTTTTGTATAATGGGCTTGCAAGCTTGGCAATCTATTCGTAATAGAAACTGCTGATTTAGTAAATTATCTTGAAATTTGGAAATGCACTTTAGTATAGCTAGCATTTTCTTTTTCTCAGTAGAGTAATTCTTCTAGGTTGTATTCCAGAAGCGTCTATTGCTGTAGTTTCTCCGGTGGAAACAACCTCAAGTGTCCCCAGCACCATGAAGGTACTTCAAACTGTAAACCAAGTCATCAAACAGAATAACTTTACAAATCTTACCCTCGAAGCTATTGTAAAGCAGTTTCAGCAATTGGAAGCAAAAATCACGATGCTCTACCAGAAAAACCCTCTGCTCCGGAGGTATCTACTTCCAAAGCAGTTATACCGGTATCCTCGGCAAAGCCGAAACCTTTTATGCTACACCAACCTCCTGTCTTAAAGATTTCACCATCACCACAGGAGCAAAATGCAGCAGAGATTCTCAAATTACTACTTGTGAAGCTCGAAAAAATTCAGATAACTACTATAACTGAGCCCTCTATCTATGCTAAAGTCCGCCAACAACTGGACTCTAAAGTCGCTACCAAGTGGTAGGATAAAAAACCCATGCCACCCAGACCAGCATCGTTTGATGTGCACAGAAGTGAAGAAAACCCCTTTGTCATAACCAACAGCTATGACGCAAGGACCATCTACGGATGGAACTTAGACCATGAATCACCCAAGGGAGTGGTAGACAACATTCACTGTATGCTCATTTACTGCAATGTTTGCAAAGCTAAAGGACTAGCTGAAGTACAGGTAGTTAACCAGATAGTAGGACTCTCTGGTGATATACACGGATGGTGGTATAACTACCTGACAACAGGTATGAAATTCTTCATGCAGTCAAAGTGGACGAGAATGAAGACACCATCCTAGACAATGAAGGCCGCCCAGTGTCAGATGCCTTCATGACTTTCTGTCTCCGGGTCATGGCAATGTTCGCCGTTGATCCGCAACGACAAGCAGAGAGTACAGTTTATCTGCTCCATCTCAGGTGTCGTACTCTTACTGACCTTCATTGGTATATTTCTACCTTTAGAAGTAGAGTAATGACTCTTGCAGATGCTGCTAACCCTCACTGGAAGCAAAGGTTTATTGAGGGATTACCCCTTCAATTCGCCATCAAAGTAAAGGACATGCTTCGTCCTGGACCTAATGAAAAAATTAACTGGAACAATCTTCATTATGGTCAAACAGACGGCCTGTACTCAACAAGGCCTACTTCTTTGCAATGATCTTCGGCTTAAGAAACAACTTAAGTGCGGTCAAATCTCACCAAGGACCTACCTTAGGTACCTTCTGTCAACAATTTGCGTATGAAAACCTACCTGAGCAAAATTGTTCCAAATGCAAGAGTACCTCTTCAAATCACAAAAGGTTTACCAGGCGAAACCCGCCTCGACCGCCTTTTCGCAAAAAAGAAAAGGAGAAAGATAAGAAAAGAGAAACGAAACCAAGTTTCTGCCTCAAAGGACAACCCTCCTCTACAGCCCCGAAATATTATAAGTGCGGACGTACAAGACATTTCGCAAAAACCTGTTTCCTGTTTTGCAAGACAAAAGCAAAAGGTCCAAGAATTAGCGATTGACGAACAGTCAAAACAATTAGTGTTACAATTGCTTTTCAAAAACAAAGAACAAAATACTTCTTCTGATTCAGAACAAGAACTTTGTGATCCCCTACACTCGCCGGGTTTTGCATCCGTCTTCTTCGGATACAGAAGAAGAAGACACTCAACTAGACCAGTTGGAAGCCATGTTTAGGATGACCACTTCCCTAAACATGATCTCAGCAATTGATCTGTCAGGTTTACTTGAATGAATCACAAATCAAAAGGATAAAAAACTAATATTAGACACTTTGCTATAGGGAAAACAAGAAGTCCCGAAATATTGTGGCAAATATTACACCATGTCTACCTTATTTAAGAGACAACAGCTACAAAATCATAAAAGGCTTCCTGATCTCTAGACCGAGATCAAGACCTGTAAACAAGAAATACAAGAACTAAAGACAACCTACTTCGAGTTAGCTACTAGACTCGAAGCAGTAGAAGAACAAACTACTCCAAGACAACAATCTTTCTTTGCAGGAGAAAGTTCTTCACAACAACCGGTGCAGATTACATCTCAGGTAGGCACCACCACGGAACAATTCCTACAATAAATGATCACCAGTATTATCCAACAAAAATGGTATGTATTTATTTCTTTAGCTGTTGGAGATACTTTGATTTTAAAAAACCCAATTGCTTTGGTAGATAGTGGTGCAGACTTAAACTGCATCAGAGAAGGTGTTATCCCTTCTCACTATGTTTCTCCTTCGGGTGAAACATTGAAATCCGCTACTGGAGACCCCTTGAAAATTACAGGCAAAGTAGATGTATATGTCTGTAACAAAATGAATGGACAAATGTTTGTCCACACACCAGCAGTTATTGTCAAGAATTTATCCCACAAAATAATTCTTGGCACCCCATTCCTGCACAATATACTACCATTTTCAGTAACCAAAGAGGTCATAATCTCTTCAAGATTAGGCACTCCTTACCATTTTACTTTTGTTACAGCACCTTCGCCGAGAGATCTGAACACTAACCGCAGAATTACTTCAGGAGAAGGAACATCACTTATGTTCTCTCAAATCAGAATTAGATACAACTCGGCTCAAATTGACTATCAAAAGTCCGTTTTTTCTGGAGAAAAAACAAGCCCTCCAAAATGAACTACTTAGAGAAGTATGCAGTGACATCCCCAACGCTTTCTGGAATAGAAAGCAGCATATGGTTTCTTTACTTTATGAACCAGGGTTTAAAGAAACAAATATACCCACCAAGGCTAGACCTTGTCAAATGAACATCGAATACCTCAACCTATGTCAGAAAGAAATACAGGACTTACTGACAAAACAACTTATTCAAACCTCCTACTCTCCCTCGAGCTGCACGGCATTTTACGTCAACAACGCAGCTGAGAAAGAACGAGGGAAGCCCAGGTTAGTAATAAACTAAATCCTTTCAACAAAATTTTACAATGGATTAGGTACCCTATACCTAATAAGAGAGATCTGCTTAACCGACTAGTTAAGGCAGAAATCTTTTCCAAATTTGACCTAAAATCTTGATATTGGCAAATCCAGATAAAACCAAAAGACGGATACAAAACTGCCTTCGTAGTGCCCTTTGGCCATTATGAATGGAATGTTATGCCATTCGGCCTGAAAAACGACCCTTCTGAATTTCAGCATATAATGAACGACATTTTCTCTCCATACTCTGAATTCATTTTGTCTTACATAGACAATGTTTTGGCCTTTTCACAAACCATAGACCACCATTTTAAACATTTACGAGTTTTCAAGACTTTGATTTTGAAAAATGGATTGTACTTTCCGAACAAAAAATGAAATTATTCCAGACAGAGATAAGGTTTTTGGGTCACACTATTTCCAACCATATTCACACTCCTTTTCAAAGGTCTATTGAATTTGCCTCGAAATTTCCTGACGAAATTACAGATCAGAAACAGTTACAGAGATTTCTTGGAGCATTAAATTATGTGGCCGATTATTACAAGGATCTGGCTATTGATACTATTTTACTTTATGCAAGACCCAAGTACAGGGAAGGTTGGACACTATGATTGGCTAGTCATTGTGAGGTGCCTTATGGACTATATGACCATGCTCCAGATTTCTGTAGGTGCAATAACTAACACTGCATGGAAGTGAATGTCTGTACTTGCAATCATAGCCCTTTATTGAGCTCTTTGTAAATGCTTCCTTGGTACTTTGCTGCTGTGTTCTACTTGTCTTTTCAGTTTCCTTTGGTTTAATCCTAGCTGATTATTTGATGGTGTGAGGTGTCTCCAACCACTCTGTGGAGATGTGCCTGCTGTGAAAAATGGTTTGGTTAGTAATTTGAACGCTAAATGTGGCTTCACTGCAGTTTCTGTACTGGGGTTGATGGTTACTCATTCTGATTCGTCTTGATCCAATCACATCCAGCTTGGTACAATTGCTGGTTAACATTATGCCATTGGGGTGTGTCCTAAGGTTCTCTTGGATGCCCCATTTCCTATGATTCTTAGCAGAGGAGACAAAGAGAGAGATTGACAGAGAAGGGGGCAGAAGATGCAGGATCTGCCTTGAGAAAGGCAGAAGTCGTAAGGGGTTGATGTTTAAGTAAAAATTACAGGAACTTACAGAGATACTCCTACATAAGGTAATCAGCTAGAAGAATAAAAAGTACTAATTAGGTGCCTAAGAACTTGAACGATCTAATTACAATGTCAACTGTCTACAATGGGAATCATATCTTGGAAAGACTAAAATACTCTTATTCTTCTACAGTCTCCCTTAAGCTGGAGCATAGTCAACAAGGATGAGCTTAGACTTGAAGAAACAGACTTGTTTGCTTAGTGGTGAATATGTCTGCAACCTGGTCAATGGTCTGGATATAAGGTGTAGACACATTTCACTCATCACAACATCTCAAATGAAATGACAATCATTTTAACATGCTTGCCTCTCTCATCATATGTTCGGATTGTTTACACTAATGATTGCAACCAACTTATCATATTCGAGATTTATGCTCTGGAGCCCCAATTCTTCCAGTCTAAACTTCATCTATAGCACCTCTCTCATAGTATGAGCCACGGCAGATAATTATGCTTCTGCATTGACCTGACAATCTTCTCCTCCTCCCGCCTTGCCTTCTCCCCCTCCCGCCTTGCCTTCTACCCCTCCCGCCTTGCCTTCTCCCCCTCCCGCCTTGCCTTCTCCCCCTCCTGCCTTGCCTTCTTCCTCTCCCTTTCTTGCCTTCTCTCCCTCTCACCTTCTCTCCCTTTCTTGCCTTCTCTCCCTCTCACCTTCTCTCCCTCTCACCTTCTCTCCCTCTCACCTTCTCTCCCCCTCACCTTCTCTCCCTCTCGCTTCTCCCCCAGCTGCTAATATGTGCAGATACACTGGGTTCCTTTTGCTAACTGTTCTTGATTCTATTCGCTCCAGAGGGGCTGTATGTGGCTGCTGGATTCTACTTACCCTGAGTTGTGTTTCTGCATCTCCATACATGTGCTAAAACCTGCTTCATTTCTGTTTTCATTGTGCTGAGATGATGCCATCCTCATTTGTTGGCATCAATCTTTAAAATACTGCTGAATTTGCTGCTTAGTTGACTTAGATGGTGGATTCTGGCTGCTAACTGATATACCTTCTAGCTTTTGTGCTTTCTGGAATTGTTTTGGTCTGGGGCCCATTTTTTAACATATTTTGTTTGGCCTGATTGAGTTAAGAGCAATTAGGTACACCGTGTCACCTTTCTCATGGCTGATTTGGAAATCTTGGTGTCTAATTAATAGTATTTGGGTAATCAAAGATTCCCATATTCAAATTATTTCCTCCAAACGGAATGGAAAATATCATCTTCTTTTATCCTTTTGTTCAGAGAAATACTCAGATGCCAAAATAAAGGAGAAGTATCTGACGGACAAATTCCAGTGGTTCCTAGTAAAAACTTGGAAGATGAGGATCTGCAGGTGCAAACCTGGCTCCTAAAGAGTATGGAAGAGCAATTGAATATCGAGTAATGTGTTGCGAACTTTCTAAGCAAATAAGGTTCTTGCTGCACGTTTGTCGGGAATCCAGTAGTACCAAGATGTGTAATCTTCATCGCAAGCTCTTCACTATATCCACAGGAGATGGAAAATGTTTCTGATTGAGCATTATGGAGATGAGTTGCTATCATCCGTATACCACTGATTTGGTAGCCATTCAACTGGAAACAATCAGCTGTTGGTTGCCTGATTTTTTCTTGAGGCCTGAGGAAACTCTTGCTCCTATTCAAGGGTTAAGTTTGGTTACTGGTGGAGATGTCACTTCGGAACAGTTCTATAATTAAGTGTTGAGTGTTGGAGTCACTGCTTTGCATTCTCTTCCCAAAGCTTATTGTTCACTTGCTGCCTTGAATAGTTCTGTTGCCCGGGGTGATCGCCTTCCAAACTACAGGCAGATTCTCTCGGGCTTGTGGTTGTGGCGGAGGCCAAATCAGGGGAAATTGGAATTGTATTCATCATGAACACACCAATCATTTCTCCGATGGATGTTTGAGACGTTCGGAGTTCCAGCATGGACCAACTCTGAAAAAGTCTGAATCAGTTGAAATCCCAGATTTGGTTAACAGCCAAGATTCCATACTGAAATTATTTCAGCACTGTCGGCAATTGCAACTAAGCTTCCTCCTCTTCACGAGCTTCACCATTAGCCAATGTTACTCTTGCTCGTCCTATACACGTCTTCTACCAGTCTTTCATTTCGGTGCCTCCAAGCACATCATTGGTATTTTTTCTATTTTCAATTTGACTTCTTACATAACCTGATGGCTTCCTATTGTTGTTGGTGGGGAAGGAGTTTTTCGCCCCTCTCAATTTTTCCAAGTTTGTTTTATTTGTCCCTAAATACCTTATTAAATGTTGTTATTGAAGTTAGTCCAATTGTTTGATAATATTTCCTTCTTCAATCTCCTAAAAAAAATAATATTTTTTTCTTCTCATTCTGTCTTTGAGGACCTACCGATGAATAGGATGATTTCTTCACCATGAGAGTGATGTAAGCACATCTCCTTTTCATCCCCATCTAGGGTTGATGTAGAAGAATTAATTGATCTATTTGAGAAGACTTATGAGAGAAAAACGAAGAGGAATTAAAGCCCTTTAGTGCTGGTAGTTTTATGTTGATTTTATTTCACTGGGTTAGTAGTTGGGTTCTTTATTTTCTAAATAACCCCCACATGTGCCACCTCACACCACACACTTGGAGTTAGTGGACATGTTGGACTCTTCTATTTTTAGATTGTTGGAACTTTTCTTGTATTAGGAGTTATGGGACTTTATTTTTAGACAAGTGTTATTTTAAGCATGCATAAGAGGATAACCGACCTATAAATACAATGTAATTAGTCCTTGTTTGGGCATCATTCCTATTGAATGAAAGCTATAGTTTTTCCTCCTACTTTTGGGTTGTTATCTCTTGTTTACTTTTGAGTTTCTTTTATTACTTTTGACTGGTTCATTGAGGTATTAGATTCTTTTCTAAATATTCTATTAGTCAGCAAGTAAGGTTGGGATTAATCTCCTAATCTTGCACCACTTTGAGGAGGCTCACGCCACCCTCTTCTTGGTGTAGGCTTGATCCCGTCCCCTTCGAGTTCAACCTTCATTGTTCTAAATCTCATCTTGTGTTAACTGGTGCATTAGAGAGGGAGGGTCTCTTCTAGCTGGATATCGTTCCTGCATCACCTACCACCACCTTTCGACCACTCTATCTTTTTATAAGTGCAATGTCTATGGTTGGGACATTTTTTATTGGAACCTCTATCAATCATTTCTTGCACCTTCCCTCTCTACCTCATTCGAGTGTCAATCTTGTGGGCTTGGGAAGCACTATCATAGTACTTAAAGGTCGAGGCTTAAGAGTACAAATGTATTTGATTTGTTCGGAGGCTTTATAGGGTTTCTATGATATCTGGTCTCTATTATTTTTTGATCTTTATAGATGATTACAATCATGTTACTTGGGTCTATCTTCTATAGGAGATGTCTGAAGTTCTTGACTTAATTCCTATTTTTATGAAGAAATAAACTTAATATGGTGCATTTCTTTGCATCTTTTGTCTTGACAGTGGTTCAAAATTTGCCCTTTATTTTCAATTTTGTGTCTCTCACCCTGTTGTATCAAAATTCTTATATTTATACCCCTCAATAGGGTCAATAAGCATAAAAATTTGGCATCTTTTTGAGGTGGCTCACACACTTATGTTTCAAATGAATGTGCCAAAAGGTTTCTGTTATCATGCTATATTAACTTCTTGTATTTGATTAACTGCATACCCTCTTCAATTCTTAAAGTGCAAATTCCTTTCTCAGTGTTGTAGCCTATTGGTCGTCTCTTTACCTTACCTCCTCGAGACTTCAGTTCAATCTATTATATTCTTGATGGGGTTCCTTAGGACATGAAAAATCATAGAAGTAATTTGATGTCATCGAAAATGTGGTTGGAAATAAAGTGGTGTCAGAGACGGAGTACAGAGGAAACAAGAAGTGAAGGTGGAGCTTGAGGAGGCCAAAGGTTGGATGATGGTGCCAAAAAAGAACAAATAAAAAATAAATATTAAAAAGATAAAAAAGACTGAGAAGCAGGAACAAGAGATCTTCAATCTCCCATTCTGCATTCCTGAAGGCTCCATCTCCGAGACAAGCAAGTGGCAAGGGAGAAGATACATTTTGGTACAAGGCTAATGTCCACAAATGGGGAATGGAGGCCCTTTGTCCACGTACTTGCAGCCATCAGCAGGACTTCTATGTCTACCTTGCTAGCACTTTCTGAGTGAATAGTAGCAGCTATCAATACAGGGAGCTACAGAGCTCGGAGTCATATTTGGTGATGTCCATCTTCAAGGGTCGAAGAGTGTTACTGGTCTGGTCTGCAAGGTGGTTTATGTTTGGGGGAGGCGAATGTTGGTCCAGATCTATATTCTTCATATGACAGATGGATTGCAGTGGGTGGATGTCTAGAAAGACGATGGATGAACGAGGATGGGGAAATATTATAGGACCTTATGGTATCGGAGGTCATCATCTTAGGTGCTTATGAAATGGGGCTTGGAGGAGATGACAGAGTCCAGTGGGTGCTCAGATTTTGGTCGGGAGGTCATCATCTTTGGTGCTTGTTGGGAAAAAGGGGAGAAAGGAGCCTATGATGGAGGGGAGAAAGGAAACAAACAGTGAGTTGATGCCAGAATTGGAGATGATAATGGAGCCCGTGGTGTTGTGAAATGGGGCTTCGAGGTGATGGCAGCAATTACATAAATTTTACTGTTATATTCTTGCGAACTCTTTTATGCATGTAAATGAATCTAACAAATCTTACTACCTTTAGAATTCTGTATTCAACAATTGTGTACTACGAAATTTGATATACCAACAAAATTGTTCGTGGAAAAGAATAACAGTATGGAATTTTGAGCATGCTAAACAAGCACAGAAAAATTGGCAAATGATAAGATCAGAATGAACAAAACCAGTTCTTGTAGCCCCCGGTAGATGTGCTGGAAGGCTTTGGTAATGTTGTATAGAGATGATGATTGAACTGTTGATAGTCACTAACATGTGAATTGTGATCAGTACTGTTTTCCTTGAATCATGGATGTGAACCACCTAATTCTTTGGTGCTACTTATGTGCTCCTGAATTGATAGATTAAGTCTTGAATAAAGCTGCCTATATTAGCAAATCTTCATTTTTGAGAAGTGGCAAATTGCATTGGGTTTTTGACAGATGATGGAATGGACATCCAAGATGCCCTGGGCGTGGTTGTTGGGAGGCGTACTGTACCTCAAGTGTTTATAAATGGGAAACATGTTGGTGGCTCAGATGGTAATATTACACCCCTCCATTTATGAAGTTGAGTTTCATTAGAAATTGTGCTCGTTTTGACAAGAGATGACAGGAAATATCATCAAGAACAATTTTTCCTGGTTGCAGATACTGTTGAAGCATATCAAAGCGGGGAGTTGGCCAAGCTTCTTAGTGTTCCTTCAAAAGATGATCTTTGATTAGAAAATATAATTCCGAGTCTCAGCATCCAAAAGTGTATTATTTTTCATTAATATTTGGATGGGAAGGATTTTGATAGCAAAGTTATGATTTGAAGATTTTATGCTCGACCCTATCACATTTTGGATTTTCTTTTTGCATTTATTTTTTGAAGTATATGATTATTGAAAGGGGTCCGAAACACGGGCAGGATTTTCTAAGCCTCTTGGTACCTCTCTAATGTCCAATGACACGACAACCTTGGCATTGCTGATTGCATGGCATCAACATGAAATTAATTTCAGTTACTACAAGTGCTAATTAAGGTTTTGTTATTACCTTGAAAACATAAGAGGTCAACTTAGTCACCAACAGAACTACAAGTAGTAATCCATGGAAGAATTCTCATTTGGTTTATTAATTAGCAGGTCAATCTTGTCTTGCCTTCTCTAACAAGGGACCTCCGTCCTTTGCGAGAATTGGCATTTAATCTTGTCTTGATTGGACACTTCAATTGATCTGACAAGACTGATGTCACTTCGTAGTTATTTATATATGTTGCACACATTGAAGGTGCTATTAACAGCTAGTGTTTTCTCATTTGTGAATTTGTCAAGACACTTATAGAATCGAAAGTATCACACTAATTAAGTTACTTCAGAAAATGTGCATTTAGGTATCAAGCAAATGCACCGATCTCATCCTGCAATTTGTCTATTATGTGATAGTGAGTTTTGCCTGGTAGAGAGTGTATGCTTATTTTTCATTGCACGTTGAACCATTTAAAAATCAGGGTTGGCTAGTTGAGTTTTACAGACTTCATACTTAGTGATTAACCTGCCTTTGCCCTGTGTGTTAGTTATTAACATGCCTTTACAAACTTCGAAGTTACAGACTTTTCACACATCCAACCGCAAGTGCGTTAGTGCGTATCCCCGCGCGATGACTGATGACTCCTGTGACAGAGTAGGCTTCTATAGTTAAATGCTCCCGCTTCTACCAGTAACTCGACCATTTGTACGGTTCGAACGCCATTTCTGTTCCCTTTTTGTGACCAGCTCCCGCTCTCGAGATTGTCGTCACATTGTGTACTGCGGAGCTGATAGTGGAGATGGTTCCGAACTTCTTCAGCTTCTCTCTGAGCGCAGGCTTTCCGAAGCCCGACTGTTGCTCGAGAGAATGCCGCCAAAGCCAACCAATGTCGTTACTTGGACTGCAACACTCACACAGTATACACGACGTGGGCTAATTGAGGAGGCTCGGGCTCTGTTCGATCTTATGCCTGAACGCAATGTTGTCACTTGGAACTCCATGCTGTCTGCTTATGCCCGTTATGGTAGAATTGATGAAGGTTATCGACTTTTCCACGAAATGCCTGAGCCAAACGTGGTCTCCTACACTTGTATGTTATGTGGGTTTGCACGTTCCGGAAGAGTCGGTCAGGCAAAGAGAATTTTTGATATTATGCCGGAGAGAAATGTGGTATCTTGGAATTCAATGATTTTTGCTTTGATAAAGAACAACCAGTTAGAAGAAGCTAGAGCTTTGTTTGATAGAATGCCTGAGAGGAGTCTGGTTTCCTGGAACATCATGATTTCGGGTTATGCGGAGCACTTGAAAATGAGAGAAGCCAGATGCTTGTTTGATGGGGTGGTGGGTGTTCCCAATGTGGTCACTTGGACAAGCTTGGTTGCCGGGTATTGTAGAATTGGAGAGGTTGAAGAGGCATATGATCTTTTTGTTAAAATGCCTGAGAGGAATGTGGTATCCTGGACAGCCATGATTGGTGGGTTCTCGTGGAATGGTTTCTATGAAGAGGCATTGCAGCTCTTTCGTGACATGAAGGTGATCCACAGGGTACAACATAATGAAGAGACACTCATTTCTCTTCTCTATGCGTGTGCTGGACTAGGTTTTTACAGGGTTGGGAGGCAGTTACACGGGCATTTGATTGTAACCGAAATGAAATTCTGCATACCGGACCTAAAAATGTTAAGATCTTTGGTTTTTATGTACTCCCGGTTTGGAATCATGGATACTGCCAAGTATTTGTTTGACAAAACCTTGCCAAACTATGACACGGCTCCATTGAATTCCATCATTAATGGCTATATCTGTGTTGGAGAGATTGAAAAAGCTCACAATCTCTTTACCACAGCTACCACACTAGATGAGATATCATGGACTTTAATGATATCTGGTTATTTAGACGCTGGGTGTATTAGAAACGCATTCGTCCTTTTCAATAGCATGCCTCTCAGAGATGATGTTTCCTGGACAGTGATGATATCAGGATTGGTTGAAAATGAGCTATTCGATCAGGCATTTAAATTATTCAAGGAAATGTGGATATCAGGAGTTACACCTTTGAACTCCACTTACTCGACCCTTCTCAGTGCCATTGGTGCATTAGCTTGTCTTGAGCTCGGTCGGCAATTCCACTGCCTAGTCCTTAAATATTGCTTCTCATCTGATCAAGTCATTGGCAATTCTCTTGTTTCCATGTATGCAAAATGTGGGGATATAGAGGGAGCAGCTTGCATATTCAACTCAATGATGATCCGTGATGTCATTTCATGGAATTCGATGATCCTCGGACTTGCTCACCATGGACTCAGTGGTAAAGCTCTTGAGCTCTTTGAATCAATGAAGAACACTGGTATCAGACCAACTTCTGTAACTTTTCTTGGCCTCTTAACTGCTTGTAGCCACACTGGCTTCAGTGACAGAGGGTGGGAATTGTTTAACTCCATGAATGAAATATACTCCATTCAACCAGGAATGGAACATTACATATGTATGATAGACCTTCTTGGGCGTGCAGGGAGAATTTCAGAGGCAGAGGAATTTGTAATGGGGTTACCATTTGAGCCAGGACAAGCCATTTGGGGTGCATTGCTTGGTATGTGTAGTATTGGGGTTAAAGATGTTACTATAGCGAGACATGCAGCCAAACGACTTTTTGAGCTTGACCCATTGAACACACCAGCACACGTTCTGTTACGAAATATCTATGTAGCCAATGGTGACCGTGGAGAAGAGGAGTTGGTGAAGAAGAAAATGGGTATGAAGGGCTTGAGGAAGTCTCCTGGTTGCAGTTGGATTCGTTTGAAGGGAAGAGTACATGTATTTTTATCAGGGGACATTTCCCACCCACAAAGTCATGAGATTTTCTGTGTTCTCAATAGACCAATCATATACAATTGTGAAGAGACTGATATATGATACTCTCTTGAAGATATTCTCAGGTGAGTGCACTTTTTTTTTTTTGAAAATGTCAGGTGAGTGTACTTTAATTGAAAGGACTTTTCCTTTTGCTTGTTGCACTGAGCAAGGATTTGAATTTGGATATCTGGAATTCCTGAATCAATACCATTGTTATGAAAAAAAAAACCACCATGGTTGTGAAAAATAATATACCACAAGATGGAGAAAAATTACCACGAAGTAAAAAAACTTGCTTTGTAGTATATTTTTCACAACCATGGTATACTTATTTCCCAATTTTGGTATATTCTTCATCATTGTGTTATCTCTTCAGGAATTTCCTGCACCAGTCAATTCAGGAGATCTGCTGTCTACATAGGATATACCAAATTGATCAGGGGGCCCATCAACAAAATATTAGGCTATGAACTTAGTCTAATTTGAGTATTAGGAAAGGAGAAAAAGGTGCAACTGGGAGAGAGCAAGGCCAGCAAGTCTTTTCAAAGGGAGCTTATTTCGTGGGCAAGATTGTCTGTGCCAAGGGCTACAGGGAATTGATAGATTTGCTCGGAAAACACAAAAAGGACCTTGAGGGCTTCAAGTTAGATGTTTATGGGAATGGCGAGGACTCACACGAAGTCCATTCAACTGCGAGGAAGCTTGAATTAAATCTTAATTTCCTGAAAGGGAGAGGTCATGCAGATGATGCGCTTCACAGGTACTAAAGATTTCATTTTTTTTGTTTCTTATTGAAGGTTGATTATTGTTCTGTTCAATGCAACGACTTGTGATATTTTTAAATATTCGCCATGCAGTTACAAAGTGTTCATAAGTCCTAGCGTGAGTGATGTAATCTGTACTGCGATTGCCGAGGCACTTGCCATGGGAAACTTTGTTGTATGTGCGGGCCACCCGTCCAATGATTCTTCAGGGTATTCCCAAATTGCTTTACTTACTAGACATCTGATGAGTTTGTTGCCACAGTCAAAGAGGCCATGTCTAGTGAGTCTCAACCTCAAAGAGGCCATGTCTAGTGAGTCTCAACCTCAAAGAGGCCATGTCTAGTGAGTCTCAACCTCAAAGAGGCCATGTCTAGTGAGTCTCAACCTCAAAGAAGCCAGTCAAAGAAGCTGCAATTCAGAGGTTCATGGAGTACTCCGAGCTAGACAAACCAGGGTTGAAGCATATCGGATTTTCAATACATATTGGACACCCCAAAATCCGATACCTATTGGGTATATCGGTCATATCATCTGTGTAACGCAAAATCAAAGGTTACAGGCTGATATCGGTATTCAAAAAATTTTAAAAGTTGTGCAAAAATCTTTATAATTTTATTTGTTTTATTTGTTTTATTTACTTTAGATTCATATACTTTTTCTATAAAAAGAAATTAATAATAAGCTCAAAATTTAAATGTAAATATTTACGTGTGTTTCACCGAAAATTCGTCGGTCCGCGAAGAGGCGCGACCGAGAGAGTAACTCAATTATAACAGAGAATTTTGTGTTACAATTGTGTTTGATTATCAGAAAGATGCGAGTACAATCTCCTAGGCTTCCTCTGATTTGATCTCCGTATGAATTGGGTGAAGTGTAAGCTTCTGACTAGAACGTCGAAGTTTGAGTTTTGGAACGAGTGTGCACGAACTGTTGTGGCTTTGGTCGGTCGGACGGAAGTATTTGTGTTTCGCGTGTATCGACTTGTGACGTTGTCGGCGAACGTGTAGAGTTGCTCCGGCTTGAACTGTTGAGCGACGACGAACTGCGAGATGCTGGACTTCTCTGGTTCGAAAGAACCTCTGTGAGTGAAGTTCTCGATGAAGGAGTTTTCAGACCTTCGTTTTCGAGAGAGGGCTTCTGCACTTGTGAACGATTCTTTTGTATAAAGAATTTTTTGATCAGATTTTTCCCAACCCCTGCGACAGAGATTTTTTGGCTCTTTATAGCCTGTCCGTGCAGTTGAGGATTTTTCTTGGGAAAGGGGGTCACGATCCCCTTTCTGCTACTGTAGTTGGGAGAGGAGAGGAGAACAAGGATCGTGAACTCCTCAATTGGCTTCTTCGGTTGGCGACCAGACTTGGTCGTTCAATTGTTAAGTTGAGTGGCATTATGACGAGGCGTGTTGACGGGTGATGACGCGATAGATTTTTGCTGACGGTGTTGCTGATGCGACGACGTGGCTGGACCTCGTGATGGGCTGCAATGGGGGTCTTCAAGTCTTGACTGAGCCTACCCATGAAGATCGATTGATGGATTGCTGGATTTCTGGGCTGGTCGAATTTGGGCTGGCCACATTTTAGTGCATACAGATTGCCCCCTTCGAGACTTGATCGTTCAAAGAGAACGATCGAAGTTTCGAATGTGAAGAAGAACACACGCACACACTTTTTTCTATTTTTTTTTTTACCCTCTTACTCTTTTAGGGTTGTTTATCTTTTCGTGTACGTATTCTTTTCTGTCCTCTTACTCTTTTAGGACAATGCATATTTTTGTACACTTGTATGTATATTTTTTTTTTGTTTCTTTCATCTCTTTTTTTGGATCTCTAGTTGTTTTAGAGCTCTTTGTTTTTTTTTTGCTTTTCTTTTTGTGATCTTTGATGTTTTTTTTTGTGTACGCGTAAATGTAGAGTATGTACGGTATAGAGAGACAATGTACCTGAATAGAAGATGTCGTTCAGGTAGAGAACCGACGTCGAGTTGAAGTTAACTAAGTGACTGGTTGCAGTCTGCTTTGAGTGTTGCCGAAGGTTGTTTCGAAACCTCAAAGAAAGCAATCGCGATGGATTTTGAGGACTTCTGCAAGTCTCGGCGGCTTTGGCTGTCGCGCCGGGGAAAAGGTATCATTCAACGACTCTGTGTATTACGCTGGTGAGAGGTGCAGCTTTGGTAGCTTGATCGTCGTACCGAGGAGGGAGTGCGCACTCGAATAAGACTTGGGAGATCGAATTCGAGCTTGACTAGTTTTTTTTTTTTTTTTGTGGCAAACTGAAGTTCCTTCTGCGAACTGTATTCATACGTTGGGAAGAGGATTTGCGTCGGGGTGGATGTAGTGGGGCCCACTCTGATTGATCTCCCTATTGTATTGAGATTTTTTTTTTGACACTTTGGCTTCTGCGCAATTCGTTGAGGATATGAGGCAGTGACGTGGGTCCCACCTTCCTGCGTAGAGGGCTCCTTCTTAAGTGGGCAAATTACTAATCCACTTCCCGCGAATTTGGGATAGTTTGGTTTAGGTATCCTATCTTCTTCTTCTGTGTGTATTCTGCAAATTTGGGTCCCTTTTCTGCTTGCGAATTTAGCTTCTTCTCATGTCTGCGATTTGATTTTGGAAGACTTTGCGAGTTAGGTCTGGAAGGCTGTCTGCGATTCTGACTTGAAAGACAGTCTGCGATTTGGCATTCTCTATCAGTCTGCGAATTTGGGACTGCGACCTCATTTTGTCTTCGTCTGCGAACTTGGAGTCTCTACCAGAGTGTGAATTTGGGTTTACGATTTTGACTGCGAATTGGAGACAGCCTGCGATTTTGTACTTTTTGACAACCTATTTCTGTTTGCGACTCTAAACAGTCTGCAACTACGATTTGGGAGGCAGACTGCTATTTTGGCTTGGGGGACTACTTGCGACTTTGAATTCACCTACGACTTTGGCTGACTTCGGATTGGGAGACTGCGAGTTGGGAGACAGTCTGCGAATTTAGCAGCCTGCGAATTTGAGTTTGCAATCTCCTTCGGTCCCGACTTGTGTCAGAAACCTCTGCAAATCAAAATTTCAAAGGTACTGTAATGAGTTCTTTCCTCCAGGCAGCCTCGGGTTAAATTCGAGTCAGCCGGGATCCCCACTCTCTTTTCTTTCTTCTCTTCCTCCCTCTTTCTTCTTCTTTTTCTCTCCCCTCATTTTCGACTCCTCCCTCAATCTCTCTTTTTTTTTTCACGATTTCTCTCTTTTTTTTTTGCATTTTCTCTCTGTGTTCTTCTCTCTCGAACTGACTCTTTTGCATACTCCTGGTGTCTATCAGTTTGTCAATGCGAACTTTTTTCACGAGTTTTTTTTTTCACGATTTCTCTCTCGAACTTTTTTTTTTTTTTTTGCGCTATTTGGTCCAAAAAATGCACCTGTGTCTATCGCCACGAGCAGGAGTTTAATCTGGGTGGCATCCAGCTCGGTCATCGAATGCAGGATTCTGTTTTGGTCGTGTTGGGTGTCTAGCAAGTGCACTAGGTCAGCAAGTAATATAGACTCGAGAGTCCAGATATCGATCCCACAGAGACCTTGATGAGAACTCAGTTTAAGCAAAGATTTTTCTACTGACTGAGGAAAAGAATTTTTGGTTTTGAGAACAGGAAAAACAAAGCAGAATTAAACTACAGAAAAAAAACTTTTGGAGATGAGATGTTGGGGAAGAATGTCAATCCCTCCTAGTTGTCAATATGCAGAATTCTGATTTTATAGCTCAAGTATCCTTACCTTGACTTAGCTTTTGAAACCTGGTTACCCATATACAGGAAATAACTTTCACCTAATCTCTGAACTCCATCACAATCCGAAAACATTCAAATCCTAGGTGCATAAATATAAAAGCTTAAAGATCAACTCTTATTCAGAACAAAAGTGTTTAAAGAGTCAAATTGCTTACCACTAGTCTCCATCACAATCCGGAAACAACTAGTGTGAAAAACAAGTTAACTTTCGCTCATTCTTTGAACTCCATCATAATCTGGAAACATTCAAATCCTAAGTGCATAAATATCAACTCTCTTATCAGAACAAGGGTTATAAAAAGTCACATCACTTTTCCACTAGTCTCCATCACAATCCGGAAACAACTAGTAAGAAAAGCGAGTTGTTTTAGAAATCAAAGAATCAGATGACTAACACAATTCTTTATTGAAATTTAACTTATCTATTCGAACCTCATTAAACTTCAAATATTAATTCAGATAAGAAATAAGCAATGAACTCAATTTCTAAAACAAAAGCGGGATATTTTATTGCTATAAACTTCAAAATTCAAACATAAAACAGCTAGGAGTTCATGACTTCCCCAACAAAGAGAGACTACTCCATGCTAATAGAATAAACACACAAAGAGGAATTAATTACAGCCATTAAACCAAGAAGAAAATTAAGTACAGAAAACCCCCTTTTGAGGACAACCTTTAGCTTCAACTCCTCCTTGACTGAAATCTCTTCCTTCTTTCTCTCTCTTTCTCAACTCCACACTACTAAAAGAATACGAAATTAAACTAAAAATAAGAATTAGAACACTAGAAAACTGGATGCCTTCTGCTCTGCCTCGGATGCCTATTTATACTTGAAGCTCCGCCCAGCACTTGTAATTTGGCCTCTGCCCAGGGGTATGAATTGTGACTTCCCGACCTCAGAATTTGTTGAAATTACATCCAAACCTTCCTTACATAGTGCTTGACCTGTGTACTAAATTTGAAGTCATTCTGAGTTGGAAAACTTGAGATATCACCTTGAGAAGTTGAACTGCTTCTGCTGCCAATTCCAGCACTGGGTCCACCACTTTGAAAATATAAAACTCCACAACCCCGACATGGATTTGCCTGATTTTCCTTGTCATGATTCGCAATCCTCTCAGGAAGTTGTGGTCCAAATTTGGATCCAATTGGAGGTCGGAATCTCCAGATATAGACTCTTCAATCTCGGACTTGTACTTTCCTTTTATGGCAACTGTTTCCTTCTTTGTCTTGGACTTCTCTTCTTGACCATTCAATGCACCTAGACTCTGGAAATATATCATAAAATCTTCGTGGATACCTTCCTTAGCCAATTAGGACTTATTCTTGCAAGTCTGGGCTTGATTGGTAGTCAGAATCCCAAGATTTTTGCAAGTCACGAAGTTGAGTCAGCGGCGCGGTTGCGCCGAATTGTTCTTTGTTTTGGCGCGGTCGCGCCACTGGGGCAGAAATTTTGTTTAAGTCTGGAGCACGGCCTTCGGGTACAATATGAGGAATGATTCTTCATGGCGCGGTTGCGCCACTTTATGCTGTTGAACTGGCGCGGTCGCGCCACTCCTTAGATGCTTTGCCGACTTCCCGAAATAGAACATGACATCTTTGTAAGGAAACAGTGCGGCGCGGCAGCGCCACTGGTAGCGCCCTTGTGGGGCGCGGTCACGCCATTTCACATTCCCGAACTATCCTCCTTTCAGCCTCACTAGCTGTTGGGAATTTTCTGGATTTTTTTGAAATTTAGAACAAATTTTCGTCGCGGTCGCGCCATAATCGGTGCAGTCACACCATTCCTTTTTTTGCTTGATTTTGCTCCTTTTTCCTTCGTTTTTTCTCAGAATTTAGATTTTCTTCTTTTAGAGGGTACCTGAGACACAAAACATGTATTTAAGTTATATTTGTCACTTTCATGCTCATAATCAACTCAAATTAGGAATTTAGGATCAATAATTCATGCATAAATTAGTGTCTTTTGGACACTTATCACAACCCCAAACTTAAACCTTTGCTCGTCCTCGAGCAAAACTCTGAAATAAATACCAGATAGATCTGTAAAGACTTAAGAAAAGTTCAGTGATCCCCCCTACTAATGTTTCAAAATAGATGATTCACTCATTTCCTAATGATGGTTCTTCTTGCTTAGTCAAAACAAATTTCGAATTTTCTTCAAATTTTTCAAAGATGAACATGCCCATACAAGTGAGAAGTCTCAATTCAACTCCATAAGTTAACCATCAGTCCACTCGCCTCTGACCTGAAGGAATTCTCAATTCTGATCAATAGGTCTTTATGGGTTGTAATGAGGCAGGGGTAATGGGTATGATGAAGATTTTTGGTTTTCTTTTGGGTTTTATTTTCCTCCTCATATCCATTTTCTATTTTCCTGAGCATGAATTGGATTTGTGACTTTTTCTCCAAGCTCTTCCACCCCAAACTTATTCTTTTGCATTGATCCCTCATTTTTTTTTTTTCATGTATCTTTGTCTTTGGGTTTTGTTCAGAGTATAGCTTACCTCGACGGTTGACTCAGAGTCCCTAAGCTTGCTGAGGCCCGAGACCCGGTGCACACACGAGGTGGCCTTTCCCTTTACTAACCCACAACCTTTTCTTTTTTTTTCCTTGGCTTTGTTTGGAGTCCAGCTTACCTTGCCGGTTGACTCAGAGACCCTAAGCTTCTTTGAGAGGCCGAGTCCCGGTGCACACACACAAGGTGGCCTTTCTCCTACTCAGCCCATAATTTTTTCTTTCTTTTCCTCTCTTGCTCTTTCTCCCCCTTTACAATGAAATATTTCTATACCCTTCATCCATCCCTCATAACTTCAAAATCTTTATCCATGCTCATTTAAATAGAACACTTCAATAATTTGGAGAATCATGGGTCAGTAAGAAACAAGTTTAATTATCACTAGGCTGGTTCATGTAGCATGGGACATTGAAACAAAACAAGGATCTTTTCGGCCCAAGAGGTTTGATTAAAGGTGATGCAACTTGTGCATTAAAATGGGTGGCTTTGAAAAAGGCTCAAACAATTTTTAAACAGGTGCCTAAATCACCTCAGAATTTTGAAAACCTTTCTCTGTTTCGCCTCAAGTTTTCCTCAGGTTGGTTGTAGTGATTGAAATCGACTTGCTCACTTGTACTTTGTTTTCGAAAACTATTTTTGAAGAAAAATTCTCATCCATTCAAGACAAAGCATCTGAACTAATATATTTTTTCAGAAAGTGAATCATGCTATTCATATGATCAGGGGTTTTCACTGGTATTTTTCAAAGTGTTTATTGGATTTTCTGGTGAAAAAATAGTCCCCTTAAAATTGCATGAAGAGTATCCCACCCCAAACTTAAAAACATGCTTTGTCCTCAAAGCAATAGTAAACATAAGAGTGATAGAGATACTTCCCTGACTGTCTGGGTGGAGTGAGGTTGGATGGATCTCCCTTAGTGGCTTTTGCATTCTGCTCTCATGGGTTAGTGATAAAAATTTGCATAATTTTCAGCAATTGAAAAATAAAAATTGAGTAGAAGTGTCTCTCAGGCATAAAATGTGTCTTAAGAAGAATACCTGCATTGGAGGTTCTGTTGCCTCACCTCTGTAGTGGCCAAATCTCGTAAACCCAGTGGCACGTCCGCGCCAGAATTTTGAGCGGTTGCGCCGATTAATTCCCGAAAATCTTCAGATTCTGAATGCAATTTTCAATATTCCCACTTTGGACAGGTTTTTATTAGTGAGAAGCAGATGGAGAGTCATTTTTTCACATTTTCATTGGAGGAATTATGAAAAGCATGTTTTGAGACAAATTTGAGGGAAAAAGCATAATTTCGTTAATATGAATGGAGATTGAGTACATATTAATGAAATTGCAGTAAATCACACTTTCAAACATAAGCATACACAAAAAGCAAGCTCAAACATGAGTTTCAACAAGAAAAAGTTTAAAAGATATAACAAGAAGTTTGTTTTCGCCTTTTCCTTTTCTTCTTCTTCTTTCATTTTCCAGTTTTGAGTTTTTAAAATTTTTGTGTTTTTCTATTTTTTGAAAGCTGTAAATTTTTAATCTAACCCTATCCCTATCCTAGGTCTATGCAAAGAAATCAAAATCTTATTCAAATTTAAACAAGTCCTAAAAATTTTGAAAAAAAAACTATCCTAACGTACTCAAATAAAAAAATTTCAGCAAATTCAAAAACTCCTACTTCCTATTATTTACACTACCTACTAATCCATGTGATCTAATCCACCAGGATCGAATGGAAACTGGAACCATCCATGCTTGAGTGTGTTTTTGACTTTTGAATGTGTTGCATGGTGATTATAAAATTTGAGTGAATAGCTGGTCACTCTTTCTCTTTTCTGGTTGGCTCTTAGCTTGTTTTGTTCATTTATATTTAGCCAACTTTTCTTCACACTACCCAGACCCAATAAAATTTTAATTTCAACTTTTGTGGATGGTTTACAAGGCTGGATAATGAAAAAATCTATATCTATTGAGAGGAAAGAATGTTCATTAACCTTGGTGTCCTCTATCCTAACTTCTTTATGCTGTTTATGGGGTTTTTCTTCTTTTTCTACCCCATCCCCTTTTTTCTCTTTTCCATCTTCTTCTTTTATCTCTATGATCTTTTCATCTTCTCCCTCTTGAAGTTTCTGAAAATCACAATAACTCTCAGCTCTCTCCATTGTATCTTCCTCTATGAGTTCTGATATGACAGTGGTCATCTGTCCTATTCGTATTTCCAGATTTCTGATGGAAGCTTCTTGAGCGTCAAGCCTGGCTTCAATTTGAGCATTTTTTTTCTTGATTTTCTAGGAACTTTAAAAACATCTCTTCAAGTCTAGCTCTTTGTGAATCATCAATGGTTTCTAAACTAGGTTGTTCATTAGGTGGATCTAACACAGTATCTATTTGGGCAGAATAGTTATCCACAAGAGTGGTCCACCTAGGCCAGTCTTCTTGAGGCTGGGGGGATATGCATGTTGAGAAAAAGAATCACTGAACATAGGAGGGTAATCATACATGAACCTAGACAATTGCCCATGTGGAAAATTGTCCTGCCAATCATTCTCAAAATATGGATTTACATTTTTCTTAGAGAAATAATTATCATGCTCTGCTTCATAGAAACTATTAGGTTCATTATCAACAAAAGAACATGATATATTAGAATCATACCTACATGAATCATGATTATAAGATGCATATGGTTGGGGAAATTCTAAATATGAGTTAGGATATGGACTTATCTCATTCTGCACATAATTCCACCACTCATCTAAGTGCTCTTTCAAGTTCCAGACTTGGTTCATCTAGTGGCTGACCACTAATTCTGACTTTTATGCATGAATCTGGTTCAACCTGAAAAGATAAAAATTTTAATCTCAATCAACAAAATAAAATTCACTTAAAACTTACTCTCAATTCAATGGTCCCCGGCAACGGCGCCAAAAACTTGTTGGGTGTCTAGCAAAGTGCAATAGGTCAGCAAGTAATATAGACTCGAGAGTCCAAATATCGACCCAAAGAGACTTTGATGAGAACTCAGTTTAAGCAAAGATTTTTCTACTGATTAAGGAAAAGAATTTTTGGTTTTGAGAACTGGAAAAACAAAGCAGAATTAAACTACTAAAAACAAAACTTTTGGAGATGAGATGTTGGGTAAGAATGTCAATCCCTCCTAGTTGTCAATATGCAGAATTCAGATTTTATAGCTCAAGTATCCTTACCTTGACTTAGCTTTTGAAAACCTGGTTACCCATATACAGGAAATAACTTTCACCTAATCTCTGAACTCCATCACAATCCGAAAACATTCAGATCCTAGGTGCATAAATATAAAAGCTTGAAGATCAACTCTTATTCAGAACAAAAGTGTTTAAAGAGTCAAATTGCTTTCCACTGGTCTCCATCACAATCCGGAAACAACTAGTGAGAAAAACAAGTTAACTTTCACTCATTCTTTGAACTCCATCACAATCCGGAAACATTCAAATTCTAAGTGCATAAATATCAACTCTCTTATCAGAACAAAAGTTATAAAAAGTCACATAACTTTTCCACTAGTCTCCATCACAATTCAGAAACAACTAGTTAGAAAAGCGAGTTGTTTTAGAAAACAAAGAATCAGATGACTAACCCAAATCTTTACTGAAATTTAACTTTTCTATTCGAACCTCATTAAACTTCAAATATTAATTCAGATCAGAAATAAGCAATGAACTCAATTTCTAAAACAAAAGCAGGATATTTTATTGCTATAAACTTCAGAATTTAAACATAAAACAGCTAGGAGTTCATGACTTCCCCAACAAAGAGAGACTACTCCATAATAATAGAATAAACACACAAAGAGGAATTAATTACAGCCATGAAACCAAGAAGAAAATTAAGTACAGAAAACCCCCTTTTGAGGTCGTCAAGGAGGTCGTCAAGGCTGACTTTTTGTTCCTGTTCTGGTGTTGCTCTTTGGTAACCAAGTGGTGATCTTGTGTGGGCATTGGGTTGTTGAAGGCTGGGTTGCTGGTTGTTATTGTTTGACCATGAAAAATTTGGAAGACTCCTCCAACCAGGATTATAAGTATTGCTGTATGGATCATTAGACCTGCAAAAATTAGAAACATAATTAGCCTGGTCTAAAGAATTTACAGCTTGAACATTACCTGCTTGGCATTCATTGTTGGGATGTCCTCCTCCACATATATCACAAATCTGAGCAACCAAAGAGGGGGTGTGTAATTTTGACAATAGTTTGGTTAGGGACTCGACTTGTGCCTGCAATGCTAATACATGATCAACATTATGTATGCCAGCAACACTTCCTCTTGCACTTTTCTCCAACCTAAACAACTCTTCTTGATGTTGAGGGGAAGAATTATGATAACAATTATCATTATACCCAGGAGGGTGCTCATATCTGAACATGGACGATTGCCCATGTGGCAAATTGTCCTGCCAATCATTCTCAAAATACTTATTTTCATATTGCCTAGAGAAATAATCATCATGCTCTCTTCTATAAGAATCATTAGGTTCATAATCAAAAGAACATGATATATCAGAATCATACCTCCATGGATCATAGGTAGAAGATGCATATGGTTGGGGGAATTCTGAATATGAGTTAGGATATGGACTTATCTCATTTCTGATCTTTGTTCCACCTCTCATCATCGAGTGCTCTTTCCAGTTCGATCGGGTTCTAGTGGCTCACCACTAATTCTGGTTTTATGCATGATCTAGTTCAACCTGAAAAGATAAAATAAATTTTAATCTCAATCAACAAATTAAAATTCCCTTAAACTTACTCTCAATTCAATGGTCCCCAATCAGCGCCAAAACTTGTTGGGTGTCTAGCAAGTGCACTAGGTCAGCAAGTAATATAAACTTCTAGAGTTCAGATATCGATCCCACAGGGACCTTGATGAGAGCCTAATCTAAGTAAAATTTTTTCTATTGATTGAGGTGAAGAGAATTTGGATTTTTGTTAAAAACTAAAAAAGAAAAACAGAATTTGAAACTTTTGGAAAAACTTATGAAGATGAGATGTTGGGGAAAGGTGTCAATTCCTCCTAGTTGTTAATATGCAGAATTCTAATTTTATAGCTTAAGTATCCTTACCTTGACTTAGCTTTTGAAAACCTGGTTACCCATATACAGGAAATAACTTTCACCTAATCTCTGAACTCCATCACAATCCGAAAACATTCAGATCCTAGGTGCATAAATATAAAAGCTTGAAGATCAACTCTTATTCAGAACAAAAGTGTTTAAAGAGTCAAATTGCTTTCCACTGGTCTCCATCACAATCCGGAAACAACTAGTGAGAAAAACAAGTTAACTTTCACTCATTCTTTGAACTCCATCACAATCCGGAAACATTCAAATTCTAAGTGCATAAATATCAACTCTCTTATCAGAACAAAAGTTATAAAAAGTCACATAACTTTTCCACTAGTCTCCATCACTATTCAGAAACAACTAGTTAGAAAAGCGAGTTGTTTTAGAAAACAAAGAATCAGATGACTAACCCAAATCTTTACTGAAATTTAACTTTTCTATTCGAACCTCATTAAACTTCAAATATTAATTCAGATCAGAAATAAGCAATGAACTCAATTTCTAAAACAAAAGCAGGATATTTTATTGCTATAAACTTCAGAATTTAAACATAAAACAGCTAGGAGTTCATGACTTCCCCAACAAAGAGAGACTACTCCATAATAATAGAATAAACACACAAAGAGGAATTAATTACAGCCATGAAACCAAGAAGAAAATTAAGTACAGAAAACCCCCTTTTGAGGTCGTCAAGGAGGTCGTCAAGGCTGGCTTTTTGTTCCTGTTCTGGTGTTGCTCTTTGGTAACCAAGTGGTGATCTTGTGTGGGCATTGGGTTGTTGAAGGCTGGGTTGCTGGTTGTTATTGTTTGACCATGAAAAATTTGGAAGACTCCTCCAACCAGGATTATAAGTATTGCTGTATGGATCATTAGACCTGCAAAAATTAGAAACATAATTAGCCTGGTCTAAAGAATTTACAGCTTGAACATTACCTGCTCGGCATTCATTGTTGGGATGTCCTCCTCCACATATATCACAAATCTGAGCAACCAAAGAGGGGGTGTGTAATTTTGACAATAGTTTGGTTAGTGACTCGACTTGTGCCTGCAATGCTAATACATGATCAACATTATGTATGCCAGCAACACTCCCTCTTGCACTTTTCTCCAACCTAGACAACTCTTCTTGATGTTGAGGGGAAGAATTATGATAACAATTATCATTATACCCAGGAGGGTGCTCATATCTGAACATGGACGATTGCCCATGTGGCAAATTGTCCTGCCAATCATTCTCAAAATACTTATTTTCATATTGCCTAGAGAAATAATCATCATGCTCTCTTCTATAAGAATCATTAGGTTCATAATCAAAAGAACATGATATATCAGAATCATACCTCCATGGATCATAGGTAGAAGATGCATATGGTTGGGGGAATTCTGAATATGAGTTAGGATATGGACTTATCTCATTCTGATCACTGTTCCACCTCTCATCTGAGTGCTCTTTCCAGTTCCAGATCGGGTTCATCTAGTGGCTCACCACTAATTCTGGTTTTTATGCATGATCTAGTTCAACCTGAAAAGATAAAATAAATTTTAATCTCAATCAACAAATTAAAATTCCCTTAAACTTACTCTCAATTCAATGGTCCCCGGCAACGACGCCAAAAACTTGTTGGGTGTCTAGCAAGTGCACTAGGTCAGCAAGTAATATAAACTTCTAGAGTTCAGATATCGATCCCACAGGGACCTTGATGAGAGCCTAATCTAAGTAAAATTTTTTCTATTGATTGAGGTGAAGAGAATTTGGATTTTTGTTAAAAACTAAAAAAGAAAAACAGAATTTGAAACTTTTGGAAAAACTTATGAAGATGAGATGTTGGGGAAAGGTGTCAATTCCTCCTAGTTGTTAATATGCAGAATTCTAATTTTATAGCTTAAGTATCCTTACCTTGACTTAGCTTTTGAAAACCTGGTTACCCATATACAGGAAATAACTTTCACCTAATCTCTGAACTCCATCACAATCCGGAAACATTCAGATCCTAGGTGCATAAATATAAAAGCTTGAAGATCAACTCTTGTTTAAAAAAAAGTGTTTAATGAGTCAAATTGCTTTCCACTAATCTCCATCACAATCCGGAAACAACCAGTGAGAAAAACAAGTTAACTTTCACTCATTCTTTGAACTCCATCACAATCCGGAAACATTCAAATCCTAAGTGCATAAATATCAACTCTATTATAAGAACAAGGGTTATAAAAAGTCACATCACTTTTCCACTAGTCTCCGTCACAATTCGGAAACAACTAGTTAGAAAATGGAGTTATTTTAGAAAATAAAGAATCAGATGACTAACCCAAATCTTTACTGAAATTTAACTTTTCTATTCGAACCTCATTAAACTTCAAATATTAATTCAGATCATAAATAAGCAATGAACTCAATTTCTAAAGCAAAAGCAAGATATTTTATTGCTATAAACTTCAGAATTCAAACATAAAACAGTTAGGAGTTCATGACTTCCCCAACAAAGAGAGACTACTCCATAATAATAGAATAAACACACAGTAAAAAGGATTCAATTACAGCCATGGAAATAAGAAGAAAACAAGTACAGAAAACCCCCTTTTGAGGAACTGTCCCTTAGCTTCCACTCCTCCTTGACTGAAATATCTCCCTTCTCTCCCTCTCTCTCTCAACTCCAAACTAACTAAAAATAATAAAAACCTAAACTACTGTATTTACAACTCGAAACTGGATGAAAACTTGAAGAAAAACTGGATCCAAACTCCCTTTCATGCTTTGCCTCGGACTTCCTTTTATAGTTGAAGCTCTGCCCAGAACTTGTAATTTTGGTCTCTGTCTAGGGGTATGAATTGTGACTTCCCGACCTCAGAATTGACTGAAATTACATCTGAACCTTCCTTACATTGTCCTTGATTGTGTACGAAATTTGAAGTCATTCTGAGTTGGGAAACTTGAGATATCTCCTTGAGAAGTTGAACTGGTTCTGCTGCCAATTCCGGCACTGGGTCCACCACTTTGAAAATATAAAATTCCACAACCCCAACTTGGATTTGTCTGATTTTCCGTGTCATGATTGTCAATCATCTCAGGAAGCTGTGGTCCAAATTTGGATCCAATTGGAAGTCGGAATATTCAGATATGGCCTCTTCAATCTCGGACTTGTACTTTCCTTTTATGGCAGCAGTTTCCTTCTTTGTCTTGGACTTCTCTTCTTGACTATTCAATGCATCTAGACTATGGAAATATATCATAAAATCTTCGTGGATACCTTCCTTAGCCAATTAGGATTTTTTCTTCCAAGTCTGGGCATGATTGGTAGTCAAAATCCCGAGATTTTCGCAAGTCACGATGCTGAGTCAGCGGCGCGGTCACGCCGAATTGTTCTTTGTTTTGGCGTGGTCGCGCCACTGGAGCAGTAATTTTGTTTAAGTCTGGAGCACGGCCTTCGGGTCCAATACGAGGAAGGATTCTTCATGGCGTGGTCGCGCCACTTTATGCAGTCGAATTGGCGCGGTCGTGCCACTCCTTAAACTCTTTGCTGACTTCCCGAAATAGAACTTGGCATCTTAGTAAGGAAACAGTGCAGCGCAGCAGCGCCATTGGTAGCGCCATCTTCATGGCACGGTAGCGCCCATGAGGGGCGCAGTCGCGCCATTTCACATTCACGAACTGTCCTTTCAGCCTCTCTAGCCGTTGGGAATTTCTTGGAATAATTTGAATTTACGCACATTTATCTGGCGCGGTCGCGCAAAAATTGGCGCGGTCGCGCCATTCCCATTTTTGCTTGATTTTGCGTCTTTTTCCTTCATTTTTCCTCAGAATTTAGGTTTTCTTCTTTTACAAGGTACCTGAGACACTAAACATGTATTTGAGTTATATTTGTCACTTTCATGCTCATAATCAACTCAAATTAGGAATTTATGATAAATAATTCATGCATAAATAACTATCTTTTGGACACTTATCAGTCATCATCGCGACCATCTTGACGGTTTGCGTCAGTGAAGTTGTTCTCGAAGTAGATCAAAGTGGAGAAACTTTTATCGGCAACCACATTGGGGAGACGGTCGTCAGTGTTCTCGATTGTGGAGTGGTTGCGGTGGCAGTCGCTGGTGAGATTCGGCATGGAGGAATGGGTGATAGCTCAGCAGGTGAGGTCGCCGGTGTCTGTCAACGAGGTGAGCGGATTGGTGGTAAGCCGGCTGCTGCATTGGGTGCGGCTAAGAGATCGTGGGATATGGTCACGATCGGAGATGTATCGTCGGCCTTCGCTCTCTGTACGGAGGAGGGCGGCGATGAATATGTTCTTTCCACGGGAGAGGAAGTCATGCCCCCTTGTCGCTCGTAGCGCTGCACCAAGGCAGAGACGACGGAACTCCTTCGCGATGGTGGTGACTGAGGTCTGCTCAGAGGAGGAGAGGCAGTGACGGCCAAGTATGTTGGTTTGGCCATGGTTGGGAAAGGTTTGGCTGAGGTCGCGGCTAGCTTGATGGAGGCCGCGGTAGCCTGTGGCACGAACGCAGCATTGAGGCGACGTGCGTCGCGCATGAAGGGAGCCTGTTCGGTGGACAATCTTCTGGCCAAATCCCTAGTCATTGGGCGAGTGGTGGTGGTGGAGATGTAGGAGCGCGGTGGTCGGCCAGAGATGCGGCAGCTGGTCCGCGAGCTCCTGCAGTTGAGCTTGCAGTCGCGGCAGCGCGTGGGTGAGCAGAGCTCGAGGTGGCAATTTGCTTGCCCCTATTGTTGTTGTTGTTGTTGCCGTTGTTGCCGTTGCTGGCCATGGCTGAAGGGTTTTTTTTTTTTGGACGGAGAAGGAGATGAGAGGTAGGAAAAGTCCCACCAGGCATGCCAAATCTGTTTCACCGAAAATCCACCGGCCCGCGAAGAGGTGCGACCGAGAGAGTAACTCGATTATAACAGAGAATTTTGTGGTACAATTGTGTTTGATTATCAGAAAGATGCGAGTACAATCTCCTAGGCTTCCTCTGGTTCGATCTCCGTATGAATTGGGTGAAGTGTAAGCTTCTGACTAGAACATCGAAGTTTGAGTTCTGGAATGAGTGTGCACGAACTGTTGTGGCTTTGGTCGGTCGAATGAAAGTATTTGTGTTCCGCGTGTATCGACTTGTGACGTTGCCGGCGAACGTGTAGAGCTGCTATGGTTTGAACTGTTGAGCGACGACGAACTGCGAGATGTTGGACTTCTCTGGTTCGAAAGAACATCTGTGCGTCAAAATTCTTCTCAATGAAGGAGTTTTCAGACCGTCGTTTTAGAGTGAGAGAGCTTCTGCACTTGTGAACGATTCTTTTGTATAAAGAATTTTTTGAACAAATTTTTCCCAACCCCTGCGACAGAGACTTTTGGCTCTTTATAGCCTGTTTGTGCAGTTGTTGAGGATTTTTCCTGGGAAAGGGGATCGTGACCCCCTTTCTGCTGTTGTAGTTGGCAGAGGAGAGGAGAACCAGGATCATGAACTCCTCAATTGGCTTCTTCGGTTGGCGACCAGACTTGGTCGTTCAACTGTTAAGTTGAGTGGCATTATGACGAGGCATGCTGACTGGTGATGATGCGACGGATTTCTGCTGACTGTGTTGCTGATGCAACAACGTGGTTGGACCTCGTGATGGGCTGCAATGGGGGTCTTCAAGTCTTGACAGAGCCTACCCATGAAGATCGATTGATGGATTGATGGATTTCTGGCCTGGTCGAATTTGGGCTGGCCTCATTTTAGTGCATACAACGCGTATGCTGAATATAAAATATTAGATAATTAAAATTTTAAAATTTTCTTAATATGAAACTGACTCAATTTCATTCTCCTAAAATTTCATCTTAAAATTACTTTTAATTTAAAAGATATTAATTTACATGGTTGATACGAGTATATACATAATCTTCGAAGGAGAAGTTTTATTTCATATGGAAATGAAAATAGATAAAAGTGTAAGCAAAATATGCAAAATTAGCTCAATTTTGTATCCCTAAAATTTCTTCTTAAAATTCTTTTTAATTTAGAATTAATTAACCTTTTAACTTAAATATTCCGCATTGTTCATTATAATTTAGAAGTAATCTGAACGCCACTGTTCATTATAAAAGTTAAAGGTAAAAACTTAAAATACTAGAGACAAACTATGCTTATTTAAATAAATAAAACTACAATGGAAAGCAGAGTCAAAGTTTCTTGTTTAGGAACCTTTCCATACTCGTTAGTGTACTCCATCGATTAATGGAATTTAAGCCCTATGCGCTAATGACCTAATTAAGTGGGTTGGCTTACTTGTTTGATGATCAGCAACTGAATTAACTTCACCCGGCCCATTCATGTGATTCATTAACTTAACTAATAAAAATAGTACCAAACGTGTTTTCAATAGAGGATTAGGATGGTTAATTCAATGAAACTATTAATTACCATACATAAGTTCAATTAGTTTAAAAATTTTATGTAATCCATAGACATTTCAACTAATGATTGAGAAAAGTAATGGATTGTAAAGATAATTATGTGTATCTGCAAGTATTGGCTTGTCTCGTCCGTATTGGCCCGGATATGTAACCCATAATGGCCCATATGGCCCATACATATATATACGTAGGGGGTAATCCAATATATATCAACTGATACGGCATACCGCTTGGCCTAGTTTGAATGAAGTGATAGATGGAGGAATTGCTTCCACTCACTATTGTCTGAGGGAGCAAAATTTTAAGAGACATTTACAACTCATGGTTCGAGTTTTGGCTGAATATCAAACCATGGATGTATGTTGATAAAATATCGAGCCATGGATAAAGGGACGAAAATACTTCTCATTTAATCCGGTTAAACCAACCAAACCGGGCTTGAATCCTCTTCCGGTCCGACTCTCCCTTCCCCCTCCTCAGGTGGAGCGGATGGGCGCTCCGGAGAGGGGCAGAGCGAAGGGGCACGCGAGGGGAGAGGAGCGGAGCGGATGGGCCTTCGAGAGGGGAGGGGAGGGGGGTAGGAGGTTGGGTAGGGTCGGAGAAGGATTCTGGCCCTTGTCTGGAAGAGCTATTTGAGGACCAAAAGTTATTATCAAATTTACTTGAGAGAATAGATTTTTGTATTTTAAATATGTTAAGTGTGGTATTTACTTGGAGGTTTATAAGTTGAAAGTGAAAAAGTGGGTGCAATAGTTTCTTTATTACAATTTGGTTTGATATGTAGAATGGCTCAATCACAAGTAGAATTGAGTATTCAAGTTTCAAGAAATTAGACATTTGTGATTCAACACCCGATAGGTTCTGCTTATATTTGTAGCTTGAACTCATCACACAATAGATTCTGCTTATATTGTTATGAATCTAATAAAAATGTAGTTCCTAAATTGTCAATAGCATAAACTTGAGTACTTAACTTATTATAAAAAGAAAAATAGAAATGCTAACCGTGTATTCACACATCATACCAGATAATGGTTTGGGCATTGTAGCTTGGGATTACACTATCCTGATGCCAAACAACCTCATTTTTCTGTAAGTCTATGAATCTCTCCTTGCAAATATCTCTTCTCTTCGATCTAATCTTGAGAGGCTGGTATTTTCTGTTATTTGGGTTTGTTTCTCTTCTTTTATATGAAGAGTACCTTTGTTATAAATTTTGTGCTTATATGTTATAATTTAGCAAGTTTAAGACATAAATTTGTCTAAAAAAGGAATGATTTGAAGAAAGACATTGTCTTGATATTGGTTGTAACCAAGGTTTCATGACTATTAGTATAGGTAATCTTTGCTACTATGTTGTTATGGTATTAAGTTTCTAGTGTTTGTTGATAGTCTTATTTGTGTTTTTTATTTTTTATTTTACTGATGATTCAACTCTAAATATCTTTTGGTTAATGTGAGTAGCAAAAACATTTCTCCTGCAAGAGCATTGTTAGAGTAGGCATCGATGAAAGTCACAAAGCTCTGAACCTTTGGTAAAAAATTATTATATTTTATTAGGGTCCAAATGACTTTTTCCCTTCTTGCAATTTTTTGTTCCAATCACAATAAATTGATTGAATTTGATTAGGATTTATTGGAGTTGTTACCTCTTAGTGGAATCTTTGAGTCCTTATGAACTCGAGTACTTGTATTTGTGGTTGCCAATCCTTGTTAAACTCGAGTACTTGTATTTGTGGTTGCCAATGCTTGTTGAACTCGAGTACTAGTATTTGTGGTTGCCAATACTTGTTGAACTCGAGTACTTGTATTTTGGTTAGTTTGGTGAGAAATGTGAATGTACAATTTTGTATTTATAGTCTTTTTTTACCTTTTTGTGTATAATACAATTGTGAGATATTGAGATGCTACAAACATCTCGAATATTAGTTGCTCTTATATTTTGAGATGCTTCTTAAGGTATATTCTTGTATGGTTGTAGATGTTTTGACATTTCATCTTAAGCATCATTCATTTGCTTTTGTAATAGACATGTTCTGAGAGAATCTTTAAGCTCAAAATGGTAGAGCAATCAAATTAATAATTTGAAAGGGTGGTGGTTCGAATCCACCAGGATCCATATTATTTATGTTAGATTATTTTGTGTATCTCTTTTATTTTTTAAATCGAATTCGCCTTTTTATCTAAAATTTGAAATGCAGCTCTTCATTAAGCTCTTGACTTATCTAAAATCCTTCCCTCCCACACTTAGATTTAGAATCTAATTCTAACCAACGCATGAGACAATTTGAATGTTCCAAAAGGGTCACCTGAGAGTACATTTCCCGTTATAACATTGTACTTACCCTATTTATAATGTTGTATTTTTCTTGCTTGTAACATTGTACATAACCTGCTAATAATGCAGTACAAAGCACACTAATAACATAGTACTTACTTTATTCATAATGTTGTACATTTTTAACTAATAACATAGTACTTACCCTGTTTATAACCTTGTACAAACCGGTTGCCTAAATTGCCAATAGTGACGTTGTAGCGTTGTGAGACAGGGACTTGGGTGCCTTTAGAGCTAGCAGCGACGTCATGGCGCCCATGTCGTCCAACGCTTGTAATGCGTATTCGAATGCCTTAGCTTGTTTAAAATATTGTACTTTTTTAGCTAATAACATAGTACTTACCCTGTTTATAACATTGTATTTTTCTTACTTATAACATAGTATTTACCTTATTTATAACATTGTACTTTTCTAACCAATAACATAGTTCTTACCCCGTTTATAATGTTATACAGACCGGGCCCCTAAGGAGCCAATAGTGGTGTTGTAGTGCTATAAAACAGAGAGTTGGGCACTTTTAGTGCCATCAACGGCATCATGGTACCCATGTGGTCTAGCACTTGTAATGTCTATTCGGGCGCCTTAGACTATTTATAACGTTGAACTTTTCCCGCCAATTACACAATATTTACCCTATTTATAACATTGTACATTTTTTTGTTATAACATAGTACTTACCTTGTTTATAATATTGTACTTTTTTAGCCTATAATGTTGTACTTTTCTAGTCTATAATATTGTACTTTTCTAGCCAATAACATAGAACTTCCCCCATTTATGACGTTGTACAAACCTGGCGCTTAAGGCCCCAACGTAGCGTTGTGAAATGGAGAGTTGGGCGCCTTAAGCGATAGCAGCGGTGTGGTGGCGCCCATGTGGTCCAACACTTGTAACATAACCAGTTTATAACATTATACTTTTCCGGCTTATAACATTGTACTTACCCTCCATATAACATTGTACTTTTCTTTCTTTATAATGTTGAAGATACCTTGTTTTTAATGTTGTACTTTTCCTACTTATAACATAGTACTTATCCTATTTATAACAATGTATTCTTCCTCTTTATAACATAGTAATTACCCTAAATTATATTTTTCCTGCTTATAACACTGTACTTATCTTATTTATAATATTGTACTTTTCTTGCTTATAACATAGTACTTACCCTATTTATAGCGTGGTACTTTTTCTACTCTTAACATTGTACTCACCCTGTTTATAACGTTGTATTTTTCCTACTTTTCCTCTTTTCACACATTTGATTCAAGGGATTACAGAATACAAAATAAAAGTACTTCTCCATAGTCAATTGATATATAAATTTCCTCAAATTTCATAGAAAAAATATATTGGGAAAAGGCTTTGAAGAGTATAGAACAATAAATAGAAATCGACTAACTATTTAAGAGAATAGCTTGAATAACATCCTCTATACAACCCATCCCAATTCCAAACCACATGTGCCTCAAAATCTCACGCTAGAATAACATTAGCTTTCATGAACTCTGACATTCTCTACCAAAATTGGATCGATAATCCAAAGACTTAGTGAGATGTTCAACATATGTAAAATTAGGATCAGACCAATGTCATCTCGCTCACAATTCTTTTCGCATTACTATCGCCTTCATACCAACCTGCAAATCTTCTCGACGACAGATTGAGGTACATTGTCCAGCAAGTTTATTTGCGTTGACGTCGTGGTTATCTTGACATTTCTATTACAAGGAAAAAATGAAGCATTAGAAATCATCCACAACCATTTTATAATAGTGTACTTATTTGCTTATAACATGGTATTTATTCTATATATAACATTGTATTACAAGTTCATTATGATGTATTTAGTTACTTTATAATATTGTAGATTACGCTTTCATGTTTAAGTAACACTATGTACACAAAGATTTGATAGTTATAGAAGATTTTCCTTCTTAGAGGAATGATCAGATGAAACATACGTGCTTGAAATACCTTGCAGGGCTATAGATTGTGTTCTATCTGTTACATTCTGTCTTCGACCAAATTGATACAATGATACTATACTAACTAGGAGTAGATTGGACAAAGTTCTATTTGTTACAATTCTATCGGATATATGGTTAGTTTAGAAGACTAGTAAAGAATTGAAAACATTCAGTATGTAGGCAATTGACTCTACTGGGAGTCGAACTCAGAATCCCTAGTTACCTAGTGCCTTACCGTTAGGCCACAAAGTCTCAATATTACACAAACTCATTAGCTTCTAGTTTCACAATTCTAAAACATTTGTAGTCTTCTAACATAACAATCACAAATAGCAATCATCAATTTTACAAATAAATCAAACTGCTTAAAAGAGCATGCAATACAAGCATGCAAGAGGGCCTATAATGAACTCAATTATTAAAAAAAAATGAGTTACAAATCAATTCAATTTTGAAGAGCATACTTAAAGACTTTGAGATTCACTAAAGTAAAACGTAGAAGGATAAAGAAAATAAAGGGAAGAGATAAAGAAACAAGAGGAAAGGAGACAAAGGAGATGATTCAGAAACAATTTCGTTCTGGTTTTCTTCTATGTTTTTAAATACATTAATGAAACTATTTATAATATAAGGAGAGGTAATTACAGGTATGATTGGTTGTTTACATGGTAGATTGGACTGATTGATTGATTGTACATATGGTAGATTGGGGTGATTGATTGGTTGTATACATTGTAGATGCAGAGAAAAATGGGGTGATTGATTTGTTATATATAAGGTAAATGGAGAGGAAAATCAGGAAAAATCTTACCAGATTTTATTCCCTAATTTATCTCTTTATTCACCTTTACTACTCATAAATAAGATTCAATCAGGCCAACATATTTTTGAGCCATGGCAATTTTCACTTTCAACATATAATATAAACTTGAAAAGACTTCTATAAGGAACTAAAGCTTTTTTAAGAGAAAGAAGAATGGACTTTAACATACAGAGTTCCTGAGATTATCATAAGTCTTTTCTCTCTTTGTCCACTCAAGTAGATCAAGGGTTGCAACTATGCTGAAACTGATCTTTGATGATTGATAGGATGGCATGAAGAGAAATGCTTTTTTCTCTTTTCTGAATAAAGAATACTCATACTATATAATTGTGTCCTTGCCATGCTTGACAATCCTTTTTCCAGGTAGCAATGTTTGAGCACATGAACAAAAGCTTTCACAAAATTCAACAAAGAGTGTCAAATACCGTCATCAAGAACAAACACCTCTCCATGCTCGAAAGGAGATATAGTACCATCATCAATATTCAAGTATGGGTCTGCACTATTACAAAAGCTAGGATAAGTTTCAGTAACAATAAAAGCAAGTTCAACCTTTATTTAAATAAAAGAAGAAACAAAACATTCGAATTTTGATGTCATCTTAAACAGAAGGAAAATGATGAACAGATTCTAGAGTTATAAATTAGCTAGTTGAGTAGAAAACAGACAAAGAGAACATGAAACAACGAATGAAAGAATCATCAAGGAGGTATCATAGATCAGAGAGATCAAACATCTACAAACAAAAGCACATGTCACAAAATATGTGAGAATAAGGCTACTGAGTAGAAGGAAAAATGAAGACTGCACATAATCATAACAAAAAAATTAGCAAAAACCAATTGGAACAAAATAATGATTAAACAAGCAAAAATGCGTTCACATTCTCATGCAAGAGGAAACAAAACAAATTAGTACTATTCAAATGGAATGAAATAATGAACAAACAGACCAAAAAACATGTGAAAGACATAGAAAGACAGAGAGCAAGAGAGAGACAAAGAGACAGAGAGATAAGAGAGAGAGAGATTGGCAGAGAGTGACAATGATAGAGGGATGAGAATGAGAGAGACAGAGAGTGAGAGTGAGAGTGAGAGTGAGAGTGTGAGAGAGAGATGAGAGTGAGAGAGACTGGGAGAGAGCGAGAGCAACTGAGAGACGAAAAGGAGAGAGACATCAAGAGAGAGAGAGAGAGAGCGAAAGTGTGAGAGAAAGAAAGAGAGAGAGTTCCTAAAAAAAGAAAGAAAGAGAGAGCAATAGAGAGAGCGATAGTGGAAGAATGACAAAGAGCAAGAGCCCAATAAAGAAATACATGTAGAAGTGACAACTGCAACTGACAACGGCAATGGATGATGGCAGCAACAGACGACGGTAGAGGACAACGACGGTAGCGGACAACGACGGTAGCGAACAACGACGGTAGCGGACAACGACGGTAGTGGACAATGACTATTCAAGGCGAGATTCGGACGATGACTTTGGTTAGGGTGAAATGAGGGGAAAAAAGACGTAATCGGTTCTATAAGGTAAACTATTGAAGCTTCTGGGCTGGTTCTCTTTAGGTGAACCATTTAAGCCACTTGGCCAGTTCTTAGCTGGTTTAAGAAGGGGTAAAATATCCAAGAATGTACTATTCTATCAAAATCCAAATTTGATATATAGTTTGATATTTAAATTAAAGTGGATATATGATCCATAAAAGACCCCATACAAAATCGGCAAGTGTTCTTGTTCCTCTAGACCTATCCGATTGATAATACATGCAACATCTAGATCTACAAGAAGGGGTTTAAGTCTCAAATAACATTTTAAACCATATAATGTTTCAATTTTTTTTTTAAATCTAAATGTAATAAATAGCATCACCAGTACACCCACTGCCCACAACCTCAAGATTTAAAAGAAGTAATGAAAGTTCATTTAGGTATTAAGGACCCGTTTATAGCGATGTTTTTAACTCCGTACGAAAACGTTAGTAAACAGATAACAAAGTAAAGAACACACAATATGATATCACAGTTCAAAACCAGAATAGTTCCAAATCTGCAGGGCTGTATAGCCCAGGATGGAAACGATCGATTATAATAACATGTGTTACAAACCTTCACCACCAAGGTTTCACAAGGGTGTTAAAAACACCTTCGTTAACATAACTAATATTGAATACCTTTTTAAGCTCCTTCCTTGAACGACTTACTCAGGGTGAGTAATCTTGTTATCATCCACACTGAGACTCCTCCTCAGTGTATGAATTCGACAAGAAAGCTTTAGTCTGTCTTCAACACAGACTGTACCGATGTTAGAAACATCGCTTGACACACCTTCATCTTAACTCGAGCTTCTCAGAAAAAAAAAATTATGAAGACTGATAGGGTATAATATTACTTAGGAGTTTAGGACTATTATGTGTTATAATTAGTCATGTTAGGTTAGTTTTACATCTATTTATATTAAATTCATGTTTGTTAGTTCAAAGCTAATCTTTATTAACTTTTTATGCAGGTTTTCAACATAAAAGGACATTTGGCATATTGGCTCAGTAAAAATCCGAATTTTCCTTATTTAAATTTCAAGGGAAATCAATAAGACACTTTCAACTATGACCAAGGCAACTTAGGAGGAGATTTGATTGGGTTTTGAGAGATTTTTGGGAAGAAAACTAATAGATCCAATTTTGGAGGAAGAAGAGAAATTTATGGATCTGAATAGAAGCAAAGTTGGACTCAAAACCTATATAAAGGAGCATAATTCCATGCAATAGGACATCAAGGAGAAGAGAAGCAAAGCATTTCAGAAACTGAAGGAAGGAAGAAATTGTTTCCTAGAGGATCGACCTTTGGAGTTCAAGAAAACCAAGTTTGTTCTTGTTTTCTATTTTAATTTCGATTTTCTCTGTTTAAGATCATCTTCTTTTCATTCTTTCATTATTGTTCTCTGTTTTGAAGCATCAAGCAAAGTTTTTCATTTGGAATCTATCTCTCTTAACTCACTTTGATGTACAATTCAAGTTTTGCAATTAATTTGGATTCTGTTTAGATTGAAAGATAAGTTCATTGCAATTGGCTTACTCTTCTTAGTGATATTCGAATAGAGAAGTTAAGAAGAGTGATGATATTAACTCTTGCCAAATTTACCTTTCTTTTGAATGGTTAATCGAATGGGAGCTTTTTCTAATAAGAGGCAAAAATACGATTTATGGCTGAAGTCTTTTTCTAAGAAAGGACTTTTGTTTAGCTTGAACATATTCAAATTGATTTGATAACTTTCTGAAAAAGTGTTCTTGAATCATTTTGAAGGGTCATTTCCTAAAATAAGGTTGACACAATTATAAGCTTGCTAATTCCATTTTAATTTCTAAATTCTTGATTTGTATTACAATTTGCTAAGAGACTAGATTTCCTAATGTCTTTTCTCTTGATCTCATTCAAGTTATTCCTTTTTGTAAATTTTTAGATTCTTTTACAAATCCTCATCATCTGTTTCTCAAACCTTAACAAAGATTTCTAAATTTTTTTCATCCAAATTGGTCTCTTGGGACGATATCTGGACTCACATGTTCTATATTATTTGAAGGATCTAGTACACTTGCTAGTGTCAATTTCGATCCATCAAAGACTATTTAACTCATAATAAACACGAACTCTCTCTCCAAAATACTCTCAATTGCTTCTTGAATTCGTATCTTGTGCTTTGGTGTCCACACCTTTAAGTAGTCCTTTTTGTGAGTACATATGGCATGATTTGTGCTAACATATGTGAGTGAGGATCAGATTGAAATACAACCTGCCTGTCCTTCCATATATAAAACTGTCTTCTGGCTTGATTATCTATCACACTATTGGATCTCTATTCATACTTAGTTTGCCGTAATCAAGAATCTCAATCATTCCAAATATAAAATCGTGCCAGAAATTATATCAAAACTCTAGTTATTTCATATATAATAATACACCATAAATTATATCCATTATATAATATTTTTTCAAAGAATGACAAATATACCCTCAGATGTGTACACTAATAATCTCCCCCTTTTGGCTTTCTTTGACAAAACAATCTTCTACTTCTGAATATGTTGACTCCAAATCCTCAAGAAATGTTCAAAACATCTTCTCCCACATTGTCTGTATCATTGATGGTGTTTGAAACATCATCTCCCACACCAGCACGAACATTGTCTGTAATATTTCCCGAATGACTTTCCTTGTATTAAACATCATGTGAAACAATATCAATAGCAATGACAATGTGTACATTCAGTACATCAAAATATATCAAAATATATCAAATCATCTCTCCCCTTTTTTACATAAGAAAGATAAAATTGCAATCACTATTGTGTGCAGCGGTATTGCTCCTTGTAGACACAAAAATGTCTTACTAATAAGTTTTTAACATATCATGCACAACATCTTTGTGATGCCTTGGTTTATTTACTCCAGGACAAGTGTAAGGCACACCCACTTGTCTTTTAACTCCCTTTTTGAAGTATTAGCTGTTTAGATAGCACACATGCTCAAAGTTCCTTCCAAGAACTCAAAGCAACGATCATCTAACATATGTTTACCTTGCATACATTACAAGAAAAAAAAGTTGTAGTTACAATTTTTTTGTCACAAAATTCTTTTTGTAACAACAAAAAATGATTTTGTCACGAAATAAAATATTTCGTAACAAAAAGGAAAGAATTAAAATATGTTTTTTAAAAATGAGAATATTTGTCAAGAAGAACTCAGTTTCGTGACAAGTAAAACTCACGGGAAATTTTATTCTTCCCGCGAAAGTTTATAGTTACAAAATTTAACTTTGTGTAACTCAAAAGAATTATTAAATTTATTTTTTGTTATGAAGGTAATTTCGTAACAGATAAATTTATTTTTTGTCACGAACTTTAAATAATCGTGACAAATAAGAAACGTGAGAAATTGAGTGAAGTTGTTGTTACAAAATTAGATATTCATGACAGATAAATTGAGACAAATAAAAAATGCAGGAATTTTTTCATATGCTATGAGAAGTTGTTGTTACAAAATCAGATATTTGTGATAAATAAATTCGTATTAATTTGTTTATTTATTTTCTCAATAGTTAATTTAATTACTATATTTTGATCCCCATAAATGTTTTATTTTACCACTTTTAATAGTTGCCAGTATATTTAATTTCGTAGTTAAATGATGTTATTTTTTTGCAAGAAAATTAAAATTTAGAGAAAATTTTTTATATAACTTTTTATATAATAATTGAAATTTGTATTTAAAATGTGCAACTTAGCGTTTTTAAAAACTAATCTGGCCTTAAAACCCAATATGTCTAGTCGAACTTGGTTAGACCGGGCTGTACCAATGGTACAACCATTGAATACTATACTGTATATAGTTTTATATATTTAATATTTTAATAGATCAAAAATACAAAAATTAGTGGTGGTTATATTGAAAATAGTTATGTCAATAAGAATCGAATTGGGCTCCGATTTGGGTTCAATTAGGTCGGACCGGTTGGTTCGATTATTTTTAAAAACACTACTAATTTTTATCAAATATTTTATAAAATATGACATGTTAAATCCCATATTAAAATAGTTTCTTATTAATTATTTTAAAATACACACAATTATTGAAAACTATATCATTTAATAAAATTTAATTTTTAAATCCTTGAATTAGCTTAAAATAAATTTAGGATATTTATAAAATCTATATATGTAAGTCAACAAATTATTAAAACTAAATTATTAGGTAGATAAATAAATTAATTTAATATATAAAATAAAGCCATTAATTGTGTATATGATTTATCTAAAAAATATACTATATATCATACTACTCATTTACATATCTTAGTGATATTAGAGACAAAAAATTGATTACATTTATTTATTAAACTATTAATTATTTTAGCTTATTAAAACGTGATTTTTGATCGTACATGTATAAATAATATATGGTATTTGTGAATTGGAATTTGTATCATATAAATCAAGAAAAACTCAAGGTAAAATATTTAAAGATTTAACGAATGAATAAAGGAGCTTATTTGTCACGAATTACACGAATTACATCTTTCGTGACAACAAACTGAGCTATTTGTGACGAAATATGTAATTCGTGACCAAAAACTGAGATATTTGTCACGAACAAAAAATTGAGATTCGCGGGTCTCCTAAAGGGAAGCCGAGGAGTTCCTTGATTTAGGAAAGGAGATTAGATATCCCCTTCTAAGGGGATTCCATAGGAAGAGATTTCCTTGCAGAGTCCCACTTGAACAAGACTGCGCCAGAATCCAGACTGGGACCGAGCTCGGGGGAGTCAACCAAGTCAGGGCGGGGACCCGCCGCGCCTCAATCCAGTTCGCCGTCACCAAACTCCAACTCGCCGCCAACATCCATCGCAGACACTCCAGTCTGTCGTCTCACTCCAGTTCGCCGCAGCATCTCACTCCAGGTCACTGCTCGCAAACACTCCCCGAACTTGGGGAAGACGACCAAGTTAGAGTGGGACCAGAAAATCCTTTCGTCTTCCCGCATTCATCGACTTCGATTTCTCAGTGTTCGTCGAAGCTTTTGCTCTCAAGCCGCGGATTCATTGCTCTCAAACTGGCGTTCGTTGCTGTCAAGCCAGGGATTATTGCCGCTGCCTTACTTTCAGTCTCAACGAGTTGAATCGTGCTCTGCTGGTAAGTTCTCCCATGCTCTGCACCTCTCGAACTTTCTCTTTTCTCTCAATGCTGCTATCCTTTTTTCTTTTGGTTCGATGGATTATTGTCTTTATTTATACAACGCTTAACCTCTCAATCTTTTAGAATTTCTGTTTCATTTAAGAAGAATTTATGTTTCGTTTCAGAAAAATTTCTATTCGTGTTTCTTTTCAGAATTCCTGTTTCGTTTTTGAATTCTTGTTTCGTTTCATAATTGGGGCCTGCGTGGCCTATTATGATCAGAAGGCAAGAGGGTCATATCAGTAGCTATAATCAGTTATGCCAGCAACCTTCTGTTTGTCAGAGAGGGGTTTCTCTATAGAAGCTTGTTGTAAGAGGCTTTACTCTTGATATTTCGTTTTTTGGTTTCTGACCTTAATGAAATGCCTTTTGCTAAAGAAAAGGGAAAATTTTCTCAACCAGTGAGCATTTTCCCTTATGATTAGTGTATTCGGGTGTTTCAGTTATTGAGCTATTACCATGCACAGATTCTTCTGTCAGTGTAAGCAGCTTGTCATTGGGGCAGCATGTTGGTTGAATATTTGATGTCTCGCATCTTCCAAATATTTGAGCGGATAGAGCTGTCAGTGGGTATTCGTTAAGAGTCTATTTGAGATCCATTTCATGATGGTTGTGTTTAGATTAATCCCAGTGAACTAATGGATATCCAATAATATTTAACTAATGTCATGAGAAATATTTTGTTGTTCGTAAATGCCTTTCTCTTTTTTCATCTCATCACTGCTGCAAAACTATGGAAAGCCACTTTGAGGCAGATTCAATTGGGTCGATTTACTCCTGCTTAAGGAACTTTTTGGAGTCCATTCTTAGCAAGGAAGGAAATGGATTGATTCATTATACAAGGGCAGAAAGAAATGCACTGCTGGATCTTATTATGTTGATACTAAGAGATTGAAAAAACAAAAAAAGAGAGCAAGTGCAGCAGTAAGCCAAACCCAGCTTTTTTTTTTTTTAATGTCAAGCTCAACTCCTCTTGCTACTTTCACTTTTTTGGCAAAGTCCATCTTCCTCTCTTTCCTCTTGTTTCTCTTCTCTCTTCTTTCTGTTGTTTTTACTCCCGTTTCTGCATCTACTTTATCAAACAGCATGCTTTTTTAATAGCATGGAAAAACAGTTCCCATCAAAATGGTGTACTTAACAATGGAAAATAGATGCTGACCTCATGTCTTAGTGAAACCTCCTGTTCTTGATAAAGAAAAAAATACATGAAATGCCCTTTGTGCAACTCTAAAATTTAAATGTGTATTTGTTTCAGCCAGAAAAAATGCACAAATTTTGTTACATTAAAAAAAGGTGCAATTTGGTTGGATAGAAGCATGTATTCCATATTATCTTAAAAATTTGATTTTACCAAACTGGTAACATGTTTAATGCTGGTCAACATAGTATGCTGTTTGCCAGATGCCTTTTCCCATATTTAAGTCTCAAAAATTTCATTCTCTCCACTGACCCTACCATGGATATTTCAATCGAAATCGTATAGAGCCTTTAGTTCTGATATCTAAAAAAATGCTCGAGCTGCCTACTTGTGGAATTCAGCCAATTTCTGTTACTAGAAATTAGTTGCTGAAATATGAAGGGATAAGAGAAGGGAACCTGGGATTGCAATCTTTGTCATTCGACAGCAAGCTGCTAGGTTAATATATGAAATTGAGTTATCTACCCCATTACTCATTCTTTTATGTACCATTTTGAGGTAACACCTTTAGTGTCTTCTCAGGTACCTCAAATATGCTCTGAGTTACCTGAAACATGTTCTAAGTTAGCTAAAACATGTTCTGAGGCACCTCAATTCTATGTACCTGAGATCCCTAGATGCTCTGTTATTGTTTCAGAGACAGTTGGTATATATTATAAACCCAATTTGTACAAGTTAAAGAAATTTATGGTTTATTGATTTCTCTAATTGCTTTGTATTTTTTAATTACAGAGACTAATGCATCCACCCATAGACGGGGTCGAGGACCAAGTAAGGGGACCAAGGTGGAGGAAATTTATAAACTTTTGGGTGGGAAGATACCTACTAACATTGGGAAGAACAGGAGGGATGAAGGAGTGTACTCTTAGTATCTTACCCATCATGTGGGTAACGCAGTGAGATCACACTTGAAGCTAAAAGTAAGAAAATTCAAAGATTTAAAGGATGAAGACTTCACAGATGCAAATGCCTTATTCAGGTAAATTATAATTGTTAATTTTTGTTTGAATGCCTTAAGTATGACATTTTTATTTGTGTTTTTTAGGATAAGTTTGATATTGAGTTGGCAAAATAAGAACATAAAGACTGCATCCATGGGATTATGATGGATCTATACCGAAAATATGGAGGTCAATTATATTTTTGGTATAAGAAACATGGAGGCTTCCTACAGGGCAAATTAACACCTTATTTTGGAGTATCATTAGAGGATTGGGAGTATCTATGTGAGCATGTCTTCATAGATGAAGCGTTCAAGGTAATTCCAAACCCTTGGAGGTTTAGTAGATATATAGAGTGGATAAAAAAAATTATTATATATAATTCTTATTGCAAAACCAATCCAAAAAAAATCAAGTCAACATTAGGAAGAAGAAAGTGCGGCACACCACAGGTCAGATGTCGTTTCAACGAGTTTTTGCAGCTACGGTAAGGAAAGCCTTGATGACATAATTTATTTTCTATGAAATATTTCATAATTTGATCAATTATTTATTGGTGTTGATGGTGTTTTATAGAAAGAAACTAGTAGGATCAATCAATTCAATCTAAACCACTATTCTGACAAAAAAGGGTGGGGTACTGGAGCTAAAGAAAAATATGTAAGTTTTATGTTTAGTATATATTACAAATTTTTGTCCTAGTTACTCACTAAAATGGACTGGTTCAAGAACACTATTTTTGTCATATTTCTTAGGATGAGATGTTTAATGCAAAAGAAAGAGTTTCATAGAGTGGTGAAGTGGATGATGAGAGAATTGTTGCAGATGTCCTCGGGGATAGGTCGGGTTACAATAAAGGGCAAGACACTACACAACAGCGTATTCCTCGAGGACCTCGTGGGATTTCTTCTTCTCAGCAAGTTGAAGTTATGGTGACAGGGATACATGAAGAATATGTACAAGAGATACAAACACTGAAAGATGAAAATGCATCTATGGGGGTAGAGCACAATCAAGAGACAACAATTACGGGAAGAAAATAACAAACAAAAGCAGGAGATTCAACAATTACTAGATGAAAATAGGCAACAAATGCAAGAGATGCTTGGGATGATTCGTAGCATACAGAGTACCAAGAGGAAGGATACGTGAGCATCACACACTTGTGGGTTTATTTTGTTTTTCGTCAAAGCAAATTCATTGCTCTTACTTTTGTGTATTTTAAATTTTATATTATTTTATATAATTAAAAAGTTTTTTTTTGCCTATTAATGGTGATTATGAATATTGTATGCCTCAATTTTATTATTATATAGGTTTTTATATCGTATATTTTTGTTAATTAGGTAGTTGGTATTTATAAATTTTGAGTTATTATGAACATTTAATGTTTTAATTATTTTTATGTAGGTTTTCAAAAAAAAAAAAAAAACAGGTTTGTCACGAAATAAGAATTATATAGGCTTCCTAACAAAAAATAACAGCACAAAAAAAAAGCCCATTGAAGTTTTTTAGTCATGAAATTACCAATTAAGTGACAACAAATAAGACAAATCGAAAATTTTTTTGATTGAAATTAATGTCATGAAATATATATTTTATAAATAATAAAAAATTCAAATAAAAATTAAAAGTCTATATTTTTTTTAACGAAAATAGTTTTCGTAATAGATGGGAAAAATTAATTGTTATGAACTTTAGGTTTCGTGACAAAAGTGAGATTTAAAATTTTTTTTTTTAACTTTATTTGTTACTAATTTAGTGTTTCATAACGAATGGATAAAAATTAATTGTTACGAACTTCTCGATTCGTAACAATTAGGAATCTTTGTTGTCAAGAAAATAATTGTCGTGACAAAAGAGTGATTTAAATTTGTTTTGATTTCTGTCTTTATTTGTTACGAATTTATAGTATCGTGACAAGAGGATGGGCGCTTCTGTCACGAACTCTTACTTTCGTGACAAAAATTATTTGTCACGGAAATGTGGTTACGAACCTTTTGTCACGAAAAATTTGTAACTTACGGCTTTTGTCACAAATTTTAGACTTTTTGTTACAAAATTCTCTCGTGACAAAAGCTATTTTTTCTTGTAGTGATAGTTTGTACACAAAATTCATCCAGCAATACTGCTTCTGCATTTTTTAGTTTCAAAGATGAAGTATAACAAACGAATCAAATTCTATGGTTTACTTTCCTTTTTCTTGTTTTTATACCTCAAATTATTTCTTCATTAGGATGATTTCTCAGAAATCTGGAAGACGACTCTTTGGTAGTGGATATATCAATGGTTGGAGAAGAATCTGACGATGTATATAGGGATATTTCATCTTTTTCTAGAGCATGGTCTGGACCACCATTTGGAACAACATCTAGAACAACTTCTGCTTCTTTCTGTACAACTTTCTTGTGAATGGCATTAGGCTGCTCTCCAATTTGGCATTTTACAAATTCTTTAACTTCAACAAACTTCGACAAGCCTTTGACTACATATTTCAAACTTTGATAATGGTCATGTCTTTGCCTTTGATTCCACAGTTGGAAGTTTGTTATATAGGTGTTGTAACACTGCATCTAACTTAGCACTTTATAACAATTATAACTAGTACGAATACCTTCCATAGTCGGATTGTTATTACTGTCATACACTAAACATTTATCTCTGATAAACTTTATGAACAATCTTTCATTGCACAATTGACTTATACTAATCAAATTAGTTTTAAATCTTTTCACATATAACACATTCTTTAATCTTGGAAATCCATCAACATTTAGCTTACCTTTTCCCAAGATTATGCCTTTAGCTCCATCTCCAAATATAACATGACCAGACTCACTAGAGTGACGTTGCTCAGCAATTTTTTATCTCTTGTCATATGTCTGTAACATCCACTATCAAAGTACCAAACATTATTAGCAGCAGTGGTTAACACATGATAAGCATTATGAGACTTAACAGATTTCTTGACCCAAACATATTTGTATTTCAAGTAATTTTTTGGAAGCTGTCTACTACTGAATTTTAGATCCTGAAATAGCTTATAGCACTGGAAGTGAAGGTGTCCTAAAGAACCGCAATAATAGAATCCCTTAGGTCTTGAAACCAAAGGGGGTAGGATCTTCTTAACTCCCTCTTTAACAAACACAATAGGTTTGGAAGATGATTCACCTGTTTATCCGAGACCACTCCTATCACAACAGTTTTTGCCCTGGGTCAGAATTTCATCAAGCTTACCTTTCCCTTTTTCAAGATTCTTTAGTGTCTATTTTACTTTGTCCACTTTTGTTTATAAACCCTCGATCAACTTTGTCTGCAGCTCTATTTGTGTGGTTTTCTGCATAATATCCACTTGGAGGAATTTTTGCCCAACTTCTGATTCGTTCAATTTGCTAATATGTTCTTTGTTGATGTTTTACTACTGTTCTATTTTTCTTTCCACACTATATTGTCATCTGCGACGTTAGAAATATCCAATTTAACACTAGGCTTGAATATGTTCACATCCGTCACACTCATGACATTGAATCCTTCTCTGTTCTGAATGGAACATGTCTCTCTACTTTCCACCAAATTTTGTCAAACTTCCCTTTTTGCTAAACTTCCTATACATCTTATTGAAATCTTTAGATAAGTTAGCAACTTTTTCATGTAAATCTTCAAGAGCGGACTGGCATAACTTTCTTGCTTCTCTAGTGAAAGCAACACTTTTGTTAGTTTTCGCAATCTGGTTAGCCATGGACTCCATGTCGGTTTCAAAAGTCACCAGTGATCCAATTACTTAATTTAGGCTCAGTTTATCCACTTGTTTGGCTTCCATAATAGCATTAACTTTCACAAAAAAAAATTTATTCAAGGAGCGCAAGACTTTTCTTACCAATCTGTTTTCTTCAAACGGATCTCCTAGCAAAGTGGCTTCATTAGCAAGTTTTTTGATTTTTTCTTCATATTCCAGAATTGTGTCTTCTCCCATTTGGATCAGTTCGATCTTAGTCTTAAGTTGTTGCAGCTTAGCCAAACGAACATCGACAGTTCCTTCATAATGAACTTCGAGTGACTCCCAAGATAACCTGAAATTGTTTTATGCTTCACGTGTACGTATGAGTGTACTTACACCTAAAGACTGGTGTAATTACACTTGTCGTTAATTACTTTTAACCTTATGAACACCAGAAAATGTTATCACAATTCGGAACCAATAGTTCCTACTCTGCGGGTCCCTCGGCCCAGGGTATCAAAATCCACTAGAGAGTATTACAGTAGTGATGATTCAATAACACTTACAGTAATGAGTTCTCCTCCCTCAGGATTCGAACAAAACCCTCCTAGACTCGCAGCTTCCTGTTCCAACGATCAACAGAAGCTTTCTTGATACCCCACACACTAAGGCTCTCCCCCTTAGCGTGTTCCCTTATGTAAGGGAAGTTATGCATGCAGTCTTCTCGGGATGAGAAAACTCTTGAATGGTCAATAGCTTCAACTAAGCTAGTTCAACCTTCTGATCAGTGCAAGTGGGATCAATCTTCACTCTATCTATCACACGATCATCTGCACTGAAGAACTGCCCCGTAATTCATCCTTCATTATCTCTTTTTCACTTTCTGCGTAACCCTAATCCCACGACTTAATGAACTTTATATAGTCCTAGGGTCTTCGCATCTTCTCTCCAAGAATCTTGTCTTCAATGGTCTAATCCCTCAATCAAAGAATCCAACTCCCCTGGTTTCCTTTTCAGTCTATACTTCCATGTATGCATGTTTCATATATAACGGCCCTTCTGTTTTTATAAGTAAACTTCCTTTCTTTACCTTCAATCTGGACTCCTCTTGTGGAGTGCGTTTTGTCTTAAATAGCCAATCACGCACATGCGTTCTAACATTCTCCCCCTTTGGCTCTTTTTGACAAAATCACCATTCATATCTTCATGATATATTAGCTGCTAATTCTGATTACAACCAAACTTGAAACACTCATAGCATTCAACACTTTTCATTGCACACAATGACACCCAGAATATTCCTCATAGTCATTCCATCATCAGGAGCAGTATAACCATAATCATTTCAACATCAACCATATTCAATAGAGCTGATTTCAAACATTATGATCACATGTTCCTCACTACAGAACAAAAGGAACCCATAACAACTACCATTTTCCCAATCACACCATTTTATCACTGCCACTGTCATGTCATAATGAAGCACAACACGGAGTCACAAAAACCACAAAAACGATCATAGTGCACGTATCACAGTACAACACACTCACACGTTCACATATCTTCTCCCCCTTTTTGTCAAAAAGATACAAAAATTACCAGAAGATGCAACTTATTGAGACTTACCCAAGTTAGCATAGAATTCTTGTACCACTGCTAGGGAATATGGAGCAAAATCAGTAACTGTTCGCATCAGGCCCAAGGTTTCCAATAGGGGCAGGATAACTTGAAACTCTGAAAGAGTAATTTCGATTTCGGAACTAATCCACATTAGTCGCATTGGACCGCCTATTCTTTCCCCTTGAAACAAGATTGTTTTCAGTATGTGTCAACTCTCTTCGAGCCATGGCTCGAGTTATGCGAGATGGACTTGTAATATCACAACCAGATACCATCACATCGTCAGCTGTTCTTTCTTCATCGTCTAAACATATTGGAGAATCATCCGACCTCATACCTCTTTGCCGCTTCCATCGAGTTGTATCACGAAGACGTGACTTCCTATCCAGCATCTCTTCTTCGGAGACTCTCAGTTTGCGCCGGCACGAAATGATGAGAGGCCCATCATCGTCGTCTTCAAGATCTTGAGCCACTCCCGTGGCTATGTTTGCTGAACTAGGTAACATCACACTTGCAGGCACCTGGGAATTTGCTCTTGTACTTACAATACTTTTCTTATTTACCAATTTCTCCAAAAATTGATGAAGAGACATGTCATCATCATCCGCACTCAAACCCCTTTCTGAAAGAGGGTTTGTTTATCAAGTTCAAATCTTTGGATGGATTTTTGGCCAGAGCACAGGAATCTAGAGGGTCCAAAAGGTGTAACGAGGAATCCCCATCTACTGATAGCTTCTCACCAGTGGAAGACGGTAGAGGAGACAGAGAATGAGTTTCAGTTCGCATACCTTGGATATCTGCAGTAGAAGTGTCTTCCGGATGAGCTGAGGAAGACGCCATCCCCATGGTGAACACAAGTTTCCCGCTCAGTTCCAACCCTCCGGAGCGCCAAAAATTTGCCGCTATGAATGAAGGTAAAAAGAGCAGTCTTGAAAATGTACCTTTACCTTTCACTTTAACCACGCATCCCCCCTTTTTTTTTTTTTTTTTTTTTTTTTTTTTTTTTTTTTTTTTTCTCTCTTTTTAAAAAAAAAATAAAATAAAATAAAGCATGAAAACAACATGTATAGATATGTGTGTACACATCCATATGAGTGTACTTACACTTGTAAGTACACAACCCGCACATTTTCACATACAACACAGTCCTAGAGCTCCTCGAAGGAACTCAAATCTTTTTGCATCCAAACTCTTTGTAAAGATGTCAGCCAACTGATTTTCAGTAGATACATGTTTTAGCATTACTTTGCCTTCTTCTACAATCTCTCGAATGAAATGATGATGGATATCAATGTGCTTTGTTCTTGAGTGCTGAATAGGATTCTTGGATATATTGATTGCACTTGTATTATCATAGTATACTGTACTGATGCTGCCAGTCACTCCATAATCTAATAGCATTTGCTTCATCCAGATGAGTTGTGCACAACAACTTCCTGCTGCTATGTATTCAGCTTCTGCAGTTGAGAGAGATATCGAATTCTGCTTCTTACTATACCAAGATATTAAATTTGCACCTAGGTAAAAACATCTTCCTGAAGTACTTTTTCTATCATCAACCTCTCCTGCCCAATCAGCATCACTATACCCGGCTAGCACATTACTTGTGTTAGTTGAATACCAGATTCCCAGGTTGATTGTACTCTTCACATATCGAATTATCCTCTTGACTGATTTTACATGAGACTCTTTAGGACAGGCTTGAAATCTAGCACACAAGCCCACATTGTAGCATATGTCTAGGCGACTTGCTGTCAGGTACAACAGGCTGCCAATCATACTTTTGTACAACGTGGGATTTGTAAGTATCCCATCATTATCTTTCCCTATACGATCAGTGGTGCTCATTGGTGTTCTCATATCTTTAGCATCCTCGAGTCCGAATTTTTTCACCAAGTTCTTTGCATACTTTTCTTGCGAGATAAAAATATCATCCTTCCTCTGTTTGATTTGAAAACCTAAAAAATATGAAATCCCCCCCACCATGCTCATTTCAAATTCTTCTTGCATATGTCTTACAAACTGTTTCTAAGCAGAGTCAACAGTAGAACCGAATACAATATCACCAACATAAATTTGAGCTATGGTCAGTTCAGTACCTTCTTTCCTGATAAACAGTGTTTTATCGACACCTCCTCGTGTAAAAACCTTTAGAAGAAAGAAACTTTATTAATCTGTCATACCATGCTCTAGGTGCTTGCTTCAAACCATATAGAGCCTTAGTCAAACGATATACATAATTCGGTTGATGTGGATCAACAAATCCTTTAGGCTGTTCAACATAGACTCCTTCAGCTAAGTACCCTTTCAAGAATGCACTCTTCACATCCATCTGCTGTAACTTAATTTTTAAAGAGCTTGTTACAGCAAGTAACAGTCTGATAGACTCCAGTCGAGCCACTGGTGCAAAAGTTTCATCAAAATCAACACCTTCAACTTGCGTGTAACCTTCAGCCACCAGTCTAGCCTTATTTCTCACAACATTTCCTTCCTCATTTGTTTTGTTTTTAAACACCCACTTAGTGCCTATCACATTTATGTTTTCAGGACGAGGCACAAGAGTCCATACCTCATTTCTGTCGAACTGTTCAAGTTCTTCTTGCATAGCTCTAATCCAGAATTCATCTTTTAAGGCTTCTTCTACTCTTCGAGGTTCAACTGCTGAAGTATAACATACAAACCGTACCATTTCTGAATAATTCCTTCATTAACGTTCCCAATAACAGCATCCAAAGGATGATTTTTCTAAACTCTCATTGATGGAGCTTTCTCCTTTTCAGGAGCTATATCTGTTGTATTCTCATGATCCTTTTCTATTTCATCAGCACTAGTCGACAAGTCTTCACCATGTGTGTGAATCTCAACCTGTTCTGAAGACTGTGTACCCAAATCAATGCTTGTTTTCTCTGTAAAGATTTGAGGCATGTTACCTTGCTCGTCATCCAGTACTGGCAAGTTCTCATTCTGATCTGCTATTTCAACATTCACTGTTTCTATGACAGTGTTATTGTTTCTGAAATACACCATGTAGGCATGACTGTTCCTTGAGTATCCTATGAAGATACCTTCTGTACTTCTGGAATTGAATTTTCCCAACTGTTCACGGTCTCTCAGAACATAGCAAGTGCTTCCAAACTCTCAAAAATAATGAACTTTAGGCTTCCTTCCCTTCCACAGTTCATAAGGAGTTTTATGAGTCATGTACCTGAGATGTACTATGTTACTTATCTAGAATGCTGTGTTTACTGCTTCAGCCCACAGCTTGTGAGGAAGATTCTTTGAATTTATCATGGTTTGAGCCATCTCCTGAAATGTTCTGTTCTTTCTCTCAACAACTCCATTTTGTTGGGGGGTTTTAGGGGCAGAAAACTCATGCAATATTCCTTTCTTCTCACAGAATTGATCAAACAGATTATTCTCAAATTCCCTACCATGATCACTTCTTATTCGAACTATTTTTCCTATCCGAACATTATTCTCAGTCATGAGTCATCTACATAGACTTGCAAACACTTTGTACGTATTTGATTTTTCTCTAATGAATTCAACCCATGTAAATCTTGAAAAGTCATCAACACACACTAGTACATACATTTTTCCAGCAATGCTTTCAGCTTGAACTGGCCCCATTAGATCAATATGAAGCAGTTCCAAAGGTCGTTGTGTTGTGATAATCTTCAAAGCTGAATGAGGTGTTCGATGTTGTTTTCCGGCCATACATCCTTTGCAAATAGCCTCTGTCTTATTACCTATAGCTGGTAATCCTCGTACAACTCCATACTTAAGCAGCTTCTGTATTCCTCTAGAATGTAGATGACCAAGACGTTTGTGCCACAATTGAGCAGTTGTTTCACCAGTGTACTTACAGTGTTGTGACATATGCAGCTTATAGCAATTGTCACCAATTCTGGTCCCTTCTAGTACTGATTGTTTTCTATCATCTTCCACTATACATCCTTCTTTGGTAAACCTGACATGCAGATTCTGATCACATAATTGACTGATACTGAGTAAGTTTGCTTTCAAACCATTTACTAATAGCACATTCTTTAGCTTCAATAGACCATCAACTCTTAACACTCCTCTTCCAATCACTGCTCCTTTTGCACCATCTCCAAAAGTCACTTGACCACCATCCTCTTTATGTATGTTGGTCAGGTTTTTTGCATTTCCTGTCATATGTCGAGAGCAGCCACTATCCAAATACCACATTCCATCCGAGTTTGTCTTTCGATCAGTTTGTGTCGCATACAGACTGATCTCTTTCTTCATCCATACACAATTTAATGGAGGTTTTGAAAACCTTTGACTTCCACTCCATCTCCAATCCCTTAGAAGCTTATAACAGAGTGGTCTGATGTGACCATAAGCACCACAGTAGTGATATACCAGAACTCTTGATGACTTTTGTCTAGATCGAGTCTTGTTGTACATTATTTTTGAGTAGCCAATTCCCTGTTTGTCACAACATTTTCTTCCTTGGATCAAAATATCATCCAATTTCTGTTTTCCCTAGTCAAACTTTTTTAGAATGTCTAGTGAACTCCTTAGATCTTCCTCAAGTTTCAATGTCACTTTTTCTTTCTCAACAACCACCTGTTTCAGTTTATGATTGTCCTTTTCAAGAGAGGTGACTAGTTCTCTCAAGATTTTTCGTTCATCTTCTGGTTTTTCATTTTCTTTTCTCATTTCGCCAATCTGTTTCTTTAGTCCAGCATTCTCTTGCTCAAGCACACAAAAGATGTTCCTTAAGGATCCTTATACTTTCAAGTACCCCATCCCATTGTTGAATGATGGCTCCCATTGTAATCTACTCATCTTCATCATCCGTGTCTTCTTTGCTGTTTGTTGCACCAAGGGAATTTTTTTATTTTGATAACGAACCCAACTTCTGTCCGAGCTTTGCTGCAAACGAAACAAAATTGCATTCATCTTCATCAGACTCACTACTTTCATCATCACTCCAGGCAGCACTGAAAGACTTTTGCTTTCTTAAGTAAGTAGGACATTCTGATTGAATATGTCCTTTTCCACCACATTCATAACACACCACATCTTTCCTCTTTGCTACACCTTCAGTAGTTCCAGTTCCACCATTGGTTTGTCTGTTATCTCCTTCCACATAACCTTTCTTCTTGTTCCTCCTGATAAACTTATTAAGCCCTTTTGCTAACAGAGGCACTTTTTCATCTAATTCAGAAAGAGTGACGGTTGACACATCACGGTTTTCAGCCAATTGGACCGATTCTTCCTTCGCTACTGACTGTAATGTCACACTTTCCTTTTTACTCTTTCCTGCTGAATCTTCTGCTTCCTCGTTTATTTCAAAAGTTTTCAATGATCCAATCAACTCATCTAGTGTCATATTATCAATAACTTTGTACTCTTCAATAGCTACGCTTTTCATCTTGAATTTAGAGGAGAGAGAACGTAATACCTTTCTAACCAGTCGATTCTGCGGGATTTTGTCTCCCAGAGCCGCAGATTGATTAGCTATATCTCTGATCTTGCCTTCATATTCCAGTATAGATTCATCTTCTCTCATCCGCATGAGCTCAAATTGGGTGGTGAGCATCTGCAGTTTTGACACTCTAACACTCTCAGTTCCTTCACAGTGAACCTCCAATATTTTCCATGCTTCTTGAGCCATGGTACAGGCAAAAATTCTTCTGAACTGTTCTTCATTCACTCCTCCAAAAATAGCATTCAACGCCTTGGAATTACAATTAGAGAGCCTCTCTTCTTCTTCTGTCCATTCTGTGTCTGATTTTTCAACTGTCTTCATGTCAGCACCTTCTCCAATCTCTTTCGTTGGAAGACACCATCCCTTCTCAATGGTCTTCCAAGCCCTCTCATCTTGTGCCTTAATATATATTTACATTTTGGCCTTCCAGTAAGAGTAATTAGTCCCATCAAGTAGTGGTGGTCTGGTGTTTGAGGCTCCTTCCTTCAAATACGACCCCATTGTTTCAGTGAAGCTCTTCTAGATCTTTTCTTCCCCAAACTAATCTGGAGCCTGCTCTGATACCAAATGAAATTATTTTATGCTTCACGTGTACGTATGAGTGTACTTACACCCGAAGACTGGTGTAATTACACTTTTCGTTAATTACCTTTATCCTTATGAACACCATGAAAATGTTATTACAGTTCGGAACCAATAGTTCCTACTCTGCGGGGCACTTGGCCCAGGGTATCAAAATCCACTAGAGAGTTTTACAGTAGTGATGATTCAATAACACTTACACTAATGAGTTCTCCCCCCTCAGGATTCGAACACAACCCTCCTAGCCTCGCAGCTTCCTGTTCCAACGATCAACAGAAGCTTTCATGATACCCCACACACTAAGGGTCTCCCCCTTAGTGTGTTCCCTTACGTAAGGGAAGTTATGCACACAGTCTTCTCTGGATGAGAAAACTCTTGAATGGTCAATAGCTTCAACTAAGCCAGTGCGACCTTCTGATCAGCGCAAGTGGGATCAATCTTCACTCTATCTATCACACGATCATCAGCACTGAAGAACTCCCCCTTAATTCATCCTTCATTATCTCTTTTTCACTTTCTGCGTAACCCTAATCCCACGACTTAATTAACTTTATATAGTCCTAGGGTCTTCGCATCTTCTCTCCAAGAGTCCTGTCTTCAATGGTCTAATCCCTCAATCAAAGAATCCAGCTCCCCTGGTTTCTTTTTTAGTCTATACTTCCATGTATGCATGTTTCATATATAACAGCCCCTCTGTATTTATAACTTCCTTTATTTACCTTCAATCAGGACTCCTCTCGTAGAGTGTGTTGTGTCTTAAATAGCCGATCACGCACATGCGTTCTAACACAACCTACTAAGCAGTTCCAAGCTTACAGCACAAAAACTAACGTTAATAACATTGGCATTAAAATTATTACTTTTCTTTTCTACCTTTGTCCAATCTTTTTGCGGTTTCTCATTAGTCTTTCTATCAACAACAATCACTGGTCGTGTCCATCCTTCCACTACAGACAGCTATGCATCTTCATCAATTCCTTTAATGTAGGCTTTCATCCTTGTCTTCCAATAGGGATAGTTGGAGCCTTCTAGGATGGGTGGACATGTGGAGGAATCTCCATCTCTCAGCGTGTCCATCATCGCTTACCAGAACTTCTAGGACCTCACCAAGTGAATGTCAGATTCCCGCTATGATACCACATGAAAGTTCGTTTTGGTACTAAGGATCTCGTTAATAGCGATGTTTTTCACTACGTGCAAAAACGTTAGTAAACAGATAACAAAAGTAAAGGACACACAATATTTTATCGCAGTTTGGAACCAGAATAGTTCCTAATCTGCAGGTCTGTGTAGCCCAGGATGGTAACGATCCACTATAATAAGTTGTGTTACAAACCTTCTCCACCAAGGTTTTACAATGGTGTTAAAAATACCTTAGTCAACATAACTAATAGTGAATACCTTTTCAAACTCCTTCCTTGAACGACTAACTCAGGGTGAGTAATCTTGTTACCATCCACACTAAGACTCCCCCTCAGTATATGCCTTTGACAAGAAAGCTTTAGTCTATCTTCAACACATACTACACCGATGTTGACACACCTTCATCTTCACACGAGCTTCTCAGAAAAGCAAATTGATGAAGACTATTTAACTCATAATAAACACTAACTCTCTCTCCAAAAGACTCTCAATTGCTTCTTGAATTCATATCTTGTGCTCTGGCCTCCACACCTTTAAGTAGTCTTTCGTTGTGAGCACATATGGTATAATTTATGCTGGCATATGTGAGTGAGGATCTAATTGCAATACGACCTGTTTGTCCTTCCATATGTGAAACAGTCTCTTGTCTTGATTATCAATCATACTATTGGATCTCCATTCATGCTTAGTTTGTCATAATCAAGAATCTCAATCATTCCAAATATAAAATCATGCCAGAAATCATATCAATACGCTAGTCATTCTATATATAATAATCACACCAGAAATCATATCTTCTATCATAAATTGTTTTGTCAGAGAATGATAAATATACCCTCAGACGTGTACATTAACAAGTAATATTCCCATCTTGCTACAATAAGAACCATAAATATGTTGCAGACCAAGAACAACCAAAATCATATAGAAAAGACCTACCTGAATCTTCAAGTAATGATCAAATTCTTGCTTCTAGCGATCAATCTCAATTCAATGGATGAAGTGATAAGTTACCTATAAAATATAATGATATTAAGATAATAAAAAAGAGAGTGAAATCCTTACAAAATGAAGAAAACGGTCGTGCTCCTTTCATATCTAAAGATAAACTCCTCAATATTATTGAGGTTTAGATTTTAGAAACAATTATAGTGCCATGAGAGAAAAATCCACTGTAAAGAGCTAGTAAAGATATTATAGACCTATCACTGGCTGACAAGTAGCACTCAGTATATGTTCCCATCATACAATTAGGAATAATTTAGCCAAAACTGAGTTCAAAACAAGCAAGTGTGATTAAGCATGAACAAACCTACAAGCTTTTGGTAGAATGCAATGAATGGCAGAGAGGATTATGTCGACCAGAAGAAGTTCGGCGCTCAAAGAAAGTTCTACCCTGCTGTTCAAAAGATGAATCCACTGCTCTGTTCTTTTTCTCCTCCTTGACCACATCATCATCTGGAAAAAATTCTAAAATGCAGCAAATAGAACAATCTGGAATCATTAACATGATATAAAGATGGGCTTAATCTAGAGTACTATTCAATAGGCTTACCAGTACCAAAAAAGACAAACACGTTGAGGGAATGTTGTGCAGCTCAAGGCAGGCATTCTTCAATTTAACTTAAAAATTTCATCAAAATATATTGGATTTTCAAGAGGCACCTGTGTAGGACAGCATCAATCTAAGAACCCTTTGAGGATCTAGATGCACGTTACAAACACTAGAAGGAACAACGTGAAAAAATGGATAGACCAGAGATTTACGTGGTTCGGTCCTAGTGACCTACTCCACGGAACAAAGAGATAATTTCACTAAGGTTGAAAACTCTGTGATTACAAAGGAGGAACGCTCAACCTTTTATAGGTGAGCAGTTCCCATTTCTGGAGCCTTTAGTTCGGTCTCACAGTTGTAAGATCCGAATCACGCTCAACTGAAGGAGCGTAGTCAACACTCCCCCTCAAGTTAGGGGCATACAAATTAAATGATCCTAACTTGTTTAGTATACAAAAGAATCTATCTTTTCCTAAAGTCTTGGTGAAGATGTCTGCATCCTGATTGAGACTTGAGACATGAGGTGTAGAGATGATCTTCTTCTGCACTTTTTCACGAATGAAGTGACAATCGATTTCTATGTGCTTCGTTCGTTCATGAAATACTGGATTTGAGGCAATATGGATTGCTGCTTGATTGTCACAAAATACGTTCATAGGTACATTCGGCCGTAGTCCCATATCTTCAAGGAGTGCTTTAAGCCATATTAGTTCACACGTAGCAGAAGCCATAGCTCGATATTCAGCTTCAGCACTTGATCGAGCCACCACAGTTTGCTTTTTGCTACGCCAAGTAACCAAGTTTCCTCCGACAAATGTGCAAAATCCAGTTGTAGATCTTCTATCGGTTGAACAACCTGCCCAATCAACATCACAATATCCATGTATATTGATATTTTTATGGCATTTCATTAAAATGCCTTTTCCAGGTGTGCCTTTTAAGTACCTTAAGATCCTATCAATAATTTCTACATGAGTAGATCTCGGAGCATGCATGAACTGACTCACTAGACTGACTGCAAAGGTGATATCCGGCCTAGTAATAGTTAGGTAAATCAATTTTCCTACAAGGTGTTGGTATTGTGTGATATCATGGACTGGTTCTCCCCCTTTGGAGGAAACTTTTACATTTTGTTCAAGAGGGGTAGGACTAGGCTTAGCACCAAGTTTTTTGGTCTCTTTCAACAAATCAAGGATATATTTCCTTTGAGACAGAACTAATCCGACTTTAGAATATGCAAGCTCAATGCCCAGAAAATATTTTAATTTCCCTAAGTCGATCAGGTCAAAGACTTGGTGAAGATAACGTTTGAGGGAAGTAATCCATATTGGATGATCTCCTGTAACTATAATATCATCGACATAGACAAGGAGAATGATAATACCTTTTGTATCCTTTTTGAGGAACATGGATGAGTCACTTGCACTTTTATGGAACCCATAACGTTCAAGAGCTAAACTTAATTTAGCATACCACGCCCGAGGAGATTGTTTAAGGCCATAAATAGCCTTATTAAGATGGCAAACTAACTTGGTTCCATATTGAGAGTGGCCTTGAGGTAATTTCATATAAACTTCCTCTTCTAAATCTCCCTGAAGGAATGCATTTTTTACATCTAAATGATAAAGAGGCCATTGGAGGTTAGTGGCAACAGAGAGAAGGACCCGAATAGTATTCATCTTGGCAATAGGGGCAAAGGTTTCAGTGTAATCTTCTCCATAGGTTTGGGTAAATCCTTTGGCTACTAGGCGCGCCTTATAACGTTCAATAGATCCATCACTTTTATATTTAATTTTGAAGATCCATTTGTTTTTAACGGGCCGTTTTCCTGGAGGAAGTGGGACTATATTCCATGTATGGTTACGAGATAAAGCCTCAAGTTCTGCCTTTATAGCGTTTTTCCACTCTGGGTGACAGATAGCATCCTCATAGGTTTGAGGTTCTAAAGAAGAGATAGATCCTAGAAATCCATAATAAAGTGAATGGATTCGAGAATAATCTAAGTGGGCTTGTATAGGGTAACGAGTAGATGAGTGATACACCTGGTAATCATTGAATTTACTAGGAGGCCTAATCGTACGAGGTTCTCGTTGTAATGCGAGAGGAATGTTAGGAACAGGGGAGTTTGATGAAGGAATAAGAGTATTTGGAGGATTTGGGGTAGTAGGAGTATCAGCTATAGGGGTACTTATCTCTACTTGTATATGGTTGTCAACTTGAGGTGGAGGTGAAGTATCGCCTGTGTCATGTATTTGTAAGTTCGGATGAATAGGTAATGATTGCTCCCCCTGTCTAGAACTTGGTAAAAATTTTGGAAAGTATGGAATATATTCATCGAAAGTGACAACACGAGATAGGAACAATTTATTTCTAAGTGGGTCATAGCATTTATAAGACTTTTTTGAAGAAAAATAACCTAAAAAATACATTTAATAGCTTTAGGATCTAATTTATTTGAGGTCTGTGAGTGTACATAACAAGTGCAACCAAATACCCGAAGATGATCTAAACTAGGTTTAGTGCCACAAAGTTTTTGAATAGGAGCAACATTGTTAAGAGATTTACTTGGCCATCTATTAATAAGATAGCATGCAGTGAGAATAGCATCACTCCAAAAACGCTTAGGCACATTGCACTGAAACATTAGGGCTCTAGTTACCTCTAACAAATGTCGATTCTTACGTTCAGCCACAACATTTTGTTGGGGCGTATAAACACAAGAAGATGGTGTACACCATTTGTTTTAAAGAATTCTGAGACATATTTATTGATAAATTCACTACCTTTGTCAGAACGAAATACTTTAATCGTTTTGGAAAATTGTGTTTGAATTAAGCGAAAAAATTCTTGAATGGTTGGAAATACTTGAGATTTTGAAGAGAGTAAATAGATCCAAGTAACTTTTGAAAAATCATCAATAAGAGTTAGAAAGTAACGAAAACCTTGATAAGAAAGAATAGGAGCAGGGCCCCACACATCTGAATGAATTAAATAAAATGGCGCTACAGCTACACTATTTGAAGGAGAAAAAGGTTTTCGAGTTAGTTTTGCATATTTACAAATATCACAAGGATTATGAAAAGGTGTTGTAAATAGTTTAGAAAAAACAACATCTGAAGGATGTCCCAGGCGATAGTGCCATAAATCAGCACCAATTGTTGCATTATTAGAACATAAACTATGTCTAGAATTCAAAACATAAAGTCCATTATTCATTTTTCCTTCACCAATTATTTTCCCCGAATCCCAGTCCTGAAATATAACTTTGTGAGGAGTGAATATAACATTGCAATTGTGAGATTGCGTAAATTTGCTAACGGATAACAAGTTACAAGTAAAGGAAGGAATGTATAGCACTTTAGATTCAAGAGAGTTAGGGAAGAAGTGAGTAAAGCCGGTTCCATTAACCGGAACAAGACACCCATTGGCGATAGATACGGGTGCTCTATGAGTGTTACTAACAATATTTGATAATTGAGTATTATCTTTGGACATATGATCTGAAGCACCAGAATCTATTATCCAATACGAGTCACAAGAAGTTAAGCACATACCTGGAGGACTTTGAGGAGACTCCTTTTCAAGGGGAACAACAACCGAAGCTTCTGGACCTGAAGTCATTCTTCAAAATTATAAATAAAAAAAAACTGACCTGAGGAGCTTCTGGAGTGATAGTTGCCAGAAATTAGAAGAAATACGCCCACAAATGGCTAAAAATTAAGCCTAAAGGAGCCAAAAAATGCTTCTGGTCCGTATGAGAGAAACTGGGCCGATTTAGAAGCGGGTAGTCAGGTGCGGAACGCTGGACCGGAATTGAGCGATGCAGATGTGCGTGTCGGATGCGAGACGTCGGGCCGAAATTGAGTGGATCTGGGCGTCAGATGCGGAAGCGAATATTTTAATCGGATGCGGGCTTCGTATTCGGATCTCCTGTCGTCTTCAACCTCTAGTCAGGTCACAAAATCGGATCTGAAAATCCAATTAAATTAAAGCTGAATCGAGCCTCTTTTTTCAGGAAAAAATGGAGAGAATTAAGTGTTTCAAAAACACCAAACCCCAATCAAAGACGTGGATGATAAAACCACGATTTTGAAGCTCACAATAAACCACAAAGCTCTGATACCATGAAAAAATGGAAAGACCAGAGATTTACGTGGTTCGGTCCTAGTGACCTACTCCACGGAACAAAGAGATAATTTCACTAAGGTTGAAAAATCTGTGATTACAAAGGAGGAACGCTCAACCTTTTATAGGTGAGCAGTTCCAATTTCTGGAGCCTTTAGTTCGAATCTCACAGTTGTAAGATCCGACTCACGCTCAACAGAAGGAGCGCAGTCAACACAACGGACAATTCCAGCCTTCATTTGCATGCCTAGCCTGTTCTAAGGGTGATGAATTTCTCAATGGACGTAGCTTCAAAGCATGTGCTTGTACTCATCGTCACCAAAACCAGTCTTTCGGGTGAACCATTTAAGGCCTCTGGGCCGGTTTTCAAGAGGGGTGAAAATATTCGAGAATAATAAATTAATAATTAGACCAGAATTTAAAAACGAGAAAAAATATACCCAAAGCATTTGCATTCACTTAAAAGAGGAGCTTAGGAAAGTCCTTTTTAAGTCCTTAATTCCTTGTTGCTGAACCTCGTTTTGTGTTTTACTACAAAAAAGTTTGAGGTTTTTACTTTCCTTGGGTATGTGCGACGTGAAGGTGGCGGGGGAGAGAGTCAACCAGCTGTTTGTCATTTTGACTGACATGCTTCTCGGATAGAGCAGTTGCTTATAAATTCGCATTAAGTTTGGGAGGCACAGACGACCGGTGACGACCGGACTTGGAGTTGTTTTACTGATCAATACCAACCGTCCCAAGTGTCGGGTACTCTCTCGGTATGCTGGTGAAGATCAGTGCTGCTACGAGTCATTAATGTCTGTGTTTAGAATTAGTTCTCTTCTCCACTACTTCAATTTCTGACATTGCTGGAAAGAGTACATGCATGCATGGTTGTCTTTTTTATGTTATTAAACGGGGTTTTCAACCTAGCTTTGTCATTTTGGGTAGGATTTCATGGTTTGGCTCAACCCATGTTATCCATGCTGCACGAAACTTAATTAGAGATTGCAACAATTAGGAAATGAAACGCATTGATTATATATATGTATATGAGATTTCATGGTTTGCCTCTCCTGTACACTTGTGCTCAAGTGTCAAGGAGGTGTAGACTGGAAGAGATGGTTGTGACATTTTCTGGGAGGCTACTGATCAGTCAGGACAAGACTGATTATCATTCATTAAAGTAATCAAACTCACGCTTTGAATTAGTAAATCCCGCATCACATCAAGAAACAAAAAAATTCCACATAATCATACACGAATCATCACTTGTTTGATGATCTTGACCAGACGAGAGCGAGAAGGGAGTGTTTTCAGTTTTCTGTTGTTCACAGAGACCGATGCATCCCTTCTCAGTCTGAAGGGAGTCTTTATAGATCTCTACCACCAAGTCTACTACACTACAGCCTGGCCCTGGAGGACCTGCCTCTCTGATGATCTCTGAGGACTTCGAGAAATGCGACATGGCATTCGTTTCGTTCTGCAAGGGACGAGGCAGGGAGAGCGAAGAAAGCACTTCAAAAGGAGACGAACAAGTTAATGCCCAACCCTGCACTCTTGTACGGGAGAAGCTGCATCACCAGAGGCTCAGACCAGGGCCATCATCTCCATTATTCAATGCTTCCCTCTTTATCTCTCTCTCTCTCTCTCTCTCACTCCCGCTCCCCCTCTTCCGGTCGTCTTAATATCCCTCTCTCATTCTCTCTCACTCCCGCTCTCTGTTTCTCCTCTCCTTAAATGCAAAGCATCCCGAATTAGGAATCAAATCGCTTCGGTACAGTAACGAATCAAAACCACCTCTCGATTCTCCCAACTACCAAAAGTTGCAGCGATTTTAAGCTTATGGTCCTTGTTGGTTTTTCTCTGGTACTCTTTCGCCGAAAGAAGAGAGACCCACACCGGCGAAGAAATCGGAAAATGCGACTGCCCGGGAAGAATTGAACTTCACCGGCGAAGCAGGCCAGAGACAAAAAACTGGATAGTCTCCGGACTATTCTATTTCCTTTCTGGGTTCACGTCGATTCTTCGTTTTTAGCTACCCTACTACTGAACAACCAGAAACCTGTTCCGGCTTCATGTTTGTCTTACTTGAACCAGGAGTGAGGAGAGAGGACAGTAGCAAATAAGGATCATTTTACTTGAACGTCCTATACATATGAGTTAATTTGAGCGAGAAAATGATTCCATCAAAAGCATTTTACTTGTATGAATTAATAGTGAACAAAGCGCAAGTACTATAACAGGCCAAATGGGATTTGATACAATTGAGAAGGTGAGACAAGTTTGGACTTTGGAGTCCTCCTCCAAGTTTTAATTACAGACTACAAATTAACAAGTAATAAGGGAACAAAGAACTATACTTGTGATCGATCGAGTTTCTTTTTTTTTCTTCTCTATCTCATCAAAATGGGTCAGATATATATATATATATATATATATATCTATATAAATCCTCTCTGTTCTTCCTCTTCTTTTCTTCATCGACAATCTTCTTTCTCTGTTTTTTTCCATCTCCTCTGTTGCATGCTCTACCTGTTATGCAATGGATTTGGGCCTGTTGGTACCACTCTCTTGTCGTCCGAAACGGTGGCGTTCTCCATGCCAGAAATGTAATTGCAGGAGTGCTGCTTAACCTTCTTGGAGGCGCACTTCACGGCCAGGGCAGAGGCCATTGAACCGTTTGGAGCCTTCCGTCCGTCCACCCCCAAGAACCCGCCGGAGATCTCTGTATGTGATCCCAAAATCAACAAGCACATCACCAAAATAAACCTCGACCACCACCTCATCTTCCCCAATTAGATACACACGCGCGCGCGCCTGGGAAGCGAGAAAGAGACACGACCCACCTGCATAAAAAGGCTTGAAAAGCGAGGGAAGATTTGAGCTTCAGAGAGAGAGAGAGAGAGAGAGAGAGAGTGAAAGAAGGTCTGAAGAAGGTGAATGGGTTGAAGGCAAAAGGAATACGCGCGGAGAAGAGGAAAAGTGGCCATTTACTAAGGTTCCTCGGATTTACGGTCCCGTCTGATACATCTACATCCTGGTCAGAACGCCACCAAACTACATTAATGGCGCTTCAATTTTGTAGCCGATATCACAAAACGAGTGCACTCGAACAAATCCAAATACTTAATTCCCAAATGTTTTCCTCTTGTATTATGTTGAAAAGTTTCCCTTTTCACTACGTTTGAACATTTGGTGAAGGCAGGGTAAATCAGATGCTGATAGGCAAGTATTTTCAATCTTAGACCGAGCCTTTTAGTTGTCTGCAACTGGTTCAGGAAAGGTTTTGTAAAGCTTGCATGCATCTCCACCTATTTTAGATCGTCTTCTGAACTCCATCCCTTTTTTTTTTTTTTTTTTTTTTTTTTTGAATATCTTTGTGTGGCATTACTGAAAGCGACTGAATGGTTCTTGTTTGAAGTTAATCGTTGCTTCTGTTAATTGGTTCTTGTTTGAACTTGGACTCTGAACTGCGAATGGTTTTGTGTGCTTCTTTTGCAATATTTGATTTATCTGGGTTTGTGAACTTGGACTCTGATTTGCGAATGGTTTGTGTGCTTCTTTTGCAATATTTGATGTTGAACGTTTGTTCCAGCGTACGAACGTAATATGTAGTTTGAGTGTTAAATCTTGGGATGTAACTTGAATTTAATGACTGGTAATGTTTATGGTGACATTGATTTCATAGAACCCAATATCTTAAAATTCCACTCATGTGCAGTGAATTAAGGCAGCAAATTTATCTTTGTTTATAGCATTACAAATTCATGAGAACTTAACATTTTAAGAGTAAATATAAATTAACACAAAATAAAAGTGAAATATCTTCATAAATAATTAGTCACCAAAATTAATACTTTAAATCACATATATCACAAAAATTGATATTCTTGTCAGTCAAATTAACGAGAACAGATAAGTTAAGATTCACAAGAAGAATGGTGATGATAAAAATAGAAAAGCACACAATAAGTTTTTCTCTAAATGGAACGATAAATTATTTTATTCAAGAATATGTCATCACGAGGATTATTTAGCACATATTGTCCTTGCCAAGTTTATATAAACTTTAAAAAATATGGTAAGGTCCTTCGTGTAATTGCAGTGCCTTAAACCCTAAACAAAAGGGACCAAATTATTATCGCAGTTCGGAATAACGTGTTCTAACTTTGTGAGACATTCTGCCCAAGGTGATGAGTTAAATCATTTCTATGACACCTGCTGAAACTTCACCTTGGTGAGGAACTTACGAACACTAGGCAACAGATTAATAAAAGTGTCATAGACTACATCAATTATTGGGGACATCTGAGCCTAAATTGCAAAGAAAACTCAAGCTTTTCTACTAAAACAAAAATCCAAATGTGCATATAGTGGATGAAGTAGGGATTGGTCTACTTTCTCCAAAGGTAAAAAACAAAAGAGTTCCAAAACTTGGCGGCAGAAGCTGATCACTACATGGACATGCTCATCATCTCCAAATGAATGACAAAAGATTAAAGAAGATTTGAAGTCAAAGTTGGAAACAAATTATGAGGGAGGACACTATCCTCTACTTCAAGTACATCAAGGGTATATCCTCAAACACAAACTTCATGTGACATGATGCAAAGAGGTCATTCCAAAATTCAAAGAAAGTGGAGGAAGACGCTTCTTCAAAAATTAACTTTGAGGACAAGCCCTCCAAATCAAAACATGGAGCACATAGGCTACCTAAAAATCCAAACTTCAAGGACAATAAAATTGTCCTCAAAATCTAAATACTAGGGATAGAAAATTATCCTTGGAACAAAAAAAAAAAAAAAAAAAAGTCGTCCTAAAATTTCGAGGAAACTTGAAAGCCAAAGTGTATGCACCAAAACGTGAACGACCCAAATGCGACGAGCCCAAACGACCACCGATCCAGTAATCGATCATCGTGGGTAGGCTCTGTCGATTTTCAAAGCCATTTGTCATAGCCCATTCGCGTCGCTACGTCATCGATACAGTCGACGCGCCAGTCAGCAATAAGCCGCCACATCAACAACAGTCAGCAGCCATGTCACGATGCCACTCAACTCAGCAGTTAAACGACCAAGTCTGGTCGCCAACGGTGGACGCCAACAAAAGACACCGAGATCCTCATTTGAGGGATTCAACAGAGGACCTCCCGGTCTTTCTCCTCTCTCAAAAGAAGCAATAGAAAGGGGATTGTGATCCCCATTCCAAGGATCGACCCTCAACAACTGAACAGAGTCGGCTACAAATAGCCAGAAAAGCTCTGTCACAAGGGTTCAAAAATCCTTCATCAAGAAACTCTCACACGCAGAGACTCTTTAGAGCCAAAGAAGTTCAGCAACTTACAGTCCGTCGTAATTCACCAGTTCGACCGGAGAAGCTCTACACGATCACCGACAATGTCAACAAGTCGATACACGCAGAACACAAATACTTTCGTCCGACCGACCAAAGCCGTCATCGTTCTTGCACACTCGTTCCAGAACTCGAATTTCCTCGCCAACTTGCCAGAAGCTTAAACTTCATCAAATTCATCCGGAGATCGAATCAGAGGAAGAATAGGAGATTGCACTCGCATTTTCCTGACTTTCAAACACAACTATAACACAAATTTTCTGTCGTAAATTGAATTACTCTCGGTCGCGCCTCTTCGCGGACCGGCAGATTTTCGGTGAAACAGTTTTGGCACGCCCGGTGGGACCTTTCCTACCTCTCATCTCCTTCTCCGTTCAAACAAAAAAAAATCCTCAACCATGGCCTGCAACGCCAACAACGGCAACAACAATAACAACAATAACAACAATAACAACAACAACAAAGGCAAAAACATTGCCAACTCGAGCTCTGCTCACCCACGCCCTACCGCGACTGTAAGAGTAATCGCAGGGGCTCGCGGACCAGCAGTCGTATCTCCGGCCGTCCTCCGCGCGCCTACCTCTCCACCACCGGCCACTCGCCCAATGACCAGGGCTTTGGCTAGGAGCTTGTGCACCGGACATGCTCCCTTCATCATGCGCGCCGCGCGCCGCCTAAGCGTCATATTCGTGCCACAGGCTACCGCGGCCTCCACCAAGCCAGTTGCGGTCTCCGCCAAACCAATTCCAACAATGGCCTAACTGACATACTTGGCCGTCGCTGCCTCTCCTCCTCCTCACAGCCCGACGGTCAGCTCGGCTCAGTCGCCACCATCGCGAAGGAGTTCCATTGTCCCTGCCTTGGTGCAGCGCTATGAACAACATGGGGGCACGACTTCCTCCTTCGCGGCAAGAATGAATTCATCATCATCCTCCTCCATACAGAGAGCGACAACCGAAGATAAATCTCTGATCGTGACTATATCTCACGATCTCTTGGTCGCGCTCACTGTAGCCGCCGGTCCATCACCCATCCGCTCACCTCGCCGACAGACACTGGCGACCTCCCCTGCTGCGCTATCGCCCATTCCATCCTACCGAAACTCACCGGGGGCTGTCACCACAAGCCAGTCACCCGCCAAAACCATCTTCCGCGCTCAACCGACAGCGGCCGGTTATCCCGATCGGTCGCCCACCGCAACTTCTCCACACCCGAGAACACCGACGACTATTTCCCCAATGTGGTCGCCGACCAAAATTTCTCCACTATGATCTGCGTCGGAACAGCTTCGTCGACGCCGACTGTCAGGATGGCCGCAATGACAACATTGACCAAAACTATTGAAGAGCAGCTTGCCGAAATGCAAGCTGCACTTAAAGAGCAAAGTGAACAACTGCACATCAAAGACGCGCAACTCGCAGCTCGTGACCTCCAAATCACGAGGATATTGGAGCGACCACAAACAACACTGACAGCGTTTATCAAGAAGTCGACCGAAATCGGGCGACTACCAGTGGTTCAGGCGAACCATTGCCAGAAGATCCTGCCTCTGATGACGAGCCGCCGCCCGTCGCACCAATAGCTATTCGTAGAGGTCGAACTGAAGCGGAGCCGGCTGCTCTCTCACTCGACGCAGTCACCGAACTAATCAACCACGTCGTACGGAATAGCTCGGGCGACAGCAAATCCATCGCATATCGGAGGCCTTACACGCAGAGGATCCAGAAGATCCCGATGCCAATCAGGTATCATCCTCCAAAATTCCAGCAGTTCAAGGGCGACGGGCACCCCAAACAGCATGTCGCCCATTTCCTTTAAACATGCAACAACACCACCACAGACAGCGACTTGCTTGTCAAGCAGTTCGGCCAGTCATTGAAGGGAAATGCCTTCGACTGGTATATCGAGCTGCCCCAGGAGTCAATCGACAGTTGGGAACAATTGGAGCGAGAGTTCCTCAGCCAATTTTACAACACTCGGCGAGAGAGCTCAAACCTATCCCTCGAAGCCGAAATTGAAATGTGCGCTCGAGGGATGCAGTGAAAGCTCATGCGCTACATACAAAGTCGGAGGCCGACGGACTTTCAAGAACTCGCGACTGAGGCCCACAACATGGAGAACCTCATGGAGGAGCGGGGGGAAGAAGCTTCGTCATCGGCTGATCCTCGAAAGAAAGGGAAGGCCGTCGTGACTGCACCCAAAGACACGAAGGAGAAAACAAAAGCATCCTTCGCGACGAACGCTCTCGAACCGATCAAAGTCGGGAGCAAGGTCAAAGCAACTTACGTCCCATGACAGCTAACTGGGGGCACGTACTGGAGGCCTTCACTTGAGGAACGATAGGCCAAAACATATCCGTTCGCCAACGCAGATGTTCCTGTTATGCTGGACCAGCTACTCGACAACCACTTGCTCAAGTTGCCAGAAATCAAAAGACATGGAGACCTAACTAGGAGCAAAGAGCCGAACTTCTGAAAATACCACCGCTTGGTCGGGCATCCGACCGAGAAGTGCTTCGTCCTGAAAGACAGGATTATGGAGCTCGCGGCTTAAGGCCGCATTGAAATCGAAGGAGACGAAAAAATGACGTCCTCACATGTCATCTCCATCTAAGCCGAGCCAAACCGGCGAGCTTGGCCAAGCAAACAACAGGTCGAAAGGAAGGAGTACCGTCTAAAATCCGGTCCCTCTAACCGACCGCACAACAACAGACGACCATTGGCTAAGGTTGCACCAAAACTGGCACCCCGAGAAGCAGCTGCAGCCGACGCAGAGGGGTGGATCCTGGTCACCCAGTGAAAGAAGCCTATTCGAGAAATCGAATCGGTTCCAGCGGACAGTAAAACAAAGGCGAAGCGGCCAAACAAAAAGGCCGCGAAGCCCCAAAAGAAAGCTCCCAGGACCAACGTTCAAGGAGCAAACAAAAAGAAGAGAAGACCCGTCACACTGGCGGAGTTCTTCCCAAAGGAGTTCTTCGCGCTGCTAGCAATGGTGGCGACCTGCTCGACAACTCCGCCCGAGCAAATAGCACCAAAAGACAAAGGCAAACAGCCAGTCATCGAATGCGACGACCTCGAGACGTCACTCAAACAGATCTCGTCACTTAATGAGATTGACGACAACCTCGACTTGGCTATTCGGTCAAGACAGGCTCTAATTCGAGTCCTCGACAAACCAGAGGAACTCCAAGCCGAAGTCGAGATGTTGCTCATGAGGAAGCACGACTTGTCGAAAGTCGGGCTGACGCCACCCTACTGAAAGGAGGAAGAAGATGTGCACTCCTCTCCGCAGCTAGCAAAGTCGGAGGAAGCACTCGCCATTTTATGTCCGTCGTGCATCACCTTCTGAGAAGAGGATGCGCAGCTGGGAACAAAGAACCATAATCGGCCACTGTTCGTCTTTGGCTACATCAGAGACCACAAAGTCAATCGCATTCTCGTCGATTGTGGATCCGCAGTCAACACTCTGCCGATTCGCATAATGAAGAATGTCGGTCTCTCCGCCGGCGACCTCTCTCCGAGCTCTCTCCTCATCCAAGGCTTCAATCAGGAAGGCTAGAGTACGTTCGACACAATCTTGCTCAAATTGCACATCGGCGACATGGTGGCCGAAACTCTATTCCAAGTCATCGACTCAAAAACATCTTACAATATGCTCTTGGGTCGACCGTGGCTTCATGCGAAGGGGGTCGTGCCATCGACACTTCACCAGTGCTTCAAGTACTGGAAGGACGGCGAGCAAAAGACAGTGTACGCCGACGAAAGTCCGTTCACTGAGGCAGAAGCATCATTCGCATATGCAAATTCTATTTAACGACCAGACCAACAGTCAAATTGTCCTCCTGGCCGAAACAGGCGTCAAATGCCAAGAATGCTCTACTTCCAAGACAAACTCCGACGCAAGCTGCATCGTCCAAATGGCCGACGCAAGCCACGTCTACCAAACAGTCGGCGCAAGCCACGTCTACCAAACAGTCGACGCAAGCCGTGTCTCCAAAAACAAACTCTTACGCAAGTTGTGTCTCCTAAACAACCGACGCCCAACAACCTGCCGATGCACAACCACAAATTGGCCACAATAACTCCAGCGCCAACGCAGCGTAATGTACCTATCTTACTGTACATCCCGCAGTCGTAGAAGAAAAAGGGAGAAGGTCCCTTGGTCGTCTGCCACAAAATCCAGCCGACCGCTTTGGCAGAAAAAGTAACTCTCCCACTGCCGAAGCTTGAAGATCGAAGCATTGTGAAGCAATTCCCGAACCTCGAGCAGTTGCCATCTAGGCGCTCGAACGAAGGCTTCGACCCGAACGCGTACCAACTGATGGCCAGAGCTGGGGGCAACTTCACAAAGGACCAGCTCCACGAGAAGCCTCCCATCGCTCTGTCAGTCCTCACTCCAGAACAAGAGAAGCTGAGAAAAGAGGGTCGTTGAATTACGCAAGGTCGCCTAGGCTTCGGCTACAAGAAGGAGAAGCCGATCAAAATGTATGGAGCTCAGACGAAGCCAATTAAAATAACCAGAAAGACATCAGCAGATGTACACCAAATTTCTGTCGGCCAAACTCTGGGAAAAAAGAAAAATGCTTCGAACCCGGTGATTATTTACACCTTGAGAGCAGCCATAGCAGAAGCTCGCGAATATGACTCGATTACAGTAAATCATATTTCCGTTACCGACGACAATCAAGAAGACGACGAGTTCATTCTGAATGAAGCTCCGGCTACGTTCGAGGAAGGCGGCCAGTCGACTGTCGACGAACTAAAGAAAATCGACCTACGCACAACAGGGAATCTGAGGCCGACATTTCTTAGTGCTTCACTATCGGCCGACGAAGAGGTCGAATATATGTCGTTACTTCGCGAATACCGTGACATATTCGCCTGGAATTAAATAGAAATGCCAGGCCTCGACCCAGGAGTCGTAGTGCACAAGCTAGTGGTTCATCCCTTTGTTCGGCTAGTCAAACAGTCGCAACTACGGTTCTGGCCAGAACTCGTGCCAGAAATTGAAAAGGAAGTCGACAAATTGATCGCTGCCAATTTATAAGAGAGGTGAAGTATCCTTCTTGGATCGCAAACATCGTACCGGTCAAGAAGAAGAACGGCCAAATTCGGGTCTACATCGACTTTCGCGACCTGAATAAGGCTTGCCCGAAAGATGACTTCCCTTTACCGATAACAGAACTCATGGTCGATGCGACGACGGGTCATGAAGCTCCATCTTTCATGGACGGATCATCTGGCTATAACCAAATTCGGATGGACCCGAAGGATGAGGAGCTCACTGCTTTTCACACCCCCAAAGGCATTTTCTGCTACAAGGTGATGCCATTCAGACTCAAGAATGTCGGCGCAACATACCAGAGGGCAATGCAGAACATCTTCGATGATTTTCTACATAAGCGCGTCGAGTGCTATGTTGACGACCTGGTGGTAAAGATGAAGGAGCGGTCAGATCATCTTCTCGACCTCAGAGCAGTATTAGAGCGACTTTGGCGGTTTCAGCTCAAAATGAATCCGCTGAAATGCGCATTCTTTGTTACTTCAGGCAAGTTTCTGGGATTCGTTGTGTACCATCGAGGAATTGAAATCAACCAATCCAAAATCGATGCAATTCAAAAGATGTCGGAGCCCAGAAACATCTCCGAACTCAAGAGCTTTCAAGGCCACTTAGCGTATATTCGGCAGTTCATCTTGAATTTAGCCGGGAGATGCCAACCGTTCAGTCGCCTACTGAAAAAGGATACGTCGTTCGAATAGGACGAGTCTTGCCGGAATGCCTTTAACAACATAAAGGCACACCTCACCAAGCCACCGGTGCTCGTCTCCCCAATAGTCGACAGGTCGTTGCTGCTCTACATCGCAGCGCAAGAGAAATCCGTAGGGGCTCTCTTGGCTCAATGCGACGAGGACAACAAAGAATATTCTCTCTATTATCTGAGCCGAACACTGGTGGGCGCTGAAATCAATTACACTCCGATCGAGAAGACTTGTCTGGCACTCGTCTTTGCAATTCAAAAGCTCTGGTATTATCTCTTGGCGCATTCGATGAATTTGATCTCGCGCGCCAACCCGTTCAAGTACCTTATGTCGCGACCAATACTATCTGGTCGATTGGCTAAGTGAGCGTTGCTCCTTTCTAAGTTCGAGATTAACTTCGTGCCGCAACGTGCGATCAAAGGCCAAGCTCTGGCGAACTTCTTGGCTGACCATCCAGTGCCGGCCAATTGGGAATTGATAGAAGAATTCCTAGACGAAGAAATCTTCTTGGTCGAGGTGCTTCCCCCTTGGGAGATGTACTTCCCCCTTGGGAGATGTACTTCGACGGCGCTGGGCGAAGAAATGGAGCCGGCGTTGGAGTTTTATTCGTTTCACCGAGAAAGGACTTGCTCTCGTATTCGTTCGTTCTCACACAAAATTGCTCGAACAACAAGGCGGAGTATCAAGCCATCCTTCTCGGACTCGGCATGGTGGTTGAAATGAAGCTGCCACAACTAAACATCCACGTCAACTCGGCATTGGTTATCAAACAACTTATCGGGGAGTTCGAAGTAAAGAAACTCGAGCTCGAGCCGTTCTGGAGACATGCCGGTGAACTTCTAGCCCAAATTCCAGAAGCTTCACTCCACTACGTCCCTCGATCCGAAAATGGGCCAGCCGACGCATTGGCTGGAATTACGGCTAGTCTAGCGCAATTCGACGAACGGCCGAACCAAGCTCCAATTTGCGAAAGATGGGTAGTCCCCCCACCGACCGAAGAAGAAACAGAAGAAGAGCCGACTGAAGCGATGGAAGAGTCGTTCCCTATCTCGGCCAACGCAAACGAAGCAGGAGATTGGCAAGAGCCTATCTCAAATTTTCTTCGATACGGCACACTCCTGGCTGACCTACGAGAGCGAGTTCATATTCGCCGAGCAGTGCCAAGGTACATTTTGTCAATGACGTACTCTACCGGAGGTCGTACTAAGGTTTGCTTCTCCGTTGTCTTTCAAAAGAAGAGGGACTATAAGTCCTAAAAGAGACACACGGTAGAATTTGCGGCGCACACCGGGCTGGCCCAAAGCTCCACCTACAAGTCAAATAGTTTGACTATTTCTGGCCGATGATGCTCAGGGACGCCACCGAAATGGCTCAAACTTGCAGACCATGCCAACTTCATGCCGATTACATACATCAGCCACCGGAGTCGCTTCACCCGACGACCGTGTCATGGCCATTTGAAGCTTAGGGGATGGACATCATCGGTCCAATAACTCCCAAATCTGACTCCGAAGGCAATACATTTTGGCTGCCACTGAATACTTCTTGAAATGGGCCGAAGCTACTGCCTACCGAGAAGTCAAGGCTACCATCATCGCCGACTTCATTCGAACCCAAATTATCTATCGATACGGGGTCCCTCGATACATAGTGACGGACAATGGTACGCCGTTCAGAAACAAAGTCAAGGACCGCTTCTGCGAAAAATTTTGCATACAACAGCGGACATCATCGGCTTACAACCCGGCTGCCAACGGACTTGCAGAAGCATTCAACAAAACGCTCTACAAAATCCTTAAGAAGACGATATGCGCCAACAAAAAGAGTTGGGACGAAAATCTCGGCGAAGCCTTGTGGTCGTACAGAACATCGTTTTGAACACTGACCCAGTCAACTCCATATTCGTTGGTCTATGGCACCAAAGCAGTGCTCCCACTCGAGGTACAACTCCCCTTTCTGCGCTTTGCTATAAGAGAAGGGCTAACAACGGAGGAGTGCGCTCAGTTGCGACTCGCAGAGTTAGACTCACTCGACGAGCAACGACTCGAGGCACAACAACGACTCAAGTGCTACCAATCTCGAATGACCCGGACCTTCAACAAAAAAGTACGGCTCAGGTCATTCCAGAAAGGCGACTCGGTGCTAACGTTCAGACGGCCAATGCTCTTTACCAGAAAAACCGGGGGAAAATTCGAAGTAAAATGGGAAGGACTGTACGTGGTGCAAGAAGCCTACACCAATGGCGCCTACAAGCAAGTCATGTCAAACGGTTCGGAGTTGCCGATAACAAATGCAAGAGGGGGCAGCGAAAAAAAAAGAGAAATAAAAAAGTCGAATAAGAGGAATCAATGTTTCTCATTGCAGAAAAAGAAATGGGAAAGATGTAAGCCTCGCAACAAAAAAGAGAGGCTAAAAAAAAAAAAGTACAAAGAAAACATCAAAGTTGTGGAAGCTCGAAGTCGGACACCAGTCGCTGTAGTCGAACAACTTCGGCACAAACCTCAGACAGCTCCCGCGTCTCGGCCTCGCTGAGAGTTGGGCGCGAACGAACAGAAGCAAGCTACCCCTGGAGAGTGGAGGCCTCCTCCACGCTGGCGTCAATTCCCCTTCGAATGGCCGCAAAGTCGACACTTATGGAGTCGAGTTGAGCCGATACAAACGCCAGGCGCTCGCAAAGAGTCTTCTGTTCAGCCTCCACAACTTCACGTTCCACCTGACGCCTATCCAAGTCCACTGTCAAGTCGTCGCGCCGACGGCTCACTCGCTGGACGGACTGAGCGAGTTCAGCTTCTGCAGTGAACCATTCGGCCAAACTAAGCTTCCCTGCCAAGGAGTTGCGCAACTGCTGAAAGCGATCCACCTCCGAGGCAAAGTCATCCACCCACTGCTTCAAAACCGAAGTATCAACGCCGACTACTCCCAAGTGGTCGAGAATGATGCGGGTGTCTGCTACAAGCTCTGGCGAACATGGGACGTCGGCCGGCAATAAATTCAACTCGACGAATTTTGACCACAACCCCAAAGCAGCCTGCTGCAGTAAGAGCCTCATTCTCGCCAAGGGTTGAAAGGCCGACGCCTAGGAAAAAGAAGGGGAGACTAGAAAGATGAAGAGAAAAAACAAAAAGAAAAAAAGGAATGAGAGGATTTTTGCTTACTGACGAAGGTCGCGAAGTCGAAGAATCCTCGCTAATGGGTCGCCGAGATGAACCCGAAGCTCCTTCCTTGGCAGCAAGAGTTGCCTCTCAGCTACTAGGAGGAAATGTCACAAGGATTTCCCTCCTCGACGTCGCACCAACAAGGCAGGACGGATCAGAAACAGGGTGCTGAAATTCACCAGCGACAGTAACTCCGACGTCCACCATAAGTCCATCGGCCTCGACTTGTTCAACTGCAGGCTGGAAGGGCACTCCACCATCACTCACGATGGTCACCGAGCACTCGATTTCGCCGGTCACAAATCCACCTGTAACGGCAGCAGGAGGTGCATCTTCCCCGACCCACTCCAGTTGTAAACTCGGCGAGGTCAAATAAATCCTTTTGCCGAAAGACGGGCTGGTCCACAGAAGGAGCTACGATGACCGCGAGCGTATTAGAAGGCAAGTCGACAAACTCCTGGATTGCCTGTGCTCCATCCTGGGTCGCCGGCGCAGGCGACAACACCGCTGGCTCTACAGTAGCCTCTCCGGTCGACAGAACAACAGACCCGTCGAGAGGCGCCGGCTCCCTAGCCTTTTCTCCCGACCCCAACAGAGGAGTTTTCGAAGGTTGAACAACTCCAAAAAGAGCTAAATTAGTCAGAGGCTTATCTAGACCAGTCCACAATCGCTTCTTGAAGGGAGGTGGAACGAAAATGAAAGGTTCTGGCGGCAGAGCAGTGGGCTTCCTTTTCGAAGTAGTCCTCTTCGGTGAAGTCGGCGACTGAGCCAACTCCTTCCCCTTGCCTACAGGAGCACCGGCTACTAGCAGAGAAAGCACTACTGGCCGAGAATCCCCTTGTGCCGAATAAGGCTCTCGAATCACGATGCCTTGCTCCGGTACGACTTGCGATGGAGCCGATGACTTATCCTTCGCAACCTTCGGCCAAGGCGCCCGCTTCTTCCCACTTTTGCTCTGTTTTGCCTTAACAGGAGGCTTCGAACTTGGCCGCGAACTCCTTCGGCTCTGACCCTCCGTGTCACCATCTCCTTGCACAGGCAGCAAGACTGTTTTCGACGCAGATGCTCCTGTAAATTTCCTCCATGCACGCTGAAAAGAAAGAGAGAAAAGAAAATCAGAAGGTGCAAAAGAGAAACAAGAAAAAAAAAGAAAAAAAAAGAAAAAAAAAGAGGGTAAACCGATCTTTTTCGACGGTTCGACAAGTAAACCTTCGCATCCGGCGATCGAGCCGAATGCAATCAACGAGGTTTCACAACACTCAACGACCAAGCCGAGCGGAGCACAATTCAAAATCCTCGCGACTAGCAACTAGCCGCGAACGAAAGAAAATCTGTTGGGTGTAAACGGGTAATAATCGAAACGGGTAAGGGTTATTCCGTTACCCGTTTCGATCACCCTACCCGTATTCCGTCTCCTGTTTCGCCCCAATAAAAATGAGTCATTCCGTCACCCAAATATTTTACCAGATTACCCGTGGGTAATCGGGTAACCCATATAAATTTTAAAAAAATACAAAATAAAATTAAAATTATATGAAAATTACATCCAAATTCTAAAGTTTATCTAAAAATAACTCAAACAAATATACAAGACACATATTAGGGTACGTATGATAGAAAAAAGGGCATAAAGTTTTAAAAAATTACCAAATTACCATCCAGATAATCGGTATTGGGTAATCGGGTAAGGAATACCCATTATCCATATCCATTTCAATTAAGAGGCGGGTAATCGGGTAATTTTTTAATCGGGTAATCGGGTAATCGAAACACATAATTTTGTTCCTTATCCATCCGATTACCATTCTGGTAATCGGGTAATCAGGTAATCGGGTAAAATTGACACCCTTAGTGCCCGACGACCAAGCCGAATACAATTCAAAAGCTTCGCGCCCGGTGACCGAGCCAGACGCGACCAAAAGAAAATTACAACACTCGGCGACTAAAGCCGAGTGCGACCAAGACAGAAGCGCTGCACCCAGCAACCAATCCGAATGTAGCCCAAAAGCACTGTGCCCAGCGACCGAGCCAAGCGCGACCAAAACAGAAGTACTTTGCCCGGCGACCAAGTCGAGCACAGTTAAAAAATTCGCGACCAGCAACAAAGACGGATGCGACAAAAAAAAATACACTGTGCTCGGTGACCGAGCCGAGCACAGTTCAAAAGCTCCGAGCCCAGCGACAGAGCCAGACGCAACCAAAACAAAAGCCTTGCGTCTAGCAACCAAACCAGACGCGATCAAAACCAAACTCCAGTGCCCGGCGACCGAGCCGGACACAACCAAACGGAGAATTCAACATCCGGCAACCAAGCCAGACGCTGCACATTGAAGCTTCGTGCTAGGTGACTGAGCCGGACGGGAACCGAATGCTAAAAAATTAACATACCGTCCCCGGCGATTGAGCTGAGCACAATGCAAAGCCTCGCGACCAGCAACTAAATCGGACGTGATCAAAACAGAAAAACAGTGTCCGGCGACAGAGCCGAGCACAGTTCAAAAGTCGCGACCAGCAACAAAGCCGGCCGCGATCAAAACAGGAAGCAGTGTGCCCGACGACTAAAGCCGAGCACAGTTCAAAAAAATTTTGCAACCAGCAACAAAGCCGGCCACGATCAAAACAAAAGGCACTGTGCCCGGTGACAGAGCCGAGGACAGTTCAAAGATTCGCGACCAGCAACAAAGCCAGCCGTGACCAAAAAAATGTGAACGGCCCAAATGTGACGAGCTCAAACGCCCACCGATCCAGTAATCGATCGTCGTGGGTAGGCTCTGTCGATTTTCAAAGCCATTCATCGTAGCCCATTCGCGTCGATACGTCATCGATACAGTCGATGCCCCAGTCAGCAATAAGTTGCCGCATCAACAACAGTCAGCAGCCATGTCACGATGCCACTCAACTCAGCAGTTAAGCGACCTAGTCTAGTCCCCAATGGTGGAAGCCAAGAAAAGACACTGAGATCTTCATTCGATGGATCCAACAGAGGAGCTCTCGGTCTTTCTCCTCTCTCAATAGAAGCAGCAGAAAGGGGATCGTGATCCCATTGTAAGGATCGGCCCTCAACAACTGCACAGAGTCGGCTATAAATAGCCAGAAAAGCTCTATCACAAGGGTTTGAAAATCCTTCATCAAGAAACTCTCACGCGCAGAGACTCTTTCGAGCCAAAGAAATTCAGCAACTTGCAGTCCGTTGTAATTCACCAGTTCGACAGGAGTAGCTCTACACGATCACCGACAACGTCAACAAGTCAATACATGCGGAACAAAAATACTTTCGTCCAACCGATCAAAGCCGTCATCGTTCGTGCACACTCGTTCCAGAACTCGAATTTCGTCGTCAACTCGCCAGAAGCTTAAACCTCATCAAATTCACACGGAGATCGAATCAGAGGAAGAATAGGAGATTTTATTCGCATTTTCCTGACTTTCAAACACAACTGTAACATAAATTTTCTGTCGTAAATCGAATTACTCTCGGTCGCGCCTCTTCGCGGACCGGCGAATTTTCGGTGAAACACAAAGCTAGGGTAGAAATCGGTCCTCAAAATTTTTTTTGATAAAAGCCAAACTCAAGGGGTCGAGAAGTTGTCCTCAAAATGCAAGCAACTTTGAAGGGAAAACAAATCCCCAAATAAATTCGGCATCCAAAAATTGTCTCCAAATTGGGGGCATAGAGTTCACTTTTCAAGTCTTGAAGTCCATAGAGCTTGATGTTCTTCTCAATAAAAACTCAGGACCAAAAGTTCGCCAAAGCATCTTTGGCCCTTGTGTCTCCTATGTTGTCCTTCCTCTGTGGCTGGTATTTCAGAAATACTCTCTAAATTCCAGTAATTGAAGAAATGGAGTACCCATTCGTTCACCACCGCATTCGTCAAGGCGTTCTTCCTTTGCGGCATTGGAAAAGCACTCTCAAGATTACAATGGTCGACCAACCCGAGTCACTCGTGTTGTTCTACACTGTATCCTTCAAGGCGTTCTTCAAGCTCTCCATTTTCACGACACATATTGGAGAAGTACTCTCAAAATTACAACACAAAAGAAACGAAGTTACCCATCCATTTTGCACCACACCCGTCAAGGTTGTTAATGTATGTAGTTTTGATTGGCTAAGTTTTAACAATCTCAAGGTAGAAGTTCAACGTACAAGTATCCCGATTTAAACTCCTGGATAAAGGATAGAGATTAGAATGAATCTCAGCATAAGGACGAACTTAAGATAGACATCATCCGAGGTTGAGTACATCATAAGCTATAAAGTTCTTCAGGTCCATGAAAGAGTTACGTTGTGTGCTGAATGAGAAGATTACCTAGCGTGAAGTTAAGGGGGAGCGTTGAAGATGATTTTTGATGTTGTGTGAATAATATGTTGTGTGCAACGTGAAGTCTTTAGGCTTAACATCAAATAAGCCATAGATAATTTCCATGTTTGGCTCATTCTGAGAAGACACCAACCTGAAGATTCCATGTGCGAAGGGATACATTGAGCGGGGCATTCAGATCGGGAGCACAAATACACTAGTGAGAGACGTAGAAGAACTTACACGTTACAAGAAAAGTGTTCTCCTCCAGTCTAGGATTCAAACAACATTCGTACATTCGGATTGTTGTTGACCACTGAAACTAGTCACTAAATCTTTTCTTCCAAACAGACTTGGAATCCAGCTCTGATACCACTTGAAAACAAATGACCTAGATCGGTGTACGTGGGAATGTACCTACACCCGAACAGTGGTGTATTTACACTTGAAGTTACACTGTGCGTTACGTCAAAGTTACTAGCACACACAAGGACACCTAGAATTGTTATCGCAATTCAGAATAAACCATTCCTAATCTGTGGGATATTCAGCCCAGGAGTACAAATTCACTAGTGAGAGATTTAGAGTAACTTACACGTTACAAGAAAAACGTTATCCTCCAGTCTAGGGTTCAAACAACATTCTCACTTTCGGATTACTGTTGACATAGCATCAACAATGGTTCACCGTATCTCCCTTACACTGAGGCTCCCCCTCAATGTATCGCTTCGCATAGAGAATCTTCAGTATGGTGTCTTCTCAGAATGAGACAGACATGGAAATTGTCTATGGCTTCATTGATGTTAAGCCTGAAGACTTCTTGTTGCATACAATACACTCATTCACACATCATCAAAAATTGTCTTCAATGCTCCCCCTCAACTTCACACTGGGTAATCTTCTCTTTCAGCATGCAGCGTACCTCTTTCATGGATCTGAATATCTTTATAGCTTATGATGTACTTAACCTTGGATGATGTCTATCTTAGTTTCGTCCTTATCCTCAGATTCACTATAATATCTATCCTTTATCCAGGAGTTTAAATCGGGACACATGTACATTGAACATTTACCTTGAGATTGTCAAAACTTAGCCAATCAAAAATACATACATTAATAAACTCCCCCTTTGGCTCATTTTTTACAACAATCCCAAAATTTTTACTAATCACATCAGTAGTACCTTTACACCAGCATGTCCAGTATCTGCTTCCCTTTCTAGCATAGTCTAGCAAATTCCAGCAACCAAGACATTCATATCACAACTACTAGTCCATATATAACGATAATCCATAACAAATGACTATGTGTCCATATATAACGATAATCCATAACTCTCCCTTTTTGACAAAAATGACAAAACATTCCCAAAATAACACCAAAATAGCAAACTGACTAGACCTTCTTACACTTACCAAACTCCTTCAACAGATGATCTATAAGTGTAACCTCATGCCTTTTGAGTCATGCTAATTTTTCATACTGAACCACCTCTTTCTGCGAAATTTCACCTCTTTTCCAAAGGAAATCCATCATTTTATCAGTCAAAGGAGTTTTCGGAGACCATGGCCAAGGAGGTGGAGCCAAACTAGATGATGATTCTCCTAAGGCCGTGAATTCTGGAAGAAGCGTCAAACCACCCAGACCAGACACAGTTGGATCAGTAGGAGGTTCATATATTGTACCAGACACTGGTATTGCTTCAGTCATCGATAGAGTACTAGTAGCCACAGATACACCAGAAGAAACTATAATACTGTCAGTCTAAAGCACAGTCAATGTATCAGAAATATTTGCAAGCATACTTACACACTGTCATAATCGCTTCAGAAACGGCTGAACGCTTTGATTTAGGCATTGTAGACGACTTGTTCTGAATCACTTCTACATTCTTTGTCAACTCGAACTTTAACAAACCAAAGGACTTCTGTCACTCAAGGATTACGAAAATCAATGAGCGAAACATAAGACGTTCTTGTTCTCCAGACTAAGGCACTCTCAGAATATGATAAAAAAATTTCACACTTACATTAAACTGTTATGCAGTGCCTACTCGATACAAGAAATCAATCAGTCGTTTACCCAAGGATCCTCTATGTGTAGAAGGAAGACAGTTCTATATGGCTCTCTTATGAAGAGCTGCATATTTTAGCACCAGTGAAGAGGCAGGAATCAAATATGAATTGGGTCACACACTAAGTTTACCATCGGTGAGTTCTTTTAACATAACATCAACTTCTTCTTCGTCCAGTTTTCCAGAATACACAGGTAATTGAAGATACTCACTAATTATACTTGAATCAAACAAATACCAGTGACTTCTAACATACACATGATGTCCAATATCCTTCTTTGGCTTTTCAAAATTAGAATAAAATTATACGACTTAAAATTAGAGATTGTACCTTTGAGCTGAAGCTTCTCCAACAGAGGTAGAACAATCTTGAATTCTTTTGTAACAATAGCTGACTCACCTCAAAACGTCTTTTTTAAGAGATTTGCATACTTCATTTCAGCCTCTTTGGTTACAAAGATCTCACTGAACGCCACCAATGTTTGATGGAAAGACCCACCTGACCGCACATTCTGAGGTATTGAACTATTACCTGTATATAATGCTGCTAGGTGTATCGCTCTTGGTCTAGTATTTTTAGATGTATTTGATTGTGTAACATTGTGGTCTTGTGCAGCTGTACTACCCACCGTAACTCCACTTTGTTTTCGTCTGACAACCCGAGTATCTATAGTTGAACTGTCCTCAACCACCTTCCTCATCAACTTACTTTTCTCCTTCTGACTCACCGAAGCATCAGGCATTGAGATTGACTTCTCCGCAACATTTTCTATGTCAATCCGTCTAACATTCTCCTCTTCTTCATCAATTTGAATAAGAGGTTCATCAGCTCGCATCCTTTTTATCCTTTTCCAGATAGTACTTTCCCGAATGTGTAATTTGATATCTCCTACCACGACTTTTGGTTGAGCGCAATCAACCACAGATTGTGACCTTCTTCAAGGAATGATCAGAGGAACCTCTTCATCTTTGAAACTACTCACCGACTCTTCATAATCCTCTGCACCAATTTGATCGACCACCAATTTATCCGCATAACGCGGTACACAAGGGTGTACTGTACTTTCGTGTAACACTTATCTCTTTCATCATATCTTTCAAGGTAAGATTATCATCCACAAACTCTTTCGAAGGCTGACTCTTTACTGATTTAGGCACAGAAACTAGGGCTTCAATCGAAACCACATCGCTCAATCATCTTAGCCCCTTGTGAACTCTCTTCATACCCCTCCACCGGAGTCGATTCATCTTCCTGTTCGACCCTAGGAACTTGATTTGTGATACTCAGCACATTCGCAGCATCTGCTGGAGCTAATTTTCCTAGATCATCCACCACATCAAAACATAACATTTTAGACATACCTGATATACTGCTGGTGGGACGCACACCACACGGACCTTCAGAATGTGATATACTCAGACTTGAGTCACGAACTTAGCCTTCCACATTCTACCTTCTGTCTTCCGCCGTCTACCTTCTGCTTGCTCCCCCGAACTCAAGCTTCTTTCAGCTTGAGAGAGTAGCTCCCCCTACTTCCTTCTTCAAAAATTTCGCGCACTCGCTTCTTGCGCCCTAAGACAATCACAAATAACCACGACAATAACACTTTTGCCCCTCTTTTTTTAATACTACTTTTACTCTACCTGATACACCTCATCGTCCAGTATCAGATACAGCACAACCCAAGAGCTCCTCGAAGAAACTCAAATCTTCTTACATCCACGCTCTTTGTAAAAATATCAGCAAGCTGCTTATCTGTGGAAATATAATTTAACTTAACTTTACCATCCTCCACAAGATCTCTAATAAAGTGATGTCTGATGTCAATGTGCTTGGTTCTTGAATGTTGTACAGGATTCTTTGAAATGTTAATCGCGTTCGTGTTGTCACAGTATACTATAAGTGTACCACTGAAAACACCATAATCAACTAGCATCTGACTCATCCATATAAGCTGAATACAACAACTTCCAGCAGCAATATACTCTGCTTCAATCATGGAAAGGGAAATAGAGTTCTGCTTCTTGCTATACCAAGAAACTAAGTTGTTACCTAGATAAAAGCAGCCACCCGATGTACTCTTTCGATCATTTGCATTACCTACCCAATCAACATCACTGTAACCAACAAGCATTGTGTTTGAGTCTCTCAAAAACCAGAGTCCCCAATTTGTTGTCCCTTTTACATATTTAATGATTCTTTTAGCTAATTTCACGTGGGACTCTCTAGGAGCTGATTGGTATCTTGCACAAACCCCAACACTATAACTGATATTTGGTCTGCTAGCAATAAGATACAGTAGACTACCTATCATACTTCTGTACATGGTGGAATCCATAGGAATCCCCTCTTCATCCTTTGTGACATAGGTGATAGTACTCATAGGAGTTCTCATTACCTTTGAATCTTTGAGATCAAATTTCTTCACTAAATTTTTAGCATATTTCTCTTAAGATATGAAAATACCATCTTCTTTTTGTTTAATTTGAAACCCCAGAAAATAAGTCAATTCTCCCTTCATACTCATCTCAAACTCACCTTGCATATCTTTTACAAATTCTTCCAACCCATGTTCTGATGTGGAGCCAAATATGATGTCATCCACATATATTTGAGCTATTGTCAGCTCGTGCACTCTCTTCTTAATGGACAAAATTTGTCTACTCCTCGAACAAAACCTGTAGAGCATGAAAATTTAGACAACCGTTCATACCAAGCTCTCAAAGTTTGCTTCAATCCATACAAAACCTTAGAAAGACGATACACATGATCTGGATATTTTGAATTAGTAAATCCTTTCGGTTGCTCCACATATACTTCTTATGTCAGATGCCCGTTCAAAAATGCACTTTTAACATCCATTTGATATAACTTCAGGTGCATCACACTTGCTACTGCTAACAGCAACCTGATCAACTCTAATCTGGCAACAAGTGCAAATGTCTCATCAAAATCCACTCCAACTTGAGTGTAACCTTGAGCAACCAATCGAGCTTTATTTCTAGTAATATTACCAGACTCATCGGTCTTATTATTGAATATCCACTTTGTCCCAATAATATTAGCATTATATGGTCACGGAACTAAAGTCCATACTTGATTTCGTTCGAATTGCTCAAGTTCCTCTTGCATTGCCTTAATCCAATAATCATCCTTCAAGGCTTCTTCAACTTTCTTTGGCTCCAATGTGGAGGTATAACATACGAATTTTACCATCTCAGAAAAATGAGGTCTTTTTCAACATGTAGTTGTACCAATATGTGCATCAAATCTTGTATCAATAGGGGGAATTGTACCTCCATGTCTAATAGCTTCACTCGAAGATCCAATAGACCGTACAGGTTCTATCCTGTCCAAACTCACATCATCATCGTGCAACAAACATCCTTCTTGATCATCAATTTTCACATTGACATACTCAATTACTGAGTTTGATTGCTTGAAGTAGATTCGATAGGCATGACTATTTCTGGAATAGCCTACAAATATCCTTTCCTCACTTCGAGAGTCAGACTTAGTGAGATATTCCCGGTCTCTAGGAACATAGCATGGTGCACCAAATTCACGAAAATAATGAATCCGTGGACTACGTCCCTTCCATAACTCATATGTTGTATGAGTCTTGGCTCTCAAATACACCCTATTCACAATGTGACAAGCAGTATTGACAACCTCTACCCATAGTTTGTGTGGCAAATTCTTTGCATGAATCATTGTACATGCCATTTCTTGAAGTGTTCTTTTCTTACGTTCCACAACTCCATTCTGTTGTGGAGTCTTAGGCGACAAAAATTCATGAACAATACCTTGGTCATTGTAGAACTGGGCAAACTCCCTGTTCTCGAATTCTCTTCCATTATCACTTCGAATTCAAACTATTTTTCCAATAAGAGTTTGTTTTTCCGTCATCAATCGCTTGCACAAACTCAGTAATTGAATTTGTCAATGTGAAAATTGATGATCAAGAAGAATGTTTGTTACACGATAATGATGTGAGTTTGGACAAGATAGAACCTATATGTTCAATAGGATCTTCGAGTGAAGCTATTAGACAGGAAGGTACATGTCCGACTACTGATACAGGGTCTGATGTACATACTGGTACAACTACAGGTTTGCTTCCAGTGTGTGATACAACTAATACACATGTATCCAGTATAACGTACAAAGAATAATACTTCAATTGAGCTCACTGTAGAGAAGACAACATCTGTTAGAGTTTAGAAGAATCATCCCGCTGAACTGATTATTGGTGATATGCATGATAGTATTAAAACCAGGGGAAAGAGACCTAATTTTTTTGAGATGGTAAAATTTGTATGTTATGCCTCCTCATTGGAGCCAAAGAAAGTTGAAGAAGCCTTAAAGGATGATTATTGGATTAAGGCGATGCAAGAGAAACTTGACCAGTTCGAACGAAATAAAGTATGGACTTTAGTTCAACGACCATATAATGTTAATATCATTAGGACAAAGTGGATATTCAAGAATAAGACTGATGAGTCTGGTAATATTACTAGAAATAAAGCTCGATTGGTTGCTCAAGGGTACACTCAAGTTGAAGCAGTAGCAAGTGTGATGTTCCTGAAGTTACATCAAATGGATGTTAAAAGTGCATTTTTGAACGGGTATCTGACAGATGAAGTATATGTGGAACAACCGAAAGGATTTTCTGATCCTAAATATCTAAATCATGTGTATCGTCTCTTTAAGGTTTTGTATGGATTGAAGCAAGCTCCGAGAGCTTGGTATGAACGGTTGTCAAAAATTTTATGTTCTACAGGTTTTGTATGAGTAGACATAACTTTGTTCATTATGAAGAAAGAGCATGAGCAGACAATAGCTCAAATATATATGGATGACATCATATTTGGCTCTACATCATAACATGGGTCGAAAGAATTTGTAAAAGATATGCGAGGTGAGTTTGAGATGAATATGATGAGAGAATTGGCTTAATTTCTAGGGTTTCAAATTAAAGATAAAGAAGATGGTATTTTCATTTTCCAAGAGAAATATGCTAAGAATTTAGTGAAGAAATTTTATCTTGAAGGGTCGAAGGTAATGAGAACTCCTATGAGCACTACTGCCTATGTCACAAAGGATGAAGGGGGGATTCCCGCATATGCTACAATGTACAAAAGTATGATAGGTAGTCTACTGTATCTTACTGCTAGTAGACCAGACATCAGGTACAGTATTGGTATTTGTGCAAGATATCAATCGACATCTATAGAGTCCCATGTGAAGTTAGCTAAAAGAATCATCAAATATGTAAAAGGGACAGCAAATTAGGGACTGGTTTTTGAGAGACTCAAACACAGTGTTTGCTGGTTACAGAGATGCTAATTGGGCAGGTAATGCAGATGATCGAAAGAGTAGATCGGGTGGATACTTTTATCTATGTAACAACTTGGTTTCTTGGTATAGCAAGAAGTAGAACTCTATTTCCCTTTTCACAATTGAAGCAGAGTAGATTGCTATTGGAAGTTGTTGTGCTCAGCTTATATCGTTGAGTCAGATACTTGCTAATTATGGTGTGTCCAGCGGTGCTCTTATAGTATACTGTGATAACACGAGTACGATTAACATTTCGAAGAATCCTCTACAGCATTCAAGAACCAAGCACATTGACATCAAACATTACTTTATTCGAGATCTTGTGGAGGAAGGTAAGGTCATGTTAAATTATATTTCCACATATAAGCAAGTTGTTGATATTTTTACGAAGAGCGTAGATGTAAGAAGATTTGAGTTCCTTCGGGGAGCTCTTGGGTTGTGTTGTATCTGATACTAGACGGGGAGGTGTATGAGGTAGTGTAAAAGTAATATTTAAAAAAGAAAAAGAGGGGCAAAAGTGTCCTTGTCGTGGTCTTAACTTAAGAAATAGAGGTTTATTTTTTTTATTTTGTGATTGGCTTAGGGCGTAAGAAGCAAGTACGCAAAATTTTTGAAGAACAAAGAAGCGGGGGGAGTGACTCTCTCAAGCAGCAAGAAGCTTGAGTTCGGGGGAGTGAGCAGAAGGTACAAGGCTGAAGGCTGAGTTTATGACTCAAGTCTAAGTATTTCGCGTTCTGAAGGTCTGTGTGGTGTGCGTTCCAACAGCAGTATACCAGGTATGTCTAAACTTGTATGTTGTGATGTGGTGGACGACCTTGCAAAATCAGACTCAGCAAATGCTGCGAATGTGATAGGTATCGCAAGTCAAGATGAATCGACTCAGGTGAAGGGTTATGAAGAGAGTTCACAAGGGGCTCAGATGATAAAACAATGTAGTTCGATTGAGCTCCGGCTTCGGCAGAATGGAATCTGCGCTGGGGAAGGGAGGAGGCAGTGCCATGGGCCCCGCCTTGTGTGGCGCTGACTCATCAGCGAGCTCCTGCTCCGGCAGAATGGAATCTGCGCTGGGGAAGGGAGGAGGCAGTGCCGTGGGCCCCGCCCTGTGTGGCGCTGACCTCGGTTTGATTTTGGCTGGCCAAGATGGGAAGAGATTCTTCTATCTCTTCTGTTTGCTCTTTATCTATTTCTTCCTCGACTGGTGGAGGGATGACCCATCGTTCGCAAATGGGGACTTGGCTTGGCCGTTCGTCAAATTGTGCCAGACTGGCTGCGATGCTGGCTAATGCGTCGGCTGGCCCATTCTCGGAGCGAGGGACATGGTGGAGTGAAGCTTTCGGGATTTGGGCCAGAAGTTCACCGACATGCCTCCAGTGTGGTTCGAGTTCAAGTTTCTTTACTTCGGACTCTCCAGTAAGCTGCTTGATGACCAGAGCCGAGTCGCCGTGGATGTGTAACTGCGGCAGCTGCATTTCGACTGCTATACCAAGCCCGAGTAATAGAGCTTGGTATTCTGCTTCATTATTCGAGCAAATCTGGGTGAGCACGAATGAGTATGGTAGCAGATCTTTCTTAGGTGTGACGAACAAGACTCCGCCGCCAGCTCCATTTCTTCGTGCGGCGCCATCAAAATACATCTCCCAAGGTGGAAGCACTTCGACCAGGAATATTTCTTCGTCTGGGAATTCTTCTGTTAACTCCCATTCGGCCGGCACCGGGTGGTCGGCCAAGAAATTTGCCAATGCTTGGCCTTTAATCGCTCTTTACGGAACGAAGTTGATCTCGAATTCTAATAGGAACAGAGCCCACTTAGCCAGTCGACCGGAGAGGATTGGACGCAACATAATGTACTTCAACGGATCGGCTCGGGAAATGAGATTCGTTGAATGCGCCAGGAGGTAGTGCCGAAGCTTTTGAACTGCGAAGATGAAAGCCATGCAGGTCTTCTCGATTGGGGAGTAGTTGAGCTCGGCGCCCACCAATGTTCGGCTTAGGTAGTAGAGAGAACGCTCCTTGTTGTCCTCGTCGCATTGAGCTAGAAGAGCTCCCACCGATTTCTCTTGTGCTGCTATGTACAGCAGCAATGGTTTGTCAACGATCGGAGCTACGAGCACTGGCGGCTTGGTGAGATACGCCTTTATGTTGTTAAAGGCATTCCGGCAAGAGTCGTCCCACTCGAACGGTGTACCCTTCTTTAGCAAACGGCTGAAAGGCTGGCACCTCCCGACAAGGTTCGAGATGAAACGTTGAATGTACGCCAGGTGACCTTGGAAGCTTTTAAGCTCGGAGACGTTTCTGGGCTCTGGCATCTTTTGAATAGCTTCGATTTTTGACTGGTCGATTTCGATCCCTCTGTGATGGACGATGAATCCCAGAAACCTGCCTGAGGTGACGTCGAATGCACACTTCAACGGATTCATTTTGAGTTGAAACCGTCGAAGCCTCTTGAATACAGCTCTGAGGTCGAGGAGATGATCTGACCTTTGTTTCGTTTTCACCACCTGGTCATCGACGTAGCATTCGACTCGTTTATGGAGAAAGTCGTCGAAGATGTTCTGCATTGCTCTTTAGTAGGTCGCGCCAGCATTCTTGAGTCCGAATGGCATCACTTTGTAACAGAAGATGCCCTTTGGTGTGCAGAATGTCGTAAGCTCTTCATCCTTTGGGTCCATCCGGATTTGATTGTAGCCGGAGAACCTGTCCATGAAAGATAGCGCCTCATGACCTGTTGTCGCATCGACCATGAGCTCGGTAATTGGCAAGGAAAAGTCGTCCTTCGGGCACGCCTTATTCAGGTCACGAAACTCAACGCAGACCCGAATTTGGCCAGTCTTCTTCTTGACAGGCACGATGTTTGCGATCCAGGACGGGTACTACACCTCTCTGATGAAGTTTGTCGCGACCAATTTGTCGACCTCCTTTTCGATTTATGGCACCAATTCTGGTCGAAACCGTCGTTGCGACTGCTTGACTGGTCGAACAGAGGGATGAACCGCCAATTTATGGACTGCCACTCGTGGGTCGAGACCTGGCATCTCCGTGTAGTTCCAGGCGTAGATGTCTCGGTATTCATGGAGTAACGCCATATATTCAGCTTCTTCTTCGGTCATCAGCGATGCACTAAGGAATGTCGGCCTCGGGTCCTCTGTGGTACCCAAATCGACTTTCTTTAATTTGTCGACGGTCGACTGGCCTCCTTCGAATTCAGCCGGAGCCTCCTTCAAGACGAATTCCTCATCTTCTTGTTCCTCGTCGATGATGGAAATGTGATTCACTGTGGCTGAGTCGTAGGCGCGAGCTCGTGCAATGGCTGCCTTCAACATATAGATGACGACTGGACCACCGCCGTTCTATGGCCGAGTTTGATTGATGGCGGCTTTGGTGTAAATGATCACCGACTTTGAAGTATTTTGTTTCTCGGTTGGGATTTGGCCAACTGAGACTTGGTGCACATCTGCCGATGACTTTCTGGTTATCTTGACCGGCTTTGTTTGGGCTGTATAGATCTTGATTGGTTTTGGTCTCTCATAGCCGAGGCCCAGGCGACCTTGACTGATGCGATGTCCTTCATTCTTCAATTTCTCCTGCTCTGGAGTGAAGACGGGTAAGGTCACAGGAGGTTTTGCATGAATCTCGTCTTTTGTAAGATTGCCCCCTGCTCTGGCCATCAACCGGTAGGCGTTCGGGTCGAAGCCTTCATTTGAGCGTGTAGACGGCAACTGTTGTTGGCTCGGCAGTTGATTCACGATACTTCGTTCCTCCAATTTTGGCAGAAGCGTAACTTTTTCTGGCAAAGGAGTCGGCTGGATTTTGTTGCAGGCGACCAAGGGAGCTTCTCCTTTCTTCCTTTGCGACTGTGGAATGTATCGCAAGATGGGTATGTTGCGCCGATTTGGTGTGGGCGCGGTTTACGGCCATGTGCCGATGGGCTGTTGTGCGCCGGCTGCTTTGGAGATACGACCTGTGTCGTGGTCTGTTTAGGAGATACGACCTGCATCAGAGTCTGTTTAGGAGATGCAACTTGCGTTGGAGTCTGTGGTTTTGTGGGCTGCGACGACTGTTTGAGTGTTGCTTCCTGCGCCGGTTGTTTGGATGATGCAGCCTGCGTTGGAGTGCTCTTGGCGTCTGCTGCCTGGTTCGACTATGGTGACAATTTAACTGTCGGCCTAGTCGTCAGATAGAATTTAGCATCTGCGAACGATGCATCTGCTTCTGTGAATGGGCTTTCGTCAACATACACTGTCTTCTGCTCGCCATTTTCCCAGTACTTGAAGCATTGGTGAAGTGTAGATGGCACGACTCCGTTTGAATGAAGCCATGGTCGACCCAGGAGTAGATTGTAAGACGTCCTGGAGTCGATGACTTGAAGAGGAGTGTCGGCTACCATGTCCCCAATGTGCAGCTTGAGGTTCGTCATGCCGAGTGTTCTCTGGCCCTCCTGGTTGAAACCTGGAATGAGGAGAGAACTTGGAGAGAGGTCGCTAGCAGAGAGACCAATGTTCTTCATCGTGCGAATAGGCAGAATGTTGACTGCAAATCTGCAGTCGACGAGGATGCGGTTGATTTTGTGATCTCTGATGTAGCCGGAGACGAACAACGGTCTGTTGTGATTCTTCGTCCCCAATTGTGCGTCTTCCTCTCTGAATGTAATGCACGGTGGGCATGTGACAGCAAGTGCTTCTTCTGACTTCGCGACATGCGCTTTGGTGTAAGCGTCTTCCTCCTCTTTTCGAAAAGGAGGGGTTAACCCGACCTTTGGCAGATCGTGCTTTCTCATCAGCAGCGTTTCGAGTTCGGCTTTGAGTTCCTCTGGTTTGGCGAGGATCCGGATTAGGGCTTGTCTTGACCTGATGTCCAGGTCGAGATCGTCCTCTATCTTATTGAGGTGTGAAATTTGTTTGAGCGATGTCTCGAGGTCGTCACATTCGACGACTGGTCTTTTGCCCTTCTCTTTTGTTGTTGTTTGCTCGGGAGGAGCTGTTGAGCAGGTCGCCACCATTGCAGGCGGCGAGAGGAACTCCTTCGGGAAAACTCCGCCAATGTGATGGGTCTTCTTTTCTTTTTGTTGGCCCCTTGGACGTCGGTCCTGGGAGTCTTCTTTTGGCGCTTCGCGGCTTTTTTATTTGGCCGCTTTGCCTTCGTTCTGGTATTCGCCGGTGTCGGTTCTAGTTCACGAACAGGCTTCTTTCTCCGGGTGACCAGGATCCACCCCTCTGCATCGGCTGCAGCTTGTTCGCGGGGTGCCGATTTTGGTGCGACCTTAGCCGGTGGTCGTCTGTTGTTATTGTGCAGTCTGTTGGAGGGACCGAATTTTGGACGGTACTCCTTTGTGATCTACTTCTTGCTTGGCCGAGTCTGCCAGTTCGGCTCAGCTCTAATGGAGATGGTATATGAGGAGGCTGTGTTTTTAGCTCCTTCGATTTCGATACGGCCTTGCGCTGCCACCTCCATGATGCGGTCCTTCAAGATGAAGCATTTCTCCGTCAAGTGCCCAACCAGTCGATGGTATTTACAAAAATTTGGATCTTTGCTTTTGGATTGGTCGCCAGGTCTTTTGATTTCTGGCAGCCTCAGTAGTTGATTGTCAAGCAACTGATCGAGCATGATGGGAACGTCGACGTCGGCAAAGGGATATGTCTTTGTCTGTCATTCTTCCAGTGTCATCTTCTTGAAGCCTCCCGTCAATTGTCGTGGGAGATAAAGTCGGCTTGACCTTACTTCCGACCTTGATCGGTTCGACAGTATTTGTTGTGAAAGAGGATTTTGATTTCTCTTTCGTTTCTTTGGGTGTGGTCGCAGCAGGTGCCTTCCCCTTTTTGCGAGGGTCGGCGGAAGAGGAACCTTCTTCTCCTCGTTCTTCTATCAAGTTTTCCATATTGTGAGCTTCTGTTGTGAGCTCCTGAAAATCTTTCGGCCTGCGGCTCTGTATGTAACAGAGGAGATTCCATCGCATTCCCCGTGAGCACATTTCTATTTTGGCTTCGAGAGATAGATTCGATCTTTCTTTGCATTGAGGCTCAAGTTCCTCCATCGGTTGATGTAGTCGACCACTTTTTCGCCTTTCTTTTGTTTTAGATTGGCGATCTCGACTAGTGTTACAGTGTGCCGGGTACTGTAGAACCGACCTAGGAATTCACACTCCAGTTGTTCCAAGCTGTCAATCGACTCTTGGGGCAGCTCGATGTACCAATCGAAGGCATTTCCCTTCAGCGACCGGCCGAACTGCTTGACCAACAAGTCGCCGTCTGTGCCGGCGTTATTACACATTTCGATGAAATGATCGACATGCTGCTTTGGGTGGTCGTCGCCGTTAAATTGTTGAAACTTGGGAGGGTGATAGCCGATCAGCATTGGGATGTTCTGGATCCTCTGTGTGTACGGTCTCTTGTAGGCAACTGATTTGTGGTCGCCAGTGTTGTTTCGTACTGCACGGTTGATGAACTCTATAATGGAATCAAGGATAAGAGCATACGGATCCACTTCGGGTCGACCTCTGCGGATGGCCACTGGAGCGACGGGCGGCAGCTCGTCGTCGGAGGAGAGGTCTTCTTGCGGCAGCTCGGTTGAGGCGCTGGTAGTCGGCCGATTTTGGTCGACTTCTTGAGAGACGCCACCGGTGTTATTGATGGTTGTGCCCATTTCAAGCCTTTCAAACATCTTCGCGATTTGATCATTGCGAGCTGCTAGTTGAGCATCACGGGCTGCAAGTTACGCATCTTTTATGCGCAGCTGTTCGCTCTGCTCCTTTATCGCGGCCTGCATTTCGGCAAGCTGTTCTTCAATGGTCTTGGCCGAAGTTGTCATTGTGGTCATCTTGACGGTTTGCGTCGGAGTAATTGTTCTTGACGCAACTTGAAGATATGAAGCCATCGTCGGTGACTTCATTGGAGAGATGGGTGACCGGTCAGAAGGACCAGTCGCAGGTTGATTGCGGAGTGTGACTCTGGGAGGTGACTGGCTTGCTATGGCGACCACTGGTGAGAGTTGACGAGATGGGATGGGCGATGTGGCAGCAGGGGAGATCGTTGACGTCTGTCAGCGAGGTGAGCGGAGGGGTGGTGGACCAGCTGCTGCGTTGAGAGCGGCTAGGAGGTCGTGTGAGACCAACATAACCGGCGAGTTGTCTGTCGCTGATGCTCTCTGCACAGAGGAAGCTGGTATTGAACATGTCCTGGTCGCAGGGAGAGAGGAGATGCCCCCATTTTGCTCGTATTGTTGTACCAAGGTGGGAACAATAGAGCTTCTCCGTGATGGCGGCGACTGCGTCGGGCTGGCAGTCGGGCTGCGAGGAGGAGAGGTGGCGATGGCCAAATAGGTCGGCTTAGCCATCGCTGGCAGTAGTTTGGCGACGACCGTGGCTGATTTGTTGGAGGCCGCGGTAGCCTATGGCACGAATAAGGCGCTTGGACGGCGCGCGTCGAGCATGAAAGGAGCTTGTCCAGCAGACAAATTTCTGGCCATAGCTCTCGTCACTGGGCGAGTGGCCAATGGTGGTGAGGTAGGAACGCGAACATTGGCCGGAGATGCGGCAGCAAATCCGCGAGTTCCAATAGTCGAACCTGCGATCGCGGCGGGGCGCAGTTGGGCAGAGCTCGAGGAGGCAGTTTGTTTGCCCCCATTGTTGTTGTTGTTGTTGCCGTTGCTGGCCATGGCTGAGGTTGGAGTTTTTTTTTTTTTGTTTGGTTGGACGGAAAAGGAGATGAGAGGTAGGAAAGGTCCCACCGGGTATGCTAAATTTGTTTCACCGAAAATCTGCCGGTCCACGAAGAGGCGCGATCGAGAGAATATTTCAATTACTTTAGAATAATTTGTGTTACAGGGTGTGGTGTAAATATCAAGGAATGCGAGTTCACTCTCCTAGGCTTCCTTTGATTCGATCTCCGTGTAGTTTTGTTGAAGTTTCGGCTCCTGGCAAGAACGTCGAAGTTTGAGTTCTGGGAACAAGTGTGCACGATCTAGTGTGGCTATGGTCGGTCGGACGAAAGTATTTGTGTTCCGCGTGTTTCGACTTGTGACGTTGTCGGCAAACGTGTAGAGCTGCTCCGGTTGAACTGTTGGACGACGCACTGCGAGTTGCTGAACTTCTCTGGTTTGAGTGCTTCCGCGAGTGTATTTTCTTCTCGGCAAGAAAGCTGTCGATCTTCAAAATTTCCAACCCCTAGGACAGGGAACTTCTGGCCTTTTGTAGCCAGTCTGTGTAGTTGTTGAGGAATTTTGCCTGGGAAAGGGGATCACGATCCCCTTTTCTGCTGCTGTAGTTGAGATGGGAGGACCAGGAGCTCCTCTGTTGAGATCCCTTGAATGAGGATCGTGTCCCTTTTTTTGGGTTTTTATCTCCACGTTTTAGGTAGATGACTGTATGCTGACTCATGCTGACGTGGCGATGACTCACCGAGTCGTTGCTGACTAGACGATGACTCATTGAGTCGATGATGGATGTAAGATGACTCACTGTGTCGATAATGCGACGAGATGGGTGGCTCTGGCGATGGGCTGTGTCGGATGACCTTGAGAATCGTCGAGGCCTGTCCACGAACCTTGTTTGATGGATTAGTGGACTCCTGGACTTGTTGAATTTGGGCCATGCACATTTTGGTGCATACATTAGTATCTCCAATTACCTGTGTATTCTGAAAAACTGGACGAAGAGGAAGAAGATGTTATGTTAAAAGAGCTCACTGGTGGTAAACTTAGTGTATGGCCAAATTCGTATTTGATTCCTGCTTCTTCACTAGTGCCAAAATATGCAGCTCTTCATAACATAGCCGTATGAAACTGACTTCCTTCTATTCATAGAGGATCCTTAGGTAAATGGCTGGTTGATTTTTTGTATCGAGTAAGCACTGAACAACAGTTTAATATAGGTGTCAGAATTTTGTATCATATTCTGATAGTGCCTAAGTTTGGAGAACAAGGACGTCTTGTTTTTCCCTCATTGATTTTTGGAATTCTTGAGAGATAAGTCCTTTGGTTTGTCAAAGTTCGAGTTGACAAAGAATGTAAAAGTGATTCAGAACAAGTCTTCTACAATGTCTAAATCAAAGCGTTCACCCATTTCTGAAGCAACTACAACATCAATGGCAAATAAATTCTCACCACAATGTGTAAGTATGCCTGCAAATATTTCTGATACATTGACTACAATTCAGACTGACTGTATAATAGTATCTTCTGGTGTATTTGTGGCTACTAGTACTCTTCCGGTGATTGAAGCAATACCAGTGTCCGGTACAATATCTGAACCTCATGCTGATCCAACTGTCTGGTCTAGGTGGTTTGAGGCTGATTCCAAAATTCACGGCCTTACGGAGAATCTTCATCGAGTTTGGCCCCACCTCCTTGGTCATGGTCGCCGGCAACTCGTGTATGATAAAATAATGAATTTTCTTTAGAAAATTGATAAAATTGCTCAGAAAGAGGTGGTTCAGTATGAGAAATTAGCACGCCTCAAAAGGCATGAGGTTACACTTATAGATCATTTGTTGAAGGAGTTTGATAAGGTTAAGAGGGTCTAAACAGTTTGATATTTGGTGTTATTTTGGAAACATTTTGTCATTTTTATCAAAAAGGAAGAGATCATTTTGGTAGTCTATTAGTTGTGTTATGATCTGATGACTTTGGTTTATGAATGTCTTGGGTGTTGAAAGTAGGTTGACATTGTACATGCAGGTGTAAGGGTACTACTGATGAGATTAAAGGGATTGTCGTAAAAAATATACCAAAGAGGGAGTTTGTTAATGTATGTATTTCTGACTGACTAAGTTTTGACAATCTCAAGGTAGAAGTTCAACGCACAAGTGTCCCGATTTAAACTCCTGGATAAGGGATAGAGATTAGAATGAATCTCAAGATAAGAATGAACTTAAGATAGACATCATCCGAGGTTGAATACATCATAAGGTATAAAGTTCTTCAGGTCCATGAAAGAGTTACGCTATGTGCTGAATGAGAAGATTACCCAGAGTGAAGTAGAGGGGGAGCGTTAAAGATGATTGCTGATGTTGTGTGAATAATATATTTTGTACAACGTGAAGTCTTCAGGCTTAACATCAAAGAAGTCATATATAATTTACATGTCTGTCTCATTCTGAGAAGACAACAACTTGAAGATTCCCTGTGCGAAGGGATACATTGAGAGGGAGCCTCAGTGTAAGGAAGACACAGTGAACCACTGTTGATGTTATGTCAACAGCAATCCAAAAGTGAGAATATTGTTTGAATCCTAGACTAGAAGAGAACGCTTTTCTTGTAACGTGTAAGTACACCAGTGTTCGGGCTGAATGCCCCACAAATTAGGAATGATTTATTCCAAACTGCGATAACAATTCTCTACGTTCTTGTCTATACTTGTAACTTTAAAGTAACGCACAGTGCAACTTCAAGTGTAAGTACACCAGTGTTTTGGTATAGTTACACTCCCATGTCCACCGATCTAGGTCATTTGTTTTCAAAGGCGTTCTTTCTTTGCCACGATACACATTGGAGAAGCATTGTCCAATTGCAGCACAAAAACAAACGGAGCTACCCATCCATTCTGCATTGCATCCTTCAAGGCGTTCCGAGTTCTCCATTTGCCGCAACAGGCATGGGAGGATCAGTATTTAGATTGTAGCACAAAACAAATGGAGTTACCCATTCATTATGTACCATAAGACAAGAACTTTCCGAATTGCGGTGCTCGACCAATCAGAGTTACCGGTGTTGTTTTTGCACTGCATCTGTCAAGGCATTCCTCGAGATCTTCGTTTACTGTAATTGACATTGAAAAAACATTCTCTAGATTGTAGTGATTGATCAACCGGAGCTACCCGAGTTGCTAAACACTATATCCGTTAAGGCATTTTCATTGTACGAAGGTTCACGCTGGAAGAGGGAGCTCGCACACGGACTACCCTTCTTGCACTATTGTCAGAGAAGGAAAAAAAAAAGAGATCGGACATACATATTTTGTAAAAGAATATTTCTACCATCTCTAAACTAGTTTAGAAAAAATAAATATTAACCCTAGGTGATACTTAGAAGCAAACATTAAAATAAGAAAAGAAAAACAACCATATTATGATTACATACTTAAACTTTAAGAGTTAAATACATCTAATATGGCGATTTTGCCAACAGTGCAAAGACCTCTCCTGCTATAAGCTAAATATTTTATGCCACTTCTATTTATCTTTTGTTTGCATCGATATCCATGGACTTTAGTGGGTGGAATATTGCCAGTGTCAATGTTCAAGTGGATTTCTGCCTAGGAGCCCTAGAGTCCTAGTCCATACCAAAGTCGATAATAACTACAATTAAAAAAAGAAAATGAGAAATATCTCTGCAACAAACCCCTACAACAATATAAAGAAGCCAAAAGAAAGTTTTGGACATAATTTGTTTTTAAAAAAGAACAAAAAAATTTAATTTTTGAAAGTTGATCTTGTGTAATAGGTTTGAATGAAAAAGAATATGTTTGAATGAAAAATAAAACAAAGCCAAAAAACCTCTTTCTTGCTTTGACCTTTGACGTTTAAAACCCACGACAAATTCGTATCATGTTTTGAAAGAAATAGGCATACCTTGTAGAATAGCTTCATGTTCGAGGAGATTGAAAAGAACTGTAAAAAATTTTCCTTCTTGCCCTAAATTCTTGCTGGAACAGATTTAGGGAAAGGAAACCTCACTCCCGTGCCGTTGTCGTCCTTTGTTCTGTGTTTCCGCATGTCGTGTTTTCTATTAAAAATAAACTTTGGGCAATAACCAAACTAGTTGAACTCGTTCGGTCAGTTCAGCGGTTTAATAACTAAACCAATAAAATTGTCCGGGTTCCGGTTAAATAAGGTTGAACCGACTGACCGGGTTGGTTTGGTTTTTAGAACTCTGAGTGCAACTGAATATCAAATCCATTGTGCCTACAATTCAGCAACTGAATATCAAACCCACTTGTGCCTCGCAGAAGTGACGCCCCGGATTTGCTCCGAAACGGGGTGTTTCTGAGCAAATCCCACAGCCAATGGGAGACTATCCACGCACGGGGCGGGCGTGCGGACGGTCTCCCATATATTTCGGGTCCGGGTCGGCCACCTTATCCCCACCCGGACCGGCCCGAAATAAAAAAGGCTCCCGACCCGTAAATTAAATCGTCAACTTCTATTCCCCCCTCCCCGCCCTCGATTTTTCTTTCCCCTCCCCCCCTCGATTTTTCATTTTGTCTCTGCGAAAACCGTGTACCCGAGGGCTGAATCCTAAACCTTTCCTTGCATCTCTCTCTGGACTCAATTGAAGGCAGTGGACTTTTCTCATTCCCCCTTCCCCGACTTTTCTCATCTTGCAGGAAATGTGGCTAGAAGACCTATTCATGCTCAAAAGTTGTTCTTGGCCTCGTTCTTGTCATTGCAGATAAAATTATTTTATGTTTATGGCGATGGTTGATGAGAAGATCTCTACTCTGATGTCCTCCTTGGATCATTACCCATACACCATCATGCCATGAAAGATCTGGCGGTTCTTTGTAAGTGAAGTGTGTATATATTTGTTCATCTCAATACACAGATTGCTAATATTTGCTACTTGCTGTTGTGTTGGAAGAGTCATGTCAGGCTAGCTTCAGCTATTGAAAACGCTAAACCACTGAGTTTATTTCTTTGACCAACTTAATATTGTAGAAAAGTTAATTGATTTTTGTATCTATATAACTAATGAATCTTAAAGCATGATTTTGTTCAAGACGTACTTGCATGTTGCCTATCGGTCTATAGATTGCTAGACATTCTGCTTTAAAAAAGCATGAGCAAACATTAGGAATTATGTGGTTACTACAATTATTGTTGAAATATTTTTACTAATTTAAGTTCTTCTTTTATCTATATACATACACACGAATGATGGGTTTTGCTTCTTATGCAGGTCGGTGTAGTTTCATATTACGACTTGTTAGCTCTAGATTCTATTTTAGGTTTTTCTCTAAACTCTAATCCTGCATTTGCTTCTCTCTGTTTTTTCAAATGGGCCTATATTTGTATGCATACACATGAATGTTGTATTCTCATTATTTCAAATTAAATAAATAAATAATCCTATCTGTTGTTAATTTAACTTGAAAGTTCACTCGTGGAGAGTATCTACCTTGATTACAACCCTTTTGTGTTGAAAATATGGTTAAAGTATGATGTGATTGCCTACTGTAATCTGACCTAGGTTATAGTTATTGAATTATTCAGCTTCATGAGTTCCGTTAGATATAAAGTGTTTAAACTCGTATGTAAGCATCTTAAATTTCCATGCAGAGGATGTGCCCCTTGTTTGACTTAAGAGAATTGGACCTATTGAACAAGTGACATGTGCCAGAGTGAGAGTCAACACGAATTTGAGGAAGTTAAGTGACCCCGCCCTTCGACTTCATTCCCCCTCCCCAGCCCTCAACTTTTCTCTCTTCCTCCTGCGCCCGTCGAAAGCCAGAGGTGTCTCTACGAAAACCAGACGATCTAACGTCGAACACCAAGACAGTCTTCGAGGACTTCTGCGGGGGTGGGAACATTCAGACCCTAATGGTAACTTCCTTCATTCTTCTTCCTTTTTTATTTTGGTTGAGTTTCTTTGTTTTGCTCTTTGGGTTTTCACGGCCAGAGTCGGGCTTGTTTCCTCCTGCGATTGAGAAGATTCCACTTTGAATGGCTGAATCGTTGTAGATTCAAGACGATCTTGCACCTCCCTATATCAGAATTGAAGGTGTTTCCAATCCGTACTCAATTACCGAACCCGAACAGGTGTGAAGCAAACTCTTATAATATGTTACAAATTGGATACTAAACTATTGTATCCATTTGCACGTAATCTAATGTGTACACCTATTTACGCTCTCTCCTTGCAAATCTCAGGAATGTCTCAAGGGCAAACAAGTGAACAATTGCCTGAATTTACTCACCATAGTGATAGCCTTGTTGGACACTCCAATACCCGACAATGAGCTTTCTGAAAGTCATAATGAAGTGTGATGGTAATCAAGGTAATTTATCTCCAGTGTAGCATGTGTTAATTGCTTATTCCTTACCCTTTTTTTTCGATTGTTGTTTACCTCTTCTATCTGTCAATTTGTTGGCTGTAGTGTTTGGACGTGTTGGACGTGGTCGGTACTTTAGATGAAGACGAAGTCGTGCTCTGGAAATTCCACAAAAAAGACAATTTTTTTATGTATTTAAAAACGTTGTAACCATTGTCCATCTAAATTCTAAATTCATGTTGGGATGTGAAGTTTCATTTTTATGTTAACATTGAGAGATCCGGTCAAAATTTCGTTCTTAACACTATCGTTTATTTGTGACATCTAAGACCTCCAGTGACCCATGCACAGTTCTGTAAATACCATCTTACAGGAATATACTGGACAGAAAACAGTCGATGTCGGAAGGACGACATATGACTCATGAGCGGAAGTGAAAATATCAAGTATGACCTGAAAATACCGGACTGGTTCATAGAATACTAACAAGCATTTAGAAATACCAATGTTCATTTGGAAACACTATGTAATATCTCTGAACACCAATTACGTGAAAACACCTAACACCTCCAGAGAGCTGAAAATACCATCTTAAACGAGTTGGCAAGAAAATGGTCGGTGTCTGAAGGACGACATGTGTGACTCATGGGCAGAAGTGAAAATACCAAATATGACCTGAAAATACCAAACTGGCTCATAGAATACTAACAAGCATTTAGAAATACCAATGTTCCTTTAAAAATACCATGTAATACTTCTAAATACCAATTACGTGAAAACACCTAACACCTCTAGAGAGCTAAAAACACCATCCTAAACGAGTTGGCAAGAAAACGGTCGGTGTCTAAAGGACAACATGTGTGACTCATGGGCGGAAGTGAAACTACTAAGTATGATCTGAAAATACCGAACTGGCTCATAGAATACTAACAAGCATTTAGAAATACCAATGTTCCTTTAGAAATACCATGTAATACTGCTAAACACCAATTACCTGAAAACACCTAACACCTCCAGAGAGCTGAAAATACCATCTTTTATTTGAGTTCTGAGTGAAACTGAAGCAAAAATGAGCAAAATGAGCCAAAAGGTACGGCACGACCGCGCGATTCTGGGGCTACAGCGCCGGGAAAATAGTCAAAAATTCAAATAAATGGAGAAAAATATCGCACCAGAAAGATTCTCATGTAATTTCATCCAATTCAGCGGTCGGGAAGGCATATTTCACACCCCTCGACAGAGATAATTTGAAAATACCAAGTATAACCTGAAAATACTGGACTGGTTCATAGAATACTAACCTAAATTTTGGAATACCAATGTTCCTTTAGAAACATCATGTACTACTTCTGAGCACCAATTACGTTCTAATACCTAATACCTCCAGATAGCTGAAAATACCATCTTATAAGAATTGGCAAGCCAACCGTTGGTGTCGAAAGGACATGTGTGACCCTGCGCTAATTTGTAAATACCATGTGCAAAAAGAAAATACAGGAAAAATCTGAAAAATGCTATTTTGCTTTAACAAATGCCAATTTTTGTGGTAATAACACCATGTAGTCACTCTACATACCAATCACACCTTTAAATGAACATACTATTTGATTAAATTTCAGTAAACAACAAACACAATTGTCTGATGACAAAATACAAGTGTCAGGCACCTAGTTAGCAGTTCAAAAAATAATAGATACAACAGACTTATCCATTCAAAAAACTAATTTACACATTATAGATGTTTAGCAATTCGTCTTCTTTGTTCTCTTGGAGGTGTGCGTTAGAACATAAGGAGCAGTCATGGCCTGACTAGGCTTCACCTTCCTCTTGTAGTGACGGGGAGATGGTTGCTCTGCTACTGGGGCCTCGACTGCAGCTGGAGCCTCCATTGCGGCTGCAGACTCCACTGCAGCTGGAGCCTCCTCTGGTGCTGGGGCGTCCACTGGTGCTGGGGTGTCCTCTGCAACTGGGGCCTCCTCAGTTGCTGTTGGGGCCTTCTCTGCAGCTGGGGCCTCCTCTGCTGCTCCGTCCAGCCTCGCTTGCATGACAACCATCTGTAGTTGCATGTCTTCCATAGTAGCCGCCATCTTACCCACTATACACTTGACCCCGTCCATCTGTAGCCGCCATCTTACCCACTATACACTTATCAGTGCAAAAGGCAAAAGTACCTAGATGGGACATGGTTTCATAATACCAAACCTACTATAGCAAAAAATACAATTAGTAATGTACTAACCATATTATAATCACACAGACAACAACCAAAGGAAATATAATTACTCACCGTCACCGCCAAAGCACAACCTGTAAAGTAGCCATTATTCTTGGCTTTCTTTCGTGACAGCTGCAAAACAATGTGTCTGTGCAATGCCTCCCCCCATGCGTACTCCTTCAGCCCTTTCAGGTCGTCTATGTACCTATACAAGGTGAGCGGGACGCCGTAGTTTGCCTGGGGGAAGAGAATACACACAAACACCATCAAAATCACTAACTTGGTGATTGTATCCACGTCACCATCTTTACGGACCAATCTGCGCAGCTTCCTTGCTATCTCTTTCCGATTGGAGGGAAAAAAAAAATTCAACCTCACAAAATTTCTGATTTCGACTGTAAAACAAAGAATTGAAAGATTTAAATAGATAGTACTAGGAAATAAGACGACCAAAGAAGAAGCGGCAAAGATTTAAATAGATAGTGCTCAATCAATGATAGCACGAATCATTTCCAGGTGAAAATCCAACTTAGTAAAATCCCAATGATAGTTCTTGGCAGTACTTTGTCATCTTTCAAGTCATTTTTAAATCTAGGGAAAAACACAAAAGAGAACAAACGGAAAATCTTCACAATTGTAGTAACAAGAACCCAGAAGATAGATGCCTTTCCAATCCAAATAAGATTTTGCTAGCACCAAATTTTTAATGAGAGAAACACAGAATCTGCAGCAATGGCAGAAACAATTACATATATACAAACTGCAAATAACTCAAATAAGAAAATCCAGCTTCATCAAAAAACAAAAAGGCAATATCATTGAATCAGTTTGTAAAACTATGACGTAACCTGCTGAACAGAATAGAAAATCAACATAAGCAAGAAGAAAAAGAAGAATCGAACATGAGACATCAGGAAGACATCAAAGGAAATAACAATAATTCTGTATTAGCGTCAAAGCCTCTTTGCAGGAAAAAATAAGTTCAAAGAAATTCTTGCTAGTTAATATAGTATAAGATTAGATGAAATAATTATCAACGCACAATTTCCAAGTCTAGCGCCTATTTCGGAAAGAGCTGCAGAAGCAGATAAATTTATACAACACAAAGACAGGATTCAACATGAATTCTAGCACCAATCAAAGTAGAAATACACAAAACGTTTTGAAATACTCAACTATCTTGCAATTTAATGAGAAGTCAGAATAAAATTCTTACAAAGGACAGGCGATTGGCAAAAACATAAACACAACAAGAAAACTAGCCAGGACAATCCACAATTTATTTTTTTTGAGGGCACAGATTTGGTTAAAAGATGAAAAAGTAGAACATTCATCAAAGAGGGGTCCCTTAGAACAAGGGTTTTGTAGGCAAACATAAAGGGTATTGGGACCGAAAGAAAAGATGGCAACAATGATTATACCAATCACAAGAAGCGCCCATACTGTATTAAAAAAACTACGTCCATGTCGAAACATCAAAGGCCAAAATAGAATGGTACATCACGACGTAGAAAAAGAAAGGCTAAAACCTTAGTAATCATAACACAATAAACTAGAGCTCAAAACATCATAAGCCCCTTCCCACATACATTAAAGATCCGAACACTCAGATGAAAAGAGACTATATGCTATATCATGATCTGACAATCTGACACACAAAAACAGAAACGCAGAAATTCTAGCATTCATAGCACAAAAATCTACCGATTAAAACATCACAGCCTCCTTCCCACTTATCAAACCCCAAAAATTACATATCCGATCAAGCAACAAAGCAGAAAGAAGAAGAAGAAGAAGAAGGAAAAGCAAGAGATAGAAATATGTTCTACAAGATCCGAGACACAATCACAAAATAAACAAGGGAAAACTCATCTAATTACGAACCCCAACCAAAATGAAACAATACATAGAACGAAAGTGGTTATGAGACCCTTACCTTGAACGACGAAGGAAACACGCTGATGCGAAGAAAAGTCGGGGGAGGGGGAATGAGAAAAGTCCACTGCCTTCAACTGAGTCCAGAGAGAGATGCAAGGAAAGGTTTAGGATTCAGCCCTCGGGTACGTGGTTTTCGCAGAGACAGAATGAAAAATCGAGGGGGGAATGAAAAATCGAGGGCGGGGAGGGGGGAATAGAAGTCGACGATTTAATTTACGGGTTGCGAGCCTTTTTTATTTTGGGACGGTCCGGGTGGGGATAAGGTGGCCGACCCGGACCCAAAATATATGGGAGACCGTCCGCACGCCCGCCCCGTGCATAGACGGTCTCCCATTGGCTGTGGGATTTGCTCCGAAACACCCCGTTTCAGAGCAAATCCGGGGGCACGCAGGGTTGTCTCCTTCGCTAAGCCAACTAAACTGAGGCAGCGTCAACGATGCCCCCGTGTCAACATCGGAACGACAAATCTTGGAGAGAAACACGACGGCACGATGTCGGCTTCTTATTCCGGCAAGAAAACAAAGATTCAACGACAATAACGGAGAGGAAGAGAAGAGGGTTTTGTCGCCCTTATTTCGACGGCGCAAAACAGAGAGGTTTTCAAAGAAAACATAAGCAGTTCGGCGATGGGCAAAGGAGCGGGACTTCGGCGACGAATCAAAGCAAACAAAAAACTAATGATAAAATAAAATAAAAATGTGGAAGAGCCCACGACGAAGGAAGACGATCCCGAAGAAGACAGGCAACACTTGGATGACACTTCAATGCTAGTACCAAGGCACTTGGATGATGACCAAGCAACACTAGACTGAACCCGGATTCGCTAGCCAAAATGCAGCGTGGCCAAAGCGAATCACGGGGTGCCATGTCACAAAATACCTGTGCGGAGCTGACATGGCACCCCGTGATTCGCTTTGGCCACGCTGCATTTTGGGCAACGGATCCGGGCTCCACTAGACTGCCTACTGGGATGACACTTCAGTGCTAGTACTACGTGGCCGCACCTAGGTCACGCACAATTAGCTTCAAGTGGCACACAAATGGCCCAATGAAAATGCGTCATTCAAAATACCTCAAATCAAGCAAAATGAGAGATTAAGGGAGAGACCTGGGGTAATTGAACCAGAATTCTCCTGGTTCTAATGGAGAAAATAAAACACCCACAGAATGAAAGTACTGCAGAAGTTTTCTCCAAACCAAAAGGACCTCCAAATCCTTGTAGGAGTGAATACCAAAATTTTTCACTCTGAACTCTACCAAGCCATGTCATGAGGATTACCGTGACAAAGTAGCAACACAACAACTGAACCTACCGCTGCTTCAAAAACTTTCTTGGATTGACGACACAACCAAACGGGACACAAATTCACTTGTCAAGCTAAAGGCAAAAGGTAGTCCACACTAAAGCTTGCTACCAAGGAAATCACACTAAAGCTTGCTACCAAGCTCGTGAACCAGCTCGATTCAAGAAATAAATATTTTGGGTTTTTGTTTTAAAATTTCAATTGACTCTCAGAATCATTCACCTAAAGCCGTTGAATTTCCCCTCTCCACTCTACTCTTCTCTCTTTAGTTCTCTCTTCGTCTCTTCCACTTTTCTCTTGCCTCTTCCGCTTTCTCTCTCTCTTCTGCTTTCTCTTCTCTCTTCAGCTCCTCTTCTCTCTTCTACTCTTCTCCTCCCTCTCGCTCTTCTCTTTTTTTTTTCTTCTTTTTCTCTTCTGCCTTTCCCCTTCTTCGCTCTTCTCTTTTGCCTTTCCCCTTCTTCGTTCTTCTCTTTTGCCTTTTTCGTTCTTCGTTCTTCTCTTCTGCCTTTCCCTTTCTTAGTTCTTTTCTTATGTTTTTCATTCTCTCCATTTCTCTCTATTTTTTTTTTTATCATTTTCCTATGTCTTGCTGGCTCGAATGGGTTCGAGCTCGAGCTCGAGCTCGATTTCTTCGGGCGAGCTCAAGCTCGAACACATATTTGAGCTTGAAGCTGAGCTCGAGCCCGAGCTCGAGTCCCTGGTTATGAGATCGAGCCGAACTCGAGCAGAGGCATGTTCGGGCTCGGCTCAGCTCGATTCCACCCCTAGTGGAACCGAACCGAACCTGTTTGTGAACGGTTCAGGCTCGGCTCGATAAAAACTCAGCTCAACTCGAAATTATACGAGCTCAAACTGAACTCGACCTCATGTTAGAGCTCAGGAAAATAAACGAGCCGAACCCAATCCTTACAGGGTTTGGCTCATAAGCTCGCAAGCCTGGCTCGTTTACACTTAACAAGTCGAGCTTGCGGTAGGTTTTTATCTTTGATGAGCTTTTCAATGCTCGACAACCATTTTTTCTTCCTTTCTGGCTCTCTAACTCTCTCTCCTGATTTCCAATTTTTGACTCTTAGTTTCCCGCCAACGGAGTAATGATGCAGAATATGGAGTCTTCTTCGATGATTTTGGAGTTTCACTATGCAATTGAAGATCTTAGGGCGATATTTAACTCTACTGAAAATAATCTTCAATCTTTAGATTCTCAAAGTCACACTCATCATTTTGAGTGGGTTATCTATCTTCGAGCACCGAAGAATCAACCTTGTGTATTTGGATGCCAAAAGGTTAGTGAAATTTTTATTATTTTGAAAAGTTGTGAGGTTTTCTCTAATGTAAGTTGGTTAAATTTTATTATTGGCCACGATAAGCAGAATTGCTGGTGCTTGGGCTCTTTGTGATAAAATATCATGAAGTTTGGTCTCTGTTGTAGGCAATTTTGTGCAGAAACAATGTATTCCAGTTTTTAGGCTTTGTTTGGCTTGAAAATGAGGTAAATGAGTTGCGTGTGGATTTTTCTTGTAAGTCTTGTTGAAACTGCTGGTGGCGTGTTTGGTAAATTAGGTTGCTCTTTTTAAAATGGAAAATTTGATTTGGCTGGCTGTTGAGAGTCCTTTTTTGTTGGTTAAAATTTTCTTTAGCTTTGTAAACATGTTGTTGATCAAAGACTTTTCCTTAGAGTTTAGATCAGTGACTTATGAAAGAAGAAATAACTGAGAAGTTTATGAAATGAATGCAGAAATTTCTCTAAAGCTCTCGACTCTTGAGAAATGACTATGGATTATTATTTAAATTAGTGATTTTTTCTAATGTAAATTGGTAACTTTAGAAAAGATGGCTTTTCTGTATTAGTTTATGAACTTTTAGTTTTTTGTTATCTACATGTAATGTGTTAATTAATGTTTTAAAACAAGACGCCTTCTAATTGCTTTCTTTTGATGGAAGGTGTTTAAATTTTATTTGTTTCTCTACAGACACCTTTTCTTTCTTACAAGAAGCTCAAAAGCTATTGATCACATAAAATTTTCAAAGTATTATCGTGAAAATGTTAAATATCACTATTCACTACTATCTACTATGTAAATTACTCCACCAAGGAGAGTCCAACACCTTTTTTTATATGATGTCTAATGCAATGTTTCTTTGCAGTTTATGGTGATTAAGACTTTCAAGTAGTCCAAGATATGATATTTTCTATTGCATACACATCTTTTAGCTTTAGCAATCACCTTGTAAATGATTTATATTCCTTGTTATCTATTGTTTTGTTAACTCTATTTTTTTCGTTTTATTCATCTCTAATTTCCCACTCATGGATTATGCTTAGAGTTTCTATAATTATATCTATTCCTCATGAGATGCTTGTTATTTAGCATATTCTTTTTCATTGAACAGGCATAGATAAAATATTTTGCTCGTTGTTTTCCTCTTTGGTTTCTTTATTTTTTTAAATATAGCTTGCTTGTTATCTATTTTTTTTCAATCAACTAAAATGGTGATTTGGTCTATCTGGTTTTTGTTCTTAAATTTTTTGTTTATTTAGTATGTTGATGGTAACATGTAACCCTTACTTTTAATAGGCCAAGAATGTCTTCTTCTAGTACTAGGCCATCCCCAGCTACTACTTCTAATGTGTCAGTTTAACAAGAATTAGTTCCTCCTGAAAATAATAACCCAGGACCAAGCCAAGAGAATATAGGGAATCAAAATACTCAAAATGTGGATGGAACTAGTGCACCAGAAGCCAAAGGGCAAAAAAGGAAGAAAACTTCTGGCCTTATTTTGTGTGTCCATTGGAAGAAGCACTTAAGCATTACGAGTAGTGGAGTAACCTCCCACATGACTCGACACTTGAATTCATGTGATAGTAGACGAGTGGCTATAAGAAAACAAAAATCATTGAATTTTCAGCCAATGGGGTCTAGTGTTGATTCGAGTTTAGCTGGCCCTATTTTGAATTTTTAGGGGAAGTATGACCACTGCAAAATGAGGACAACGATTGCCTAGTGGATTTTGATGCATGAGTACCCCTTCTTAGAAGTTGAGAAACATGGGTTTAATTTTATGATAAAATTGGCAAACCCAAACTTTATAAAAATGTCTCATAAGGCCATTAAAAAAGAATGTTTGCAGATGTACGAGGCAGAGAAGAAGAAGATAAAATCATTATTGAAGGAGATAACAAAGATTAGTCTTACTACTGATCTTTGGAAGTCTCCTTGTCATAAAATTGAATTCATGGTTATTACTGGTCATTATGTGAACAATAATTGGAAATTGCATAAGAGAATATTGAGTTTTGTGCATATCCCTCCTCGTGGTGGAATTGATGTAGTCGATGAAATATATAAGTGTTTGAAAGATTGGGACATTAAAAACAAAGTTTTTACAATTTTTGTGGATAATGCTGCATATAATAGAAAATTATTGTGTGATGGGAAATTTTTTCTTGTTCGATGTTGTGCACATATTCTGAATTTGTTAGTTCAAGATGGGTTGAGTGAGATAAAAGATATCATTGATGATGTGAGTAAACGTGTTAAGTTAATCAATCAATCAGAAGGAAGATTACACATCTTTTTAGAAATTGTTCAACAATTGCAGCTAGGTGCACATTTTCTGAATAGAATTCAACAATTGATTGTCCAACCTATTGGGACTCAACATGTGATATGTTGTTATGTGCTCAAAATTTTAAAGACGTGTTTCCTAGATTTCAAGATTGGGAACCAACTTATATTTGTTTGTCAAGTGATGATGATTGACTGAAAGTTGATAAAATTTCTCAAATTCTAGAAGTCTTTAGTGATATCACTAACATAATTTATGGAAGTTATTACCCATTTCAAACTTATACCTCAGAGAGATATATAGGGTAAAGGAAGTGCTAAATTTGCATTCTTCTAGTGATAATGACTTCATTAGGTCCATGGTTGAAAAAATGAAAGATAAATTTGAGAAATATTGGGGCCAATGCAACTTGTTGATGGCTGTTTCTTCAATGTTGGATCTGAGAATCAAATTTAGATTGATTGACATGTGTTTTCCTGTTATATATTCAGAGGTGGAAGCTAGAGCAAATATTACCTTAGTTCGTGAGACTTTGTATGAGATCTATAATGAATATGTGGCTATGCAAAATGTGGGATCTAGTAGTGGACTTTTGATGGGTGATGAATCTTCAAGCTCAAGTGTTTCTGAAAATAGTAGGCTTGAATCTTCGTCAAACACAGGTTGGTCAAGATTAATGAATTATGTTAAACAAGTGGAGGTAGTGTCTTCTCCAAAATCATAATTGGATAATTATTTTGAAGAAGGTGTGTACATTTGTGACTCTTCACAATATGACTTTGATGCTTTGGAATGGTGGAAGATGAATAACATGAAGTATAAAGTTTTATCAAAGATGACAACATAAATTCTTGCTATTCCCATCTCTACTGTGGCTTTTGAGGCTACTTTTAATGCTGGTGGTAGGGTGGTAAACTTTTATGGCTTTTCCTTAAAACCATATATTGTGCAAGTATTAATTTGTGGTGGTGATTGGGTGCAGACTCTTCATAATGTCAAAAAATTCCGAAAGGTAAAAATAATTTTTTTTACTATCTTATTATATTTTGATCTTGTAATCTGATTATAATTATCTTTTATTTGATAAATGCAGCCTCAAAAGAAGCCCGAGGAGATTACACTGCCCATTTCATGACTTTGATTTTCTAATTTAGGTATAAGTATCATCATTAATCCTTGTGATAAATTCATAATTTTTTTCATTGTGTTCTCACATTTGTGTATTTTTATTCAGATCCATAGTAACTTTTAGTAGTATGAGGGGACATGGTTTTTCTAAGACGAAATTGTAGGAGTTCATAGGTAATTTATTTTCCTAGCATCTTTGGGTGATAATGATGATTATACTATATTAGTCTCTTTTTCATGATTATACAACTTTTTTTATCAGCTTTTTGTCATTTTAAATTTCTTGTGTTAATGGTTTTGGGAGACCCAAACTAGATTTATTAATAACTCATAGCTCTACTTATGTAGATAGGTATGTTGGGTTCCATACTTAAGTATACTTCTATTGGAATTCTATTGGAAAGACATTCATTCTTGATGAAATTGGTTATACGCCGTTTGATAACTAGGTGAAATTCTAGTGTATGCATTTATGTTTTTGTTGATTTAACCCATTTTTTTCTCCCTTGAGAAATTATAGGCTCACTTTTTCATCATGGCTTTGGATTAGCACTTTAGTTTAGTTGTTTTTACTTTCAAGAATATGAGTTTGTTCCACAATCTATATATTCTATTGCCTTGCTTTGCTAGCTGAATGTAATTTTTGCTTGTGTAGGTGAATCTAATTTGACTGTCTCTTGAAAGTGTTGGATTGTCTTTTGTTGTCAAGTATGAGACCATAAGGCATGTGTGGATGTGTGTTTTCCTAAGTATTTTGTTTATGTTTGCATTTTGTTTGGAGTAGTATTTTGTTTATGTTTGCATCTTTTTCACTATGAACTTCTCAAACTATGATTGTTTGACAAGTTAATTGATCATTTAGTTGAGTTCCAAATGCTTCTCGTCATCTTTAATTGTTGTCCTCTTTGCTCTCCAGGTCTATTGCAGCAACATGCGGTCAGGAAGATCCTATGCATGCTTCCTCCTCTATTAGCAGCAAGTTGATCCCAAAAAAAGTCCCAACTAATGGCGTTATCAAAGTTTACCAAAATGAGAACAAATCTATGGTCCACTTAATGAGTTTTATGTACTCCAACTTGTTAAGTAAATTTTTTATTGATTTTGATCTTGTGGAAAATAGTACCTTGCTATTCTAGAAATACAAGCTAATAGTGCTCTTAGTTAACTTAATATTTTTTGTATATGAAAAATGTTTTGTAACTATGTTTAATAGCTAGGAATGGCTCAGGTCGAGCTCGAATTAGGCTCGTTTAGTTTATCGAGCTGGTTCGAGGGATTGTCATTGAGCTCGAGTCCAAGCTCAAGCCTTCCACAGGTAGGTCGAGCCGATCACAAACCTAGGTAGGTTCGAGCTTGGCTTGGCTCAATTCCACCCATACTTCCAAGATTGCCTCCCAAAGCTATGCCAAATTGCTTGCTAAAGCTCTGCCAAATTGCCTCCTAAAGCTCTATTAAATTGTATCCAAAAATCAATTAGAAATTTGTAGTAGAAGAATAATATATGGGTAACTACGTTGTTGTTCTACATATTCTCGCACATCGTTATTAAGCTACTCAAACAGAATACTAAATTTTTTGTCCAGCCAATTGAAAGTTTGCCACTAGTTCGTGTTCACTGCTTGGGAAATCGCAATTCGCTGTCAAATTGTGAAGGATCAACCTTTATAGTACGATGAGTCAGGAGAGTAACTAGAAGTCACACCCACAAAATTCTCAAACTGTAAATTTTTACACATATTTTGTACTCAACAATCGTGCGAGGATTCTTCCTTCTATTATCGCTTCTTACTCAACCTTAGAATTACGTCAATTAAGGAATATAAAAAAACTCAAGTCCAACAAACACAAATACCCAACAAGTGGGCTCAAAGATGCACAATTTTGAAATAGGTATTTTTAAAATTAAAAATGAGAATCAGAATATCCATAATTTGAGAAAATTAATATTTTTTCGGGTTTATCGATTATGATTTTACTTTGGTTGATATTCTCTTGGAATAGTAACCTCCTGTGACGGTTAATAATACTAATTCTCCAAAATGGTTAGATGTTTCAAAATACATTACTAATGCTATTAACTCCACTCCAAAAAAAATATACACCCCATAAAAAATCAGGCAAATTATCAAAATTAAAAAAATTTAGACTCAGAGGTGATCAATTTCATAAGCTCAAGACCCATTCACCCATTTTACATATGACACGTACGATGTTATATGGGGATGAGACATCCTAGTCAGACCCTATGCCTAACACTTATATGCAACCATCTCAATATACAAAAGTCTGAGTGATAAGTATAAGACACTAGGACATAGTGTAATGAAGGCACGCACCTCCAATGATCCAATGTCAAATTAATAAAACTCTATAGGATAAAATTAATGCATGCAATAAATAAATTTTATAAATTATATCTAATTTAATAAATAAAATAGTTCTAAATAGTGCACACATAACATGCTTAATAGATTAATCCATCCCCTTTGACATGGACGATGAAGAACCCTAGTTGACCTGGCTGGTTCCCCATTACCAGCCCAGGTCACTACCGAGTCGCCTCCGACCTTACCGAGTTGGCACCAACCATACCGAGTCATACAACCGTGATCCAGACAAAATCCGTTCGCCTGAACCCTGAGCACAATTGAACCCAGGTAAACAACCCATACCGGTCCGAGTTTTATATCTGAATAGTGTGGCCAACAAGCCGTTTGGTTCGATGCGTTCATAAATCATAATTCCAGAATTGAACCCAGTTAAAAGAGCCAGACCGGTCCGAGTTTTATATCTGAATGGTGTCGCTAAAAAGCCGTTTGGTTCGATCCGTTCATAATTCCAGGCCAGCGTCAAAACTCGGAAGGCTTTTTATATTGGGTCGTCGGTGTATGAGAGAGATCCGGCAGTGTCTGGAAATTAGAATCGTTGAAGGGGTGCGTCTTTTCACAGTGAGAACCCCGGTGTTTTGTGCTACCCTTCTTCATAGGTACTTTGAGTGCTAAATATTGCTGCATCTTCTATAATTTCTGGACAGCTTCAATGGAGAACACCGATAAAAAGGAATCAGAATTCAAAAGCTTGAACGCTCTGGCCGAGGTGTCCGCTGAGAAAGAAGCAGAAGAACGCGAGAGGCAAGCCTCTGAAACAAAAGCCGGTCTGCACCCCTTAAAGGTCTAATCTCATTCTTTCTTCCTTCTCCCTTTAAGCCTTAGCTTAGCGGAATTTCTTCACTGTGATTGGTGTTCGATTTCTTTGCTTGTATGGGGAATTTGAAATCTCCTAAGACTATGATTTCAGGTGCTTGTCTCATGTTGTAATTAACATTGTACTTGTGAAATTAGATGAGTGACCTGTGTTTTGTAAAGAATGGAACTTTGAAGCTTTAAAAATGATGTAGAGGTCCGAATAAGTTTTTGTAGCAAGCCGTATTGTTTACTGAGGAAAGTTCGCATTCATCAGATAAAATATAACGAACGTAAAACTTTAGGTCTTATGCAGAAAATAATCGAGAGAATAATTTTCAGCGATGTTATTAATTTGAAGCTTTCTTTATTGATGTTTCTTTAGTTATGATAGATTCCAAGATGAGTCAATAATGGCATGAGTCGGTTTTATGTGCTCGATTGATATGCACTTCGCTCTAACTCCTTGTGGGTGATTCATACGTTCCCTGCAAACTGAAATGAGTCACATTTGAGAGAGTAACAGTACAAGCGATAATTTGGCAGGGGAAACCACTTAGGTGAGACACACTTGTTCTATCCTTTCCTTTAGTTAGGAGAGTTACTGCCTAATCTAGCCTAATGAAAGACTACACCAAACAATCACCAAAATAAAATAAAAAAGCTTGTTTTATGCTTGTTAATTAGTTGTATGAAGACTGATATCTTTTGACATAGTCAAAGTTGTCGGATGGAAGGCATAATGGTAGAGCCATTGCCATGGACAATCAATCTTTTTGCGAAAATTTTTGCTCTTGGAGTTTGATTGTTGCTTTTGAAACAACGAACCCATTTACACAGTTCTTTTCCCAACACATGGCAATGTCATCTATGAAATTATTCATAGCAGTAGTATCAGAGTAGGTTTCTTATTTAGTTTGGGTTTGTTGGGGGGGGAGGGGTACCTGTCCACCAATCTCTGATCATAGCAAAGCTCCTATCATGAGGCAACTACTGATTTTTTCTGACCAAGCTCTTCTTCATGGGTTGATTAAGCTTTTGATGTTTTCCCGGATCCACTTACGCACATATGACACCTAGGAGGCCGTACCATCAACTGTTCATTCCTCAAACTCATTGTGCCTCTTGGTACATCGACTGTTTTTGTGCCCAACTTGGACCAAAAGAATTCAAGAATTTTTATATTGGTGTGTTGCCAAAGTATCCCAAGCATCCATTGTGCAGGCAAACCAGGAAGAACTTGAATAGCTTTCTGATCAAGTTAAAGGATGGACCATGGAAACTATAGTGGACTACTCTGTAAGTGCTTATAAAAGGATATTGTAGCTGAGGTGAATATGTTTGCCCCAACTCTATTGCTGAAACAATGAGGATAGCCAACATTCAAGAGATCAGACTTAACCTCCTACTCTAATAGGCAATTCATTCAGATGATCGACACAACCTCATAGGTTGGGTACGATTGCTCTGATGGCCAAGGATAGTGGTGGCTCACCAACAAATGTTCTTTGTTGCACAACAGGATAACCAGGTGCTTCTCTGTCTATGCTCATAAGCCTTTTTGGACTATGACTTAGAAGGAGCTGGATAATCGTTGGGCAAGGGGGTTGTGTTTCAACTATTGCAAAAAGGTTTTACCTTGAGCTTTGGTTGAAATACTATCTACTCCAATTAGTAGTGGAGATAGAGTAAGGTGCCAAACCCAACAATGTGGATGTGATTGACCCAACCTAGGCTATTTCGTTACGCACTATTTTGTAGACTCCACATCTCACACCATGAATCTCACAGGTACCATCTGAAGTTCTTTTGTAGTCATTCTGTTAGATGGTCAAAGTACACAGTTTCATTTGCATGAAGATCACAAAAGGGTTGGGGTTGTAGCTACATCAAGTGTTCACATTCAAGGTGATGAATGGTAATTTTATACTGTTGGTCTCTGTACAAAAAAAGTGCCCATATGTGTGCAAGAGGCTGATCTATTACTTGACTTTTACTTATCATTGGTCTGGGGCACTGATTGTTGTTTCTGGCCTCTAGTGGCTAAATATGTTAGGCACCATCAAAAACTTGGTGTAGGAGATGTTGAAGGCCCATATCCTGTGAAAAGGAAACCTTTCTTCTTTTAAAAAGCGCTTTGCCTCTTTCATCAAAGACTTGCCCCTATTCTTCACTAGCATTGATCGTAAAAAAAGTTCCTATCCCCAGATCCACATGCTCTATTGTGGATATCGAGAAGACAGCCTTCTGTATGCAGAAGGAGATGTTGCTCAGCTATACTAATACACTCTCTACAATTTGAGCACTTAATGACTTTTATCTCCCATCTATTTCTTTGTCGAATTATTCTGGTGTTTTTTAATGATATTCCGGTGCACAAGTCGATAGAAGACCATGCTACCGTTTGTTCTTCCTCCAACTACAGCCTGACAACCCTCTCTCTTAAAGAAATCTAAATAATGTGTATTTGGTTATTTTCTGCTCTAGTATTTGGGCAACTTGTCTCTCTTTCAGGTGCGACAACTGATAAGGGGAAATGAGCAAGTACTGCCTGAGAACACTTTTTCTTAAGGAAACTTTAATGTGTATTTGGTTGTATTTTGCACCAGTATTTGGCCATGTTGTCTCTCTTGCTAGGGTCGCAACTAACTGATAGAAATTAGCAGCCATTAATGATTAGCCCATGCCTACAAATGTAAGTTAGCTTCTCAGCTTCTTGGGCCTTGTAGGTTATTACAAGCGATTCATTCAGTCTTCAACTTTGTATCACTACTTTTCACTGACTAATTAAAGGTGGTACATGATGATTTTGTAGCGCTTATTGAGCATCAAATGAATCACTTTCAAGCACAAAGTTCCCCATTCCCATTATGGAAGAGTTGTTTTTTTTTAAACAATCATGGAAGAGTTGTTTTTTTTAAACAATCATGGAAGAGTTATTTTTTTTTTAAACAATCATGGAAGAGTTGTTAGATGAGCTTTATGATACAAGTCCTTTTTCATTTTGGTGTCCAGTGTAGATTTGATCAAATCCGCAAGCATATCATGGATATCATGATGTCAATTTCTCTATGCATGAGGGGCTCTATAATTTTCAAGTGATGCTACTTGACCTACTAATGCACTGTTTACATTTCAGACCCTAAAAAATTTTATATTTCGTCTATCTTTGCTGGTTGATTCAGGCGTTTTCAATGATATTCTGGTATTCTAGTTGAATGGATACCACATTCTCCAATTTAACCTTGAAGTATAGTGTGCGAACTCTCTTCGCCTCCAGCTCAACCTTCAAGAACTGCATGGTTTCTTTATTAAAGAAATATAAATGTCTATTCGGCTGTGCCAACCTATCTAGAGAATTAGCAGCCTTTAATGATTGGCCTATCCTCACAGGTATAAGTAGGTTCATAGCTTCCTACGCCTCTTAGGCTATTACAAGCGATCCATTCTATCATCTGTGTCATATCACAACTTGGTAAATAAAAGGTATTTTTATTTGGATTCAGATTATGGTAGACACTTTTAACTCTACTCAAGGTTGCAATGATGTTTGCACTGGTACACCTATCAAATTTCTCGTAAGACCACCGTCAAGTGTGATGCCCAAGATGTTGGCACTTGTACAGCAATTTCAGAAGAAGGCCACTCATTGCCTTCTCCCTTAGGCTGTTGAGGGAACTCAAGTTTCTTGTTTAACACAGGAGCTTTTGATAGTTGTCTTCTCAGTGCATGGCTCCTCTCAGACTAATGCTTTCTCACTCCATTATAACAGTGGTGTCTGGTCAAGCTATTTGGCCTACAATTTGATGTTGTCCATTGCAAAGGAACCAACAAGAACATGAACAAGAAATGGATGAGGCCCTTCATATCGACTGTCTTGGGTGTCCAAAGTCCATTAGTTGACTGCATTTGCACAATAAGATGCTGATACACACTTGTCAAGCTGCTTGCATGACACTTGCACTCAACCATTATTTGACCCTGAGTATACTATAATACATGATTTTTTTATTATTTAACAATCACCACATGGTGCTTGTGCTTGTTGCATTGTCCATAGATATTATGTTACATGCTCACCAATCACCCTTATGGAGCCATAAAGGGTGATGCATTCCTATGAGCAAGTAGCAAAGAATTATTATTGGCCTCACCTATTGGAACCGTCTCCCCAGTAGATCTACTGTAGCCATAACGAATTCCCAAGCATTCTGGAAAGATATTTTCCTTGGACTTGATGGGGGTTCTTGATACACTTTAATTGTTGGCCTCTTGTCCAAGTATGTTCATTTTATCCCCTTTTGGCAACCATATATGGCAGCCAATGTTACTGCTATATTTAGTGTTTCTCGCACATCATTGTGTCTAAAAGAGATTTAGTTTTTCTGTTAGCCTTTTGTAAAACTCATTACCCTGATGGAACTCTTCACTTATCAGTATGGCCTATGTGTTGGTTGACCCACGATACCAAACTGGAGTGATTGTTGTCTTAGGATGGCTTTACCATGCTTAAGTGCAACCTATCTGATGAACAGAATTGAATGAAACAAATAGCTGGTAAGCAATGCAAACACATGCTCAAGTGCAACCTGATAGATGCACAAAATCATATGAAGCCAACCGTTGACAAGTAATGCTAAAAGAGGGTTTTGGGCATAGGGGCATGGTCTACCTGAAGTTGTAACAATCATTTTATTTGAATGTCTATCAACATAAGAATCAGATGCTCATACTTTGATCCCCTGTTCTAGATCATCGGCCAGGTTCGCAAAGTGATCTATTATGTTGCTTGTACTGGTCAACAATATTTCATCCAGTCCTTCATGTCTCATTGTTCAAGTAAAAGAAACAAATTTGTGTCACCTATACTCCCATCTTAAGCCAGCACAACTTGTGAATCTCCTCTGCAGCAACATACCTCAAGGTTGCACTTATGTAAATATCCTCCTAAGAGCCACCATGAAGGGAGGCATTTTATCACATTCAATTGAAACTATGACTAGTTCTTATTAATGGCCACCAAAATCAATTAAGGAACTGAGGTGAGGTGAACAACTGGGGAAATATCTCAAAGACGTCCACACCAAATATTTGAGTAATCCTTTGCCCATTGGTCAAGCTTTATACTCTCTAGTATCCCATCAGCGTTGATTCACAATGTAAACACATCCATATAAAGCTGTGCGGTATGAGTAATGTTGAATTACTACGTTCAGTGAGTGCATCTCTTTCAGCATCCATTGCGTCATTTCCACACAAATTTCTGCAGGCCTTCCTGTACAGAAAAAGGAATAGAACAAGAGGACAAGGGCTGGGAAAAGTGTGAAAAGTGACAGGCAAGTCAAATTGACAGTTATTATCAGGGTGCCTAGTGCCTTTAAGTATACACAGATGTACACATTTGAGGAGAGATGCTAGAAGATTAGGATCACTAGTGTGTTGGTTGGGGTCCTCAATTGAGTTTGAGGCACACAAAGGCTTCTCCTATATTTTTGCTTGGAAGGGCTTCGTCAATTTCAGCTTTTCTGTAATAGTAGAGTTACACTATCCTTCATTGACGTGGGAATCACCAGAATGCGCAAAGTTAAGCTAGTGGACCATTTGGAGGGAGCTGTGAAAAAATGGTGTATAGTAGAAACTGTGTCATCAACAGATCTTTTTTGAGTTTGAGAATAACCTAGGAAAAAAAACTTGATAGATCTTGGTGAGGATTCATCCTAAGGGATACCAAGAGCATGAAAGAAGTAGATCTGACACCCTTGAATAGACTGAAAACAACTAACAGTCGCTACCTTACCAAGCAGTTGAGGAGCCTCAATCGACGAACTGTGTCTCGTCCAGTGAATAGCTGGCCCTCATTCTGTCAGGTTTTCTTCACCATAGGCACTACGTAGAAGAAGATAAGAGGCCCTTCACTCCTAGTCACTTAGTGCTATTCTGCCCTCTGGGGGACTCCACTAAGAGGTTCTTTCTCTCACTTGGAGTGCCTGCAGGTTTGTGCACATACATTAGCTAAGAGTGCCATAGGGCTTGTGCCTATTATGCCCCCCTCTTACAATAAGCTGGCTTGCATGCAGAGGGATTTGAGGACAATGATGACATTCACTTAGATATGCAGGCAATCTCAAGTGACTGTTTCTACATTCAGGTACCTCATTTTTTATGGGTGTGTAAGCCTGATGAATGGCGAACCAGTCCATTGTTTTGATAAAAGTGGAGAACTTTATTCATAAATGTAAGGCCATTATCAGATCTGAAAGTACACAAAACAACAATTTATTGAGTTTTATTTCATTTAGGATACATTGGTGTACATTGAGGACTTCAGATTTACGGTTCATTCTACTAAAATCATCAATAAAAGTAACAAAGCTCTAAAACTCAAAGCTGGTGGTGTCTGATCAGAATCCTAGACATCTAAATGAACTAACTTCAGTGACTGGGAACTGAAAATCTGACTTTTAGGAAAGTAAACTCTTTCTTTAAGAAACAAGGGAACTCTTCTATGTTTGCCTAATTGGCAGGACACACATTGATACTTGCTGGTATGTGTGGAATGAGTTGTGGTAATCTTGCAAGAGATGGATGCCCAAGCCATTGATGCCATTAAAGAGGAGTCACTGTAGTGCCAAGAAAGATGATTCCCCTCCAATTGGTATAGTTCAGATTCACACGCCCAAACTAATCTTCTTCCTTCTTTGGAGATCCTGGATGGCAATGATTGGGGAAAAAGTAATAGAACATTGTAAGTCTGTGATTTTAGTCACATACAATAAATTCAAAGGAAAATGAGGCACATGTAACACTGACTCAAGTACACGAGGATGTGTTTTGTACACTTTCTATACCTCATATAGGGGACAATGAACCATTCACAAGGGAAACAGACTGGTGCTTTAGAATGTAGGAAACATGGAATATTAACCTGACTTGTGGTGAGATGCTCTGAAATCCATACCCCGAGATGGCAAGGAAAACACTTGGAGGTAATACATACATTGGTTGGATGTAGTGGTTTTGGTAGTGAGTGTTGGATCATTTTGATTTGGAGGCATGGCTATGGATGTAGTCTTTTGCACCATACATTAAACAAGTTATTGCATTTCCTCGTGAATAACATGCAGTCGGTAGTTTGCCATTGGCATCCTAGTGTGTGATAAGCGGATGAGCTAGAGTTAGCCCATGAAGACTTGCCAAACTTCACCCAGCACCTCTCAAATGAATGACTCATATGCACACAATCTATTCTCAAAAAATATGCACACAATGGACACACTTTGATCACAATTGCCATGTCCTCTACCGGCAAATTTCCTTGTCATCTAGATGTTCGTTGTAGCTTGGGAAGCATTAAATCTGCCTTATTTGGGCTTCACAATAAGTGCAATGCCTTACGCATTCTTGTTTTGCTTGCTGCCATTTTTTAGGACTATAGGAGAGGCTAGTCAAACTCTTGAGTAGGCCTTTAACAGAAAAGGAACACCGTCAGCTTCTTAACAAAAAGTTGGAATTTAACTTAAATACTTCACTCCTAACAAGTGAAAACTCATCAAATGATACTAATTAAGTTACTAAAATACCGGGTACAGTTTCTCTAGTATAATTATATATTTTTAAACGATCTAAAAGACAATCAAATGTGGAACTAAAAGTATTTAGGTTTAAATCTCTACTCTTTGTTTTCTTTTTTTTATCTGGGGCTTAATTAGAAAATGCAGAAGTTGTGTATAGTGTTAACGAGTGTTATTCAACCCGGAATGGACTGGGCGGTTCAACTGGTTTGGGCCAGACCCAGTGGGTTTTCCATGCTAAACAAAGTCTAAAAAAACCGCTTGACCCGGCTGGGTTTTGCGGTTTAACTGCTAAACTGTTGACCTGGTGGTCCGGAGAAAGCCGTGGGTCAACAGGTCATGGAGTGTCATGCCAGTGGCGAAGGAAGAGAGGAAGGGAAGAAGTAAGAGAAAAAAGGGAAAAGAGGGGGGAAGATTAGAAGAATAGAAGAAGGGAAGGGAGGCAGAAAGAGAAAATAGGGAAAGGGGGAGCAGAAGAAGAGAGGGGAAGGGGGGGCAGAAGAGAAAAAGGGATAAGGGGAGAAGTAGAGAAGGAAGGGGTGAAGAAACAGAAAAAGGGAAAAGGAGGAGAAGAAGAAGACAAGAAGAGAAGAGGGGCGGGAAAAAGGGAAGGGGGCGAAGAAGAAGAGAAGACAGATAATACCCTGCTGCTGTCCTTCGAAGTGGCAGACCTTCATGATTCTACGCACAGGAACATCGCTCTCTAAAGTTTAATCCTACCTTTTTATTTATTATTTATTTTTTAAAAAAGACATCACACTGGCATCATCATGTTTCAAACGGTGACTAATCTGGTTGAACCATTTTGATCCAACCCGAACACTTTTCTGGGTCAACGTCTGGGTTGGGTCTGATAACATTGGTGTTAAAATTAGATGACTATTCAAATATTCAATAGATGGCATAGATGTAAATAGAAGGACAAGTGTCAAAATAGGAGGTTGTCTAAGTTTTCACAACTAAGACAGAATGCTGGAGCAGAAAATATGAGGACAGGTTGTTGAAGGTAGTCAACTTCCTGAAGCTGAATTTTAAATGGTGCTAATTGTTCCATGCGATGTCCGTTAAGAGGAATTTTTAAACTGTTAAAGTTAATAAGGATGATTTTTTTGTGGATGTTCTTTGCAATTCTTTAGCTTAATCATATTTATATTTTTTTTTATGTGAAATTTCAGCACAAGTTTGTTTTTTGGTATACTCGACGAACACCTGGAGTTCGGACACAAACATCTTATGAGGATAACATTAAGAAAATAGTGGAATTCAGCACGGTAGGCCTCATTTTCCTTTCATATTTGTTCTTTTGGTTGGTTCATAAGAGGGTTAATGCAATTATTTATATTCCTTGTTTTATGACTAAATTTTTTCGTGTAGTGACTTGGTATGTGCTTCATTGCTTCTGATTACAATAAGTTTATAGGTTGAAGGTTTCTGGGTTTGCTACTGCCATCTGGCCCGTCCTGCTGCATTGCCATCCCCGACAGACTTGCATCTTTTCAAGGAGGGAATTCGACCTTTATGGGAGGTAAACGGATGTATATTCTAGTGTTCAATTTTTATGCAATGATCATCATTAAAAAAAATTTATTTTCATCTTGCTGTGTTTAAATTTTGAAGACAGTGTTTTATTTGACCAGGACTCTGCCAATTGCAATGGTGGGAAGTGGATACTTCGATTCAAAAAAGCTGTTTCGGGCCGCTTTTGGGAGGACTTGGTAATGGTGTTACATTTTTCTCTTAATATTATTGGCCAAAGGTTATGTTTAACAATTAAGGGGCTAATGGATAAAAGAGATTACACAGGACAGGCTATTTAAAATGTAGATAATATTATAATGTTTGTGCTTGATGAAAAAGAAAATGTCGGATTGTCACTTTTGTTAGAAAAGAAAAAGTGTTGTGTTTGGCTGCCAGTAGCATACTGGTATCGTCATAGAAGTGAAAAGAAAATATGAGTGAAAAAAAAATATAGAAGTAACTCTGATAGATATTCAAGCTACTGACTTCAAATCTGTTGCATCTTTTTCAAAAATCACTTCTCAGAAGTTTTCAAATTATTTTTTACTCATAATTTCAGTCATATTGTTGAAAAAAAAACCTTTTCCATAAAAAGGCAAATTGCAGCTGTTTCTGCATTGTGTGAACTTGAGAAAACCCTCCCTCCATCCCACCAAAATCACCTACCCTCCTCCCCCGGGAAAAAACTTGTTTAATTTAATTTTTTTTAATTTTAATTTTTATGTTGACCTCTTTTATTTCCTTTTCCAGTGCCCATGCTACTATGATTCAAAACAAGTAAATAAATGTCTGTTGTTATTAGAAATAGCTAGAGTAGTTCTATTAGCTAAGAACTGAGGTCAGAGCTTCATAGGGGTGAATTTATTGCATGGAAAATACATTCTGCTATCAAATGTATGTATTTATGTTGCTTTTTTCTGTTTGTGGCTTCGACGAAATAGGTTCTGGCACTGATCGGAGATCAGCTTGATTTTGGGGATAACATTTGTGGAGCAGTCCTAAGCATTAGATTTAATGAAGATATATTGAGTGTTTGGAACCGAAATGCCTCTGATCACCAGGTTAGTAATTCCAGGCAATAACAAATCTTATGTTTTTGAATTTGAGTAAATTGTTGTATTTTTAAAGTAGTGGATCTGGTATCCGACTTTATTAAATGGTTGTCATTTTACCCTCCTGTTTACTTTAAATCAGGCGGTCATGGCACTTAGAGATGCAATCAAAAGGCAACTGAAGCTTCCTCATGGCTATTTGATGGAATACAAGGCTCATAATGCTTCGCTTCGTGACAACTCATCCTATAGAAACACTTGGCTGAGAGGCTAGAAGTGGGTGCTTTCCTGGTTGCTCTCGTCTTTCCACTAGAACAGCACAACGTACCTGCCTGAGCTTGTTGCTTTCATATAGATTTGGCTTCGTTAATACGCACTTGAAGATACATAGCGAGGCAAGTGAATCTGTTGTTAGTAACATAGAAAGATAGGGACATATATATTGTCACCTCACATGTTCTTTGGAAGTAATGAGCTTTTTACGTAGTTGTGGTGGAAAGTTTTCCGTCTTTTGCCAAGGCCGAAATCTCCCTTCCCTTGATCGAAATCTGGAAACAAAACCCATTACATTACATCCTTCTATGAAGCGTCATGTTTTTCCTCTTTTCTTATGTTTTTTTGTTTTTTTTTCCCTCTTTCTCTACCTAAAATCTTTCTGAAATTTGTGCTTCCCATCTATCTCTACTTAAAATCTTTCTGAAAATTTTTGCTTTTTTTTTCCCCTCTATCTCTTTACCTAAAATCTTTCTGAAATTTTTGCTTTAGGTGGTCTCTGTGCTTAATTTTATTGTAAGATTTCAATTGTAACACACAGAGATTTGCATTTTGTAATTTTGAATTATAATTACTATATTTTTACTTTTCTAATTTTTTTTTTTGTACATTTCATATTTTTTTAAGAGTTAAAACAATATTTTTAATGGTCGGATTTTAAAAACCCGCTGGATTTTGATCGGGTCGGGCCAGGTATGGGTTTGCAAAATCAAGGTTTGGGTCGGTTATGGGTTGAGAATTTGAAACCCAATTGAATTTTTGACAAGTTCGGATTTCGTGTTAAGTAAGTCAGATCGAGTTCGGGTTTTCAAAAACCCAACATAAACCCAACCCATGCCCTCCCTTATGTTGGTAGCATGCTGCAATGAAATGGGTATAATTTAAAGGAGAAAAGAGATCCTTGCCCCGGCGAAATAAGAAAAAAATGCTAGAACGAATAATACAGAACACGAACAAGACACCGCTTTGGGTCAGTTTAAAACAGTTTAATCAGATTAAAGTAGTTTTATAAAAATGTCACGACTTCTTCACATTTGCAACTATAAAAGTAAGGAAAAAAATCCCCCTATACAATTATCATTATATTTATACATCTAAAATGTTTTCTTCTCTTGTTGAACTTATTCTTTATAAAGGTAGAGGACAGTTCGACATGATCAATCTATCTTTTGCCAAATTGAGCTCGCTTGAGCTTGGTAGAGATCATGGTTATCTGAACCATGGTCGTACCGCTTGGGTTAGTTTGGTGGGCTGTAGGTCGAGTTGCATTTCAAGAGGCCGATCCTGTGTTTGTTTCCTAAGTAGGGGTGAACATTAAAGGTAGAACCGAACCTAAACCGTTTGCGGACAGTTTGGGTTCAGCTCAAGAAAAGCTCGGATTGGCTGAAGAAAAGCTCGGCTTAGCTCAACTTCTTACCAAGCTCGAGCTGAACCCGAGCTTTCATTAGGGTTCAGTAATATAAATGAGCTGAACCCAAGAATTTTTGGGTTTGGCTTGTAAGCTCGTGAACTGTTTCGATTAAGGTTTTACATTTTTAAAGGCAACAAGAGTCTGACCTGGACTCTTCAAAGGCACACAACAAAGGGATTTTCACAGGTATGTTTCATTCTTTTCCTTCCCCTTTCTTTCTTCTTTTTCTTCCTCCTCCGTTCTTCTTCCTTGTTTTCCTCCTCTCCTTCCTCCTCCGTAATTCCTCCCATCCTTCCCCGCTCTTCCTCTTCTCTTTCTTCCTCTTCTCCTTCCTCCCTGTTCTCTGTCTTGTACTTCCTCCCCCGTTCTTCCTCTTCTCCTTCTTCCTCATTTCCCTTTTCATGCTTTTTTTTTTCTTTTCTCTTGTAAAATTTTACGGTTTCAAATAATACTAAACTTTATGAAATAAAATACCACGACTTTTTGGGCGTGGGGTCCACCTCTTGCTTTGTCATTGAATATTTGGTACAGGGAATAATGGCTAGCACATCCTCTTATAGAGGTGTGCTTAAAAGGTTCATTGACTTGAGGGAGCATCCCTTGGAGTAAGAGGATGTATCTCTCTTTAATTAGAGGATGTATATATTTATGAAAGTCATTAGTGATACACCATTTGGAAACCTATAAATATGTCCATGGTCTTACAAGTGAGGTATGCTAAGCACACCCAATCTGGCTAAAAGGGAGCAAACTTATCACTTGTAGAGAATTGTTCTGAACAGATCTTGTGCTAAAGGTGATTCTATGTTCGTGGAATTCCAGTCGTGTTCTTTATATCGTATTTTTCTAGTTTTTATTCTTCAAGATGAAAGGTACGCATATTTACATATTTATTATTTTGATTCTATGATGCATGTGATGATTATAGTTATTTTCGTGATACATATTTAATTTATGAGACATAAAGTCTAACAAATACAATCCCTTATGTATGTATTGTGGTCCCATTGATGTGTAATATGATATGACATTATATTTTATATTCCATGGAATAAAATGGTCATTTGTTGAATGTGCAAATGCTTATTTGTTATTATATGAGTATTCATGTTATGCCTTGAGGTTCAATTCCCCTTATGTATACACTTGTACGTGTGTGCGTGAGTGTCTCAATGGGGGTAATGCTTGAATGTCTAAATTGTTCAGGTCAATGGGATTGCGAGACATAATTTTCTTTACGACTAATACTTATGTTGGTATAGAGCTTTACCCTGAGCTCCTCAAGTACTAAGTATGTGAGGTAATGCCCTTACTCATGGTATGAATTAATACCTTATGGTTTGAATTTTCATGGTTTCGTGAAAATTAAAAGTTTTAAATGATTAGAAACCAAGTGAGAGTTTGTTAGATTTTATGGTTTCAAATAATACTAATCTTTATGAAATAAAACACCATAACTTTACATATGTGGGGTCCACTTCTAGAGTTTTTGTCATTTAATGTTTGGTACATGGAATGATAGCCATTGTAGAGAATTATTCTGAAAGGATTTTGTGCGAAAGGTGATTCTGTGTTCGTGGAATTCTAGTTGTGTTTTTCATATCATATTTTTCTAGTTTATTCTTCAAGATGAAAGGTACGTATATTTACATATTTATTATTTTGATTCTATGATGCATGTGTTGGTTATAGTTATTTTCTTTATATGTATTTGATTTATTAGACATAAAGAGTAATAAATACAAGTGATTTAGCCTTTGCTAGTATCATGGAAATAGGTTTTAATTGTAAGTAGTATTTTGTATTGTATTTTTTGTTATATTATTTATGAAACATAGAAAAGTTAATTGGTTTGGTTTCTAGGCCAGGATTGTGTAGGAGCGGGCCTAGATTTGTATGTTTTGGTAGGCCAAGCCTTGTGGGATTATAAACGCTACTTTTGCCTAGTTAAAATGGGCTTGTTTTGTAGGCCCGCGAATCATGTTTAAATGACTTGATGTGAACTGGGTTTTAAGTAACCCAAAATTGTGATTACAACCAGAATTTTGCCTAAATTATGAACCAGAATTGATTTTATCATTAATTTTACCTAGAATTGTGTTATATTAGTTTGATTCATATTTTAGTGTATTCATGCCTTGCTTATATTTTATTTGTATATATATGTATGCGAAGTTAATTTAATTGCATAATTCAAAAAAATCCCCAAAGGGTAATGCATTTTATATAAATTAAATTATTTTTTATTTTTCTATTTTGATGTATTTTATGACTAATTTTGTTATATAATTAGCAAAAATCCCCAAAGGGTAATGTGAGTTTTATAACTAAGTTAGTTTATTGTATGAATTAATTTGCATGAATCCTCAAAGAGTAAGTGTGAATTAATTTACTTGTTTGTGTGAATATTATTGTTATTATATGGTTTTGCCTAGTTCCTCTCATGAATCCCCAAAGGGTAAGTGGGAGTACTAGATGGATAAATTGATTGTGTGAATATTGTATGTTTATATTCTCCCAATAATAGAAATATTTTATCGGTAACAAGAACACCCAGTGGTAGACATAATTTTGCTGAGTCCCTTAAAAAAGTGTATTAGATGGGTAAAATTACTTGAACTGGTTACAACGGGTAGACTTGATGTTACGAGGATTGAATTGACAAGATTATTAGTGGATACCCCTTATCTCAAACCTTTCTGAGTGAACTACCCCAATGATATGATGAAATACAAGGATATAAGAAAATACAAAATATGAGAGGGTACAAATGAGATTTCTAGGTCTCACATTCTTGGGGCTCTTAGTGAAAATTTGTTGATGACATATTTTCATGTTCCCACTAAAAAGGAGATATTAGATCAACTATAGGCCAAAGTTTGGAAAATGATATTCTACATACCTGAACAATTTATGATAAAAGTTTACTTGTGCTAAATGTGAAGAAAATGCCGATGTAAGGAAGCATGTTAATGACGTGCTTGCCATGGCTAATGAATTGGCATATCATGGTAGACCTATCGATGAGGAGACCAAGGTGGTTACTTTTATTAATTCTCTACCTCTATCTCACAAATATATTTAGGATTATTATTCTGTCCAAGACTAAGTAGAATATATTTGATTTGGTAAATATGATAGACCACCAATCTGAGAAACTGAGTCCAAGTGTCCAGATAGATAAACTTCCACCAAGTGCCAAGATATTTTTGAAGCCAAAGAAAAATAATTTTAAGAAGAAGAGAAGGTATCCTCGATTTCAAATTTTTAAGTGCAAAATGGTCAATAACCAAACCATTGAAGTACATGCCAATCAACATGTTTGTTTCTTTTGTCAGAAGTCGGGATACATCAAGAAATATTATAGGGCTTTGAAAAATTTACAAGAAGGGCAACATGAGAAATCTAGTGAGTCATTTTCTCTTGAAACTTGTGCTATTTATATTTAGCTTTTTAGTTTGTGGGTTGATCCTGGTGCAACTGTTCATGTATCAAATAAGTTGTAGGGTTTCAAGGAGCTAAGAAGGATTGAAGAAGGAGGAAACTTTATCTACATTAGAAATGATAAAAAAATAATTATCGAAGGCGTAAGAACTTACCGACTAAAGTTGTTGAAAACAAATTTTTTTATTTGGATGATTGTCTACAACTCGTTATATAAAAGGAAGTTTATTATCTGTATCTTATCTGGAAAAACTAGGGTTTGCATTCTTCTTTAGAAATAAAATTTTTTTTATGCTTCAAGACATTGTGGCTATTTTGACATCTTTTGAAATTCTAATTTATATTAGCTCCAACTTCGTGGAAATGTGGTGTTTAATGTTGCAAATTCTTCTATTATTTTGGAGAATGAGATATATTTGTGGTATTTACGATTAGGACACATAAACCAAAATCGAATAGGAAGACTTGTGACACGAGTGTTGAAAACTTTTTTACATATTGACTTTCCTACTTGTAAGTGTTACTTATATGGTAAAATAACCAAATTACCCTTCCCATGCTAAGGTTCTAGGAGTTCTAATATTTTGGTGATGATTCATTTTGATATATGTGGACCTATGAGAGTGAATACTCGTAATGGTCATTCATATTTTATAACATTTATTAATGACTTCTCAAGATATGAACAGGTTTATTTACTCCATCATAAGAGTTATGCACTAGACCATTTCAAGACAAATAAACTTGAAGTTGAGAATGCTATCGGAAAGAAGATTAAGATATTACATACCGATCAAGGTGGAGAATATTGTTTTGAATTATTTTTTGAATTTTGCAAGTCGCAAGGAATAATTCATCTATCCAGTATGCCTTAAACACCTCAATAGATGGAGTTGCTGAGAGGCAAAATCGTACTTTATTGGAGATGGTAAGATCAAATATGACACTTACAAATTTGCCAACATCCTTTTGGGGTGAAGCGTAGTTGATTGCTACATATATTTCAAACAGGGTGCCTTCAAAGTCAGTTAAGAATACTCCATATGAATTATGGCTAGGAAAAGGACTAAACTCTAATCATTTTAAAGTATACAGATGATTTGGACATGTATTAAGTATAGATCCAAAAGATAAGTTGAAGGCCAATACCCGATGGTGATCCTAAGGAGGAGGTAATTATTGAAAGTAGACAAGTTAAATTTATTGAGGATAGATTTGATTGTGATGAAGATTTAGGTTCCAAGTCAACTTTGGAAGAAGTTGAGGAAACGTCTTCCGAATCTCCTTCTAACATGGAAAGTATAAATAAAAAAGACAAAGGTGTTTCTGAAGTAATCCAAAGAGGAACTAGAGAAAGAAAACTTACTCAACTTCTCTCATCCACAAAATTTTATACATATGCTGGAGAACCTTATGAGAGAATTAGGTTGAATGAGGATGTCACTGACTTAGTACTTATGAAGAAACACTTCTTGATATCGATTCTGACAAGTTAAAGTTAGCAATGAAAGAGGAAATGACTTCTATGCATAAAATGCAATTTGGAACTTGTTGATCTACATCCATCAGTTAAACCCATTAAATGCAAATAAATTTTTATAAGGAAAAAAAAATGTCGAATGGAAAATTGAGATATTCGAAGCTCGTCTTGTTGCCAAGGGTTTCACTCAATAATACGACATTGATTATGATGAAACATTTTCTCTTGTGACACGGATTCAATCTGTACGGGTGATATTGACATTGGGTGCATATTATGATTATGAATTATTCCAAATGGATATGAAAATTGCTTTCTTAAATGGATAATTGAAAGAAGAAATATATAAGAAACAACCTTGTAGATTTCTTGAAGATGGAAGTGAATCAAAAGTATGCAAATTAGAAAAGTTCATTTACGGGTTAAAATAAGTCTCAAGACAGTGGAACATAATGAAGTCATTGTAGCATATGGATTTACTCAAAATTCAGAAGGTCATTGTGTTTGTGTTAAAATAGTGGGAGCTCATATTGCTTTTCTTACATTATACATAGATGATATTTTATTAGTTGTGAATGATGTCAAATTCCTCCTATGTATAAAGACAAGGTTAATTTAAACATTTGATATGAAAGACCTTGGAGAATCTTCTTATATTTTTGGCATTAAAATTCTATCGGACTGAGCTCTATGTAAATTGAGTTTATCTCAAGTGAAGTACATAGAGAATTTTCTAGACCAATTTTATATGTCCATTTGTATTAATCGTAAAGTTTTTTATGATTGCACTAAGAAGATTTGTCAAAAAGATTATCCTTCTAGACTGAAAGATAAGTTGGACGTCTCCAAATATCAATTTGCCTCTGTTGTAGGCAATTTTATGTATGCATTGATGTGTATGAGACCTGATCTTGCTTATGGTGTTGGGGTTCTTAGCCGATTCTAGGCTAATCCAGGATTCACTCACTGAGAAGAGATTAAAATGGTGATGTGTTATCTCAAGCAGACAAAGTCATATACTGACTTACCAGGCAGACAAGTTGAAAATAATTGGATATTTTGATTCTGACTAACTAGGATGTATTAATACTTGTAAATCTGCTATCTTTATGTTTGGCGGTGATGTCATCCCATGGAAGAGCAAAACCAAAAACTGTATAGTGCAATCAACAATGGAGGCAGAGTATGTGGCTATGAATTTAGCTACTAGGGAGGTTGTTTATCTTCACAAGTTCTTGCGAAGTCTTCTGGTAGTAGACTTTGTGGGCGACTGGTTCCTCTCTTTTGCGTCTATTATTGCTATCACAAGAGATCCGAAGTGTCAGTCTAAGGCTAAACATATTGAAGGAAAACACAACTATATTCAAGACATGCTAAGAAAAGGGAAAGTTGTTGTTTGTAAGATATCTTCTAAAAACAACTTAACTGATTCACTAACCAAGTGTCTTCTCGTGACCAGTTTCATTGTCCATGTTGGAAACATAGCGTTGTTTTCGTTGTGATTTACGAGACCAAGTGGCAGAACATTATTGTTATTTTGTATGCATTGTAGTTTCATTCATGTGTAATATGTCATGACTTTGTATTTTATATTCCAAGGAATGAAATGACCATTTGTTGAATGTGCATATGCTTATTTGTGATTATATGAGTACTCATGTTATGCCTTGAGGTTTAGCTTTCCATGAGGTATGCACTTGTACGTGTGTACATGAGGGTCTCAATGGGGGTAATGTTTGAATCTCTAAATTGTCCAGGCCAATGAGACTGCGAGACACAATTTCTTTTATAGATAATACTCATGCTGATATAAAGCTTTACCCTGAACTCTTCAAGTACTGAGTATGTGATGGACGGTGGATTACCTTGATGTCCAACTTGCCTATTAGGTATATACTTGTACATTTATGCGAAAGGGTCTCAATAGGATGTTAGGGTTTGCATCTAAATTGTTCAAACCTATGGAACTAATCAGGCACAGTTACTTCAGTGGCTAATACTCGAGCAGGTATAGAGCTTTACCCTGAGCTCCTCAGGTTCTGAGAATGATATATACGGAGACCATTGAACTTGACAACCATTGATTTGATTTATTCCCCAACTTTAGATTTCTAAGATATATTGTGTAGGTCGAGGTTAACTACACATGTATATTAAAGTATTTGAGGTAATGCCCTTAGTCATGATATGGATTTATACCTCATGGTTTTAATATTTATGGTTTTTGAAAATTGAAAGTCTTAACTGATTTTTAAACCAAGTGGGAGTTTGTTAAATTTTATGGTTTCAAATAATACTAAAATTTATAAAATAAAAAACTATAACTTTATGTGTGTGGTGTCCGCTTCTAGATGTTTTGTCATTGAATATTTGATACAAGGAATAATGGCCAATACTTCCCCCTGTAGAGGTGTGGTTGAAAGGTTCATTGACTTGAGAAAACATCCCTTAGAATAAGAGGATGTATCTCTTTAATTAGGGGATTTATTTCTATTTAATTAGGGGATGTATCTCTCTTTAAGGGATGCATATATATATGAAAGTCATTAGTGATACACCTTTTGGAGACCTATAAATGCTCCATGGTCTTACAAGTGAGGCATGCTAAGCACACCCAGTCTGGCTGAAAAGGAGCAAGCTTATCACTTGTAGAGAATTGTTCTGAAGAGATCTTGTGCTAAATGTGATTATATGTTTGTAAAATTCCCATCGTGTTCTCCATAATGTATTCTTCTGTATTTATTCTTCAATATGAAAGTTACTCATATTTACATATTTATTATTTTGATTCTATGATGCATAAGATAATTTTAGTTATTTTCATGATACTTATTTGATTTATTAGACATAAAGTCTTACATCTATTTCCTTTTCCATTCTTCCTCTTTCTCCTCCCCCCCTTCTTCCCTTCTTTTCCGTCTTCCCTTCTCCTCCTTCTTTTCTCTACACGCTCGAACGAGTTTGAGCTTGAGCTCAAGCTCGAAATTTTTGGCGAGCTCAAGCTTGAACATAGAGTTTGAGCTCGATCTCGAGCTCAAGCCCGAAGTCTCGAGTTCGAGTTGAGCTCGAACATAGCCATGTATGGGCCTAGCTCCACTCGATTCCAGCCATGGTAAACATTGTTGAGCATAAGGGGGGGGGGGAGGAGGGTCCAGCCCATGAGTGGGCCCCACCACTTAGCCCCTCTCTCTTGGCCCACGTGGGAGAAAGGGAGAAAAAAACTAAAAAAAAAGAGTTAGGGCTAGGGGACTTTTTCATGGAGATAAAAACAGGAGCCTGAGAATGAGGAACCGACGGAAGAAAAAGACGGAAAAGAAGATGAAAGAAGAAGATAAGAGAGAAGCGAAAAGGAGAAAAGAAGAAGAGAAAAGGAGAAAAGAAGAAGAGAAGAAGAGAAGAAGAAAGAAAGGAGGAAGGATTTACCATCTTCGTTCAAGCTTCAAGAAGTCTTCTTTGTTTCAGGAACCTTTCCTATGCCTCAAATCTCATATTTGGTGAACTCTAACCTTTGTTGATTATTGAAAATTATTAGAATGACATTGTATGTTGATGATGGATGTTTATTTCCTCTATTGTATGTGTAGGGCAAAACTTGAGAGATATTCATTGTTGTATGCCCATTTTTCATAGTGGAAGATTACTTGAAGTTGCCCCATCGTTTTTCCTTTCACACCGAAGGGTTTTCCACGTACATTTGTGTGTTCTTGTGTGCTTGAATGTGTTTGGTTGATTATATCCTATGTTACTTTGATGTGAGTTTTAATTTCTGCATATATGGTGTTTGATGAAATGCTTCCTTGTAGTGTGTTGATTTGACACACGTTTGACAGCCCACTACCCTTCCGCAACAAGTGGTATCAAAATGAGGCTATTTGTCTTGTGGTTTATCCAATGGACAATTTAAATATGGTCACTTTAATGGTTAGTTTGAATAGAAAAAATTGGTTGATATGGAAAGCAAAGATGGAAGATTATTTATATTGCAGAGATTTTTATGCACCTATTGGAGGAGTTAGACCCGACAAAATGTCAGATGGTGATTGGAAAATGCTTGACATGAAAGTCGTTGGACATATACGTCAATGGGTAGATTATAGTATTTTTCATCATGTTTCAAGTGAAGTTTCAGCCAAGTCATTGTGGAAGAAATTAGATGAGTTGTATGTAAGAAAAATGGCTGGAAACAAGACTTTACTTATTAGAAAGCTTGTAAACTTGAAGTATAATGAGAATGGTTCTATTACACAATACCTAAATGAGGTTAAGAGCATAGTTAACCAATTGACAGTTATGAAGATGACACTTGATAATGAGTTTCAAGCACACTTGTTATTGAGTTATCTACCGGATAGTTGGAAAACCTTAGTGGTGTATTTAAACAACTCAGCTCCGGATGGTGTTTTGAGTATAAGTATTGTCACTAGTTGTTTGTTAAATGAAGAGATAAGAATAAAAACATAACTTTCAACCCACCTTCAAGCATATGTGTTTGAGAATAGAGGTAGAAGCAAAAGTAGAAAGCCTCAAGAGAGTGGAAAGTTTAGAGAAAAGTTAAAGTCAAGAAAAGATCTTGAGTGCTACTTTTGTCACAAGAAAGAACACATCAAAAGTAAGTGTCAGTGCTATAAGAAAGCACAAAATGAAGGAAAAGATACTACCAAAGGGAAAGAGATTGAAAAAGAAGATAACACTATAGACTTTACTTATTAGAAAGCTTGTAAACTTGAAGTATAATGAGAATGGTTCTATTACACAATACCTAAATGAGGTTAAGAGCATAGTTAACCAATTGACAGTTATGAAGATGACACTTGATAATGAGTTTCAAGCACACTTGTTATTGAGTTATCTACCGGATAGTTGGAAAACCTTAGTGGTGTATTTAAACAACTCAGCTCCGGATGGTGTTTTGAGTATAAGTATTGTCACTAGTTGTTTGTTAAATGAAGAGATAAGAATAAAAACATAACTTTCAACCCACCTTCAAGCATATGTGTTTGAGAATAGAGGTAGAAGCAAAAGTAGAAAGCCTCAAGAGAGTGGAAAGTTTAGAGAAAAGTTAAAGTCAAGAAAAGATCTTGAGTGCTACTTTTGTCACAAGAAAGAACACATCAAAAGTAAGTGTCAGTGCTATAAGAAAGCACAAAATGAAGGAAAAGATACTACCAAAGGGAAAGAGATTGAAAAAGAAGATAACACTATAGTGTTAGCTGGGGATGTTGCTACCATGACTTGTGATGTAGATTGTCTTCTATCGTGTGACTTTGAAACAAGTTGGATAGTTGATAGTGGTGCTTCTTTCCATACTACCCCTCATGCAGAGTACTTCTCTATGCTTAAGTCAAATTATTATGGAACTGTGAAAATGGGGAACAGAGGTTTCTCAAAAATTAAAGGAAAGGGGGACATAGTTATTAAAACTAATCTTGGGAGTAAGATGACTCTCATGATGTAAGGTATGTCTCAGATCTTCGCTTTAACATTATCTCTGCAAGTGTACTAGATGACGAAGGATTTGATAGCCGTTTTGGCAATGGTAAGTGGAAGCTTTGCAAGGGATCTTTTATACTCGAAAGAGGAATCAAATCATGCACCATATATATGACTCAATTGGAAGTCATTAATAAGGGCATGACTGTTGACCTAGAAGGAAACTCATCAAGTCAATTACACAAGAGATTTGTGCAGATGGTGAGAAAGGGTTACAGATTCTAGCAAAAAATGACCTTTTACCAAAAGGTATGAAATTCTCTCCTTGTGATCATCATTTGTTTGGTAAAAAACATAGAGTTGCCTTTGTTAAAAATGTTCAAAAGAAATATACAAGGATTTTTTATCTTGTTTACTCTGATGTGTGCTCTATGGATGTTAAGTCTCTTGGTGGTGTAGAGTACTTTGTTACTTTTATAGATGATGCTTCCAGGAAGGTATGGGTTTATACTATAAAATTCAAATGAGAAGTATTTGAGATATTTCAGAGATTTTATGCCATGATTGAAAGGGATATTGGTAAGAAACTTAAATTCTTACATAGTGTTAATGGTGATGAATACATTTATAAAGCATTTAAAGATTATTGTGCTAAACATGGAAGTAGACATGAGTTGACAGTTCCTATGACTCCTCAACATAATGGTATAGCTGAAAGGATGAATCACACCATTGTGAAAAGAGTAGGTATATATTTTTTGTAACTAAACTGCCTAAATCTTTTTGAAGGTGTAGGAACTACAGTGTATTTGATTATCTCCTTCATACCCTTTGGGAGAGGATATTTCTCAAAGAGTATGGACAGGTAAAGAAATTTCTTATGCTCATTTACGTGTATTTGGGTGTAAAGCTTTCATGCATGTTCCTAAAGAAAATCGATCAAATCTTGATTTGAAGTCTATTTCATGTATTTTTTTTGGATATGTAGATGATGAATTTGGATATAAGTTATGGGATCCAAAGAACAAGAAGTTGTATAGAAGTAGAGATGTGGTCTTTCATGAAGACTAGACCATAGAAAACTTTGACAAAGTTGATAAAAATCAAAGTGTTACAAAAACGTCATGTTTGCCTCCAGTGTGTCTCCCTCCACCAGTTCTTGAAGAGACTGTAGAATCCCAAGATGATGATAGTGAGGATGTTATCCACGATGATGATGATGAGGATGTTATCCATGAAGATGAGGCCCCTAATGATATTGAGTTGGAGGAGCAACCGAATAAACTATCTCAAGAAGTTGAAGAAGAGATTCCTAGTGAATATGCAGTGGCTGAATCAAAATTGAGAAGATCTCAAAGAGGTAAAATTCTTTCTCAAAAATGTCCTTCTAATGAGTATGTTACTCTTATTGATGCAGGTACACCTAAAAATTTTCAAGAAGCTCTGAAAGATAAGAACAAGAACATGTAGGTAAAGGCTATGCAAGAGGAGATAGAGTCTTTGCATAAGAACCACATATTTGAGTTGGTGAAATTGCCTACAAGCAAGAAAACCTTGAAAAATAAATGGATTTATAAATTAAAGCAAGAAAGGGAGAATCAAATCAAGTACAAAGCTAAATTGGTTGTGAAAGACTTCAGCCAAAAGGAGGGAGTTGATTTTGAAGAAATTTTTTCACCTATTGTGAAGATGCCATCAATTAGATTGGTTCTAAGTCTAGCTGCTAGTCTAGATTTAAAGGCTCAACAAATGGACGTCAAAACAGTATTAAAAAATGAGATATATATAAAACAACCAGAAGGATTCAAAGTGAAATGTAAAGAAGATATGGTTTGTAAGTTAAAAAATAGTCTTTACGGGTTGAAACAAGCCTTGAGATAATGATATAAGAAATTTGACTTCTTTATGGTGGGTTAAGGTTATAAAAGAATATTTACAGACCATTGTGTTTACTTCAAGAGGTTTCCTAATGGTTGTTTTATAATTCTTTTGTTGTATGTTGATGATATGCTAATTGTTGGACAATATATGAATTTGATTGACTGGTTGAAAAAGGATCTCAGTTAGTCCTTTGATATGAAGGCGATGAAGATCTTTCGTGATAGAGAAAAGAAAAAAATTTGGTTGTCACAACAAAAGTACATTGAGAAAGTACTTGAGAGGTACAACATGAAAGACGACTTGAAAATCATTTCAAGCTAAATTCTCAATTGTGTCTTTAAAGTGAGAAGGAAAAGGAAGCTATAGAGAAGATTCCCTACTCCTTAGCAGTAAGCAGTTTGATGTATGTCATGGTATGTATTAGACCAAATATTACTTTTGTTGCTGGTGTTGTTAGTTGATTTATTGCAAATCCAGGCAAATAACATTGGGTTGTTGTTAAATGGATCCTCAGGTATCTCAAAAAAGCTAGCAGATTATGTTTGTGTTTTGAAGTCTAGAAACCTATATTAGAAGGTTTTACAAATGCAGATTGGTCAGGTGACCTAGATGGGAGAAAGTCTACTTCTAGTTACTTGTTTACTTTTGTAGGGGGAACCATCTCTTGGCAATCTAAACTTCATAAATGCATTACTCTTTCTACCACAAAGGCTGAACATATTGCAACAACTGAAGCTAGTAAAGAAATATTGTGGCTAAAAAGGTTGATGGGTGAGATAGGTTTTAAGCAAAAGATGTAGGCAATTCATTGTGATAGTCAAAGTACTTTAGACTTGAGCTAGAATGCCACTTTTTATAGCAGGACAAAACACATTGATTTGAGGTATTATTGGATTAGAGATTTGTTGGAAAATAATTTGTTGTCACTTGAAAAGATTCATACTAATAATAATCTATTAGATATGATGACTAAAGTGGTGAACAAGGAAAAACATGAGCTATGCGCAGACCTAGCTAGTACGGAGTATTATGGTGAGCCTTCCTCATGGTCAGGAGGGGGAGATTGTTGAGCATAAACAGGGGGTAGGGTTCATCCCATGAGTGGGACCTACCACTTAACCCTTCTCTCTGGGTCCACGTGAGAGAGAGGGAGTTAAAAAGTAAAAAAAAAAAGAGTTAAGGCTAGAAGACTTTTTCAAGGAGAAAAAAGGAGCCTGAGAATGAGGAACCGAGGGAAGAAAAAGGAGGAAGAGAAGAAGAAAGAAGAAGAGAAGAGAGAAGAGAGAAGGAAGGAAGAAGAGAAAAGAAGAAGAGAAGAAGAAGGAAAGGAGAAAGGATTTACCATCTTCATTCAAACTTCAAGAAGTCTTATTTGTCTCAAGATTTTTCTCAAGAATCTTTCCTATTCCTCAAATCGCATATTTGGTAAGCTCTAACCTTTGTTGATTCTTGAAAATAGTTAGAATGACATTGTATGTTGATGATAGATGTTTTTTTCCTCTATTGTATGTGTAATTCTCAAGTTAGGGCAAAACTTGAGAGATATTCATTGTTGTAAACTCATTTTTCATAGTGGAAGATTACACGAAGTTATCCTGTGGTTTTTCCCTTCACACCGAAGGGTTTTTCATGAAAATTTAAGTGTTCTTGTGTGCTTGAATGTGTTTGGTTGATTGTCCTATGTTACTTTTATGTGGGTTTTAATTTCTACATATATGGTATTTGATGAAATGCTTCCTTGAAGTAGTGTGTTGATTTAACACACGTTTGACAGCCCACCACCCTTCCACAACATGAACAGAGCCAACTCGTGAATAGCTCGGGTTCAACTCTTTTTTGGTTTGGCTTGAGCTTATTAATAACTAGCTTGGGCGGAACTCAACAAAATGAGTTCATTTTGTCTTATGAGCGAGTTTGAGTTATGTAGAATTTGGCTCATCGACTTAGGAACCGACTTATCAAACAAGGTCTTATAAGCATTTAACGAGTTCGTGATTGAATGTATCTTTTTCCCTTGGAAATCGAATGCCTTTCTTTTTTAATGCTTTAATCTTTCAATCTTTCATCAATCTTGGTTTCTCTTTGGTAGTCTTCTTTTTTTTCTTTTACTACATTGAACTGCTCCTCTTCTTCTTTCTGAGTCGTCCTCTTTTTTCTTTCTACAACACATTGAACCCGCTCGATCTCGAGCTCGATAAAATTACTTGAGCTCTAGTTCGAGCTCTGCTCAGGGCTTGTGGTGGAACTCGAGCCCAAGCTTGAATTTGTAGTTTTTACGCTAAGCCAAAACTGAATATTCCTTAGTTCGGGCTCGATTGAGACTTGATAAGTTGGGCAGAGAACCGAGGGGAGTCATGTTTTCCCTACCCTGTTGGGTAGGGGCGTAGACGTGCTAGTACCCCTCTTCCCAGGAAAAACACCATAAAACTTCAATTTGGTAGGTTAATGCATGTTAATCTGTTTAATTGGCTATATTTATTGCCTGCCCTGATTTGTTTCTAGTCTCTTTTATCAATATAAATTAGTAGCCTAGATTCCCATGGTCGTTAAGCGTAAACTAAGTTTGAAAGTTCTTCATTTCTTACAGGGGTTTAGTACATAGAGAATTCGATGTTTAAAGAGAATTTGAAGTCAAAGACAATGATTTCCTTGAAAATGAACTTCTAGGAAAAACTTTCTCTTGTTAGTGGTTGACACCGAGAGTTTCAAGTCTACCGTTAGATTAAAACATTGAGAATTTGGGAGACTTTGATATATGGACAAAGTAATTACGGAATTCCACTGACTGAAAAATAATTATTTTATTTCAAGTTATTGTTGAATTGTTCTAGAGAGAAAAATTAAAAAATATTATTTTGTATATAAATACAAAAAATTTATCTTTTCTCTATATGAATAATTTTTATACAATTCTTTAGATGATAAATATTCATTTAGTAAACATAATTTAGTATATATCACTTTAATTAAAATATTATAAAATATTTAAATTAAGTTTATTATAATTTCTTATTATAAGTATTTTATATTTTAAATGGTAATAGAAAGAATAGGTCCTCAAGAAAGGATCTATGATTTTTATATAATTTTTTTCTCATGCAATGATTACAAGTTTTTATATATTTTAAAATAAAATAATTTTTTTAATTGTGGTTTTATTGAAAGGGAATTCAAAACATAAAAAGAGGTAATCGTATAAACATTTAAAACTATTTTAAATTTTTATATGAAGAAATAAAAATATAAATAAATAAGTTTTTGACAAGTTTGAGAAATAGAAATCACTAATTTTTTAAAAAGAATAAAAAGACAATAAAATAATTTCAAATTTGCAAGAACATTTTTTTTTATTTTTGTGTCTGCTCCCCTGATTTTAGAAGGTTGTCTGGGTGGAGAATTGGAGGGAGTTGAAAATTCCTGTCTTGAGGTGAGAAATGGAATTCTCATAAGGCCTTTAAATTTACACAGTCCCTGAAACTCTGATTTCTCTCCTATTTTGCAGGAGAATTGAAAGTTATTGGGAATTTAGTGTGACTAACCTGAGAAAGTTCTATTTTCCAGGAATTTATATTCTCTAACTCCACTTTCTCTGAGGACTAAACCCCAGTTACTAAATTTAGATAATTAGCGTAATTTAAAATTGTTTTTAGATATATGATTGTGCAATGTAGCTATGTGCTAATTTACCTGGTTTAAAAAAATTAATAATATTATATTATTTGTATAAAGGTATGTCGATGCCATATATATCAGTCAATCTCAGTAATATCTGTTAGAATTTATCCCTACTTTCATGGATAAGATAACCACGATTATAAGAAACTCGTGTTATATATTTTATTTATTTTTTATTTAAAAAAAAAAAAACTAGTGACCTCCCATGATATCTACCCATGAAACTAAAATATAATAATTTTATAATTGTATCTTGGATGTAAGACTGTAAAGTTATGGAAACTTAACTCTTAGATATTTCAATAGAATTTATTAATTTATGCAGGCACATATATATATTGTCATGTGGCATGTGCAGTATGTTAGTAGACTTTTTATATCTCTTTTTTGGACTATGGACTTTTATAACTATAATTTATTACATAAGTCTAATTATGTAATAACTTTTCAAAATTATTTGTCCTTTTCTTATTCAGAATTTTCTGAGATTTTTTCAAGGGTGTGTGATCACCCATTACAAAGTGGCGTGGTCACTTCGACCCGTGTCACTAATGGGAAGGACTCGTATTTTTGAGTTCAAGTCGCACAATCTCAATTTCATAAAGTAAATAGACTCCAATGAATGAAACCATGGCCAGGCCACTGACATAACACCTTCAGCTGATCATAAGAACATTTTATGGAACTAAGTCCCTTCTACTTATTATTATTTCAGTTTAGGACATTATTCTCTCCATCAAATAAGACCAACATTAGTATTTGCCTTGCCCCCTTGTGTGTCGCTTTTGAGATTGGAGGACCCCTCTCTATATATGGAGGGGCATGAACCCTTCCATAACTCATCAATCCAATTTATGTCTCACATGGTGGCGTTGTTCCAAAAGGGAACACACCAGGTTTCTAAATCATCCACTTGGATGGAGTACAAAAAGTAGTAACACAGCAGGTCTAATATCATCCACACAGTTTGAAATGCATGGGAGATTCTTTCTCAAAAAAATCTTAAATGCCAACCTTATATATCTTCCCATTCATTCTGCTAAACCTTTTTGTCTGGGCGAACGACCCAGCAGAAGATCGCATGCTTCCTTTTGTATGGGTGTGTAGTAATTATGAGGGAAAGGAAGAAAACAGTTTTTATGGTTCTTATGTGTTTCTTCCCATATTGAAAAAATTACTCATTTATAAGAATGTTATTTACGTAATTTTGTGATAAAAAATAAGATAGATTAAGTTAAATTTAAAAATAAAATCATCATGATTAATGCTTGTGATAGTAAGTGACATATAAAAAAATAATTAAGTTTTAAGTCCTTCAACTGTGGAAGGTGTTACAACACTTCATACATATAAAATATTTTCCTAGTCCACAAAAAAGGTAAAGAAATAGAGGCATCAGCATTTGCTCTCTCATTTGCTCTCTCATTTGCTCTCTCATTTGTTCTCTCATTTGCACTCTCATTTGTTCTCTCATTTGCACTCTCATTTGCTTTCTCTCTCTCTCTCTCTCTCTCTCTCTCTCTCTCTCTCTCTCTCTCTCTCTCTCTCTCTCTCTCTCTCTCTCATTTACTCTCTCATTTGCTCTCTTTCTCTCTCTCTCATTTGCTCTTTTTGTCTCTTATTTGCTCTCTTTCTCATTTGTTCTCTCTCTCTCTCTCTCCCTTTCTCTCTCCCTCTCTCTCTCTCTCTTTCTCATGGAAATCGACTTTTCTAAAACTACAATTATAGTAAGTCCCTACAGTTGAGCCTCCACTAAATACCAATGGTCTCCACTTTATTTGTTCTCTCTTAGCCAAGTTTAGAAGAGTTACATGATTACGTTATTTTTAAACAAAGTCAATCTAACAGTCAAATGTTGTCACCATGTATGGCTTAGCACACCGAGTACAACACTTCAATTAGTAAAATATGATTTGTTTGATTAGTTAGACTTTGTAGAAGATCCTCCACCGATTCATATCAGTCAACCCCATGTGCACATTATGCTGAAACTCAATATGGAATGCCCAAATTATGGCTACGTGATTTGGTAAATGGAATCATTATGGAATGATTGAGAAAAATCATCCAAAGGCATTTTTTGGAAAGTCATATTCTGTTACGGGAGAAATTAACTCCCTTGTCTTTGTATCATATGTTATAAATTGTAACTTGCATAAAAGGAGATATCAATACATTCAATTACGCCATATTCAAATCTTACATGGTATCAGCCTTACCTCGATCTTCCATGGCAGACACACCAAATTCCACTGTTCTTCCAGCTTCTGCATCCCTTTCTGTCCATGGCAACTCTTTTAGCCTTGGTCCTCCACATGACACTTTTACACTCACCATTACCAACATAACCAACATTGTCTCTCTTAAACTGGATTGTTCCAATTATCTGCTGTGGCGATCACAATTTCTCCCCGTCCTGCATAGTCAGGGTGTCATGCGTTTCATCAATGGGGACATCCAACCCCCTGCTCAATTCATTCAAACTATTAATAGCTTCACCACCACACCAAATCCTGCTTATGTAGCTTGGTTCAGAGTTGATCAAACTCTACAAAGCTAGATTTTGGCCACCCTCACTCCTGGCGCGTTGGGACAAATGTTGGGTCTCAAGACAGCGCAGGCCATGTGGCTGACCCTCAAGCAGACATATGTTTCAAACCTTCAAGCCCGGATTCTCCATCTACGTATGGAGCTCCAAAACCTCAAAAGATGTATCATGCCGATTTTAGAATTCCTAGAGAAAGCCAAAACACTAGCTAATGGTCTCTCTGCAGCACGAAGACCTATTGATCAAGACGATCTCGTCTCTTACATTCTCCACGGCCTAGGTTGTGAGTATGAACCTTTTATAATGTTCGTCATTGCTCGAATGGAACCACTACAACTTGAAGAATTAAAAAATCTGCTCCTGACACGAGCATCGTTTGGCGTTAACAACTCAGCTTGGAAGATTGTCTCTTCCTGCTGCAACCCCTTCTACCAATACGACATCTCATTATTTCGGTAATAATAATCAGGGATGAGGAGGAGGTCGTCAAACCAATCGAGGACGTAGACGGGGTCGAGGCCGAACTGGAAGTTCTCCCTCTCCAAACAATAGCAATCACACCAGAAATGGTAATCATCCTCCATGTCAGATATGCAATCACAGAGGTTACTCTACCAGTCAATGCTATCATCGATTTGGTCACTCCTTTCAGCTTGCTCCTGGCCCTTCTGTCAACATAGTCCACCTCTCTGATAACAACAATGATGGCTTTTGGTTCCTTGACTCAGGAGCAACGAACCACTTTACTGGTGATCTCAATGCACTCACTGATCGCGTCATTCTTCAAGGTGATGATGAACAGGTTCAATCAGGTAATAGAAGTCGTGTTCCAATCTTATGTCAGGGTTCCCTATCCCTTCCTCCTTTCTCCTATCGCAATGTCTTTTACGTTCTGAGTCTGGTAAAAAATCTGGTTTCTGTTTCTCAATTTACAAAAGATACTTACTCCTTTTTTTGAATTCCATCCAACCTATTTCTATGTGAAGGACCGACGAATGGAGCGAGCTCTTCATCGGGGCCGGCTTAAGGACGACTTATATGTGTTCAATGATCCAGTTCCACCCCAGTGTCTCCTTGTTGCGAAGGACTCCCCATCCCTTTGGCATGAACGCTTAGGACATCAATCTAGTGTTGTCATCAAAATAATATTAGATTCCCTTTCCATATTTGTTTCTCCCAATAAATTGTTTATTCCATGTGAGCCTTGTTACAAGGAAAAATCACATAAACTTCATTTTCAATCAAATAAGTTTCATGCTACTGCTCCTCTTCAGTTAATTTCATTAGATATTTTGGGACCTACCCCTCATCTTTCAATTGACGCTTTCTCTTACTATCTTTCCATCGTCGACACTTTTACTGGCTTTACTTGGACCTACTTCATGAAAGCTAAAAGTGATATCTACTCTCTACTTCATCAATTTCGACTGTTAATTGAAAATCATTTGAATATAAGGATTAAAACTATTCAGTCATACGGAGGAAAAGAATTTTTAAGCCATGCCTTTAAGTCTTTCTTGCATTCCAATGGAATCAATCACCAAATATCTTGTCCCTATACCCCCCAAAAAAATGGGGTCGTCGAAAGAAAACATCGACAAATTGTTGAAACTGGTCTTGCTCTTCTCTCTCATAGCTCCGTCCCTATCTCTTATTGGGATTTTGCCTTTTACACTATTATGTACTTGATTAATAAAGTACCAAGTCTATAAAAAAAGACTCTCTCCCCGTTTGAAATTCTCTTTCACAAACAGCCAAACTACAATTTTTTAAAAGTTTTTGGGTGTCTCTATTACCCGTTGTTACGTCCCTACAACAAACACAAGCTTCAATATCGCAGCAAGTCATGCATATTTCTTGGCTATCACCCTAATTATAAGGGGTACCGATGTCTGGATCTAGAATCTCAACAGGTCTATATCTTCAGGCATGTCACATTCCATGAAGATATTTTCCCATTCAAGCAACCTTTAAGCAAGCTTCCCGTTGATCACGCTCAATCCTTTCCTCTGTCAACTCATGCAGGTATGTTTCCTATTTTTCCTCTAACATCTTTTTCCAATCAATCACAACCCTCTTTGCTGGTAAACCCATCCACAGAGAATCTCTCTCATACAGTTGTTGTTGACCCACTTACACACACTCACTTCCTTCTTTTCTCCATCAATTAGACCTTTCTTATCTTCCGAACAACAACCTTCTAGACAACCTCTTCCACATCAACAAGTTAAACAACTACCACTCCTTCCATATCAACAACTCTACCTCCTCTCTCAAATCCCGTTGCTCCTCTATCAGTGCATCTGATGATTACAAGATCAAGAATAGGAAATCTTAAGCCAAAAACCTTTCTCACCTCAAAACAATCACTTTCAAATCTCGAACCCTCTAAGGAGCCCACTTGTTCTTCTCAAGCAACAAAATCTCCTCAATGGCGACAAGCAATGACGTCTGAGATCAATGCACTTCTTGCAAATGAAACGTGGACACTGGTGCCAAAGCCATAGAATCGAACTCTCATTGGGTGCAAATGGGTATTTCGAACAAAACACTAAGTTGATGGTACGAATGAACGCTTCAAGGCACGGTTGGTTGCAAAAGGGTTCCATCAACTGGCAGGACTTGATTTCACAGAAAATTTTAGTCCAGTAATAAAGTCGATCACCATTCGTTTACTACTTGGCATGGCTTTAACATATGGTTGGACTATTCAACAACTCGACATCCAAAATGCCTTCTTACATGGGGATCTCAAGGAGGAAGTTTATATGACTCAACCTCCTAGTTTTGTAGATCCGAATTGACCTAATCATGTGTGTTGTTTGCATCAATCCCTCTAAGGATTGAAGCAATCGCCTCGTGCATGGTATACTAGGATACACTCATTACTCACTGACTTTGATTTTACAGGGTCTCATGCTGATACATCACTATTTTACAAATATGAAGGCAACCAGGTGGTGTTTCTCTTAGTATATGTCGATGACATAATACTATTGTCAAACACACCACCTCTCCATACAGCGGTTGTCAATTCTTCACTTCAAACAAAAATTCCAGTCAAACCACTTAGAAAGCTTCACTACTTCATCCAACCAACAATATCTCCAAATACCATTCATCTTTGTCAAGAAAAGTTTGCAAGTGACCTACCAAAATGATTGGGAATGGGTGGTGTAAAACCTATATCTACACCAGCTTCTACCGGGAGTAAACTCTCCAAATTTGCAGGTACTCCAGTTCTTGATCCAACAACTTACCGTTCCACTTAGGAGCCTTGCATTACCTGACAATCACTCAGCCTGATTTGCAATATGTTGTGAATCAAGTATGTCAATTCCAACAAAATCCAACAGACATCCACTGAACAACTGTAAAAAGAATTCTTCGATATGTTAAAGGAACCATTCGTCATGGAGTTAATCTTCAACCAATTGATATTTTTAATAATAATGTTTTCTCTGATCTCGACTGAGCTGGTAACCTAGATGACAGAAGGTCCACAACAGGTTATTGTTTATTCTTGGGAGACAATCTTCTCTCATGGTGTTCCAAAAAGTAACCCACCGTGTCTAGATCAAGTGCGGAGGCCGAATACAGAGCTCTCGCTGCTGCTGCCTCTGAAATCTCTTGGCTCCTTCAACTGTTAAAAGAACTATGGGTACAAGTTGTGCACAAACCGATTATCTAGTACGATAATCTCTCAGCAACATACATCGCGGTTAATCCTATTTTTCATGCAAAAACAAAATATACCGAGCTTGATTACTATGTTGTGCAAAATCAGATCAACCAAGGAACTCTGCAAGTTCGATACATTCCAATAGCCGATTAGATTGCAGACATTCTCACAAAAGGATTGTCACGTCAATCACACATGAGGTTTGTAATCATACAATCCGTAACTGATCCTCCACCGATTCATCTCCGGCCAGTTTGAGGGGGAGTGTAAAAGATCCTCCACCGATTCATATCAGTCAACTCCATGTGCACATTATGCTAAAACTCAATATGGAATGCCCAAATCATGGCTACGTGATTTGGTAAATGGAATCATAATGGAATGATTGAGCAAAATCATCCCAAGGCATTTTTTGGAAAGTCAAATTCTGTTCCGAGAGAAATTAACGCCCTAGTCTTTTTATCATATGTTATAAATTGTAACTTGCATGAAAGAAGATATCAATACATTCAATTATGCCATATTCAAATCTTACAACCTTAAAGGAGTAGAAAAAAAAGCATGACAAATTAACCTTAATAATAGGGAAAACATATGGGACCAAGGCTAATTGTCTCTTTTATTCCCTTTTTTTTCTCCCATTAGTTTTTGCTCATTCAATATTGTCCAAAACTCCCCAATTCTATCTTCCAGTGGTTTAACTCTAGCTTGCTCGTGATTAACTTCAAACATTGAATAAAAAAGGTTATATTTTTTATTTTTCCATTTTGTTTTTCCTGGCGATTAATTCTCTTTTCCATGAAACCAAACCAAGGGAACCTTTTTTCAATCTATATAATGAGTGCCTCATGTGACATAATGTTTTCTCTTGTGTAGGAAACCTATTGAGGAAGCACATACACCTCCATTTAGTTTCCCATTCAGGAATGCATTAAGTCTAAGTCTAATTGATATAATTACTAATCAAGTTCATCAAGTTCTATTGCCAAAGAAATTAAAATTTTAATAAAGGTTAACTTAGCAAGGGGATAAAAGTCATAAGATAATCATCACCAAAAACTTGTAAAACATTGAGCAATGTCTTGCATATATTGCAAAGTTTATTATGTGTGGCCAACTCAAAACACTAATTCCCCAATGTGTATAAAAAATTAGATTCCATGAAATTTCATCATGGTTGATCATTGGGATGTGGGTGTATTATCGACATTGTATTATGGAGTTTTGTGCTTATAATTTAACTAGGTCATTAAGATGAGAATTGGAGCGACACCTCACTTAGACTCCAGTATACTTAGATGCCTGCATAGAGGTGCTAGGTGTTGGACTATGCATATGGCCAACGATATTGTGTGTGTCATACATAGGGTGGATGACCACTTAATCTGTGAATGGGCTTTGAGCCCAGGAAACGAATAACCTCCTAATCTTACTTTCTTTGACATTAGGAATTGACCTGCCTATTATGTGACATGTGTAATTCTTTTGGAGTAAAATTTAACATATAATCAAATTATTTTACACATTTAGTCACTCTAGAAAACTTGCATTTTTACATTGTTGAGAGGTTATGGGAAAATTATAAACTCATAAAATTATTGATTATTCTAAAATTATGGATATTTTGATTTCCACAATTGTTTTTACTTATAACTATTTGAAATAGATTATGCAAAATATTTTTGTTTAAAAACAATAGTAGTTTGGCCCAATAGACCCCACTTGTTGCATATCCTATTTGAGATTAAACTCTCTATTTTGGGACGGCTCAATTCATTATTAGAGAATGAGTTTGGGGAAGAAGTCTAGATAGAAGGAGGAATCCTCATTGGGCCACATTAATCTATGAGGGCGTTTGTCTAAGCTCTTTGAAGGCCAAAAACACTTTTATGTTGGAAAGAACCGCTCTTACAACAATAGTTGAGTTTGGGTAAACCTCTTTTTATATTAATCTCTCATTCAAACATGAGATTTTTAGTTATTTGAAAGAGCTCCAAAATGAAGCTTTTCCAAAAATGACTCTTTCAAAGAGTTACCTCAAAGAGTCTTTTACAAAAGAGCATAGTCAAACTTTGCCTGTAAATACATTGGCGTGGTACCATGTGGCGCTATGACACCTAGTACTATTTTTTGTCTAATTTATTCATTCTAACTCTGAATTGCATGAGATTTCTTTTGTAACTCTCCTTCAACATTTTATATATTTTTCTTGCAAAAGACAACAAAGTAGTAAGATTAATTGCCCTTGTTTGGGGTAATCTGGAGTACTATAAATAGGGATAAAAATTACTATGAAGAAACAACAATAATCTCACTCTGAAAAGAGATCTTACAAGTTTTTCACAATATGAGATCTCACTGGAAAAATGGTTTACATAAGAGGGACTCTCACTAAGCTCTCACAAAAAAGAGCTCTCACAAGAAGAAAGGCTTAAGACTCACTCTATCACAAGAACGACAAGTTGAAGACCAAGGTATAGTTGGACATGTCCCAATCTATTTTGTACGGCTTATTTATTATCCTCAAATGATTTGGTGTAATGGTACTACTTATGATAACACTTCACATATAAGAGGGTCATTGTGGGTTCCAGAGACACAAGAGAAGCAAGAGTCACAAGAACCACAGGGGCCTTAGGAGCCACTAGAGACATAGGTGACACATGAGACTCAGGATGCAAACACAACCCTTATAGTTGAGGTATCTCCTACTGTATCTGTAAGGGGAGAGGTCCTACTCAGGAGACATCCCTCAATCCTCCAAAGGGACAAAAATGGCAATGCATTATACAAAATGGTCAAGTCAAATCTAATACAGTGAGCACCTTGGCTAGACAAATTAGGATACAATCCCGCCACAGAGGATATTTTCCTTTCCATCTAGTTTGGGTAAAGCAGGCAGAGGGAAATTGTGAGGATCTTTGGTCAGAAATACAGGTTAGCTATTAAAAATAATATAATAAACATTCTTTTCTTTTTGAAACATGTTAACTATTATTTTTGTTGTATAGAAAAAATATGAATTTGTGAATCAAGAGGAGGTTTTAGTGGAGGAAGAGGTGGCGAAGCAAATGGTTAAACTGATTGTCCATGCTAAGTTGAGGGATCAAAGGTGCAAGCTGAAAATAAAGCATTTCAACAAGTCTACTGAAAAAGAACGGAAGAATTGTCCCATTTCGTGTATGACTCAAGAAGACTGGGATGAGTTTGTGGAGTACTAAGAGGACAAGGATAATGCAAATGTGTCGAAACATAATAAGATAATAGACAAAAAATTCAATCGTCACACTCACTTGTCACTAAGTCATTGGCTCGTCATTATACAAATGAGGTAATAGAAGTATATTATTATCATTTATATGTTTAAAAGTTCTCAACTAAAATTTTTTAAAGGTGGTGATTATACTATACTTGATTCTTACCTTGTTGCATACCAAACCAAAAGCGGAAGCTAAAATGACACGTATATGTAGGAGAAGTGTGTAAGTGTTCAAATTTATATTTTCATGTGTTTCCATGTAGATGAATCTATTTTAATTTACAATTGTGTTATTTTTTCACAGGATGTAGTAGCCGATGCATTCCTTGTGGAAAACAAGGTCACCTCACAGGACCCAAAAGATTTGGATCCAATTTTGGACAAGGGGGTTATGAGAGAGGTCTAGGAGAAGGATGCCCTCGCAGTCACTTCAAGTCAAAAGGCTTCTCAGCTATTGGAAGCAAATGACAAAATTGATGGATTAATTGAAATGGTTTGAGTGTTGCATGAACAAGTGAGAGTACTTCAAGAACAAGTAAATGGTTCTTCAAATTTTGGTGAACCATTTTCCTCGGGTATTCAACTCTCGTACTAAATCTAAAATTTTTCAATAATGACCTAGTACTTGTAAAGATATGCAACAGGTCATGACAACGCTTCAGGATGTGGACCATCATCTTAGCCTCTATGTTCGCATAGTGAAATTGTATAGTTGCATTTTCACTTTTAAAGGTATAAAAATTATAAAAGAACGTATAGAATTCTCTGTGTAGTTTACTATAAATATTTTTATAAGTTTAGTTATAAAAGTTGTATTTCCTTTTTTTTTTTTGAAATGGCGAATAGGAGCTGTGAGGAGTTGTATTTCCTATTTTGTGCTTTATTTGTAAGAGTTTTTGTAACCATTGTCTTTCAATGTCACTAAAGAAAAATTAGGCAATTGCCTCTTCACTAATTAAATTTTTTCTTTCGTTGTTTACCAGGATATACACTATTATGACAAGGCAGACATTTTGTGTAGTTCAAGTGTGTTGTCTTTGGTCCATATTTTGATGTACATAGCCCAAATTTTAAACTGCTTCTTTTTGTGTAAATATTTATGTAGTATTGGACAATATTTATTTATATAGATCTTGATGCAGTATTAAACTACATTTTTTGTGGATGTTCATATTATATAACAATTGAATTTTACTTTTTTTGTGTTTTTTCTCAAATAAATATTTTTATAGGTTTCATACAAACAAAAAATTCTATAGAAAATAACTCTATAAATAAAATAAAAAAATAATCGTGAAAAATAGTGCGAATTAGTCACGGTTGGACTGCAGTTAATAATAATCTCTAGCCACAGTTAATCGTGACTAGTAATAATCTTTAGCCACGATTGGACTGTGCTAATTAAAACACTAGCCACGATCAATAACCATGGGAAAAATGATTACTAGCCACAGTTCAACCGTGGCAATACGTTCTTTTAGCCATGGTTTAGATTTTAAACTGTGATAACAAATCTCTCTGTCCTTCGTAACTTTAGTCGTAACTCATAGTGTAACTTCAAGTGTAAGTACACCAGTGTTCGGGTGTAGTTACACTCTCACGTACACGGATCTAGGTCATCTGTTTTCATAAGTGTTACGACTCCTATAGTTGCTCGCAGTAAAATTCCCTAGTATTATAAGGCAAAAAAATTTAAAAATGCGAGATCCTCACCGCTGTTTAGTACGTTGCTTGCGCCAATGCTTCTAGGAACACCGCCCATCATATATAGAACAAATTTCTCATCAAGCTCAAGGTGAAGGTAAATTAGCAAATTCAAGCTCGCATATTAAGAAGTTCGTGATGAGTTTGTGATACATCAAGCAAATCAATTTTTTAACAAATTGTTATGTAGAGATCAAATCGGAGACAACTAAAGAGACAACCTACCAAACTTATAATTTTTCTCATTATTTATTAATATTATACTAACTATTGCACCCTTTCACGGACCGACTCCTTGTACCTAATTACATTTAGATAAGGTAGGGGGGTTAGGAGTCCATGGTTAGAATCTTAAAATATATAAAAAAATAATAATGTATAAGAAAATAAAAGTTAAAGTTGGATCTAATAATACTATCAAGAATATAATGAGAACACAAATAATACTATCTAAGATTAGATTGGGTATTTTAATTTTTTAATTTTTTTTCCTTCAAGCCTGGGTTTAAGCAAAAAAAAAAAAAAAAAAGTGCTAATTAATAATTATGTAAAAAGGTTATGGTAATTGTGTAAAAAAGGTGTGTTAATTGTAAACGGGTGTCCACTGTCCAGACGAGGGTGGCATTCTCGTTATATTGGACAAAAATGGGTTCTCTTGAGTTCGCGCCATGTAACATGCCAACAGCTAAGCATCTCGTCATCCTCATCTGGACACGTGAGGCCATTGTCTGAATTATGAATGCAGTTCTCACATTTACTTTACGACCCCCGTTAGTTGACTTAAATCCACCGTTTACGGAAGGTTAATTGCGTCATTCAACGCGCCGTTGGCGCATACCGGCCGGCTCTCCCACTCCGAACGGTAAAATATCAAGAAAGGGCCAGCCAGCCGTCTCCAATTCGTGGAGCCCACATACGTGATCCCTCATAAAGCACGGCCGCGGGCCCCAGTCCGGACTCCAAACGCGATCGATTCCGATTTAATCTGGATGCCGTCGGTTCGTTTGCCAGCCTTGCCTTTTTTTTTTTTTCTCGTTCCGTTTAAATAGCGAAAATGCTGGAGTGCATTCAGACATTCGGGGGGCAGAGAGTAACTGTTCCTTTCGTTATTATTTTGGTTCTTCCACGAAAAAGGTCGGGAGGAGGCGAGGCGGGGCTCCGGGAAGGTATATTTTTACACTTCCGGGCGTGGATTTCCGATCGTGAAATCCGATCGACAGATCGAGACGCGAAGAGAAGAAAATGAGAGAGATTATCAGCATTCACATAGGGCAAGCAGGAATTCAGGTCGGGAATTCGTGCTGGGAGCTTTATTGTCTGGAACATGGGATCCAGCCCGATGGAATGATGCCTAGGTAATTTGGCTTCCTTGTCTTGTGCGCACATTGTTTCCAGATCGTTATATCTTTTGCGTTGTTCTGTTGTGTTAGATCTTCTGTGCGCGTTATTCTTTTTATGTTGGTGTGGTTGGTGTACTCGTAGCATGTTTTTGCTTGCCTTTATACTTGTTTGTGCGAGCGGCTTCTTTAAGCGTCAAGATTTCGAGCTAACGTGTCTCTCATTGTTTTATTTTCTCGTTTTTGGAACTTTGCTGCGTAACTTCATTGTGGCATATTGTCGTCTCTTAGCCAGATCTATGGCCTGAGGAAGCTACACACTACGTTTGAGCCTTTTATTGTAACGAAATTTCTCCTGTCTACGACTACCAACTTCTGGTTGGGTGTTTGCGAGGGGCTACATTTTTTCATTTTACGATTTTGCTCAATTTTGCCATGCTGTTAGTACGACATTGGTTTTTATAGGGTGGATTTGCGCGTGTCCGATTGAAATCTTTGCTGTTCTTGTCATTGTCATCGGTATTTGGTTTTGCTTGATTCTGTTAACATAATTTCTGTTATGTTTTCTCATTTGTTTCCTTCTGTCTGATTCCTCCAAAATTTTTAATTGTGGTTCTATGGCAGCCTTGAGCTTGGAGTTTGTAGCGGCTCGGTTAGGGATGATGTCAACAAAATTAACTTCACTCCTTTCAGTCCACTCAATATGATCTTAATTTCGAATTTTTCTTCTTTTAAATGGCTTTAAGATATTTGTTACTCATCGAATGGAACTTTAGTGATGAAGGGAATATTCTTTAAATGCAAATAGTTGAGCTAGGGTTCCTTTTGAGAAAAGTTGTGGAGTAGTGATTCTTTGAATACAATTTGTTGATGTGAGATTCTTTAGATACAGATAGCTTTTTGATTGGCCTTGGGAAATGGCCAGAGTTTAAATGACTTGCGGGTCTTTCTGGGCGTGCATTATGAAGCTAAAGAGAAAACTTCTGTTCTGATGCTGTAACTAATAATGGTGCTGTCAGACCTGAATTATGGATCAGTGCCTCTCTCAGTTACTAATATTCCTTTTTTCTCATATTTTAACTTTTAGTTCTTCTTGGCTCCTCGGCTGTTCTCTTCTTCTATATTCTTTTCTCTTAATCAGATTATTACATTTACTTGATAAGCAAACATGTTTACATTGTACATTTCTAACCATCCTCTTGGATTTGCTATTCTACTTGTTTGAAAGTTGACAAATGTTTGATTTTCTTTTCTCGCATATCCCTTGCTAATTTCTGGCTGCTACAATATACTGAATATGTGTATTTTTTTGGCACTCATCCTTACCATTCATTATTCAGTTTATCTTGACATTTAATTAACCTTAGTCATTTTTTTTCCATCTTGTTGTTAAATGAAGGCCTAAAGTCTTCTTGAATCCTGCTGTAGTTTAGTTGTGCTCTCCCACTCCTGTTGTCTTCTTCTCCTTCTTTTCTCTTAGTGACGCAATTCTAATTTTGAGAACCACCATTGGCCTGTGAAGAACAGGAAGATTTAGAGGAGAGACGGACAGGGGGAATAATTAATGGAAGAATAGGGATTGAGTGTGACAGGTGGGGGATGGTGATGACTGCAGCTTGGAAAAGGAGGAAGGTGAATTTTTTCTAGGGGTCTACTTTTGTGGCAAAAATGGGCTTTGGTAGACTATTGTTGTAGCCTTTCTGTATCAAGCGAAGTGAACCTTTTTCTATTTAAGCTCTGGTTGTGGCATGACAATGAGATTATTTCTACATGTCTTATTGGATTTAGGACTTTGCTGATAGGTTTCTTCTTGTCAGTGCAAGCGAGACCTAACATGTTTTCTTGTCTTCCAGTGATACATCGGTAGGTGTTGGACATGATGCATTTAACACCTTCTTTAGTGAAACTGGATCCGGAAAGCATGTCCCCAGAGCCATATTTGTGGACCTGGAACCCACAGTCATTGATGAAGTTAGAACTGGGACTTACAGACAGCTGTTTCATCCAGAACAACTTATTTCTGGAAAAGAGGATGCTGCCAACAACTTTGCTAGGGGACATTACACTGGTGATTTGCATCTCATTGCCTCTTCCTTCTCCCTCTCTCTCTCTCTTTCTGATATAAGTTTCTTATTCTTTGTATAAATGCAGTCGGGAAGGAAATTGTGGATCTCTGTCTCGATCGAGTGAGGAAATTGGCAGACAACTGTACTGGATTGCAAGGGTTTTTGGTTTTTAGTGCTGTTGGTGGTGGTACGGGATCAGGTTTGGGTTCTTTGTTGTTAGAGCGCTTGTCTGTGGATTATGGCAAAAAATCAAAGCTTGGGTTTACCATTTACCCATCTCCTCAGGTGTGCATGAGGCCTTTACACATCTATTTCTTATGCTGAGAATCTCTCTTTTTATCTATAGCATCCTTTATCTGATATTCTAATCAAGCTTTTAAACTCTCTCTTGGGTGCCTTAAATTGCAGGTCTCAACAGCAGTAGTAGAACCTTACAACAGTGTGCTTTCCACTCATTCTCTTCTTGAACACACTGATGTTGCTGTTCTTCTAGACAATGAAGCTATATATGACATTTGTCGAAGATCCCTAGATATTGAGAGACCTACTTACACCAACTTGAACAGGCTGATTTCTCAAATTATATCATCCTTGACTACTTCCTTGAGGTTCGATGGTGCTATCAATGTTGATATTACTGAATTTCAGACAAACCTTGTGCCATACCCACGAATTCATTTCATGCTTTCCTCATATGCCCCTGTCATCTCTGCTGAAAAAGCCTACCATGAGCAATTATCAGTTCCTGAGATCACAAATGCAGTTTTTGAGCCTTCAAGCATGATGGCAAAATGTGACCCGAGGCATGGAAAATATATGGCCTGTTGTTTGATGTACCGTGGGGACGTTGTACCGAAAGATGTGAATGCTGCTGTTGCAACTATTAAGACCAAGCGAACTGTTCAGTTTGTTGACTGGTGAGTTTTGCAACCTGATCTCAAATTCAGTACATAACTGGATGATAGACACACGAGAAAGTATTGAATGGTTTAAAAAGAAATTAGCATATATCATTTTCTACGTAATTTTTTTTTTTTTTTTTTTTTGCTGCTTTTAAAGATACTGATGCTGATGGACCTTCGGTTGCATAAGTTCTGCCTAGTAATTTAGTCCTCATGATATCTTGTACCATGCTATTGAATGTCTTGCTGATGCCTGCCTTTTGTCCTTCCTAAAATGATTGTAAAAGGAATTCTTTGAGAACACCTAGGTGAACAATTTAACATTCTATTATTCTATCTGAATTAATGCTATAATACATGCATGAATAGCTTATGATGCAATTTATCCAAATGGGAGATTTAAATGAAAGGCGTCAAGGATTGAGATCATTTAAAGTCTCCCTAGTTTCAGGATATGAAGTCTTCAATTAAAGAATTTCTCTGATTTGCACATTTCCAAGTAAAACATGCTGAAATCAGAAGCTTTATTGTAAACACAACTTGCTTGTTTTGTGGGAGGTCTCACTTAATTGGAAAATATTCTGTCAGTTGTTCTGTCCCAAGTATATGCCTTTGCTTCCAAACTTAGAAACCATTTTAATTAGAGTTAACACCTCTAGTAATTAATCTTGTTCTACTGAATAAAGTTCAAATTTGATCTCTCTTGGATAACATTAATCCTTTGTGTTTGCTTTTCTTTATTCATATATCTTTTTATAGCTTTAATCTTTAAGTTCTGTCCATTAATATATACCAACAAAAGACTAGTTTTTGAGTCAGATTCAATGCATTTTGGTTGGGCTCCAAAATTGGAGGTTTCTGTTCATTGATCAGTCTCAGGATGATTACAAAGTAATTTAATTCTTATCTTTGCTCGAAGGTCCCAGCAAAGATACTCCTACAGCAAGTACAAATTAATCCCCTGAAGAGCCCCCCCTCCAGCCTACCCCTCTAGTTTTATTCTTGATCCTTTATACAAGCCACCACGTGGCATTACCCTTGCATCTATGTCTCACACCCTTCTTGCGTTGTCCTCTCATGTAACAGCCTCAATTCTTTGGCAATATACCCTTAAGATAGGACTCCTAGAGTTTGAGTCTTTTTGGGACCACCACTGCCTGGTCCATAACATTGCTTCTGACCACAGCTTTAGCCTTGTTCTCAAGGATAAAATGATATCTCATCCTCTCTTCATCTTCCTGTGTAACTTCCTCCATAGGCTTGTGCTGCCACTTATTGAGGAATTAGTGGGCTTGCTTGCCCTCTTTTTGTATCGGTTGACTTTCTAAGACATCCTCAAGAGAGAATACAAGGGTAGCATCAGTGCTAACTGATCTGGCGAGATTGGCTGAACCTGTTGAGTACCTGTCACTTGCTTGAGCTGAAGTGCATGGAATGCCAGATGGATGCACAACCTTTCTGGTACAGCGGTTTAAGGGCATTGCCTACTTAGTGGAGGGGACTAGAAATGATCGTAGTTGCATGCTGCTTTTCAGATACATATGGTGATAAGTGGACTATTATCTATGAAACCGGAGCTTTAAGTACACCATAACAACTATAGATCATTCCAAAGTCTTCAAGAAGAAACCTCAATTTAAATAGGTTTGAATTTCTTGTTATGGATCAATTCCAATAATAGAAAATCTGAAATGATAGGGTTTCTCTATTTTAATTTCTTAATTAGAGTTTATTAAGGTTGAGAAACTTTATTGGATAATAGTGCTTTTTATGGGAATTATCACTCAAATAACAACTCGTTATACTGGTCTCCTACTAAAGAGTTTCTGGAGGCAGTTTCCTGTTCTGAGTAGGAGTCTTTGTTTCTAAACCAGGAAAACATATTAACAACTTTTTACATTAGAATTTGCTTTTTTTGTTTTAAAGTTTTTACCTGAAAGTAAAAATGTATTGGTGAAACCTAATTAAGGTCTATTTTCTCGAATGGATAACGTAGGAGTTTTATATCCTCATAGAAGTCCATAATAGATAACAAAAAATTATTTTGCTATTAAATAAAGTTTTTTGACATTGTTCTCATTATAACTTTGTTCTCAGAATTGTTTTTTCACTATTTCTTATTTGCCGAGAGCTGTACATTCTACTCTTGTTCTTCCAATTTTAACCCTTTAGCTTGTAATTTGACCCACACTCTAGAAGAAGCATACTATAGAGGAAGCCTTAGTCTTCCACCTTAAGTTATAAAGGACTCAAGAGTTATTAAGTCTCATTTGAAAAGCAATGATGGTGTTAAATGTGTGTAATCTGCAATCAGGTCTGTTATTTCTAGTTTCTTTGATAGGCGTGGAAAATAAACAATCATAATTAGTATTGGATATGTATATGCTGCCTTTTGTTTGAGTTCTTGATTAACAGGCATGACTGGAGTGGGTTTCCTCACTTTGAAATAGATTTCATGTCTGCTTCTGTATCCCATTCTGTTGGCTTTATGGAGATTTACCTTTCTGTATCAGTGAGAAGTAGATTCTCTTATCCGCTTTGTAAATCAATACAACACTGAGATCTTTCTTTTTGTAAATCATTACAACACTAAGAGATCTTTCTTTCTTTTCCGGAAAAAGAACAACATATTACTTGCATACTTGAAAACTGTCACAGTTCTGTGAGATTGAATTCTACACGCAAAAATGTACTCACAGTGGATAATACTTTATAAAATCTAGGTGCCCTACTGGTTTCAAGTGTGGCATCAATTACCAGCCTCCAACAGTTGTCCCTGGGGGTGATCTAGCCAGAGTCCAGCGGGCAGTGTGCATGATAAGTAACAACACAGCTGTAGCAGAAGTCTTTGGGAGAATTGATCACAAATTTGATCTCATGTATGCAAAACGTGCTTTTGTTCACTGGTATGTTGGAGAAGGTATGGAGGAAGGAGAATTCTCAGAAGCCCGCGAGGATTTGGCTGCGCTTGAAAGGGACTATGAGGAAGTTGGGGCAGAAGGAGCCGAGGAGGAAGAGGACGGTGATGATTATTGATGATGAACTCAAAGTTCGGGGAGTAGGGGTGCTTGTTTGATTCTGTTGGATCACCGTGCATTCCCGTCTTTATATCTTTCCTAGTTTTGAGTGTACCAGTAGATCTTTCTAATTGTGTAAGGTTTTCTTCTGTAGTGGATTCTGGTTTCTGTTCAAGTGTCCTCAGTAACCAAATATGTCGAATGTCTTTTGTTCAGACTTCAAAAAACTTCATTGCTACTGCGTTCTGTGCTTACAGAACATCTGTACTATTGCAAATGAATCTGATAATTTTTTTCGATCTAAACAAAAAAAATATCAGATTATTTCTGTTTATTCTATATTGTTCAAAATTAACAACTCTTTTGTATTCGATTGTTTGTATCTCTGCTACTAATGGAGTAAATAGGGGAACAAAATTAGGTAGAGATGAGTTGACGAAGCTTGAACTTTTGTAAGCTCGGGTCTTGCTAAAGGTCGAGTTTGAGCTCTAAATGAATTTGACCGTTCGCTGAGCCATACCTTGACCTTAGACCTACGCTCGATGATATTAATATGTAGAATATACAGTACCATTTTTTTAAGAATGCTGTCAATGCTAGCAAATGTAACCCGTAAAGGCAAACCATTTGTGAACATACATTGATACACCCATACCTAATTAAGGTGTCTACAGTTTAATATAAACTAGCAATTGTGAGTCCTTAGATTGAACGCGCATGCAAAAGTAGCGACAATCTATTTGTTCAATCTAGGGGTGGCAACGGGACGGCGGGGCGGGTTTTTGCGTGAAAATTCGGGGAAACCCGTCCCCGTGAAAACCCGCCCCGCGGGGCAAAAAACCCACCCCGAAACTGTGAAAACCCGCCCCGCCCTGCAGGTACCCGACCCGACCGTCCCATATGACATATTTAATATTAAAAATTTTAAAAATATAAAAATATAAAAATAAATATTATAAATCTATAAACATATAAATACTTAAATACTTTATCAAACATAAAATTTATTAATATATTTTTTATTATATATTTATCTTTTAGTATTTTATTTTTTAATAAATATTAAGGGGTCAGGTCGGGTTTTTGGGTCGAAACCCGTCCCCGCCCCGAACCACGTGACGGGTTTTGCTCCAAGTACCAAACCTGCCCCGTGGGAAAAATATACAAACCCAAACCCGCTTTAAGCGGGTCGGGTCGGTGCGGGTTCCCCATTAACAGAACCGTTGCCATCCCTAGTTCAATCTCCTCCATTAAAAAATTCAGTCAATCAAATTGAGCATACATTTGATTGCATCAAAATGTGGACGGCCCAATCGCGACGAGTCCAGTAACCCACCGGTCCATCAAACAACGATTGTGGGTAGGCTCAGCCGATTTTTGAAGTCCGTCGCCGATTTTTCGAAGTCCAGCCGCGTCGCTACGTCATCGGTACAGTCGGCGTCTCTGTCAAGGAAATCCGTTGCGTCATCACCAGTCAGCAGCCATGTCATACCGTCATATAACTCAGCAACCAACGACTTGGCCTCCAACGGTGAAAACCAGAATAGCAAAATTTCCTGGTCATTCTGCTCTCTCAACTTCATCAGCAGAAAGGGGATCGTGATCCCCTTTCCCAGGCAAAATTCCTCAACAACTACACAGACAGGCTACAAATAGCCAGAAGTTCCCTGTCGCAGGGGTTGGAAAAAATCGAGTTCGAAAGCTCTCGTCGAGAAAACACTTCACGCACAAAAGTTCTTTCTCTCTTGAAACGAAGGTCTGAAAATCCCTTCGTCGAGAAGAAACTCCACGCACAGAAGCTCTCCCGAACCAGATAAGTTCAGCAACTTGCAATCCGTCGTCGTTCAACAGTTCAATCGGAGTAGCTCTACACGTTCGCCGGCAACGTCATAAGTCGACACACATGGAGAACAAATACCTCTGTCCGACCGACAAAAACCGCAACAGTTCGTGCACACTCGTTCCTGTAACTCGAGTCTCGACGACGACTCGCCAGAAGCCTCGACTTCAACAAAATTGTAACGAAGATCAAATCAGAGGAAGCCCAGGAAATTGTACTCGCATTTCCCTGACTCACACACATTGTAACACAAATTATTCTGAATTAATCGAATTACTCTCTCGGTCGCGCCCCTTCGCGGACCGGCGGATTTTCGGCGAAACAGATTTGGCACGCCCGGTGGGACATTTCCTACCTCTCATCTTCTTCTCCGTCCAAAAAAAAAATCTTCAACCTTAGCCATGGCCAGCAACGCCAACAACGACAATAACAACAACAACAACAACAACAGGGGCAAGCAAACTGCCTCCTTGAGCTCTGCTCAGCCGCGTCCTACCGCGACCGCAAGCTCAACAGCAGGAGCTTGCAGACCAGCTGCCGCATATCCGGCCGACCTCCGTGCTCCTACCTCTCCACCACTGGCCACTCGCCTAGTTACAAGGGCTCTGGCCAGGAGTTTGTCCACAGGACAGGCTCCTTTCATGCGCAATGCGCGCCGTCCAAGCGTTGTCTTTGTGCCACAGGCTGCCGCGGCCTCTGTCAAGCTAGCAGCGGCCTCCGCTAAATTGATGTCGGCGATGGCCAAGCCAACATATTTGGCCATCGCTGCATCTCCTCCTCCTCGCAGCCCGACTGTGAGCCCAGCTCAGTCGCCGCCATCGCGAAGAAGCTCTATCGTCCCTACTCTGGTGCAGCGATACGAGCAACACGGAGGCTTCTCCTCCTCCTTCGCGGCAAGAACGCATTCATCGCTGGCGTCCACCGTACAAAGAGCGACGACCATAGATAACTCACCTGTCGTAATGGTCTCGTACGACCTCTTGGCCGTACTCAATGCAGTAGCGGGTCCACCACCCATCCGCTCACCTCGCCAACAGACACCGGCGACCTCCCCTGTCGCAACATCACCTATTCGTCCTTGCCGAATTTCATCGGCGACCGCCACCGCAAGTCGGTTGCCCACCGTGACTACTCCACAATTGAGAACACCGACGACCGTCTCCCCAATGCGGTCGCCGATAAAAATTTCTCCACTTAGATTTGCTTCGGGAACAACTTCGTCGACGCAGACCGTCAAGATGGCCATGATGACAACTTCGGCCAAGACAGTTGAAGAGCAGTTTGCCGAAATGCAGGCTGCACTCAAAGAACAAAGTGAATAGCTACGTAATAAAGACGCGCAGCTCGCAGCTCGCGACCTTCAGATCGCGAGGATATTGGAACGGCTCGAAATGGGCACGACCACCAACAACTCTTGTGGCGTTTCTCAAGAAGTCGACCGAAACCGGCCGACTACCAGCGGTTCAGTCGGACCACCGCAAGAAGAGCCTTCTTTCGACGACAAGCTGCCACCCGTCGCACTAGTAACCATCCGCAGAGGCCGAGCCGAAGCAGATCCGACTACTCTCACCATTGACGCAGTCACTGAGCTAATCAACCGCACTGTACAGAACAGCTCGGGCGACAACAAATCCGTCGCCTATCGGAGGCCTTACACGCAGAGGATCCAAAATATCCCAATGCCAATAGGCTACCATACTCCGAAGTTCCAGCAAATTCAACGGCGACGGGCACCCCAAACAGCACGTCGCCCACTTCATAGAGACCTGCAACAACGCCAGCACCGACGACGACTTGTTGGTGAAGCAGTTTGGTCGGTCACTGAAGGGAAATGCCTTCGACTGGTACATCGAGCTGCCCCAGGAGTCCATCGACAGCTGGGAACAACTAGAGCGCGAGTTCCTCAGCCGGTTCTACAGTACCCGGCGCACCGTAACTCTGGTCGAGATCGCCAAACTCAAACAAAAGAAAGGCGAAAAGGTGGTCGACTACATTAACCGGTGGAGGAACTTGAGCTTCAACTGCAAAGAAAGCTCGAATCTCTCTCTCGAGGCCAAAATTGAAATGTGCTCTCGAGGGATGCAGTGGGAACTCCTGCGCTACATTCGCAGTCGGAGACCGGCCGACTTTCAAGAGCTCGCGACAGAAGCTCACAACATGGAGAATCTTATAGAGGAACGAGGAGAAGAAGGATTCTCTTTTGCCGACCCTCGCAAAAAGGGGAAGGTACCAGCCGCGACTGCGCCCAAAGACATGAAGGAGAAAACAAAAGCTTCCTTCGCGACGAATGCTTTCGAGCCTATCAAGGTCGGAAGCAAGGTCAAAGCTACTACCTCCCACGACAACTAACTGGGGGCACGTACCAGAGGCCTTCGCTCGAGGAACGGCAGGCCAAGACATACCCGTTCGCCAACGCGGATGTCGCCGTTATGCTGGACCAGTTGCTCAAGCTGCCAGAAGTCAAAAGACCTGGCGATCTATCCAAGAGCAAGGATCCAAACTTCTGCAAGTACCACCACTTGGTCAGGCATCTGACCGAGAAGGGGTTCATCTTGAAGGATCAGATCATGGAGCTGGCGGCTCAAGGCCGCGTCAAAATCGAAGGAGCTAAAAATACAGCCTCCCCACACGTCATCTCCATTCAAGCCGAGCCAAACCGGCGAACTCGGCCACACAAGCAGCAGGTCGCGAAGGAGTACCATCCAACATTCGGTCCCTCCCACCGACTGCACCACAACAACAGACGACCGCCGGCTAAGGTCGCACCAAAACCGGCACCCCGTGAATTAGCTGCAGTCGACGCAGAGGGGTGGATCCTGGTCACCCGGCGAAAGAAACCTGTTCGAGAACTCGAACCGATGCCGGTGAACACCAGAACAAAGGCGAACAAAGGCAAAGTGGCCAAATAAAAAAGCAGTGAAGCGCCAAAGGAAAGCTCCTAGGACCGACGTCCAGGGGGCAAGCAAAAAGAAAAGAAGACCCGTCACATTGGCGGAGTTCTTCCCGAAGGAGTTCCTCGCGCCGCCAGCAATGGTGGCGACCTGCTTAACAGCTCCTCCCGAGCAAACAGCAACAAAAGACAAAGGTGAAAGACCGGTCGTCGAATGCGACGACCTCGAGACGTCCCTCAAACAGATCTCGCCGCTTAACGAGATAGAAGATGATCTCGACTTGGTCATTCGGTCAAGACAAGCTCTAATTCGAGTCCTCGACAAACCAGAGGAACTCCAAGCCGAAGTTGACATGCTGCTTATGAGGAAGCACGATCTGCCTAAAGTCGGGTTAACCCCGCCTTACAGAAAGGAGGAAGAAGATGCGCTATCCTCCCCGCAACTGACAAAGTCGGCGGAGGTGCTCGCCGTCGCGTGCCCGCCGTGCATCACATTCCGAGAAGAGGACGCACAGCTGGGAACAAAAAACCACAACCGGCCACTGTTCGTCTCCAGCTACATTAGAGACAACAAAATCAACCACATCCTCATTGATTGTGGATCCGCAGTCAACATTCTGCCGATTCGCACGAACGTCGGCCTCTCTGCTGGCGACCTCTCTCTAAGTTCGCTCCTCATTCAAGGCTTTAATCAAGAAGGCCAGAGGACGCTCGGCATGACCAACCTCAAATTGCACATCGGCGACATGGTGGCCGAATCTCCTTTTCATGTCATCGACTCGAGGACATCTTACAACCTGCTCTTGGGTCGACCGTGGCTTCACACTAACGGAGTTGTGCCGTCTACCCTACACCAGTGCTTCAAGTACTGGAGAACGGCGAACAAAAGATGGTGTATGCCTATGAAAGCCCGTTCACAGAGGCAGAGGCATCATTTGCGGATGCAAAATTCTATCTGACAACCAGACCGACAGTCAAATTGTCACCCTGGCCGAACAAGGCGCCAAAAGCCAAGAGTACTCCGACGCAAGCTGCATCGCCCAAACAACCGACGCAAGCTGCAGCGTCCAAACAGCCAACGCAAGACGCGTCCCCAAAAAAGATCACGACGCAAGTCGTGTCTCTAAAACAGTCGGCGCACAATAGCCAGCCGGCACATGGCCACAAATCGTCCGCAGCCACTTCGGTACAGAAACAATGCAGTGTACCCATCTTACGGTACATCCCACAATCGTAAAGGAAGAAAGGAGAATCTCCTCTGGTCGTCTGCCACAAAATCCAACCGACCCCTTTCCCAGAAAAAGTCATGCTTCCTCTGCCAAAATTGGAGGAACGAAGCATCGTAAAGCAACTCCCGAGCCAACAACAGTTGCCGTCCATACGCTCAAATGAAGGTTTCGACCCGAACACCTACCGAATGATGGCCAGAGCCGGGGGCAACCTTACAAAAGATGAAATCCATGCAAAACCACTCGTCACTCTATGGGTTCTGACTCCAGAACAGGAGAAATTGAGAAACGAAGCTCATCGGATTAACCAGGGTCACCTAGGCCTCGACTATGAAAAGCAGAAGCCGATCAAAATTTACACAACCCAGGCGAAGCCAGTCAAAATAACCAGAAAGGCATCGACAGATGTACATCAAGTTTCAGTCAGCCAAAATTCGACGGAAAAGAAAAACACTCCGAAACCAGTGGTTATTTACACCTTGAAAGCAGCTATTGCACGAGCTCGCGCATATGATTTGGTCATGGTGAACCACATCTCCATCGCCGATTACAATGAAGAAGAGGAGGAATTCGTCCTAAAGGAGGCCCCGACTTCATTCGAGGAAGGCGGCCAGTCAACAGTCGACGAATTAAAGAAAGTCGATTTGGGCACAACAGAGGACCTGAGGCCGAAATTCCTTAGTGCTTCTCTGTTGGCCGAAGAAGAGGTCGAGTACATGTCGCTACTTCAGGAATATCGCGAGAAATTCGCTTGGAACTACACGGAGATGCCCGGTCTTGACCCGCGAGTTGCAGTTCACAAATTGGCATTTCATCCCTCTGTTCGACCAGTCAAGCAATCGCAACGACGATTCCGACCAGAACTTGTGCCAGAAATTGAAAAGGAGGTCGAGAAATTGATTGCGGCCAATTTCATCAGAGAGGTGAAATACCCGTCTTGGATCTCAAACATCATGCCTGTCATGAAGAAGATCGGCCAAATTTGGGTCTGCGTCGACTTTCGCGACCTGAATAAGGCATGCCCGACGGACGACTTCCCTCTGCCAATAACCGAGCTCATGGTCGATGCGACGACATGCCACAAAGCTCTATCATTCATGGACGGGTCCTCCGGCTACAATCAAATTTGGATGGACCCGAAAGATGAGGAGCTCACTGCGTTCTGCACACCCAAAGGCATCTTCTGCTACAAAGTGATGCTGTTCGGACTCAAGAATGCCGGGGCGACCTACCAGAGGGCAATGCAAAACATCTTTGACGACTTCTTGCACAAGCGTGATGAATGCTATGTCGACGACTAGGTGGTAAAAACAAAACAGAGGGCAGACCATCTTCTCGACCTTAGGGCAGTGTTCGAAAGGCTGCGACGGTTTCAGCTCAAAATGAATCCGTTGAAATGTGCATTCGGCGTCACCTCGGGCAAATTCCTGGGAGTCATCGTGCATCACAGAGGGATCGAAATCGACCAGTCAAAAATCGATGCCATTCAAAAGATGCCGGAGCCTAGAAACGTCTCCAAACTCAAAAGCTTCCAAGGCCATTTGGCGTATATTCGTCGTTTCATTTCGAACTTAGCTGGGAGATGCCAGCCGTTCAGCCGCCTACTGAAGAAGGATACACCGTTCGAGTGGGACGACTCCTGCCAGAACGCCTTTAACAACACAAAGGCGTATCTCACCAAGCCGCTAGTGCTCGTAGTTCCAATCGTTGACAGACCGTTGCTCTTGTACATCGCAGCACAAGAGAAATCGATGGGAGCTCTCTTGGCTCAATGCGAAGAGAACAACAAAGAACGTTCTCTCTACTATCTAAGCCGAACACTGGTAGGCACCGAACTCAACTATTCTCCGATCGAGAAGACCTGTCTGGCACTCATATTTGCAATTCAAAAGCTCCGGTACTACCTCCTGGCGCATTCAGCGAACCTCATTTCGAGAGCCGACCCACTGAAATAGATCATGTCACGGCCAATTCTCTCAGGTTGACTGGCTAAGTGGGCATTGCTCCTCTCCGAGTTCGAAATCAACTTCGTGCCACAACGAGCAATCAAAGACCTAGCATTGGCCAATTTCTTGGCCGACCACCCGATGCCGGCCGAATGGGAGTTAACAGAGGAATTCCCAGACGAGGAGATCTTCCTGGTCGAGGTGCTCCCTCCTTGGGAGATGTATTTCAACGGCGCCGCGAAAAGAAACGGAACCGGCGTGGAAGTCCTGTTCGTTTCACCGAGAAGGGACTTGCTCCCGTATTCGTTCGTTCTAACTCAAAATTGTTCGAACAATGAAGCGGAGTATCAAGCTATCCTCCTCAGACTCGGCATAGTGGTCGAGATGCAACTGCCGCAGTTAAACATCTACGGCGACTCGGCTCTGGTCATCAAGCAGCTCATAGGGGAGTTCGAAGTAAAGAAACCCAAACTCATACCATTATGGAGACTTGCAAATTACATACACTAAGCGCCGGAACCGCTTCACCCAACGGTCGCATCATGGCCATTCGAAGCTTGGGGAATGGACATCATAGGTCCCATTACTCCCAAATTCGACTCCGACAGGCAATACATCTTGGCTGCCACCGATTACTTCTCAAAATGGGCTGAAGCTGCTGCCTATCGAGAAGTGAAAGCCGTCACCGTCGTCGACTTCATTCAAACTCAAATTATCTATCGATATGGAGTTCCCCGATACATAATGATGGACAATGGTACGCCATTCAAAAACAAAGTCATTGACCGCTTCTGCGAGAAATTTCGTATACAACAGCGGACATCGTCGGCTTACAATTCGGCAGCCAACGGACTTGCAGAAGCATTCAACAAAACGCTCTGCAAAATCCTAAAGAAGACCATCGGCGCCAACAAAAGAAGTTGGGACGAAAAACTTGGCGAAGCCTTGTGGGCATACAAAACTTCGTTTCAAATGCCAACCCCGTCGACCCATTGCTCCAGCACCGAGGTATCGACACCGGCTCCTCGTAAATGCTCAAGAATGGCACGAGTGTCGGCCACATGCTCGGGTGAACAAGGATCGTTAGCCGTTGATAAAACAGAGTCAACAAACTCTGTCCACAGTCCAAGCGCGGACCGCTGCATCAACAACCTCGACCTCGCCGAAAGGGGAAAAGGTCGACAAAAAAAAAAAAAATGAGAGAGTCGTGAGATGAGGGAAGGAAGAACATAAAAAAAAAAAAAGAGAGGGAACAGGGTGATAAGTGCTTACCGACGCAGGTCGTGAAGTCGACGAATCCTCACTAACGGGTCGACAAGTTGAACCCGGAGCTCCATCTTTCGCAGCAAAAGTCACTTCTCCATTGCTAGGGGGGAACGTCACAAAGGGTTCCCTCCTTGAAGTCACCACAACCACTCCGGCATCTAACACAAGTCCCTCACTCTCAATTGGCCCACTCGAAGGCTGCTGAGGTGCTACACCCTCACCAAGGGTCGTCGTCAGGCACTCAACTCCATCAACAGTGACGGCAGACGAAGCTCCCTCCTCGACCCACTCCAACTCGCGGGTAGCATCCACCTCAGCCAGATCAAGCAGGTCTTCCTACTGAAAAATGGGCTGGTTCGCGAACGGAGCCACGATGATGGCAAGATCGTCGGAAGGAAGGTCGCCAGACTCCTGGATCGCTGACACTTCAGCCTGGGTCGCCGGCGCAGGTGACAATATCACTGGTGCCGAAGTGGTTTTTCCAACCGGCAAAACAACAGACCAGTCATGGGGCGCCGTCTCCCTAGCCTTCTCTCCCGACTCCGACGGAGGGGTCTCCGACGGCTGAACGATAGAAAACGGAGTCAAATGTGTCAGAGGCTTACCTAAATTGGTTTGCAGCAACTTCTTGAAAGGAGGGGGGACGAAAATGAAAGGCTCTGACCGCGAAGCCCCAGACTTCTTCTTCGCAGCAGTCTTCTTCGGCGGGGTCACCGACTCAACCACTCCTTTCCTTTCGTCCAAGGGAGCATTTTCGGTCGAGAAAGATAACACAACGGGCCGAGGTTCCTCCTGCGCTGGAGATACCTCTCTAATAACGATACCCTTCGCTGGTACGACTTCCGACGGCGTCGATACCTTATCTTCCGCGACCTTTGGCCGGGGCACCTTTTTCTTTGCAGCTTTACCCTTCTTTGCCTTGGGAGAAGCTGGAGGCTTCAAACTCTTCTGCGAACTCTTTCGACAGTCACCCTCCACACCACCATCTACCTGCGCAGGCGGCAAAGCTTTCTCCGGCGCATCGGTGAACTTCTTCCACGCTCGCTGAACACGAAAGGAGAGCAAAGAAGTCAAAAAAAAATAGGAAGAAAGAAGACACAAAAGAAAACGAGGAGAGACTACTACCTCAAAATATGGAACAACAGTCTCAAGCCAGGACTCCCGAAAAAGAGTTGTCACACCTAGGTCGGAACTGGGACTCACGAAGGGAGGTATGTCCACGCTGCCAAGAGGAACAGAAGTCGCAGCTCGCATATCTCCATCAGCGCGGTAACTGTATCCGCCTTTTGTTGGTCAACAAACAACACTCCCAAAAAATCTTGGCAGAACCCGAATTGACGAGCAAACCGGTGAGGACTATAGGGCTACACGATAAAAGACTCACGCTGTCGTAAAAAGAGAGACGTCCCTCGCAGGAAACGGAAGTACTCCACTTCAATCCAAGAAGGAAATCGACTAGGCTTGTCAATGATCGGTCCAGGAGGAAGTTCATCCAAGGCGTACCAGAACTCCGCCGCGCCAAAATAAGAAACGAGCTTCCTTTTGAGTATAGAAGCGAACGTGCGCCGGGTTGCAGTACAGCATCATAAGCGGCCTGTCGCCATCGTCAGGATCAGCCTCGTGAACACCAAACCACTAGGCGAGCCACGCAAAAAAAAATGGCCAAGGGACCCTTCCTTGAGAAAAACTGTTGAGGCCCCGATATAGGTTGGCCAATGCTGCGCTAGCTAGGTTGCACTTCTTGCCGCTGGCCATATAACACGCCATCTTGAAAACGCTGGCCCTCAGTGTGCCGCCCGGCAAGGGGAAAATGGAACGGCAAAGCCACGCTGATAGAAAGGCGGCCAAATATACCTCATCTGCAAGAGCCACAGGGACTCCGAGTTCAGAAAGAGGTAGATTTTGTAGCGCTGAACGGTCACGAATCATGGAACCAGTGGTCCTTCCGCGATCGACCCATGTGTCTGCTATAGGTTGCGCGTCCTTTTTGGCACGGAACCAAAAGGACACCCATTCGGACATAGGAACCCCAGAGAATCCCTCCAAGTCCGAAGTCTTCAAACGACAGAACAACCGGTAGTACGCAAGGAAGAGATACTGGAGACTCTCGGGCAATGGCATGGAGGGACTCTGAGTAAAATCTGCCACCAGCAGGGTCGCTTCATCGTAAATGCTCCCGGAAGAGGTAATCCTCCGAGTCGATGCAAGTCCCACAGCAAAATTGACAATTCTCCTTCGCGAGTAAAGATGGTGTTGGTAGAAGAACACCAAACCTCCGAGAAAGAATGCATGACGTTGCTGCAGCATCGATACGAGAACATGGAGGCCCGAACTGCATGAGTCAGGCCAGCCGTAGCCAGCAGCTCGGGACAAGTGTGAAGGATGACGCCGACCCACTCGAAATAGAAAGGTAAATGCTGAGGACTTGCGCACACCATCGGTTTGCCATCCCAAGCATCAAGTCGGTTGCAGTCGAGGGAGCGCTTCGGCGCGGAGAAACGAACTAGATGATCATGCATCGGGCTCAGCAGGACATGGCCTACAGTCCGATGTGGAGATGATGAAGCTTCGTCGACCCCCGGGAGGTAACAAATTTGATCATCCTCGTCAACAACAGGGCGGCTCCACAGGTCGTGAACAGCCTTGACTGGAGGCACCGTTATGTCACAACCACCATAGGCCGACGGTCCCCCGAGAGGTAATAATAATGGCTGGTGCTTTCCCTCAGAGTCACAAATTCGCAAGCAATGGCGAAGGGTACCCCTCAAGGAGACCTTGACGCTCGAAAGGGTCAAACCAAGGAAAGAGAAAGAATCCGGAGGAGTAGGCATCTGCAGTTGAGCACCGAAATTGTCAGTCAAGTTTAAATCAGGTACGCACTTCATCTCTCTCCCAATTCAAAAAAAAAAATGCACCTCCTGCGACCAAAAGCAAAATCGCAGACAAACAAAAAGAGAAAACCTGCGACCAAAACAAAAAAATATCGAAGTCGCAAGCAAAAAAAAAGGGGGGGCGACAAAAAGAACTAGTCGCCAAGAAAAAAAAGGGGTATGGAGAACAAAAAAAAAGAGAGAGGGCAAAACCGAAAGGGCTACCAATCCCCTTCTGCTCGAGAAATAAATCTATCGCCCAGCAACGGAACCGGACGCGACCAAAAGAATTCAGCACTCGGTGACCCAGCCGAGTGCGATCGAAACAAAGTCATTACACCCAACAACGAAGTCGGGCGGAACCCATCTCCAAACTTGCGGCCAGCAACAAAGCCGGCTGCAGTCAAAACAAAATGAGCAGCACCCGGCGATCGAGCCGGGTGCGATCAAAACGACAACTCTGTGTCTCGGTGACCAAGCCGAGAACAGTCCCAAAGCCACGCGCACGGCGACAAAGTCCAGAGCGACCACAACAAACAGCCTCGCGGCTAGCAACTGAACCGGAGGCGAACGACATCTCCAGTGCCCAACGACAAAGATGGACACAACAAAACGAAGAATTCTGCATCTGGCAATAGAGCCAGATGCCGCACAGTCGATCCTAGTGCCTGACGATTAAGTTGGAAAAGAAACAAATGCTGCGAAACAAAAAAAAGTGTCTGGCGACCGAGCCGAGCACCCTTCGAAACTTCGTAACCAGCCACCCGGTGACCGAGCCGAGCACCCTTTGAAACTTCACAACCAGCCACACACTGGCCGCGATCACAACAAATGCCCGGCGACCGAGCCGAGCACCCTTCGAAACTTCACGACCAGCCACACACTGGCTGCGATCACAACAAGTGCCCGGCGACCAAGTCGAGCACTGCTCAAAACTTCGAGACCAGCCACACACTGGCCGCGATCAAAACAAGTGCCCTGCGACCGAGCCAAGCACTTCTCAAAACTTCGCGACCAGCCATACAGCCAACCACGACCAAAGCAAGTGCCCGGCGACCGAGCCGAGCACAATTCAAAATTCACGGCCAACAATAAAACGGAATGCGACAAAAAAAATTGCAAAAGGACTGTGCCTAGCGATCGTGCCAGACACAGTTCAAAAACCACGCGTCCGACGACAAAGCTGGATGCGGCCAAATTGTCAAATTCAACACCCGACGACCGAGCCGGGTGCCGTGGTGTAAATTCCTACGCCCGGCGACCAAGTCAGACATAGCCAATAGAACCAGGTACGTAACCTCTCTCTGTTAAAAAAAAAGCGGGTTGCGACAAAAAGAAGTCGTCGCAAAAGAAAAGCAAGCGACAAAAAAGAGCAGTCGCCAAACAAAATAAAAAAAAATAAAAAACAGCATCGCGATAAAAAGAAGCAGTCACAGACAAAAAAAAAAGGTTGTGACAAAAAGAAGTCATCTCCAAAAAGAGCTGCAACAAAAAGAAGCAGTCGTAAGAAAAAAAAATAAGAGGTCGACACACACTCGCACCCGGAGACTCTTGCCATCTGCGACCAAGCCAGGTGCGTTAGCGCAGGCATCCAGCCTCATGACGACCAAGCCGGGATCAGCCGAATCAAAATTTCGGCACCCGGCGACTAAAATAGAAGTTTTATCTCCAGGCGACCGAGCCGGGCGCAAAACAAAGCAACAAAAAAGGAGAAGCTCCTGCGTCCCGGCGACCAAGCAAGACGCAGCCAAAACACAACTTTGCACTTGGCGACAAAGCCGGACGCGACTTACACTTCCCCGGCGATAGAGCCAAATTCAAAAAAAAATTCCCGCATCCCGGCGACCGAGCCGGATGCAGCCAAAATACAATTTCAGCACCCGGCGACCGAGCGCCGGGTGCGATCAAAGAAGAATCCAGCATTTGGCGACCGAGCCGGATGCGACCCAGATCAAATCTCTACACATGGTGACAGAGCCAGGCGTGGTTTTGAGGTAAACGACGCGGGAAAAGTAGTCAGTCTGCCACTTTGACAAACTGACAGACACTTGGAGTGCGCAAGAAAGACAACTCGAGAGAGAAAAGAAAAATAAAAAAAAACAGAGAGGAAATTCGAACAAAAAAAAATTGTGAAAAGAAAGAAGAGAGACTGAGGGGGGAGTTGAAAATGAGAGGAGAGAAAAAGAAGAAGGAAGAGGGAGAAAGAGAAGAAGAAAGAAAAGAGAGTGGGGACCTCGGATGACTCGAATTCAATCCGAGGTAGTCGGGAGAGAAAAAAAAAGAAAAAACTTGACAATATCTTTCAATTTTGGTTCGTAGGAGATTTATGACACAAGCTGGGAAGAGACAGAGTCAAATCACAGAGGATAGTAGGCAGCAGGTCGCAGGTCCAAAATTCGCAGGCAGACCTAAGTCGCAGACAGTCCTCTGGGTCGCAGTCGCAGAGTAGGCTACTGTCTCGAAAATCGAGGCCGTAGTCAGTCTATTCTCGTAGACTAAAGCAGGCCGCAGTCTCCCTCCAGCCGCGAGCAGTCAAAATCTGTAGTCAAATCCACAGACTGGCAAAAAGGGCCGAATCGCAGACAGAGACAGTCTCCCGGGTCGCAGTCTAGCAAAGTAGTCAAATTCGTAGGCAGAGACAGAAACCTTAAAATTGCAGTCTGACAGAAACCCTAAAATTATAGACAAATAGAAAATCCAAAGTCGTAGACAGGAAGGAAGCAGCAACTCGCAGTTTCCAATCCGCAGCCTAGCGCAAACAGTCTCCCAGAGCACAGTCGCAGAAAGTACCAATTCGCAGAGTCTCAAATTCGCAGAGGAAGGATACAATTCCTTAAAACTGATTATCCCAAATTCGCAGGAAGTGGATTAGTGCTCCCCCACTTAAGAAGGAGCCCTCTATGCAAAAATGTGGGACCCATGTCGATACCTCAAATCTTCTGCGACCAGTACAGAAGCCAAAACGACGAAAAAAAAAAAAAATTTCTCCGTTGCGGCGATCAGTTCAGCCAGATTGGAACCCACCACACCCTTCCCTGCGTGAGTCCTCTTCTCAGCACTCCAATTCAGTTCGCAAAAGAAGCTCTAGTCAGTCAAAAAAAAAAGGACGGTTCAACTCAAATTCGGCTTCGCAAGCCTCATTCGGGTGTGCACTCTTCTTCGGCGCGATGACTTTCACTCCACTCCATAACATCTCTCTGCGACTCAACCCGGAGGAGACCTCTCGAACCAATGTCGTTGAAACTTGCAAAAGCCATTCAATTTCGTCACAGTTGTCTCCTTCAAAGAACCGAAGCACCGCGACCAACTTTTTTGAAGCAACATTCGGCCGCGACAACCAAGTAAGTTACAGACTCGATGCAGTCGACATCAATTCAGTGTCGACCCTCAGCCTGAGTAACATCTTCCACTCAGGAACATTCTCTCTATACCGTACATTTGTACGCGTATACAAAAAAAATAAAAAAAAAGCAAACAACTCTAAAACAGCAAGAGAGCCAAAAAAAAAGGAAGAAATGAAAAGAATGAAAAATATATATATATACATACAAGTGTACAGAAAATATACATTGTCCTAAAAAAGCAAGAGGACAGAAGAACAATACACAAAAGATAAACGAAACTAAAAGAGTAAGAGGATAGAGAAAAAAAAATGAGAAAAAGTGTTGCGTGTGTTTGTTCTTTTTCACATTCGAAACTTGATTGTTTTCTCCAAAACGGTCAAGTTTCGAAGGGGGCAATCTGTATGCATCAAAATGTGGACGGCCCAATCGCGACGAGTCCAGCAACCCACCGGTCCATCCAACAATGATCGTGGGCAAGCTCAGCCGATTTTCGAAGTCCGTCGCCGCAGCCCATCACAAGGTCCAGCCGCGTCGCTACGTCATCGGTACAGTCGGCATCTCCGTCAATGAAATCCGTTGCATCATCACCGGTCAGCAGCCATGTCATACTGTCATATAACTCAGCAACCAACGACTTTGCCTTCAACGGTGAAAACTAGAATAGCAAAATTTTTGGGTCTTTCTCCTCTCTCAACCTCATCTGCAGAAAGGGGATCATGATTCCCTTTCCCAGGAAAAATTCCTCAACAACTACACAAACAGGCTACAAATAGCCAGAAATTCCCTGTCGCAGGGGTTGGAAAAAATCGAGTTCGAAAGCTCTCGCTGAGAAAACACTTCACGCACAGAAGTTCTTTCTGTCTCGAAACGAAGATCTAAAAATCCCTTCGCCGAGAAGAAACTCCACGCACAGAAGCTCTCTCGAACGAGAGAAGTTCAGCATCTTGCAATCCGTCGTCGTTCAACAGTTCAATCGGAGCAGCTCTACACGTTCACCGGCAACGTCATAAGTCGACGCACGCAGAGAACAAATACCTCCTTCCGACCAACAAAAGCCGCAACAGTTCGTGCACACTCGTTCCTGCAACTCGAGTCTCGACGATGACTTGCCAGAAGCCTCGACTTCAACAAAATTGTAACGGAGATCGAATCAGAGGAAGCCCAAGAAGTTATACTCGCATTTCCCTGACTCACCACATTGTAACACAAATTATTCTGAATTAATCGAATTACTCTCTCAATCGCGCCCCTTCGCGGACCGACGGATTTTCGGTGAAACAACATTGTCACTGGTGTTGGCTGTTCTAAATCTGTACTTATCTTTTGAAATAAGGCCTCGTAGATTGTGCTGCGGCAGAAATAATCCATTCGAATGATTTACTACATGGATAACACGTGAAATAATAAGTGCAGAAGGTGCCAATCTTGTAGGAGTTATACTTTATGCGCGACCAAGCTGTTTTTGAGCTCTGCTTTTGGCTCATCACCGAGCTCGAGCCCAAGATCGAGTTTCTACTTTTTACACCTAGCCGAGCCCAAACTCAGGGGAGTTCGGGCTCAGTTAGGCTCAAATCCAGGCTTACTCACAGGCTGCAAGCCTCGTACATCCACTCCTGCTACACATTGATGTACATCCACACTAACGCATTGATCCAACGAACAGCTGAGATCTTTGGCCGACTCAAAAGCAAAGGCTGTGAATCACTACATTGTAATAATGGTCGCTCATAAGCATTTTACATTTAGAAGAAGATGGACACCGATTTAGGCTAACCTTATCATCTGTTACTTTATACTCAAAATACCTATGTAATATGGCATTAAGGTATTGGGTTTTAAAACATAGTTATATAAATACACACTTTTACGTAACTATAATATAGATATTTAATCTCAAATGTATACTCTTTAGGCCATATATGTATATTAAAAAATACTGCCAAAGAAACTGAGGCAACTATAGGCTAGATAGTGTGGCATGCTAAATCAGTAAAAGATGGAGAGTTTTGAGAAATATAATGTAAGATTTGAATTTCTCATTTACATCCTTCATACAAGTTACAATTTATAACATTCGATACAAAGAGAAGGGAGTTAATGTCTCCCGTAACAAAAGGGAGCTGATTTCTCCCGTAACAGAAGGGAGGTAATTTCTCCCGTAACAGTTCATTGACCAAATCATATTGACTGAGATGAATCGGTGGAGGATCTTCTACACTCCCCCTCAAACTTGCCGTAGATGAATCGGTGGAGGATCAGTTATGGAGAGTTTGATCAGGAACCTCATGTGTGTTTGACGTGGCAAACCTTTGGTGAGAATGTCTGCAATTTGATCGGCTGTTGGAATGTATCGAACCTGCAGAGTACCTTGGTTGATCCGTTCACGCACAAAATAGTAATCAAGCTCGATATGTTTTGTTCTTGCATGAAAAACAGGATTAACTGCGATGTATGTTGCGGAGAGATTATCGCACCAGATAATCGGTTTGTGCAAAACTCGAACTCGTAGTTCTTTTAACAGTTGAAGTAGCCAAGAAATTTCGGAAGCAGCAGCAGCGAGAGCTCTGTATTCGGCCTCCACACTTGATCTGGACATGGTGGGTTGCTTTCTGGAACACCATGAGAGAAGATTGTCTCCCAAGAATAAACAATAACCTGTTGTGGACCGTCTGTCATCCGGATTACCCGCCCAATCTGCATCCGAGAAAACATTAATATCAAAAGTATCAATGGGTTGAAGCTTAACTCCATAACGAATGGTTCCTTTAACATATCAAAGAATTCTTTTAACAGCTGTCCAGTGGACGTCTGTTGGATTTTGCAAATCAGGCCGAGTGATGGTCAGGCACTGCAAGGCGCCTACAGTGGAACGGTAAGTGGTTGGATCAGGAAGTGGAGTACCTGTGAATTTGGAGAGTTTACTCCCGGTAGAAGCTGGTGTTGATATAGGTTTTACACCATCCATTCCCAACCGTTTGAGTAGGTCACTGGCAAACTTTTCTTGACAGAGATGAATGGTCTTTGGAGAGATTGTTGCTTGGATACCGAGGAAGAAGTGAAGCTTTCCGAGTGGTTTGACTGGAATTTTGGTTTGAAGTGAAGCAATGACAGCCGCTGCATGTTGAGGTGTGTTCGATAATAGTATTATGTCATCGACATATACTAAGAGAAACACCACCTGGTTGCCTTCATATTTGTAAAAAAGTGATGTATCGGCACGAGACCCTGTAAAACTTAAGTCAGTGAGTAAGGAGTGCAGCCTAGTATACCATGCTCGAGGTGATTGCTTCAAGCCAAAGAGGGATCGATGCAAACGGCACACGTGACGAGGTCGATTCGGATCCACAAAACCAGGAGGTTGAGTCATATAGACTTCCTCTTTGAGATCACCATGTAAGAAGGCATTTTGGATGTCGAGTTGTGTAATAGTCCAGCCATATGTTAAAGCCATGCCTAGTAAACGAATGGTGGTTGGCTTGATTACTGGACTAAAGGTTTCTGTGAAATCAAGTCCTGCCCATTGATGGAACCCTTTTGCAACCAACCGTGCTTTGTAGCGTTCAATCGTACCATCAGCTTTGTGTTTGGTTCGAAAAACCCATTTGCACCCAATGGGGGTTCGATTATGTGGTTTTGGCACCAGTGTCCATGTTTCATTTGCAAGAAGTGCATTGATCTCGGACGCCATTGCTTGTCGCCATTGAGGAAATTTTGTTGCTTGAGAAAAACAAGTGGGCTCCTTAGAGGGATCAAGATTCGAAAGTGATTGTTTTGAGGTGAGAAAGGTTTTTGGCTTAAGATTTCCTGTTCTTGATCTTGTAATCATCGGATGCACTGCTAGAGGAGCAACGGGATTGGAGAGAGGAGGTAGAGTTGTTGATATGGAATGAGTGGTAGTTGTTTGACTTGCTGTTGTGGAAGAGGGTTGTCTAGATGGTTGTTGTACGGAAGGTAAGGAAGGACTAATTGAGGGAGATAAAGAAGGAAGTGAGTGTGTGGAAAGTGGGTCAACACCAGCTGTATGAGAGGGATTCTCGATGGATGGGTTTGCTAGCAAAGAGGGTTGTGATTGATTGGGAAAAGATTTGAGAGGAAAAATAGGAAACATACCTTCATGAGTTGACCGAGGAAGAGATTGAGCATGATCACCAGGAAGCTGACTTAAAGGTTGCTTGAACGGGAAAATATCTTCGTGGAATGTGACATGCCTGGAGATATCGACCCGTTGAGATTCTAGATCCAGACACCGGTACCCCTTATAATTAGGGTGATAGCCAAGAAATATGCATGACTTGCTGCGATATTGAAGTTTGTGTTTGTTGTAAGGACGTAACAACGGGTAACAGAGACAACCAAAAACCTTTAAGAAATTGTAGTCTGGCTGTTTGTGAAAGAGAATTTCAAATGGGGAGAGAGTCTTTTTGGATATACTAGGTAATTTATTAATCAAGTACACAGCAGTGTAAAAGGCGGAATACCAGTAAGAGATAGGGACGGAGCTATGAGAGAGGAGAGCAAGACCGGTTTCACCAATTTGTCGATGTTTTCTTTCGACAACCCCATTTTGTTGGGGAGTATACGGATAAGATATTTGGTGATTGATTCCATTGGTATGCAAGAAAGACTTAAAGGCATGGCTTAAAATTTTTTTTCCGCCATCTGACTGAATAGTTTTAATCCTTGTATTCAATTGATTTTCAATTAACAGCCGAAATTGATGAAGTAGAGAGTAGATATCACTTTTAGCTTTCATGAAGTAGATCCAAGTAAAGCCACTAAAAGTGTCGACAATGGTAAGATAGTAAGAGAAACCGTCAACCGAAAGATGAGGGGCGGGTCCCCAAATATCTAATGAAATTAACTGAAGAGGAGAAGTGCATGAAACTTATTTGATTGAAAAGGAAGTTTATGTGATTTTCCCTTGTAACAAGGCTCACACAGAGTAGACAATTGATTGGGAAAAACGGGATTGGAAAGGGAATCTAATATTTTCTTGACGACAGCACTAGATGGATGTCCTAAGCGATCATGCCAAAGGGATGGGGAGGTCTTCGCAGCAAGGAGACACTGGGGTGGGACTGGATCATCGAACACATATAAGCCGTCCTTAAGCCGCCCCCGAAGAATAGCTCGCCCCGTTCGTCGGTCCTTCACATAGAAACAGGTTGGATGGAATTCAAAAAAGGAGTCAGTATCTTTGGTAAATTGAGAAATAGAAACTAAATTTTTTACCAGACTCGGAACGTAAAAGACATTGCGAAGGGAGAAGGGAGGAAGGGATAGGGTACCCCGATATAGAATTGGAACACGACTTCCATTACCTAATTGAACCTGTTCATCATCTTGGACAATGACACGATCATTGAGTGCATTGAGATCACCAGTAAAGTGGTTCGTAGCTCCTGAATCAGGGAACCAAAGTCCATCGTTGTTGTTATCAGAGAAGTGGACTGTGTTGACCGAAGGTGTAGGAGCAGGCTGAAAGGAGTGATCGAATCGATGATAGCATTGACTGGCAGAGTGACCTCTGCGATTGCATATCTGACATTGAGGGCGATTATCATTTCTGGGACGATTATTGTTGTTTGGAGTGGGAGAACTTCCAGGTCGGCCTCCACCCTGTCCACGTCCTCGATTTGGTTGACGTCCTCCTCCTCGACCCCGATTATTATTACCGGAAGAATGAGACGCCATATTGGCAGAAGGGGTTGCAGTAGGAAGAGACAATCCGCCAAGCTGAGTTGTTAACGCTAAACAATGCTCGTGTCAAGAGCAAATTTTGTAATTCTTCAAGCTGTAGTGGTTCCATTCGAGCAGTGACAGACATTATAAAAGGTTCATACTCAGAACCTATGCCGTGGAGAATGTAAGAGACGAGATCGTCTTGATCAATAGGCCTCCCTGCTGCAGAGAGACTATCAACCAATGTATTGGCTTTCTCCAAGAATTCTGAAATCGGCATGGTACCTCTTTTGAGGTTTTGGAGCTCCATACACGGAGATGGAGAATCCGAGCTTGAAGGTTTGAAGCATATGTCCTTTCGAGGGTCAGCCACATGGCCTGCTTGTCTTGAGACCCAACATTTGTCCCAACGCGCCAGGAGTGAGGGTTGCCAGAATCCAGCTTTGTAGAGTTTGATCAACTCTGAACCAAGCTGTATAATGAGGATTTGGTGGGGTGCTATCGGTAGTTTGAATGAACTGAGCAGGGGGTTGGATGTCCCCATTGATGAAACCCATGACGCCTTGACTATGCAGGACAGGGAGAAATTGTGATCGCCATAGCAGATAATTGGAACAATCCAATTTAAGAGAGACATTGTTGGTTATGTTGGTAAATGGTGAGTATAAAAGTGCCATGTGGAGGTCCAAGGTTGAAGGAGTTGCCATGGACAGAAAGGGATGCGGAAGGTGGAAGAACAGAGGAATTTGGTGAGTCTGCCATGGAGGATCTTGGTAAGGTTGATACCATGTAAGATTTGAATTTCTCATTTACATCCTTCATACAAGTTACAATTTATAACATTCGATACAAAGAGAAGGGAGTTAATGTCTCCCGTAACAGAAGGGAGCTGATTTCTCCCGTAATAGAAGGGAGGTAATTTCTCCCGTAACAGTCCATTGACCAAATCATATTGACTGAGATGAATCGGTGGAGGATCTTCTACATATAACAAACGAACCTCTTCAAATTAAATTCTTCACTGGCACGAATAAAATTTGCTAGAGAAAGTTGACGGGTGGGAGCCTATGAAAAATAATTTGCAGTTGCAGTGAAAAAATCAGACATCAAATTACAAAATAGGAGAGAATTTGAAAGAGCTTATCTTACAGTTTTAATAGACAGTTTAATCAGGCATCAGGAAATTTCAAAGACAAATAGAATTTGTAGATTTGTACAAAAATTGTACCTTTGAAGAGATTTGAGTTGATACAACTCCAAAAATAGACGAAGAAAAGTCTGTCACAGGAACATAAAATTGCATGGTTGCATTCTCTTCAGTGAATCGGGTAGCATAACTCCTGTGTTTCAAGTGAAAGAGCTTTCAACGACATAAGAGCAAACCAAATAAGAAATTTCAGAGAGAGAAAAAAGAACTTACCTTAAGAGTTTTAATAGACAAAGTTGAGATAACTCCCGAAATACACAGAGAGAAGGCAGTCACATAAAAGCAAAACAATAGGTTTTTGAGAAGTACAACAGACTCCAAGCTCAAGAAGACAGATATATTGAGAGGGCAAATTCTGATAGCGGGAGAGAGAAATTTCATCGTATGTTAGAGAGAGATGAACGTCCAAGAGGCAGTGAGCAGAAATCAGATAAAAGAGATTAAAAAAGTCTTATCTCAGTCAGTCAAACCACATAGATGAGCATCTCCTTCGTTGATTCAGGGGTCTGTGATTGTGAGAGATAAATTAGGTAAGAGAATACATACATGGATTAAAGAAAGAGAGTTCAGAGTGATATAAAAACTATAGACTTACCTTCGAAGAGATTGGAGAAACTTTGATAGAACTCTTTAGGCTGAGAGAAGCCACTCACAGAAACGCCAAAGAGATATCTCTGAGATTGCCATTGAGGCTGGATAAGTTGTCCACTCATCGTTGCATGACTAATTCACAGTTATTTCTACTTGTAATTGCTAGCTATTCATATTCCCATATGAACTCGATTTCACGAGGTGTCTAATTAATTAAGAGCGGATTTTTGGATCTAGCTGGGACCAATTGACCCCTTTGGTTGGTAGCTTTTATTTTATCCTAGTACATTATTCTTTTGTGTTCCTTTCAAGTGTGGGCGTGGAGATGCATGATACACAAGAAAAGGGCTTGCATCTTTCAACTCTTCTTTCCTTCCCTTATTTGTATCTAAACCTAATTACTTTGCTTCATAATCCTGATATGTAATAAACATGTTTAATCTTTTCTTGTTGTGTTGGTGCATAGAAGTTGTATTAGCTATTTATGACAAAACTTTATGGTTGACCACGAGGTCTACATCAAAGATAGAAATCATGAATCGTGAGTATTTTGAGTTTTCTAATTGAGGGTATTTGAGTTTCCTAAGTTGTATAGGAAATATATCAGCACAAGATATTATTGAGGATAAACATAGAACAGACGAGGAGTCTGGGGTGCTGGAGTTTCCAAGTTGAGATAGGAAAGAAAGGAGCACAGGATGTAAGGTATCTAACGACAGATTTGGACATGGTTTTAACCCTAATGGTATTTATAGCACAGGACGTGCTGGGCTAGGGTCACGCAGAAACTGAAGAGTATCTATCAAGGTTGAGTTTGAGGGGGAGCAAGGAGGAAAAGATCGATATGTTTACATCCTGAATGTTATATATGATTGCTGAAGCTGATAAAGAGGTCTACAAGCTTATCGAGAAGGTATTGACCATTGTAATGGTGTTCTCATCCTGAGAAGCCTGCGTGAAGAGACTCCCTGGTGATAGGGAACACACTAAAGGGGAGACTTAGTGTGTGGGTATCGAGGGGCTTCTGTTGAAGTGAGTAGACAGGAAGCTTGTCTAGGAAGAGTCTGTTGCTTTCGAGTCCTTGAGGGGAGGAGAACTTATTACTGTAAGTCGTGTTGTTGAATTACTGTAATACTCTTTCTAGTGGATTTTGATACCCTGGGCCGAATGCCCCGTAGATTAGGAACGATTGGTTCCGAACTGCGATAACAACTTGTTGCTGTGTCTTTTGTCTATGAGTATAACATTAAGTGTCATTACACCAGTCCTCGGGTGTAAGTACACTCATGCGCTCACGTTTTAAGTTTATAGGAAATTCTGTAAGTATACTTTTGAGTACACGTCTTGAGTTAACTGGGATTTTCAAGTGGTATCAGAGCGGGCTCCAGATTAGTTTGGAGATAAACGGTTTTATTAACTTGACGTGAAGGAAGATAACAGCATATCATATGGAAGGGGCTTCAAACACAAGACCACCACTACTTGATGGAACAAACTACGCCTACTGGAAGGCAAAGATGAAAATTTATATCAAGGCTCAGGATGAAAGAGCCTGGCGATCTGTTGAAGATGGATGGGCACCTCCAACAGTTGAAATTGGAGAAGGTGTTGGTAAAAAGAGAATTTTAAAGCCTAGTTCAGAATGGAATGATGTGGAGGATAGATTATCAAACTGCAATTGCAAAGCATTGAATGTAATTTTTGGAGGAATCGATGAAGAACAGTTCAGGAGAGTATCAGCATGCACTACGGCTAAAGAGGCATGGAAGATACTGGAGGTTCATTATGAAGGAACCAAAAGTGTACGTGGAGTAAAATTACAGATGCTGATGACTCAGTTTGAGCTTATGAGGATGAGAGATGATGAGACGATCTTGGAATTTGAAGGTAAGATCAGAGACATTGCAAATCAATATGCCAACCTGGGAGACAGGATACCTCAAGACCGACTGGTCAAAAAGGTACTTCGTTCACTCTCTTCAAAATTTAAGATGAAAAGAATTGCTTTAGAAGAAAATAGGTCTTCAAACGATATAACCTTGGATGAACTGATTGGATCTTCGAAAACTTTCGAGATGAATGAAGAGTCAAGTAATTCAGTAAGGGAAAGTAAGAAAGAGAGTGTAGCACTTCAGACTCTTGCAAGTAATGAAGTGACTAAGTCAACACAGGAATTTGATGTTCCCACCATTACTCTAACATAGTTACACTACAAGAAAAAAGGCTTTTAACCACGAACTTTTTCGTGGCTAAAAGTCCCCAGTTCGTGGCTAAAACTTTTAACCACGAAATTTAGTGTTTCGTGGCTAAATCTTTCCACCTTTAGCCACAAAATATTAAATTCGTGGCCAAAACTTCATGACTTTTAGCCACAAAAATTTCAGTTTCGTGGTTAAACGTTGTATTTTTTAGCCACAAAATCAATTTCGTGGCTAAAAAATTCACCATTTAGCCACAAAAATTTTAATTTCGTAGTTAAAAGTGTTATCTTTTAACCACGAAAATTTTAATTTCGTGGTTAAAAGTGTTTACTTTTAACCACGAAAATTCTAATTTCGTGGTTAAAAGTCATTTTTCTGGTTATTTGTAATTTATATTAATTTTTTAAACTACATTAACCTGCTTAAATTTCACCACTGCTGACAAAAAAAGAAATAAAATACATCACAATTGAGTTCTTCTCATTCACAATTCATTCGCAAAATAAATAATTCATTCACAATTCATTTACAAAGTTCACACTTCATTTACATTCACAATTCATTCACATTCACAATTCATTCACAATGTTCTATTCAAATTCATCACAAACAGCTCAAAAGGTGAAAGTGAAGTTGTGTAAAAAACAAGTAAGACTTAACCAAATTGAAAGGTCACGGGTCACGTAACCCCTGTATCATTTGAATCATCTCTCTACGCATTTCCTCTAACTGGCGACTATTTTCTTCTAACTGGCGACTATTTTCCTCCTTCAGCTTTTCTATCTCACGCCTATGCTCTTCACGTACCTCATCAATCATGTTTTGAATAGACGAAGAAGAAGATGATGTACCATGAGGTCTCTTAGGTACAGCTGGTTGCGCCAGACCTTGGCCCTTTATGTAACCAGACTTCGACTCTAAAACATCTTCTACAATTTGTTTTTCATTCACAAGAGTTTCTTGTTGTGTTGCTTGCTCTTTTGCCTCCAACATAAGATTCTGTCCAACATAAAATAATCTATTAATGCTAATGATACCACAATATATTTAAAAAAACTTTATACTTAATTAAAATTTTACTTACATATTTTTCTTCTGCCCCTGCACCCCAAGCTCCTCTCCTTGAAAAATGTGTTTGTTTGAATTGATTGATAGGACTGTTGTCAGAACCCTATAAGTAATAAAGGGAAAGCAAATTAACAATTGATAAGAAAAAGTTTAATTAAAGTAAAATCACAAGATGATACTTACCATTTCATCAAATAGACGCTGAAATAATTTTTGCCCTGCTGTATGTCTAACTTTCAACTTGCTTATGTTAACTTTATTTTGGGCAGATCGATCCTGTAATCATTTAAATATAACATAAAATTCCAAAGATTTAAACACGAGACAAGTTTGAATAATACTCTCGTTTCCAAATTCAATTACCTGAAAACTCTTAGTTGTAAAAATATTTTCACAAAGCTATTGCCAATCAGTGTCGTCTACATCAGGAAAAGGGGTCAATCGACCTTCAAGATCTCTTCCATGCTGCTGAAACCATGCACTCAACTCTCGTCTTTATGTCCGGAATATATCACCCATAGTCCTCAAAACAACGTTTCGGCAGAGGTTGTCACGTAGTATATCAACAGCAAAGTAATTCTACCACAAAATATTAACTATTAGATTTAGATACATTAACACAAATCAAATGCTGTAAAACTGATATTTACCTGGATAAATGCATAAGCTTCATGAAAATTCTCAGCTTTAAAGTTCCTGAAGTATCTCACCATATGTGACAAACGGGTTCTCACAGCAAGTCCAATGTATCCAATGAACTCACCGTTGTACCTCCCTTTCTATTAGCACAATTTCTACAGGGACATCGAATCTTATCATTGGTACCAACCACAGATTGTGCCATTTGCATAAAAGATTTCACCCCTTGTAATCATCACTAAACATTCTAGAACGCCAAAGTTGCATACAACTCTTATCCATACCTGATATTTAATAAATGAATCAAGCCAGGCAAAAGAAAGATAGCAGAAGCCAATCATACGAATGTATATAATCTCCATTAACAATACTTAATATAATCTTTCAATTATGTCCAACCTAAATCTCAATATCCACTTTATAGACTTTCTAACTTCTCTAAAATTAAATATGAAAAAGCACAGAATATGAAATCACAACCAACACACTCAAGGCACAATTTTTTCGGAAGATAAGTTTCTAATAATGAAAAAACAGCTGCCATCAATCATCAACTAAGGAAAAACTCGAACTTAAGATCTCCTTTGATATCTACCTACATGAGAGAGAAGAGAGGAAAGGAGAGAGAATAGAGGAAAATAGCGAAAGAGAGGAAATGAGAGAGAGAAAGAGAGGAAATGAGAGAAAGAGAGGAAATGAGAGAGAAAGAGATGAAACGAGAGAGAAAGAGAAAACCGGCAGCTCCTTACCTTTGTTACTATCTGTTTGGAACTACAAAAACCAGAAGCTTAAACAAATGCACCCATGGACGTAAAAGGAGGAATATTTACATTTGGAGATAAAGCTAAGGGTACATACTCTCAATCACGGTGGTCCACATTTGAGAAGTTATGATGCATTTGAACAGAATTAAGTACCCTCAAGTGTACAGTTACTCTCTCTTTCGAACTTCAAAAATCAGATGCTTAAACTAATGCACTCATGGATGTAAAAGAGGAGGAAAATTTTAAGCAAGATGTAAACACCCCTTTTCTTTTAATGGAAAGCATTTGAGCAAGATGTAAACAGGTCATCTCTACTCTTTTGCTATGGGTAATGAACAATATCAATGCATATGGAGAAGAAGAAGTAATGAACATCAATGCATGCATATGGAAATGAAGAACTGAAACTACTTTTCAGCCTCACTAGTGTAATGCTAAAGTATATATGAAGAAATGAGAGAGGAAATGAGAGAGAAAGAGAGGGAATGAGGGAGAAAGAGGGAAGGAGATAGAGAGTGAGGAAATGAGAGAGAGAAAGAGAGGAAATGAGAAAGAGAAAGAGAGGAAATGAGATATAGAAAAAAAAGAAATGAGAGAGAGAGAGAGAGAGGAAATGAGAAAAAGCCATGAAATGAGAGAGAGAAAGAGAGGCAATGAGAGAGAGAAAGAGAGGAAATGAGATAGAGAAAGAGAGGAACTAAGATATAGAAAAAAAATAAATGAGAGAGAGAGAGAGGAAGTGAGAGAAATCCTCTGCATATTTCTCCACCATTACATCACTAATTTTTCCCTAGGTGTATTTAGAACATTCAAAAATTTCCCACTGCATAATGAAAAAAGAAGCACAAAAAAGACAAAATAAACAGAAACTTTAGGCAACAATATTATTAACTTAATTCAAGATGCATGGAGTTCTAATTAAAAATTATGCAAAATGACAATAAAATGACGAAGAAATGCATTATTCCTTCGGCTGAGTTGATCCAATACAAATATCTTCGCTAGAATCAACGATAACGAGAAGACAAATGCAGAAGTATAACAGAATATGACTGATAAATGCAGACATAAACAGACAAAAAAAGAAATTAATATTCAAATCAAATTATTAAAATGTCAGAAATACAGTATATAACTATATATTCCTTCCCCTGAGCTGATGAACTTGAGACGAGACATCTTCGGATAACATAAACAGAAAGCAAAATATAGCAAAAACATTGATCCTGAGTTATAAAATGGAAACATGATCTTCGCGGACAACTCTAAAAAGGAGGAACAATTAATCAAGCTTATTGGAAGTAGCAGAGAAAGGAAAGAAATGAAGAGGCGTAACGCAGTACCAAGAAGCAACAAATGAGAGAGCCGAATCGTCGAGCTTAGACCGCGAACCGACGCACGGCCGCTCCGGCGCGGTGAATGAGCTTCCTCACCGTCGAAGCAGTAGGGCCCCCCACAGCCTCCGCCCACGACTTGCACACGTCGAAGCAAACGATGAAAGGGCGAAATGCTCGTCGAAATCAAAAGAGGGAAACGGGAAGAAGGAGCTCCGCGATGTAATCGTGCTGTCAATCCAAGTCCAGAAGCTGAAGGTGAAAGGGCGTTCGCCGAAGATGAACAGAGGGAAACGAGGAGGGAAACGGGAAGGAGAGAAACGGGAAGGAGAGAAACGGGAAAGAGGGAAATGAGAGCGCGGCGAGATGAACCTAGGTCGTGGTTAATTTTTAGATTTAGCCACGAAATGTTCGTTTCGTGGCTAAATAGAGACATTTAGCCACGAATTTCATGTTTCGTGGCTAAAACGAAAAACATAAAAAAAAAATTTAAGTTATTAGCCACGAAATTTTACATTTCGTGGCTATTATAACTTATTAAATTATCCCTTTTTAATGTTTGAACTTTAGCCACAAAACACAAATTTTGTGGCTAATAAACCTCTTTAGTAACAAAATTAATTTCGTGGTTAAAAAGTTGTTACTAAAAAAAATTCTTGTTGTGTTAGATGCAAAAGTGTCTTTCCTGGCAAAAGGACTTAACAGGTTTATAAGAGAAAGCAAGAAGAAGGATTATTCTTCAGGAGAAGGAAAACCAAGTGGTGGAGGCTTTGAGTCAGCAAACAAGAGTAAAATCATAATGTGCTATGAATGTGGAGGCCGAGGACACATCCAATCGAATGTCCTACCCACCAAAAAAAAAAAAAAAAAGTCATTTTGTGGCTGCTGGAGTGATGATGTAGTACCCGGAAGATGAAGAATGTAATTACGTTGCATTCACTCGGCTGGTACTCTAGTGAATAGTGAACTACCAAAGGCAAAAAAAAAATACAAGGCCTCTCAATAGTCTCGGATGAAGAAACGGATGATGAGGATGATATTGGTACAGTAGAGAACATCATCAAGCAGTGAGATGGGGTTCTTGAGAGTACTAAGGTTCTAAGAGAGCAAGTTGTAGTCCTGGAAAGAGAGAAAATTGTGCTGAAGAAAAAACTTGATGAAAAAGAGGAAGAAGTCAGAGAAATAGAAAGAAAAGAAGCTCTGTTGAGATAACAAACTTGTGCCTTAGGTGAAGAGAACCACATGCTAAAATAGAAAGTGAATGAGAAAGAGGAAAGAATTCTCAAACTGGAAAAAGAACTAAGGAAGGCAAAGGGGATTTGGGTAAAGTTGACAAAGCAAAGCACCAATTAGATGATATATTGACTCAAGAGAAACGAAGGGGTAGTAAGCATAGAGTGGGATACAGTGGGACCAGTTCATCTCTGCAATCAGTTTATACTCAGCTTAGTCATAAACAGGTCAGAAAATTCATTCCTACATGCCATTTCTGTGGGGTCTATGGTCATATGAGGCCTTACTGCTACAAGTTACAAAAAGTTCGTAGAAGGGATGAAAACTTTAAAGGAGTTAAGTCTGGTGCTCAAAATTTTGTCTAGGTAAAGAAAGATATTAGTCTGTTTGCTGCTCATACTGCCAGAAAAATAAACATTGATGGAATATGGTATTTTGATAGTGGTTGCTCTAGACATATGACAGGAAGTACTAAGGTACTTACAAATCTACAAAAGGAGAATGGTGGGAAAGTTACCTTTAGAGATGGGGCAAAAGGATCTGTAGTTAGAAAAGGTGATTTGAATGTTCAAGGACTTCCAAAGCTAAAAAATGTATTATTGGTTGATGGGCTGAAAGCAAACTTGATAAGTATCAATCAATTGTGTGACCAGAACTTGTATGTTAAGTTTACCAAAGATAGTTGTCAGGTAATGGATGATAAACACATCTCTATACTAGAAGGAACAAGAACAGGTGATAATTGTTATAAGTTACTGTTGTCGCACCAGTGTCAGTACACTAGAGAGAATATTGCTCAACTGTGGCATAAGCGACTGGGACATATACATGCTAGAGGGTTACATAAGTTGGTAAAGTATATATGGAGCGGTCAGAGGGTTGCCTACTCTAACAGGAACTGTTGAGACTATATGTAAAGGGTGCATGGAAGGTAAACAACATCGAACTTCTCATCCTGCATTAAAGATCATCACCACCAAACAACTAATGGAGTTGCTGCATATTGATTTAATGGGGTCAGTCCAGACTGAGAACATAGCTTGGAAAAAGTATGTACTAGTTTGTGTTGACGACTTCACTAGATTCACATGGGTTGAGTGTCTCAGAGAGAAATCATAGGTCTTCAAATTATTTGTCAATCTGTGTAAACGGCTTATGACTGAAAAGTTTGATTCCAGGAGTATGAAAGGGATTTTTGTAGAATATCCAGGAACAATCATGCATACAGAGTATTTCTGAGAAGTACGAACATAGTCATTGAAACTGAGAATGTGGAAATAGCTGACCAAAATGAGGATTTTCATATGTTAGACGATGTGCACGTACCCCTCATCCAGAAGGAAGGAACTGTTAGTACAATGACGGGTACATCTGAAGCTACTAGTGTTGATAAACCTGAAGTTACACTAGTAGAACTATCTATTGGAGAATCATCAGAAGATATGCAAGTGTCTTATATGAAGACTCAAGAAAGTGCTTCTGCTAAAGAAAATGCATTGCCTATAAGAGTGCAGAAGAATCATCCGGCTGATGCAATAATTGGAAATGTAAATGAAGGAATAAAGATTAGAGGTAAGAAAAAGAATTATGGAGACATGGTTAAATTTGTATGTTATACCTCACTAGTAGAACCCAGAAAAGTGGAAAAGGCTCTAAAAGATAAGTTCTGGATAAGAGTCACGCAAGAAAAACTTGAGCAGTTTGAGAGGAATGAAGTTTGGACATTTGTACCTCGTCCAACAAATTTAAATGTCATAGATACTAAGTGGGTGTTCAAGAACAAGATGGTTGAAGGTAGAAAGGTTACATTGGAATACTTATCGACTGAGAATCAGCTGGCAAACATATTTACAAAGAGTTTGGATGCAAAAAGATTTGAGTTCCTTTGTGGAGCTCTGGGGCTGTGTTGCATTTGTAAGAGTACCAGTTAATGTACTTAGACTTGTAAGTACACTGAAAAAAAAAAAAAGGGAAAAAGAAAAGAAAAGAAAAAAGGGAAAAAGAAAAAAAAAAAAAAAAAAAAAAAAAAAAAAAAAAGGGTGAGTTTGAGTTTGTACGGAGAAGAATACAGGAAGGTGAAAGGTTAAAGTTAAAAATTGATTTTTTTCATGTTCAGTACCATTGTTCAAACGTCTGGAGCTTGATGACGTGAACAGAGGAGAAACTCGCACCGACGACGCGCTACCACGAAGATGGCAGGACTGAGAGATGATTCAACCTTGTCAAGCGGTGACCAAGGTACGAACTCTTCTATTTCTGCCTCATTTTCCGTATCCTCGTTGAATGGTGAAGAAGACAGTGATCGTGGGGACTCGGTGGCTCCTTCACTGGTGACACTAGCCGTGGCTACGGAAATGTCTTCGCAAGAGAGTGGTTTGATGGACGATGATGCAACACTCAAACATTTTCTTGATGTCCTCGAGTCAAGCAAATGGACAGTACACAAAAGTGTACCTCGAAGCCCTATAAGGACTGCTAAGAGTAGTGAAGACGAAGAGGATGATTCGTCGCTCATAATCCCTCGCAAGCGTAAGGTTGCTCAATCTTCGGAACGGAAATTACGACTTCGAGAGTCAACAATTTTGCAGAGATATAGAGAGATCCCGGGTATGCAATCAAACGAGACGCCTATTAGACTCGATGAAGAAGAAGAAGTGGAAATAGAAGTTCACATTGCTGCTCCACATCCAACCCAGGAATCGCGCGAACAAAAACGAAAATTTACAAGGGCAGAGAAAGGCAAGAGGGCTACATAGGTTGCAGGCAAACCGATAAAACACCAGGAATTGGTTACTAAGAAGTCCAAGCCTCCTACAAAGGCAAAAAATGCAAGGTTTGCAGACTCAGCCGCAGAGAAGAAATTTTTAACAGTTGTTAAGAAAGAGTTTCGTCCAGAAAGAGAGTTGAATTTGGATGAATTCAAGGTCATCATTCCATTGTTGGAAAATCTTGGGTTCATGAGTACAGTTACTCACATTGCACCATACTCATCAGCGGTTGTGCAAGAATTCTATGCAAACCTAAACAGACCGCGACAGGGTTTGAGTTGTCAGGTATATGAAAGAGGCAACTGGTATGAATTTGGGGTCACACAGATTGCAGATTATCTCGTTATTCAGTTGTGTCACACAGAACAAGAGGAGACAGATGATGAAAGTATGCTGAAGGAATTGACTGGTGGACAAATCCATCTGTGGCCAACTTCTCATGTCTTTCTAGCTTCGAAATTAACCCCAAAGTATTCAGCACTGCACAAGATCGCTATTTGGAATTGGATACCAACCACTCATAGAGGGACTGTACACAAAAGTATGCTGGATTTTTTGTACAGAATAGGCACAGAACAAAAAATTGATCTAAGTGGAAGGATTTTTTAACTGATCCTCAAAGTGTCTAAATAGACAGATAAGCAAAGGTGTCTCACATTCCCGTCCTTGATTCATGGCATCCTGAACAAACAAAAATCCGTAGGTCTCACAGAGTTAGTGCTGGTTCATAGCAAAAAGAACAAACTACGCAACAAGCCAAGCACTTTGAATAAAGAAAAGGTGTCAGAAGATGATGCGGTTCCCATTTCTGAAGAGGTTAATCCTGCTGAGATACCAGATTCAGTGGTTAGTGGTAGTGTGGTGCCTACTCTACCCGTGTCTATACCATTAAGTGCACTTTCCACTGACAGTACACCTATGACTGTGGTGTGTGTTGCACCTGTCACTATTGTATCTGAGGCGCCATCACTTCCTCGAGATGAGCATATTGAGGATATGTCTTTGCATGAGGGTCCTGATAACCACCCAGAGTTACATCCGCTGCCGGCTACATCAGATACAGTTCTTATGCCCCCACCATCGATGGGAGATGGCATTAATATCAGCTCTTCTCTAGCACGGTCTGTGCTTTAGGGTTCTTCGTCCTCAGGTATTTCAGCCGATCATATGACTCTTGATTATTTGACTAGGAGACTGCATGGTGTAAAGAAGGAGATGGATGACTTAGTCCAACGACAGAATTTTCTTAAGAATGAGATGAGACTTGTCAAGTATCTCATTTCCAAGATAAAGCAGCCTCCCACTTCACAGTAGAGGTTCGATGAGTTGTTTTTTTTTCACAAAAAGGGGGAGAAAAAGAAGTTTCTGTGAAAATTGTGACCCTTTGAATGTTGATTGTTGTGTTTTTTTTGTTGATACTTGATAGATGATGAATAGTTGTATTAGTTTGCATCTGTGATTGATATACGAATGTTGGATGGTATATGTTTGCGGTGTTTGTATGACTGAAGAATTATGGAACTCAGATTTGATATAGCTGATTTCAGAATGGATGTAAAACAGTGGTCATGATGTGTGTTGATTTGGTTCATCAGGAAGTTTTGTCAAAAAAGAGCCAAAGGGGGAGAATGTTGATGCATAGAAGTTGTATTGGCTATTTATGACAAAACTTTATGGTTGACCACGAGGTCTACGTCAAAGATACAAATCATGAATCGGGAGTATTTTGAGTTTCCTAATTGAGGGGCTTCTGATGAAGTGAGTAGACAGGAAGCTTGTCTAGGAAGAGTCTGTTGCTCGAGTCCTTGAGGGGAGGAGAACTTATTACTGTAAGTCGTGTTGTTGAATTACTGTAATACTCTTTCTAGTGGATTTTGATACCCTGGGCCGAATGCCCCGCAGATTAGGAACGATTGGTTCCGAACTGCGATAACAACTTGTTGCTGTGTCTTTTGTCTATGAGTATAACGTTAAGTGTCATTACACCAGTCCTCGGGTGTAAGTACACTCCTGCGCTCACGTTTTAAGTTTATAGGAAATTCTATAAGTATACTTTTGAGTACACGTCTTGAGTTAACTGGGATTTTCATGTTGTACTTATGATTTGTATCTCAAAACAGGTTGTATACATGATCTTGATTGTTCAATATGGCCATCTCTTTGTGTGCATGAATATAGATCTCATCAATTTGTCTCTACACACAATTTTGTATGACGTTAATTAACTATTCTTTGCCTCCCATGCTTCTTTAAGAGAGGCCGCTGGATCACTAACTTATAAGAAAGTGAGATTAGAATAAAAGATAAAGAAAGATACCTATTAATTCCTTCATGTCTTTTTGGCAATTATCTGGTCATCAATCACGAAAAATGGACCCTCTGATGTATCCAATTAAAAGGAAGAAAAAGAAACCATGCATAAAAGAAAATTAAGAAACAACAAAGATATCTTACCATTTCAAGCAAAAAATGTGGAAATATTTCTTTTACTACTTCAGAGATCAGTGCTACTAGCACCGAATTAATGAGAAGAGAGTACTACTTCGTCCCTGTTCGTGTGCATGCCCATGGCCCGTTGCAAGCTATTGAGAATAATACTTCGCAAATACATATGAAGCTGGTGCAGTATGCCGCATTAGTACTTCATTCATCCATATAGAGGATTTGGCATGCTGATTCATTCATCCGGCTATATCCCAATTGAAGAACTAAAAACTACAATATGATAGATTTGGGTTCTTAGGATTTTCAACTCTTAGTAAGGGACATATATAGCTAGTTTCTCTGAATGCCCTTATATATCCTTTCATCTCTGTCCAAGGGTGCTAGCTTCTTTCAGCTGCAATCATACTATATATCTTTTGCTTTTCTGTTGTTTCTTAACTTTACCGTAATGGATCATGGTCTTCGATGTTAGCTACATAATGAATGGCTGAATGTCGTTTCAGATCTCACCGCCATGGAAGCTGCCAACTTGAAGCCGCAGAAACGACAACATCAAGCAATCAAAGTCGGTGAAAGTTACGTTCAAGCTTTCCGGCTGTTGATTGCACTACTTTTTGTACTCACAAGCTGGGATCAATAAATATATCAGCCTGTGCTTCTCTCGTAAGTCTTAATAGACAAAGTGCTTAACAGAAAACAAGTGTTAAACAACGTAAGTCCCAAGTTGCAGGTTTAAATGGTGTAGGAAGCAGCAAAAATCTCACTTATAAGAAAAGATCTTACAAGCTTCTCACAATTTAATAAATCTCACTGAAAGAATTAACTGTACAAGAGAGACTAGAAAGTCTCTCACTGGAAATACTCTCACAAGAGTCTCACGAGAAGAAACTCTCACTAGGAGAAAATAAACAAGTGTTTCAACACTCACACTCAAAGAACAGCTACGGCTCTTCTTCTTCTTGCTTCTAAGCAAGGGGTTCTTCCCCTATTTATAGGAGCCATTTGCAGCCTCTTCTCCTCTCTAGAAATCGACCTTTCTTCCACTGCGTCTCCATAAATTTTTGGCCAGTGCTTCTCTTATTAGAATACCATTTCATGCACATTATTGGAATTAAAAATTGTACTAACCTCCTACCATCATATGTTGTGATCGATATGTCATAGTTCTGAAAATACTCTTTTGCATTTAATTGCATAGTCATACGGATCACCATATGACCAGTCTTACATCTCTCTATTGTTTATCCATAGCCGAACTCAAGAAAATTCTGGAGTCGGTTTGGCTTTTAACAGTCCCCTCAATTCAACTCCTCATGCTAAGTCTGTCTCGGAGCTTCCTAAAAGTGTCAAGCTTCAAAGTCTATGAAATGGTTTGTCACTTGGTATTTAGAGCTTAGGGTTTAAGGCACCTTTTTATCTTTCACCTGCTCTCTAATGAAGTGGTACTTTGTATCAATGTGTTTGCTCTTGCCGTGTGAGTGTGGATTCTTTGCTAATGATATAGCTGATTTATTATCCACATAGATCGGAGTTTGGCCTTTTTTATGATGATGGAGCTCCTCCATGATGTTTCTGATCCAAATGGCATGATTTTTAGTGGTAAAGTAGAAGAGGTCATATCCAAGTGTTCCTTTAATGTAGTACAATATCCTGTTTGCTGCTCCAAAGTGGTCTCGCCTTGGTTGCCCCATGAATTTGCTTACAAGCCCAACAACATACATAATATCCAGCCTTGTAAAAGTTAAATATCTCAAGCTCCCAAACAGGCTTTTAAATACTGTAGGATCGACTGCTTCTTCTCCTTAATCTTGCATCAACTTCATACTTTCTTTAACTAGTGTTGCTACTGGGTTGCAGTATTTCATCTTATATCTGGTCAATATGCTACTAGCATACTTTTTTTGTGGGACGAAAACCCCTTCATCACCTTGTACTACTTCCACTCTAAGGAAGTATGCTATCTAGCCCAAAACTGTCATTTCAAACTCTTTAGTCATTGATCTCTTGAAGTCTTTGAACATACATAGATTGTTGTCGGTGAAGATCATATAACCCACGTATAGGTAGACGATCATGATATGTATCTCCGTTCTTGCTACTCTTAGTGTATAAGGCAAGTTTATGAGGATTCTTTATAAAGTCATGTTTCTCGAAGTATGAGTCAATCCTCTTGTACCATGTTCTTGGTGTATGTCTCAATCCATACATTACCTTTTTCAACCAATAGACCTTATCCTCCTCACCTTTCTTCTCACAGCCTGGCAATTGTTCGATATAGACTTCTTCTTCAAGATAGCCATTTAGGAAGGCTGATTTCACATCCATCTTAAGGATATATGGTTGGCTCTCCATAAGAAATAAGAAATGAGACTAAATTGCTAAGGTCGAGATGGCAAAAAATTGAGTATCCACCTTGAACATACAAGTAGTCTCCATAAAGTGTTTGCACTCAATTTCGAAGGACAACTAATGGCTATGGAATTTAATATTTGGGCATTTTGGATTTACGGACCTGAAGCTATTGTCTAAGGAGGAGATGGTGAAAGGTTTGCCAAAAATTGATCACCCTGATCAATTATGTAAATGATGCATGAAGGGACACAAGATGTAATTTGAAGTTGGACAGTCTCAGAGAACCAGAAGATTACTAGAACTGGTGCACACTGACATCAGTGGGCCTTTCAAAGTTAGTCACTTGGAGGCAACAGGTACTACCAAATCAATCTGAGGCCAATCTAGTTCTTATTGAATCGGACCGATTCACTATAATCAGCATTATGTTTTTATTTTTTCTATAGAATATTAAATATATAGGAAATATAGATATAATATTCAATGGTTGAACCATTGGTCCAACCCAGTATGGACTTACGGCCAGGTTGATGGCTGATTCTATTTTTAAAACATTGGTACTACCTTATCTTTATTTATGATTTTAGTAGGTATACCTGAGTTTATTTTCTTAAATAGAAATCAAAAACACTTAATAAACTTAAAGAAATTTAAGGCCCCAATGGAAAATTTGTAGACCTTTGTCTTTGAGTTTATTAAGTGTTTCTAATTCTTTTGAAGAAAATAAACCCAAGTATATTTATTAAAATCATCAACAAATATAAGATAGTACTTGTTGCCTCCAACTAAAGTAACTTCAAAAGACCATGAGATAGTGTTGGAAGCCAATGTGCTCTGATAGCACTTTTTGGAAGCCAATGTGACCCAAGTGAGCACTCAATTAATGAAACGGCAAAAGAGATCTTACAAGCCTCTCACAATAAGAAGTCTCACTGAAAGAATTAATAGTACAAGAGGGACTTTCACAAGTCTTTCACAGAAAATACTCTCAGAAAAAATAATTTAGACCAAGGTAGTCTGTATTGGCCAATACATATGAGATTTTGACCTATCCGATACGAAGTTACGCCCCGTATTGGCCTATAAAGAGCAATTAACTTTAAATGTTAATTATTTCTAAACTAAAAGAAATTTTAAGCTGAAATTTTTTTGGGGTATAAAATTGAGTCAATTTTGAATGTTCCATCTATAATTTTACCTATTTTCGTTATCGTATGAAAGAGAATTTCTCCTTTAAAGATTACGCATATATATATATCTGTATCAGTCAATACTGTACATATAACTAAAATGCATAAAAATTTTAGGAGTATAAAATTGAGTAAGTTCTATATTAATGAAAATTTTAATGTTTAACTATTTTATATTTTATATTCAGTTGATATGGCCCATATGTATCCCCGATTCTCCCAATATGTATAGGATTTTGGGCTGTCCGATACTTAGAAATCCGATACGCTCAATCCTGCTTTAGACTTATTTTCTCACGAGAGTCTCACGAAAAAACTCTCAAAAAATAAATAAATAAATAATTTATATAAAAGAAAAAAAGAAAAAAAAAACAGGTCTCGCTACGGCTATTCTTCTTCTTGTCCTCGAAATAATAAGGGATTATTTCCCGTATTTATAGGAGGCATTTACGGCCTTTTCTTCCACAACCTGTGTTCATAAATTCCTGGAGAGGGCTTCTCTTTGTTTCTGATCCGTAGCCGAACTCACAGAAAATTTTGGAGTCGTACGTTTTGGCTTTTAACACGTGAGATCGGACTGGAGAAGGCTGGACTCTGTGCCACCTCCGAGTCTGTGAAAACTGATAAAAAACATCTCGAGCATCTTCGCTTCTCAAAACAGAAAAGCAATCTGCAACATCCGTCTCCATTACTCGCGAGCACACTTGATGGATATCCGATCCCATTGCTTCAATAGTTCAATTTGTTCAAGACTGAAACCAGGGTGGGCTTAATTTTGTTAAGGTCGCAGAATCCGTACTAATGGAGAGGAATGGATCGAGTTAAGAGGAGCATGCATGGAGGGTCGAGGAGTGAGGGAGATGCATGTAAGACTTTTGTCAGGCTCTCTGCCGTATCTCCGATTCTCTGCATGCAGTCGTTCCTCTGCACTTGCTCATCTGCGATACGTTCCTCTCATTCTGCAGTGTAACGCGTTCCCATATTCTGGAATCTGGATGCGCTCCCGCCCCAAGCTCTCTCTTCGTGAAAACATTAGAATTAGATTCCTTCGACGTGATCACGTAAAAATAAATAGAAATTAGGGGGGAGAAAAAAAAGTAAAATTAATACACCTTCACGGAGTCACGGAGTCACAGTGTCACAGATATAAAATATATTTTTTCAATATAATAATAATAATAATATAAGCCACAGAAAACTTGAATGGCGAGAACCGTTGTCTGGGCAGCTAGACCCGGTCGGCGCTGCGGAAGGAAGCCGCTCTGCTCACTGACTGACTACTGACGGCTGACGCCGTCCAAAAATAGGAAAATAAAAAAAAAAATCCCAGACGCGTGTATGTGGGCTTCGAGAGTAAAAATGGTCGAGTGCGTCTGGGTCCCACTCTCTCGCTTTTTCTCTCCCTCGTGTCGCTGTCCGGCTGTCTCTCTTCCTCTCTCTCTCTCTCTTTCCACTCTATCTCCTCTCTCTTTCCAATCTCTCTCCTCTCTCTCTCTCCTCTCTCTCTCTCCTCTCTATATCTCCTATCTCTCCTCTCTCTCTGTCTCTATTCCAATATCTCTCCTCTCTATAATCCTCTCAAAATCCTCTATCTATCCTAAATATATATATAAAATATATCCTAAATATCTCTCTCCTATATATCTAATATATCTATCTCTATAATATATATATATATATATATAATTAAAATATATATAAATATCTAAAATATATATATATATATATATATATATATATATATATATATATATATATATATATATATATATATATATATATATATATATATATATATATAAGGATATCATCATCAGTATATATATATATTGGAAATATATAATATATATGGGAGTTAAGGAAGGAAAGAGAAATTTTGTTAAAGGAGAATTTAAAACTGATGAGAGGGAGAGGATCATCAGTCGAGAGAGAGAGAGAGAGAGAGAGTTAAAGGAAAAAAAAAAAAAAAAAAAACGAGTCAGGCTCCGGAGTCCGGAACGTCTCCAGGACGAGTTTCCGAATCGCGACCGAGTTTGGGAATGGGAGGAAGAAGGGAGAGAGAATGAAGCGAAGCGATTGGGGGTGGTGCTACCAAAGGAGGCCCACGCCACTACCGGACTACCTGTCCCTCCCTTCATCGATATGATATGAAAGCGACTGAGAGGGCCCACAAACTGCGGCGACCACGTGACCCACGTGGCCCCCACATCCAGGTGTGGGGGAAAGAAAAGTCATACAACTCGTATACATATATACCCATTACCCCGCCCGCAACTTCTCCGTTTAGCCTACGTGGCGACTGACTCCAGCTTCTCGCCTTCTTCTCGTCGTTGTTAGATTACGTTTTTGCCCTCTTCTGCTTTCTTTTTCCGCTTTTTTCTTTTCTTTCTTTTCTTTCTTCTTTTTTCTTTTGGGGGTGGGTTATCCTTTTCGTTGGTTGGGCCCAGATTTAAGTAACCTAGAATTAAAAAAAGAAAGAAAGAAAAGACGTTAGATTTACAGCATGGCCCACATCGGCAGTGTGTCCGGAGGGCCCAAAAAAAAGCGCCAGAACCCCACCCTGATTATTCCACGACGGAGACCAATTAAACTATCTACCCGCGAGCCTAAACCTAAAGTACGTGGTTGGGTTAATTTAGGCGTTTTACCAAATTATGAAGACTCAATCGGTGCCTAATCGCTCCTCATTAATTAATCTCATTCCACTCTAATATTTTACATAACCATTATTGTCAAAATATAGAACCAACCAGTTAGCCCTTAAACTACCTTGACCTTACAAAGTTGACATAATATATTAGTTAATGATCAATAACATGCTATTATGTTATACATAACCTATTTTTCCGTTTAGCATAACTTATTAGTTAGTTGTATAATTTTACGTAGTTGAGGAGTGTTTAGTTATATAAAATTGGCATAACATATTATTATATTATACATAATATATTATAAAAGATATATGTTTGGTCCTATAAAGTTGACATAATATATTAATTAATAGTTTATAACATATTTTCTCTTTCTCCTTTACATACTAGTTAATGTTATAATTTTTTGTGGTTGAGATGTGTTTGGCCTTATAAAACTAGCATAACATATATATTACTTTCCCGTTCTGTTTAACTTATTTTTAGTTCATTGTTTCTATATAAATCGGTTCAAGAGTTAAGTGAGCATCTTCGCATCCATAACTTATAGTAGAATAACCATTTTTTAACGCATTTATTTGTGTTTATAGATAAAAATGTGTGTGCGTGAGTGTGTGTGTTAGAGAGAGTGAGTGATAGAGAGAGAGAGAGAGAGAGAGAGAGAGAGCTTTGATACCCTATATATAACTAACCCATGAAAATGTATGTCTAAATTAACGATGGAATCTCAATCAAAACGCATGCAATGAGAGGGACTCAAGTGGTCGATTTCTTCATTTTAAACTACATTTCAATTTTTATAATCTAATTGGAAGAAAAGCACTACATGTTTGGCTTTTCTTTGCATGTCCTTACTTTAGGGATAAGATCTGATCAATTAATTCTATAAATTAAACAAAAGTAAGAAAGACAAGTGCGCCTCATTAATTTGATAATTACTCAAGAAAGTGAAACCCCTTTCCAAATGTCATCGATCAGGCAACATGCATATAACACACCGCCCCCACATGGTTTTGATTCCAAACTATATATATTATCTCACATCTTTTTCCCCTAACCATACATAATTAATTACCAAATATTCCCATACGCCTATTAAAATCATTCCTACTCTCATTAATTAATTTACCTACCTCTTAACTAATTAGTCTTAATTAATAGATATATATCCCAAAGAACTACCAAATATATCCCTTGTGTATTAAGTCTTATCCTCAGCCTCAATATATATATATATATATATATATATATATTGGATTTTTAACTGCTAGTACAGTACTCAATCATAAAATTAATTGCACAAAACGTTCATTTTAATCAATACAAAACCCTATGAATTACATAAATGATGAATTATTTTCCTTTTCTAATTAAACATATATTATTTTTACAAAACATATGCAATGAAATTAAATATACCATATATACATTAATTGCTCATCAAAGTGGGAGCGAGAAATTAAAACCCCTACTTCCTTAACGAATCCAGGCATCACATTCTCCCGTAGGTAGGGTTGAAAAGATTAATTTATTTTATTTTCTATTAAAAAATATCTACTATATATATATAAGGAATATTAATTTGGCTATCTAGCACTTCACAATTAGAAGTCAGAATTATTTATCATTAGATAATTATAACTAATTGTAAGTGTCATGATGGATTGTTATCTTTGACAAAATCTCGTATGCACAAATTAAGACATATATATGGAAGGATTTGTGAGATTGAGATATGAAAAGTCATACAAATATTATCAGAGATATTCGTGGATGAAAGAAGAAAGAATAACTCTAGATTGATCGAGATCAATAAGAGATTGATATTGATTGATGACTGCAACGAACTTAAGTAACCAGAAGTAATTGACAATCAATCAAGGAGTTAAGCATATAGAGGATACGTACGAGTATAAATAGACAAGAGAATTATTTCGAGTATTCAAGAGAGTGTGTGTTCTGGAGCATATTTATTCTTCATCAATTTGCTTTCTAAGAGGCGGTCCAGGACATAAGACGGAGTTCCACCGGGAGTTGGAACGCCCTTGTGACTGAGTTTTTCACTCTGGAAGCTCGAACTAAGGTGGAGCCTCATGGGATGTAATCCACTATTCTGTTATAAGAAAACGAATAAAAAATGTAATGTACTAGTGGATTGCTATATATTATCCCGAGCTAAACTGCCCTGCAGATTTATGATCAGTTGTTCTGAACTGCCATAACATCTTGCTTATCTCTGTTTTTACATTTATGTTGGATGTTTAACCGAGAATTCCAAGAGGAGTTTCAAACTGCTATGCTTTAAACTAACTTACTTCACCGGAGCATTTTTCACTAATTTTACTAATTTATTTTTAAGACCCACGCAATGGTCAATTGAATTTATTAGCAAATTATATTCCTTGCCCGTTGGTTCCTTTTCCTGCTACTACTTGATTTCTCATACTTAATTTGACATGTTAAAAAACTCCCATCATATTAAAAATTAATATGAGTTCCCAATGAGTTCCCAATAATATATATATATATATATATATTCGATAATTGGTCTTGCTTCACGACGTACGATAGCTGATCTCGAAAATTTTGTTTAAATGACTCATAAACAAAAATAAAGATGACAATGAAACGTTTTTAACTATATATGGAGAACCCATATATGGATGCATCTCTTTCAATATTTTACACAATTAAACCAAATGATCAAATCTCTTACGATTTGTTTGTGTAAACCCTAATCCGTTGCTGTCATTTCTTCGACGTCGCTTGCATACCTACACTTGTTCCAACTTATATATTGATCTTCTCTTTCAAACAAATGAAAGCAGATAGAAATATATATATGCTTCTTCGTTTTGGTCGGCGACGACTAGGGCAAGTGACGCTCGCATAAGTCTTCTCTCTCTGACGTCGATCGTCTTAAAGAATTAATTAAGAACGGTTTAGTGCAAGTAATGCTAACTCCTCTTCTTCGATCATCAACGTCGTCGTCCAAAATGCCACTCAGAAGTCTCAGAACAATGGAAGCCCCCGGTAGCTCCTCTCACACACACGACAAAAAAAAAAAAAAAAAAAACACGCGCGTGCGAGCAATATATATATATATATATATATATATATATATATATATATATATATAGTCTTCCTTCCGTCAGGGTTTTCAACGACGAGAAGATCGTCACGGTTACTCTATGCCTGGAGATACGGCATTAATAAGATAAAAAATGTAGTGATTGTGAAGTAGAAACGAAGAAATTATCATAAAAAACTCCGAAAATGGGAGCTTCCATGTGCACGAAGGTGATTGTAATTGCCCAGTCCAGATGATCATAAATGCAGCTAGCTAGGTAGCCCCAGGTTTTCATTAAGCTAGATAGGGTATCAATTAAGCTTATTAATCCAGTTTAGAATTTAAAATTTTTCTCAGCGGTTCTGAATTAATTAATATGGGGAAAAAAGAAGATATACGTACAGTTTAGAAAGATATATAATTAATAACGTACCTTAATTTAATTCACTCATTTGAGTTAGTTTCTATCCTTGATATATAAAAGAATTACTCGACAACATAAAGGAAAAATTAAAATTTTAAGTCATTCTAATATAATTATTTACTTATCAGCTAATATACTCATGTTGATATTAGTTTATGAATTCTTCTATTTTTATCAATTTTCACAATAAAATAAGATAGATTTTGCATGCACCAAAATGTGAACGGCCCAAATTCGACGAGCCCAAAAATCCATCGATCCAACCATTGATCATCATGGGTAGGCTCTGTCGATTCCTAAAGTAATTCGTCATAGCCCATCATCAAATCCACTCATGATGTCGAGTCATCAACACAGTCGATGCCCCGGTCAGCAAGAAGTCATCGTGTTAGCAACCGTCAGTAGCCACGTCAAAAAGCCTCATCAACAGTTGAACAACCAAGTCTGGTCGTTGAGGGAGCTCCCGGTCTTCCTCCCCTCTCAAAAAAAGCAGCCAAAAGAGGATCGTGATGAGGCACAGAACATGCTACAAATAGCCAGAAACGTTCCATCGGAGAGGTTTGGAAAATTCTCTATCAAAGAAACGTTCTTAAGTGCAGAAGATCTCTCTCTCAAAAGGAAGGTCTGAAAAATCCTTCATCGAGAAGAACTTTCACGCATAGAGGTTCGAAAATTGGAGTTCAAAATTCCTTTAGTGAAGAGAAATCTTGTGTCGAGCCACACTCTCGTGCACAGACTCTTCCGAACCAAAGAAGTTCAGCAACTTGCAGTCTGTCGTTCAACAGTTCGATATGAGCAGCTCTACACGTTCGCCGGCAACATCACAAGTCGAGACACGCAGAACAGAAATACGTTCGCCCGACCGACCAAAGCCGTCACCATTCGTGCATTCTAGTTCCAGAACTCAAACTTCGACGTCCTCGCCAGAAGCTTAAACTTCACCAAATTTACACAGAGATCGAATCAGAGGAAGAATAGGAGATTGTACTCGCATTTTCCTGACTCTCGAACAAATTGTAACACAAAATTCTTTGTTATAAATCGAATTACTCTCTCGGTCGCGCCTCTTCGCGGACCAGCGGATTTTCGGTGAAACAGATTTGGCACGCCCGGTGGAACATTTTCTACCTCTCATCTCCTTCTCCGTTCAAAAAAAAAAAATGAAACCTCAGCCATGGCTACCAAAGCCAACAACGGCAACATTAACAACAATGACAACAAAGGCGAGCAAATTGCCAGTTCAAACTTTTCTTGTCCACGCCCTGCCGAGGGCGCAAGCTCGACCGCTGCAACAGGAGCTCGCGGACCAGCGGTTACTTCTCCGGCCAACATCCGTGCTCCATCTCCTCCACCAGCCAGTCGCCCAGTGACAAGGGCGTTGGCCAGAAGTTTGTCCACTGGAGAGGCTCCTCTCATGCTAGATGTTCGCCGTTCGAGTGTCGTCTACCAACCACAGGCTACCGCGGCCTCCACCAAAACGGTCGGCGCACCGTTCAGAATGATCCCGGCAGCAAATAGGCTGACCTGCCTGCCCGTCGACACCACACCACTGGCGCACAGTCTGGTGGTCAATCCAACTCAATCGCCACCCTCACGCAGGGACTCAATCGCCACCCTCACGCAGGGACTCAATCGCCACCCTCACGCAGGGACTCAATCGTGTCAACCATGGTCCGACAATATGGGCAACAAGGAGACAACCTCTTCCTCCGCAGCAGGAAGGAACCCAACATCAACTTCAGCCTTGCCTAGAACAACGGCAAGGGGCAAGTTGCCGATCGTGACGGTTTCTCACGATCTCCTGGCAGCATTGCCCGCTGCAGCTAACAGGTCACCCGTGTCTTCCCCACTCCGACAGACACCGACGGCCAGCGCGACAGCATGGTCGCCAATTAAGTCATCTCCACTTCATTTCGAGCCAACAACTTCTCCCTCAGCTCCAACCGACAGAGTAGCTGCAATGGCCACCTCGGCCAAAACAATTGAGGAGCAGCTTGCAGAAATGCAGGCTGCGTTAAAAGAACAAAGTGAGCAGTTGCGCATCAAAGATGCGCAACTCACAGCCTGCAACCTTCAAATTGCTAGGATACTAGAGCGATTGGAGAAGGGCACACCTAACACCAACTTCGGCGGTGTCTCTCAAGATGTCGTCCAGAATCAGGCGACCACAAGCGCCACGGCCGAACCTCATTAGGAGGAATCCGCTACCGACGAGCAGCGGCCAACGGCTCCTATGACCATTCAGAAGTCACAAAACGAAGAGAGGTCGAACTCCCTTACCCTCGACATGGTGACTGAACTCATCAACCGCGCCTTACGAAACGGCTCCAGCGAAAGCAAGTCGATGGCCTATCGAAAGCCATACACGCAGAGGATACCGAACATCCCCATGCCGTTCGGTTATCATCCGCCGAATTTCCAGTAATTTAATGGCGACGGCCACCCAAAGCAGCACGTCGCTCATTTCATCGAGACCTGAAACAACGCCGGCACATACGGTGACCTGTTGGTCAAGCAATTCGGCCGATCCTTGAAAGGCAATGCCTTCGATTGGTATATCGAATTGCCGCAAGAATCAGTCGATAGCTAGGAACAACTCGAGCGGGAGTTCCTCAGCCGGTTTTGCAGTACCCGGCGCATTGTGACTTTAGTCGAGATGGCCAACCTCAAACAAAAGGAAGGTGAAAAAGTGATCGACTACATTAACCGGTGGAGGAACCTGAGCCTCAATTTTAAAGAGAGCTCTAATTTATCCTTCGAAGCAGAAATCGAGATGTGTTTTCGAGGGATGCGGCGGGAGCTATTGTTCTACATTCAGACCAAGAAGCCAAAAGATTTTCAGAAGCTTGCGACAGAAGCTCACAACATGGAAACTCTCATCGAAGAAAGGGGGGAAGACGTCATACCAATAGCCGACCCGCACAAAAAAGGGAAGGCTACCACCCAAGACACAAAGGAGAAAACAAAAGGCTCCTTCACAACATATGCTTTTGAACCGATCAAAGTCGGAAGCAAAATAAAGATGAACTTCGCTCCACGGCCACCCACCGGGGGCACCTACCAAAAATCGTCGCTGGAGGAGAGGCAAGCAAAGACCTACCCCTTCGCCGACGCCGACGTTCCTCTCATGCTCGAGCAACTGCTCGAGAACAACTTGATCAAGTTGTCGGACATCAAAAGACCTGGCGACCTTGCGAGATCAAAGGACCGAAACTTCTGCAAGTATCACCGTCTGCTTGGTCACTCGACCGAGCAATGCTTCGTTTTAAAGGATCGAATCATAAATCTCACGGCGCAAGGCCGCATTACGATCGACGGAGCAGAACGAGCAACGTCGGCAAACATTGTTTTCGTCCAGGCCGAGCCAAATCGGCGAGCTCGGTCAAGCAAACAACAGGTCGTAAGGAAGGAGTACCGTTCAAAATCTGGTCCCTCCAACTGACCGCACAATCACACACAACCACCGGCTAAGGTTGCACCAAAACCGACACCCCGAGAAGCAGCTGTTGTCGACGCAGAGGGGTTGATCCTAGTCACCCGGCGAAAGAAGCCTGTTCGAGAACTCGAACCGACGTCAGCGACCACCAAAACAAAGGGAAAGCGACCAAACAAAAGAGCCGCGAAACTCCAAAAGAAGGCTCCTAAGACCCATGTCGAAGGAGCAGACAAAAGAAAAAGAAGACCCGTCACACTGGCGGAGTTCTTCTCGAAGGAATTCTTCGCGCCACCGTCGATGGTAACGACATGCTCAGCAACTCCTCCCAAACAGGCCAGACGGGAAGAAAAAGGCAAGTTGCCAATAGTCGAGTGTGACGACCTGACTCTTCCATGCAGAAAAGAGGAAGAGGTATCTTCATCGCAGCAAGTGTCTCAACCAGAAGAGGCACTCATCGTCTCCTGCCCACTATGCATTATGTTCCGAGAGAAGGATGCACAACGGGGGGCAAGAAACCATAACTAGTCGTTGTTCGTCTCTGGCTACATCAGAGACCACAAAATCAACTGCATTCTCATTGATTGTGCATCTGCAGTCAACTTTCTGCCGATTCACACAATGAAGAATGTCGGCCTCTCACCCGGCGACCTTTCTCCGAACTCTCTCCTCATCCAAGGCTTCAATCTAGAAGGCCAGAGGATGTTCGGCATGATATGCCTCAAACTGCACATCAGCAACAAAGTCGGTCACGATCAAAACAACAAACTTTGTGCCCGGCGGCCGAGCCGAGCACAATTCAAAGCTTCGCGACCAGCAACAAACCCGGTCGCGATCAAAACAAGTGTCCGGCGACCGAACTGAGCACAATTCAAAACTTCGCAACCAGCAACCAAGCCGGCCGCGATCAAAACATGTGCCCGGATATCGACCCGAGCACAATTCAAAGCTTCGCGACCAACAACAAAATCGGCCGCAATAAAAAAAAGTGTCTGGAGACCGAGCCGAGCACAATTCAAAGCTTCGCGACTAGCAACAAAGCCGGTCGCGATCAAAACAACAAACTTTGTGCCCGGTGACCGAGCCGAGCACAATTCAAAGCTTCACGACCAGCCACACAGCCGGCCGCGATCAAAACAAGTGCCCGGCGATCGAGCCAAGCACAATTCAAAGCTCCGCGACCAGCTACAAAGCCGGCCGCGATCAAAACCAGTGCCTGATGACCAAGCCGAGCACAACTCAAAGCCTCGCGACCAGCCATACTACCGACCGCGATCAAAACAAGTGTCCGGCGACCGAGCCGAGCACAATTCAAAACCTCGCGACCAGCCACACAGCCGGCCGCGATCAAAACAAGTGCCCGACGATCGAGCCGAGCACAATTCAAAGCTCCGCGACCAGCCACAAAGCCGGTCGCGATCAAAACCAGTGTCCGGCGACCGAGCCGAGCACAACTCAAAGCTTTGCGACCAGCCATACAGCCAGCCACGGTCAAACCAAGTGCCCGGCGACTGAGCCGAGCACAACTCAAAGCTTCACGACCAGTTAAATAGCCGACCGCGATCAAAATAGCAAAATTTGTGACCGGCGACCGAGCCGAGCGCAGTCCAAAGCTTCGTGAGCAGAAACAAAGTCGACCGCGATCAAAACCAATGACCGGCGACCGAGCCGAGCACAATCCAAAGCTCTGTGACCAGCCACACAGCTGGCCGCGATCAAAACAACTGCCTGACGACCAAGCCGAGAGCGGTTCAAAACTTCGCGACCAGAAACAAAGATGGATGCGACTAAACAGCACCCGGCGACCGAGCCAAGTGCGACCAAAATAGGAGCAATGCACTCGGTCACCAAACCGAACGCAGGAAAGAAGCTTCGCGACCGTCGACATAGCCGAACGCAACAAAAAAATCTGCGCCCGACGACCAAGCCGAACGCGACGAAGGAACCATCAAATGCAACACCCGGCAACTGAGCCGGGTGCCGTGCAGCGATCTTCTGCGACCGGCGATCGAGTCAGACGCAGCCAATCAGAGCCAGGTACGTAACTCTTCTCCTAACAAAAAAAAAAGAAGCCCGCGACAAAAGAAGTCGTCGCAAAAAAAAGCAAGCGACAAAAAGGAGTAATCGCCAAAAAAAAAATAGCATCGCGACAAAAAAGAAGGTCGCTGAAAAAAAGAAGCTGCGACAAAGAAGAGCAAAAAAAAAAAAAAAAAAAAAAAAAACTAAATGCTGCGACAAAAAGAAACAAACAAAAAACAAGAAAAAAAGAGCCGCGACAAAAAAGAAGCGGTCAAGAAGAAAAATAGGAAAAGGTCGACACATACTTGCTCCTCGGCAACTCTTGCCAGCCGCGACCTCAAAACAACTCGCACCCGGCGACCAATCCGACCCTGACCTCAGAACAACTTGCACCCGGCGACCGACCCGGCTGCGACCACAAGCAACTCGCACCCGACAATTCTAGCCGGGTGCGCCAGCACAGAAACTCAACCTCCCGGCGACCCAGCCGAGCTCAGACGAATCAAAATGTTGGCATCCGGCAACCAAAACAGAAGTTAAACCTCCCGGCGACCGAGCCGGCCAAAGTTAAAACGAAACTGCAGCACCCGGCGACCGAGCCGGATGCGACAACAGCACCCGGCGACCAAGCCAGATGCGACAGCATGGAGATCCAACATCCCAGCGACCTAGCCGGGGTCACACAAAGCAGAATTCAGCACCCGACGACCTAGCCGGGCTCTCTCGAAACAAACTGCCCGCGCCCGGTAACCAAGCCGGACGCGACCTACACTACCCGACAACTCTGGCCGGGTGCACCAGCACAAAAATTCCACCTCCGGCGACCAGCCGGGCTCACCCGAATCGAAATCTTGGCACCCGACGACCAAAACAGAAGTTTGATCTCCCGGCGACCAAGCCAACCAAAGTTAAACAAGAAAAATCAACATCCCGCGACCAAGATGGATGCAACCATACAACAATTCGCACCCGGCGACCGAGTCGAATGCGACCACAGCGCTTGGCGACCGAGCCGGATGCGACCATAGCGCTTGGCGACCAAGCCGAATCGCGCAGTAGACCTACACTCCCCTGGCGACAGAGCCGAACTCAAAAAAAAAAAAAAGAAGGAGAAGCCCCACGTCCCGGTGACCGAGCCGGACGCAGCCGAAATAAACTACAGCACCCGGCGACCGAGCCGGGTGCGACCAAAACAGAATCCAGCATTCGGGTACCGAGCCGGATGCGACCCAGATTAAACTCCTGCACATGGCGATAGAGCCAGGTGCACTTTTTGGACCAAACAGCGCACAAAAAGTTATCAGTTTGTCGCATTGACAAACTGACAGACACCAGGAGTGCGTAAAAGAGTCAATTCAAGAGAGATAAGAAAGAGATAAGAACACAGAGAGAATATGTGCAGAAAAAAAAATGAATGAGAAATCGTGGAAAAAAAAAGGGAGAGAAATCGTAAAAAAAAAAAAGAGACTGAGGGAGGAGTTCAAAAGGAGAGGAGAGAAAAAGAAGAAGAAAGAGGGAGGAAGAGAAGAAGAAGAAAGAGGGAGGAAGAGAAGAAGAAAGAAAAGAGAGTGGGGACCCCGACTGACTCGAATCCAGCCAGAGACGGCCAAGAAGATTTTCTTTATACAGTACCTTTAAATTCTGGTTCGCGGAGAAGTTCTTGCACAACCCGGGAAGATTGCAGAGTCAAATTGCAGGAACAGACAACCAAAGTCGCAGACAGTCTCTCAGACCTAAATCCGCAGCCAGACCTAAGCCGCAGACAGTCCTCTGGGTAGCAGTGGCAGGTAGTCTCCAATCCGCAGTCAGGTCACAAATAGCCTCCCAGAACCCAATTGCAAAGAGCCTCCCATAACCCAATCACAAAGAGCCTCCCAAAATACACAATCCCCCAATTTCAGTGACAACCAAATTCGTGGACCCGAAGTCGCAAACAAAGTCAGATCGCAGAAAGTACAAAATCGCAGGTTGTCTCCAATTCCCAGTCAAAATCGCAAATCCAAATCCTCATCCTGACAGAAAAGCCAAATTCGCAGGCTGACAAAAAATCCAAATTCACAGACAGAATGCTGGGTCGCAGTCGCAGCATGCCTCCCGAGCCAAAATCGCAGACTGGCAGATTCTTCCAAATTGCAGACTGCTGTTAAAGTCCTATTCGCAGACTGTCGTTAAAACCAAGTTCGCAAACAAGAGACAGAGCCAAAATTCACACCCAAAATTCACACCCAAACTTTAAATTGAATTACCCAAAATTCGCGGGAGAGTGGATTAGTGCTTCCCCCACTTAAGAAGGAGCCTACGGCGCAGAGGGTGGGACCCATGCTCCCTCACTTCAAATCTCCTGTGACCTGCGCAGAAGCCAAATCGTCGACAGGGAGAGTCTCCCGCTTCGTTGTGGAAATCAGTTCAGCCAGATTGGGCCCCACCACACCCTCTCCTGCGTGAATCCTCCTCTTGGCGCGCCAATTTAGTTCGCAGAAGGAGCTCCAATCCATAAAAAAAAAAAAAAAAAACCAGCTCAACTCGAATTCAGCCTCTCAAGCTTCATTCGGGTACGCACTCTTTCCTCGGTGCGATGACTCTCGCTCCAATCTGCAACATCTATCTTCGGCGCAACACCCAGAATCATCGAAACATGTTGAAGTCATCAAAACTCATCGCAACTACTATCTCTGAAGTACCAAAGCTACATTCGACCACAGTGACAACCTCAATTTCAACTCGTCGTTGATGCTCAAGTACACTATCTCTCTATACCGTACATCTGTACGTGTACAAAAAAAAAAATTGAAAAAAGCAAATAGCTCTAAAACAGCAAGAGAGCAAAAAAAAAAGAAAAAAGAAAAAAAATATATACATACAAGTGTACAAAAATATACATTGTCCTAAAAAGCAAGATGACAGAAATGCATACGTACACAAAAGATAAACGATCCTAAAAGAGTAAGAGGATCAAAAAAAAAAAAAAAAGGGAAAAGTGTGTGTGTGTGTGTGTGTGTGTGTGTGTGTGTGTGTGTGTGTTGTGTTTGTTCTTCTTCATATTCGAAACTTGATCGTTTTCTCCAAAACGGTCAAGTCTCAAAGGGCGCAATCTGTATGAACCAAAATGTGAATGACCCAAATTCGACGAGCCCAGAAATCCATCGATCCAGCCATCGATCGTCGTGGGTAGGCTCTGTCGATTCTTAAAGTAATTCGTCACAGCCCATCGTCAAATCCACTCATCTTGCCGAGTCATCAACACAGTCGACGCCCCAATCAGCAAGAAGCCGTCGCGTCAACAACCGCCAACAGCCACGTCAAAAAGCCTCATCAACAGTTGAACGACCAAGTCTGGTCGTTAATCGAGGAAGCTCTCGATCTTCCTCCCCTCTCAAAAAAGGCAGCCAAAAGGGGATTGTGATCCCCCTTTCAAGCATCAACCTCAACAACTGCACATAACAGGCTACAAATAGCCAGAAACGTTCCATCGCAGAGGTTCAGAAAATTCTCTGTCAAAGAAACGTTCTTAAGTGCAGAAGCTCTCCCTCTCAAAAGGAAGGTCTGAAAACTCCTTCATGGAGAAGAACTTTCACGTACAGAGGTTTGAAAATTGGAGTTTGAAATTCCTTTTGTGAAGAGAAATCTTATGTCGAGGCACACTCTCGCGCACAGACTCTTCAGAACCAAAGAAGTTCAGCAACTTGCAGTCCGTCATTCAATAGTTCGACCGGAACAGCTCTACACGTTCGTCGGCAACGTCACAAGTCGAGACACGCGGAACACAAATACTTCCGCCCGACTGACCAAAGACGTCACCGTTCGTGCACTCTCGTTCCATAACTCAAACTTCGACGTCCTCGCCAGAAGCTTAAACTTCACCAAATTCACACGGAGATCGAATCAGAGGAAGAATAGGAGATTGTACTCGCATTTTCCTGACTCTCGAACAAATTGTAACACAAAATTGTCTGTTATAAATCGAATTACTCTCTCAGTCGCGCCTCTTCGCGGACCGACGGATTTTCGGTGAAACAAATGTTAAAAAAAATTTTTGCATCGGCTCGGGTTTGCGAGGAACCCAACCCGACCCGAAAATACCAGGTTTAGTTTCCCAAATGCCAACGATGGGTCAGGTTTGGGTTTTGGAATACAAACCATTTGGGTTTACATTCACAGAGAGAAAAAAAAAAAAAAAAAAAAATCTCGAACCCTGTTGAGCGGTTATATTATTATATTAATTTTTTTATTTAAATATTTTTATAAAAAATTTCTGTTATTTTTTCTGATTTTTATTAAAACCTGAAAAGGGGTGGCGTCACTTCCTTATGAGCCGACTTGATTACGTTTAGGGAATCTCCTTCAATAACGTCCATTTGGTGGGTATATAATATCTCGGGCCAAGTTTGAATTTTCAAAAACCCGACCCAAACCGGAGCCGGCCGAACAAGATGACACAAGCTACCAAGTTATATATATATATATATATATGGATGAGTTATGTGAATTTTGTTCCAAAATATTATATATTGCATGAATCATGTGAACATAGAGTATTAAATATTCTAGCTTAATTAATTATATATGTCTCCACATTACGCGTGGTTCAATTAGTCAAATGGAGTGTCTGGCAGGTTCCAATTAACATTTCATTAACATGGTATGGAAATGGTGCTTTGGAACTGCTCTAATTGCGGCCTATTGTCATTTTCACCCTACCAAAATTATAACATCAAAATCAGTGACAATATATTTTGATGCTGAAACAAACAATTAATAGAGTAAAACCAATTAAGGGTCCCCACTCCCATCGCCATCTAATCCTCCGAAATTTAAATAAATCCACTCTAAAGGATTTCTTTTAATATATAATTTCTTAACGGGGCAATTTTCAAAGAAAGATGACATGCTACCAATTAGGTTTTATTTAATTAAGGGATTAGTTGATCTCCTGTGAAATTCTCCCTTTCAAATATTGGATCCATATTTTGATGGGCTAGTTTGACACATATATATACCAAAAGACCATGCATCCACCATATGTGTAAGACACGGATCGACCTTGTGTTATTATTTAAAAAAAAAAAAAAAAAAAAAAATCACTTTCTGCATGGGGGTGGGGGAAAGCACGATGAATGAAAATGTCATCTTCTTCTAGAGAAAAAAAGTAAAAGAAGAAAAAGTAGACATCACCGAAAATTCTTTTCCCATTTCGGCAGAATAAAATAAGTGAAAATGTTTTTGTCTATCGCTTTCCTACTCAAATCTCACCACAAATAGGGGCAGAACTTTGGGGCTTTTGGTGACATAAGACTTTGGGGGTATTATTATATATTTTTCATATATATATATATATATATGATCTCAACAGAATCTCCATCCACATAACTGAGTTTCTAATTTTTATAACTCCAACATATTAAAATGTTTTATGGAGGGAAGGTGGCCGGAGTAGTTGAGTGGAAGAAATGCTTTGTAGAATAGACGTACGTGGATGAATGTTACGTATGACACGTGCAGGGCTTCATTTTTTGATAGCTAGCCTTGTTGTTTAATTAGGTTTTATCTTGGGGAGACATATATATATATATATATATATATATATATCAGATCTACTTCATTAATTATAAGCACTTAATGAGAAGAAAAATAAGTATATAGAGATAGTCTTTTTTTAAAATTACATAACTATCAAAACATCAATTTGAAGATGTGAATCGAAATGTAGGAATGAAGAATTTTATGTAATTACATGGGACACTGATTATGTAGAGAGCCTACACAAAAGTCATTCATATGTAGGGTTGGGCATCAGGTGGGATTGGTCAAGGAATTTGGTGACCCGACCTAACCCAAAAAATCCTGGTTAGGATTTTTAAATCCAACCCGTAGGTCGGGTTTGGGTTTAATCTCGGCCTAGAACATAACCCGTGGTCTTTTATAATTTTTTAAACTTTTTATTTTATTAAGTTATTAAGTGTAGGCGTCAAAATTCGATAAGTCCACACAACGACCCACCCAATAAACCATCCAAAATTTTATTTCGTGTACGCTATGGACTCTCCAACAGTCCATTCATCAACTTCACCAAGACAGCCCACCGCGGGTCCAAAGTCCAGCCAAATTGATTTATCAAATCGATCGACAGACAGCAGAAATCAGAGCCACGCCAAGCTCCTCAAGCCGCTCAGCAGCCAACTCGAAAAGTCAAGCCAAGCCAAGAGGAATTCCCATATCGACTAAGTCTGGTCGATCCCTCAAGGAAAGGAAAAAGGAAAGTTCCCTCTCCTCCTCTTACTGATCGAAGGAGGAAAACCAGGGAGTTCCCCCAACCTCCTCTCACTCCAACTGAAGCATAAAAGCTCAACCGAGATCCTCTTTCTGAGGATCAAGCTTCAACCAACAAACCCAAGCACTGGCTATAAAAAGCCAGAGACAGAACGCCCAAAGAGGGTGGGGAAAAAAAGGAGTTCAGATCAAGGAGTTCAGAAAATCTCTCAGAGAAGCTTTCACGCCAGCAACTTCGCCAACTGGAGGTTCGTCGATCGCACTCAGTTCATCGGTAAACTCCACACGACCACCGGAAACGTCAACAAGCTGATTACATGAAATACAAATACTTCCGTCCAGCCGACTAAATCCACCAAAAGCTCGTGTCTCCTTTTCCTCGAGTTTGTGAATCGTCGTCGAATCTTCAAGAGGCCTGAATCTTGCCCACACCGATCGAGAATTTTCTCTCTCGCACAACAGAAGCATTCTTGATCAGAGAAATTCTTTTGCCCAAGGAGTTGGAAATCAAGCAGTCGGACATCCAGAGGTTTAGAGATTTTCACTCTCGATCCCGAAGTTTGCGAATTCTCAAATTCATCGGAGCACACGCAGTCTGCCGAAGAAGCTCTACTCGTTTTCGGTGACGTCAACACGCCGAATATACGGAACACAACCAATTCCGTTCGGCCGACTATACCCGTCATCGTTCGTGCACACTCACTTGGAGACTCAAAGTTCTCTGTCGAACCACAGAAGACATTGACTTCGTTGCCAACTACATCGGAGGTCGAATAAGAGGAAAGCTAGGAGATCGCACCCGCAAAATTTTCCAAATTCTCAAACTCAATTGTAAATTTCTCTGTATTTTAGTCGAATTAATCAATCGGTCGCGCCTTTCCGCGGACCAGAGGTTTTTTGCTAAAACATTAAAAAAAAAATAGTCTAAATAATCTAGGTTTTGTTGGGTTTGGAGGTGTCCGGGTTTAAGTTTGTAAAAGGAGAATTGAAGTCGGGTTTGAGTTTAGTAGGTTAAATTTAAAACCCATTTAGGATCTTATAGAGATGTTATACCCAGTGTTTTAAAAACCAAACTGGCCGGTTCAACTTGGTTGAATCAGAATCTCAGTTTGGTTTTTATTGACTCGGACCAGTTCACAGTAACCAGCCAGCATTAATGTTGCATTTTTTCTTATAGAAATATTAAATATATGTACAGTATAGTGTATAGTTTAACTGGGTTCAACCAAAACTAGACATAATGTCGGTAGGCTGGCCAGTTCGGTTTTTAAAACATTGGTTATACCAAATGTTTGTAATAAATTTTCATTATACAAATGATAATAAGAGATTCTTAAGAGACTTCTTATTAACTTTTGCTATTCATTTTATGATAGACTTTAAGACTCGACTTAACCTATAGAACACCAAAGTCTCCTATTTTTTTTTTTTTTTAAATATCAACCAATTTTTAAGAGTACATAAGGTGACACTTTTGAAATAACTAGTGGGGCACAAAACCTTATATACCAATTGAATAATTACCAATATTCCTCTTCACTAATTAACTAGAAAAAGCCCTAGAGAGAGGTCGGAGGGGAAACATCCCACCACATATATACCCGTGCTTTCAGTGTAAACTCTTTTAAAAAATTAAAGGAAATAGCGGAATCCGAAGACCTGGAAATCAGCAAATCAAAGCTACTTGCACATACATACAAATCTTAGTATATAATACTTTATGGCTTGTGCGGGCAAAGAGGAACATGCCACCCAATACTCACACAGTCACATATATAGTCACACCCGCGGCCCTTCCATAAAATATATATTCTGTTAAAAAAGAAAATTTTTTTAGAAAACCACCTAATATTTATATAAATTTTTTAATTAATTTTAAAAAGGCAGAAGAAAGAAAAAGTAAGCAGAAAAAGCCAAAGTGGGGCTTCAATTTCCAACCTTTTCCATTGAATAAGCGAGTGGGTCCTATGATTGGTGGGAGTGGGGCCGTGTGTTTCATTGGGACCCACGTCGGGAATCTTCTTTCTTTCTTTTCTTTCATTCCATTTTTTTTCTCTTTTTATTTTTTGCCCTTTTTCCGCACGTATGCATGCATGTGCAGCGGAGGCGAAAACCAAAAAAGAGGAGTCTTTTCTTCGCTTTTGTGTTTTTGAAACGTTAATGGAGGGTTTGAGTGGGCCCCTTCGTGGGGACTCCCGAGCTGCCGCTGCTGGCTGTTTTTTTGGTTTTTTCGATGGGGGAAAAAGGACGCGCGCATTGGGATCCAATCATGCGCACGGTTTTTTAGGGGGAGGAAAGGAGGGGTGGGGGACCCTACGGAGTCGGAGAGTCGAGGCCCGGCGGCTTTTCACTCTCTCTCTCTCTCTCTCTCTAGATACTTTTTTAATATTTTTGCTTTGCTTTTTAACGGGAGTGTGAGTGTTAGGACGCTGTCAAAATGGTTCCTTAAAAGGGAACGATTGTTGTTTTCAAATTAAAAATAATTTTAAAATTTTAAAGAAAAATATCTCTTTAACCCCTTTCTCCTCGTGTTATGTTCAAGTGTGAAAATATATAATTATATATATATATATATATAGGATAGTCTACATTTATTAAAAATATCCATTATTTCTTCTATAAAATTTTGAGTGTGAAGCTTTTAATTGATGTAATTTAATTATTTTTAGTTTAGATATTTTAATTTTTAGTTTAGTTTTTTAAGCTTTTAAGAGTCTTAACTAATTTTCTGTCCGAAAAATCTGAAAATTGTGCTTGGTTATGTTTGTTTCATAATATCAATTCTATGTCTACACACTCACTTCTCACGGGCACTCTTTAGAACAATAATATTTATTTAATACGCCGCCCTGACTTGGCAAGGATGACCTTATTATGCCATAAATCATCGTAACCGTTTTGAGAGCGTCTCCCTCCTTCTCTCTAATCCCTAATCTAAGTAATTATCTTCCGAATTTGAGGTAGGGAGTTCCTTTGACGTTATGACCTATATATTATTTAATATCAATGATGAGTTATTTATATTTACTGTTTGAGAGTGATGAATTTTAATGGGGTAGTTTCAGGGTGTCATATTAATTGCCATTTAAACAAGAAAAAGTGTAGTGCGAGAATAATGCAGTTGGCCTCCACATGATATTAATTATTAATCAACTAATGAGACGTCCAGTCCAAAGGGAATTAATTTCTTTAATTGTTGGAGATGATTTTAATTGGAATAAGAGAAGTTAATGATTTTAATTATTTGAAATTATTACTTCCGAACATCAGAGAAATTTCCCACTGCCAATCGCCAGACTCGCCACTCTCGCCACTCTCAGCTTCATCTTCTTTCCTCAAATCCCTCTCCTCTCCTCTTCCGCTTTCGGAAATCTCTCTCCGTCCGGTTTTCTTTTCAGGTCTGTGGACACAGGCTCTGAAAGAAAATTTCTTTTGTACAAGAGAAAAAGGGTGCATGATCATGAAAAGCTACATACATTCCCCCCATTTTACAAAAAAATTCTTCTTCTTCTTCTTCCCCTGGGGTTTGTTTCTTCCCACGTTTCTGTGCAGTTTTTTTCTTTTTCCATATGGTCAGTTCCATGGCTCACCGCAGTACCACGGAAGACTGGGGGCTTGCTCGTCGGAGAAGAGATTGCAAGATTCCTCCGCCGAGTTGAGGAAATTGTGCTCTTCCATCCTCAGGAACTGGTGGAACCCTTTGTGGGCATTCCAGGGGATCCTGGTTTCTGGGAAGTCGAGACAGTTTATGGAAGACGTGGACGAAGAAGATCCGGCATCGAAGGAGAGGGAGGAAGAGATCAACATCGTCGTCTGGGGAACAGACCCGTTGGGTGAAACTGGGCGCTGATCGGGACTGTTGTCGTCGAGAACAGCGCTCGAATCGCTGTCCTCGTTCAGTACTACTGCTGTTTTACTTTCGTAATTAGAAGAAGAAGCCTTGTTTTCAGATTCCGAAACGAGGGCCTCTCCTTCCTGACCTCTATCTTGGCTCATTTCCTCTTTGATCATCGAACCATGATCCGTTTCTTCGTTTTTCTCCTTCAGCTTCGATTTGACCTCCTGCAATTCGGCCAATAGAGCCTCTTTGTCATGTTGAAGGGCAGTGAAATTGTGCTTGAGGGAATCGTAATTCGCCTTTAAGAGGCTGTAATCCTTCTCCAATTGCTTGGTTTTCCAGCGGGCTCGGCGATTCTGGAACCACACCGCAACCTGACGGGGCTGTAGCCCGAGTTCTTGGGCGAGTTTGATCTTTCTCTCCGGTTCGAGTTTGTTCTCCACTTCGAAGTTTTTCTCCAGGGCTTTCACTTGATCGACGCTTAACCGCCGTTTCTTCTCCGAGATCTGCCCCGATTCCTCCACGGAGTCGTCCTCGTTCAATCCGTCCAGGAGGGATTGGAATCCTCTGTCGTAAACATTTCCGCCGGTGCCGTTGTTCCCCAGAGAAACCTTCTCATCTGGGAAAAGAACAAAAAAAAAAAAAAAAAACAAGGAGAATCAGTACTATTACAGATCAACGATCAATCAATCAAGAATATCCTAATTATTACTCCCTGTTGCCCGATGATGAACATACGCAGTACAGCACAATTAATAAGATCGATCGAGAGCAGAAAAAAAAACGAAGATAATAAGAGACCCAGAAGCGGAAGCACTCTAATGCAGAAAAAGGAACCCGATCTAATGAAAAAACAAGACGAGGAAACAAAAGCACCAGTACTCGAAAACTCAATTTTACCTGCAGAAGGGCAGATTGAGATCACTCCCCCAAGCGAATCAGAGCTAGCCAACCTCTTCATGACTGACGACAAAAAAAAAAAAAAAAAAGGAAAAATGAAGCGAATCTGTGTTCCTTCTCCACCGGTAGCTCAAGGCTTAGTTTCGGAGCAACTGCAGCCGCAAAGAAGCAGCTGTTTCGCCACTTGGAAGATCAAGTAGTAGTAGTAGTAGTAGTAGTAGTAGTGAAGGTCCTCCTCATCAAGGCAATCTACTATCATACTGACAGGAAGAATGAAACAACCAAAGAGGTATGGAAAGAAAGCCTCTGAACTTGACAGAGCCTCCCTCCGTTCCCCCACCTTTCTCCTTTATGATCCCCAGTATTATTCCATCTCCTTCTCCTTCAAGGCCCATCATTCAACACCACTCCCCCTTTCTACAGAGATGAAGACAAACCCAGAATAAAGATTATAACCCCGCCCTCCCCGCCTCCTCTTCTATCTCATCATTACACTATGATCGATCTATCAATCAAGCAAAAATCGAAATCGAAATCGAAAGACGCTGATGAGTGAACTAAGCAAAGGGAGAGGAAGAGAGAAAGAGGAACGAAGAGAGTAGAAGATGGTGAGTCTGAAGGTTCGTCCAAGGACCCGGAGGCGCCACAATCCCTCGCTGTATAAATAAAAGGCCGAGATGGGTTAGACGGAGGTCAGAAACTGACCACAGTTACGGGGGGGGGAGGGGGTCGGCCGGTTGGGGAGCAAATGAAATGAAGCTGAAATGAGGACCAAATTTTTTCAATTCCGAAATGCAAAAACGCGGTGACCGGGAGTCGCCGGTTTTCGACCGTTTCGGGGGAGATATTTCTCGGGATCGGTGAACGATTTATAAAACCCAATAAAATATACGGAATTTTCGGTTTCTTATATTATTTAAAGATCTTAATTCTTAAATATCGGTTATCACTTGCTTAAAATATTTGGCTCCGTGAGCCAGCCGCGAAAGAAGAAAGAAAAAAAAAAAAAAAAAAAAAAAAAAAATGCGGGAAAAAAGAGGAATGTACGGAAGTGGATAGTGGAGCCGATGGGAGCCGCGCCGACGAGATTCGGCTGTTGTCAGCAGATAGTGTGGTGCCAACGGCGTGGGGTTGGAGACACGGGACAGACAGACTACAGAAAGGGAGAGAAAGAGAGAGAGAGAGAGAGAGAGAGAGAGAGAGAGAGAGGTGGTGTTTTCGTAATTTTTCCTTTGATCGGGCTTCTTCTAGTTGTAGCCTTGTTAGAGGCCTAGGACAGTAGGGATGTCCATTATGCTCGCCTATATCAAGATTTACAAAAATGTAGGTTAGAAAGAGGAATCTGCCCATTCTTTACTAATTAATCTTGATTATTATCAAACAAAATTAAAAATATCCAAATTCAACTTGATTTTTACTTTTCCCTTTTACCTTCTAATTTTTATTATTTTAATTTATCTATAAACTTTTTAAATCTAACACTAATGTATAATATCTAACCCGATTGAACGCCACTCCAGTTCACCATAATATTCAATGTTCGAACCAAAACCGGACATATATACTACGGGTCGCCCAATTTTTTTAAATAATAATTTCATGATATAATTAGAGTGACATTAAAAATTTATAGAATAGGAAGTAAAAATTGAAAGAGATGCATGTGGCGGTTTGCGGTAGTGGCGCAATCAGGTTCCGAGTTCCACCTTGGCGGGCGGGTGAGGTCAAAGAAGGCCATCCCTCGATACCTGACCACCGCTCGTGGACCACAACTCAACAGTCGTTACACCCTGACCGCACCGCTTCCTTTGTCTTCCTATTCTATTTCCAAACATTGGTTTGGGTATGCCCTAAAAATTATATTTCTATTTTTTTTTTAGTAGAAATGCCACTGTCCAATATCCATAGTTAAAATAAATATTAAACAAGAACCCAATTCTATTTTAGAAAAAAAACAATTAAAGTCATTTATTACCATATTAAAATGATTTTATTTATGCTTTTATACTTTTGGTATTCCGTGTGCGCATGAAGGGGGTGTCCCCCCCCCCCCGCCTTTAAAAGACAGAACTCTAAAGTTTGGGTTGAGGCCTAGAGGTAGGTTGACCCCCCGAGGGGTGGAGGGATGCCAGATGCCACCGGCAAAGAAGCACGGTACCGCGTACACTGCTCTGGGACACACTATCCGGCCGGGGACCACGCCCCCGCCATCCACGTAGGTCCGTAGCCCACACTACCCCTTCCGCGGCCGCGGGTTTCGCCAAAGAAGTATGCTACAGAGTAAAGCCGTGCCGTACCATCCCGAAACAGTGGTCCCCTTTCGTTATCAGACCCGCCGAGATCGTGACCGCTCCCTCGTGGGACCGGCACAGGATGATTAAAGTGCCAGGATGCATTGATCATCTTACACGTGTAGTTGTAATTTGGGAGTACTCTGGTCCATGGACCGTTCTGTCCTACTTACACGAGTAGTGGGCTCATTGGGCTGGGGGTTTCGACTCGCACGGAAACCATTATAACCATTAATGCTGATCTTGGTTTAATTAAAGTGGGTCGTTACCCTCAATCGTTATAATAATTATCTCACGACCTTTGTTATGAAAACAGGACACGGTCGATGAATCGGTTTTTAAAACACAGATGTTATTATATTAAATTAATCTTTTATGGATCAATGTTTTAAAAATTGAACCGGCCATCCAACCCGCCCGCGTGGTTTTGGTTTAACCCCGTTAGACCGGATTGGCCCGTTGAATATTATACACTATGTGTTACATATATGCAAATATAATGCTGGTTACAGTGAATTGGGCTGAGTCAATAATAATCGAATTGGCCTCCGATTCTGGTTCAAACGGGTCGGACCGGCTCCATTTTGGTTTTTAAAACACTGCTTTTACCCAACTTAATAGAAAAAACAGTGAAAAAATTCATGTGTTAATAACATGATAAGTTGATATTGATGACTACTTAAAATGTAAATGTAAACAGGGGTGCAAAAGGTGGCGGTCAGAGGGCATTAGGGAGGTCCCACATCTGTGGCAATGGAGGCGTACGGTTAAGATGAAAGGATAGAAAGTCAGAAAAGAAAGGAAGATTGATGATGCGTTGTCTTTATCAACGTCGGAAAGTGACGCAGGTGTAATCCAGTCACAGCTCTTCCACGTACACATTAATACGATGGTGGGACCTTCTCCGACAACGCTGGGCCTTAGCCACACGTGCGCTATTAAAATTTATTTTCTTTTTTATTGTATTAAAATCGTAAATTTCATCTGAATGACGTTATCAACGCTTGTGACTCATACGAGTACGCACGGGTCGGGTTAGAACTCGCGTACAACTCGATTTAACCTAACATATATAGGGATGACAAGTGTTCCGTTAACGGGGAACCGCACCGAGCCGACCCTCTTAAAGCGGGTTCAGGTTTGTATTATTTCCCCATTGGGCGGGTTTGGTATTTTGGAGCAAAACCTATCACTGGTTCTGGGGGCGGGTTTCGCCCCAAAATCCCGACCCGACCTGCTTAATATTTATTAAAAAATAAAATATTAAAAGGTAAATATATAATAAAAAATATATTTATAAATTTTATATTTAAAAAATATTTAAGTTAAGTATTTATATGTTTATAGATTTATAATATTATTTTCAAAATTTTTTATATTTTATATTTTTAATATTAAATATATCATAATGGGTCGGTCGGCCTGGGCGGGCGGGCGGGCGGGGGGGTTTCACGGGTTGGGGGTTTTCGAGGGGACGGGTTCCCCAAAATTTCACGGGGCGGGGACGGGTTTCCCCAGAATTTCACGGTGCGGGGACGGGTTTCCAAAAACCCACCCCGTTGCCACCCCTATATATGTAGCACGAAAATCCTTCGGTCCGTGAATGCGGAGCGTCTGATTGATTAAATTGACAAGATTATAAAGAAATTTATAATTTGATATTTACGAATTAGAAAATTGTGGGGATGCGATCTCTTAACCTTCCTCTGATTCGATCTCCGTGTGTGTTTTTGCGAAGTTATTGCTTCCTACAAGTTGCGATAGAGCTGCGAGTCTCTGAGTGAGTGTGCACAAAAGATGATAGTTGTAGTCGGCTGGACGAGACTATTTGTTTTCCGTGTGTTTTCAGCATTGTTGATGTCATCGGTGAATGTACAACGTGCTTATGGACAAACTGCTTGAGCTTCGACGAACTTGAGGGTTGAACGAGTGAACTTCTTGATCGAGAATGTCTCTGTTTTTTCTAAGAGAATGATTTTTGACCCATTTTGGTGTAGTACTTCTGGCTTTTTGTAGCCGGTCGAGTGCTGTTTGTAGGAGGTCGATCCCAGAAAAGAGGAGGTGGATCCTATTTTGCTGGTAGAGTGAGAAGAGAGAAGAACACTGTGATGCTTCCTCCTTTCTCTCTGTCAATCCTCATAACGAGAAGGTTGATGAAGACTTTTGCTATTTGAGGCTCCTCTGTTGGGCAACAGCTAGACTTGGCCAATCAGAGTCTGAGGTGTCTTGAAGCTTGGTTGGCTGCCAGGTAGTTATGGTGAGGAAGTGGTTGTGACATATCGACCACTTCGGGCGTGACCGATGATGTGGCAGTGATGCGGCTGATGATGTGGTAGTGACGCAGCTGACGATTTCGGCAGTTACGCGACTGATGATGTAGCGGTGATGCAGTCGATGTTGTGGCGATGACGCAGATCAGCAACTGGGCTACTAATAGGCGGCCCCAAAAATTGATGGACAACCTCGTGATGAGTTTGTGATGGTCGACCGATGCACTAATGGGCGACTAGGCTCATTGTAGATGGGCCAACCACATTTTGGCGTCTACAATATCAAAGATTAATTTAGACCTATTTCTTGAAATTTTAATTAAGTACCCGACCAGACTAGTGTTTTTAAAACCGAATCGAATCCCGATCGAACCAGAATCATTAGTTAGTCTGGTTCTTATTATCTCATGCCAGTTCACCGTAATCAACATTATTTTTATCTTTATTTTTATAGAAATCAGTGTTTTAAAAAACCGAACCAAATCAGTTGGTTCAACCTGGAGGCCAATCCAGTTCTTATTGACTCGACCGAGTTCACTATAATCAGCATTGCTTATATTTTTTTCATATAAAAATATTGAAAAAATATAAAATATAGAGTATAATATTTAATAGTTGAACCATTGGTCAACCCAATCCAACCAGGTTAGATCAAAACCAAAGATACTATCGGTTTGACGGTCGGTTCAGTTTTTAAAACATTAATAAATATATTAAATATATATAAAATACAGAGTATAATTTTCAATGGTTGAGTTGAACTATTTGTCTAATTCGGTCTAGCCAGGTTCAACCAAAATATTATATAAAGTTTTATAAATTTATCTTGTTCATATAAATTAACTAAAATACCCTTGTTTTCAGTCTCACTGGAATTCATTAACTCTTTAACTTAACCCAAATTTAAAGCTATACCAACAAGTTATTATGTTTGTTTCACCGAAAATCCGCCGGTCCCCGAAGGGGTGCGACCGAGAGAATAAATCGATTTACGATAGAATATGTGTTACAACTTTGTTTTAGAATATCAGGAATGCGAGTACAATCTCCTAGTCTTCCTCTAATTCGAACTCTGTGTAAATTGATGAAGTTTCGGCTTCTGGCGAGTCGATGTCAAAATTCAAGTTTTGGAGCGAGTGTGCACGAACGATGACGGTTTCGTCGGTTGGACGGAAGTGTTTGTGTTCTGCGTGTATCGACTTGTTGACGTTGTTGTCGAACGTGTAGAGCTGCTCCGGTCGAACTGGTGAATTTCGACAAACTGCGAGTTGCTTAGCTTATTCGGCTCGAAAGAGTTTCTGTGCATAAGAGCGTTTCTCGACGAAGGATTTTTGAACCCCTTTGACAGAATGTTTCTGGCTATTTGTAGCCGGTTCTGTCCTGTAGTTGGGGGTCTTTCCTTAGAATGGGGATCACAATCCCCTTTCTGCTGCTTATGTTGAGATAGGAGGAGGACTTGGGTGCTCCTCTGTTGGATCCATCGATTGAGGATCGTCGGTGTTTTTCTCGGCTTCTACGGTTGGCGACTAGGCTTGGTCGTTTAACTGTTGAAGTGGTTGGCAGCTGAGTGGTGCTGACTGGAGGGACGATTGTACTGATGACGCGGCGAGACGAATGGGTCCGGCGATGGGCTGCGTGAAGTGACTTTGAGAATCGGTGGAGCCTACTCACAACGACAGACTGGTGGGCGTTTGGGCTCACCGTATTTGGGCCGATCACATTTTGGTGAGTACAGATTGCCCCTTTCGAGAATTGATCGTTCGGAGAGAACAAGCAAGTTTCGAATGTGAAACACACACACACACGCACGCACGCGATGCATTTTTTTTGGACCCTCTTACTCTTTTAGGGTCATTTATCTTTTCGTGTACGTATCTTTTTCTGTCCTCTTACTCTGTTAGGACAATGTATATTTTTTGTCTGTACACTTTTATCTTGTATATATATTTTTTTCTTTCATTTTATTTCTTTTCATTTTTTTGGCCCTTTTGCTGTTTTAGGGCTGTTTGCTTTTTTTATTTTCTCTTTTTTTGTATACGCATACATATATGGTATATGTACGGTATGCAGAGAGACGATGAGTACCTGAGCAGAAGTGTTGTTTAGGTTTGAGTAACGACGTTGAGTTGAAGTCGACTGAGCGAAGTCATGGTCTGCTTTAATGCTATAGCCGAATGCTGCTTTGACGGAATTGGCCGCGTGCCAGCGGGAAGAGTAGACTCAGTGATATGATCGTCACGGCAGGAGGAGGGCACAAACTAGAGTAAAATGTGGTAGGCCTCACTCTAGTTTGGCTGACCTCTCGGCGAGATGGGAGAATTTCTTTAACGAATTGTGCCTCGGAGACAACCGGTCAATTGGCCGACCCTTCTTGCAATCGCGATGAATTTTGATGGCTTCGGCAGGTTTCGGAAAAATATGTCATGAACCGAAGTGAAGCGTAACTGCTCCGCTTTGGCTTGATTGCATTTTGCGACCAGACGACCCGTTTCTTGTCGAACTTCAGATTGAAAGAAGGAGGTAGATGGAGTGGAGCAATAGGCAGAACGAAGCCGGTCACGCCGGAGAGGAGTGCAGCTTCGGCGACCTGGTCGTTGAGTCAAGGAAGAAGCACCCGTTTCGACGAATTTCAGCCAACTCGGTTCTGGCGACACACCTTTCACGCTGTGTTGAGGGATTGGCGCAGTGGGTCCCACTCAGACTAATTTGGTGCCGCCTTTGCCCACGATTGGGATCCCTCCAATTTGCGCATGAGACTACCTTTTAAGAGGGGAAGATACCAATCCACCTCCTACGAATTTAGGAGAATCTGGTTGACTTCTTTGAATACTGTGTCTTCTTCTTCTGGGCGTGCTCTGCAATTGAAGGGTTCTATGAGTGACTGCGACCTGCTGCCTGCGACTTGCGTGTCTACAACTTTCATGTCTTGGCTCTTCTACGCGTGAACTTGCCTTGAGTTCGTGTCCTCCGCTTTACAATCCTCTTCGAGTTCCGACTCACATTACAAAACTCTCTGCGGATTATAATTTAAAGGTACTGTATAAAATTTTTCCTCTCCCGGCAGTCTCTGACTGAATTTTAGTCTGCCGTTGCCCACTCTATTTTTTTTTTTCTTCTTCCCTTCCTCCCTCTTTCTTCTTCTTTTTCTCTCCTCTCATTTTCGACTCCTCCTTCACTCTCTCTATCACGATGTTTTTTTTCTTTCTCTATTTTTTTTTAATTCTCTCTCTTTTTTTTGTGTACTCCATGTGTTTGTCAGTTTGTCAGTGTGACAGACTGACGGCTCTCACAGCGTCGTCTGGCCCGAAAGTCAGATGTAATGACGTTGTGTCGCACCTGGCTCGGTCACCATGTGCTGAAATTCAGTTTCGGTCGCATCCGGCTTGGTCGCTGGGTGCTGCAGTTCCGTTTTGGTCTCGTCTGGCTCAGTCGCCGGGTGCAAAGTTTTGTCTCGGCTGCATCCGGCTCGGTCACCGGGCATGAATTTCTGTGCAATTGCGTCCGGCTCGATCGCCGGGCGCAAATTTTTGTTTTGGCTGCGTCCGACATGATCGCGTGGCGCTGAAGTTCTATTTCGGCCGCGTCCGACTTGGTCGCCAGGCGCGGATCTTTGTTTTAGCTTTGTTTGGATCGGTCGCCCGAGGGTTGAACTTCTGTGCTGCCTCGGCTCGGTTGTCGAGCGCGCAGTTCTGAACTGCATTCGACTCGACCGCCGAGTGCTGTAAATTTTCTTCGGTTGCATCCGGCTCGGTCGTCGGGCGCAAAGCTTTTGTTTTGCTTTCGACTCGGTTGCCGGGCGCTGAAGTTTTGTTTCGACTGAGCCTGGATGGGTCGCCGGGTGTGGAACTTTTGTGCTATGCTCGGCTCAATCGTCGGGCACAGAAGTTTTGGTTGCACCTTTGATACACGTTCTACACTTTGTCGAGGGCGATGGTGCAAGATATGTGGGTGGTCGAACTCTAAAGAGAGTCAGTGTATTTTCGACCCCCTTTTATTTTTCTTGTGACTGCTCTTTATTGTGGCTCGCAATTTTTTCTGCAACTGCTCTTTTTTTGTCGCTCACAATTTTTTTGCGACTGCTATTTTTTTTGTCACTCATCGACTGCTTCTCTTTGTCGCATTCTGATTTTTTCTCTTTTTTCTTTGGAGAGGAGTTACATACCTGACTCTGATTGGCTGCGTCCAACTCGGTCGTCGGTCACTGCAGTTTGGATGCGTCTGACTCGGTCACCGGGCACAGCAGTTTGGTTGCATCCGGCATGGTCGTCGGGCACTGCAGTTTGGCTATGTCTGGCTCGATCGCCGGGCACTGCAGTTTGACTGTGTCCGGCTCGATCATCGGGCACTGCAGTTTGGCTGCGTCCAGCTCGATCACCGGGCGCGGGGCTTTGTACTGCTCTCGGCTCGATCGCCGGGATGCAGTGTCTTTGTTTTGGTCACATCCGGCTTCGTCGCCAGGCACAAAGCTTTTGAACTGTGCTCGGCTTGGTCGTCAAGCACAGTGTATCTGTTTCGGTCACGTCCGGCTTGGCCGCTGGGCGCGAAGCTTTGGTTTTGATCGCGTCCGGCTCGGTCGCCGGATGCAGCACTTTTGGACTGCGCTCGACGGTCGTCGAGCGCAGTGCTTTGGTGCATCGCTCGGCTCGGACGTCGAGTGCTTTAATTTTTTTCTTTGGTTGCATCCCGCTCGGTTGTCGGGCGCGAAACTTTTGTCTACACTCGGCTCGATAGTCGGCCGCAATGCTTTGGTGCAGCGTTCGGCTCGGTCGCCGGGCGCTGGAATTTTGGACTACACTTGGCTCGATCGCCGGGTGCAGTGCTCTTGTTTTGGTCGCGTCCGGCTCGGTTGCCGGACGCAAAACTTTTGAAATATGCTCAGCTCGGTCCCCAGGCATGGTATTTTTTGTTTTTGGTTGCTACCAGCTTAATAGCCAATGCAGGCTTCGAAGTCGACCTCCTTTGTCAAGTTGTCGGTCGTCCCGCGGAGAGCCTTTTTTTGTAGCCAATTCGGTTTGCTGGCCGATCCATCAAAAGAGCCAGTGTACTTCATCGATGACTGCCCTCTCTCTTTTTTTTCTTTATTTCTCCATTTTTTTGGCGACTAATCCCCTTCTTTTTTTTTCGTCGCTTGCTTTCTTTTTTTTTTTTTTTCTTGCGTCTCTCTCTATTTTCCTGTGCGACCTTGATTTTCCCTATCTATGGTCACCATGGACGAATAATTTGAATTGAGAACGAAGGGAGTTATGTACCTGACTGTGTTTTGCTCTGTCGCTGATGTCTACTATGCCAGCTTCCTTCTCCTTCCTCGGTCTGACTATCTTGACCATCTGGACTGTCGTGAATGGAGTCCTTTGTCATTGCCCGCGAATCCGGGATTCTAAAGAAGAACAAAGGCCATTGTTATTGACCCTTACTGGTCCGTCGACGTATGGTGGTTGCGACGTGTCTGCGCCCATAGTCAAAGTTGTTCACGATTTGTGGTGTCGCCTAGTTTTTGATGAGGATGATCAGATTTGTCATCTCCCAGGAGTCAATGAGGCCTTGATCTCTCTGCATCAGTCCGTGGGCAGCATTTTGCTGAGTCCAATGCACGACCAGCTGATCCGTTTCACGACGCCAAGTCTCTCTATTGATAGTGACCGGTTTGACTCTTGGGATAGTCAACCGGAGATATGCTCTGGCCCTTTTCTTGTGCCTTTATATTTCGAATGGGCGGATACTGTTCTCCAGACTTGTCCTGAGCAGTTGGCTGCAACAGACCTCACCTCTGCGGTTCGTGTTTCTATGTTTTCGTATCGATGTTGCGGCAGCGTTGTCCACTCTTTCCTAGAGGTCTGGTGTTCATCGACCAATACAATCTTCACTCGTGAGGGGGAGTTGTCGATTTCCCTGTGGGATATGCATCGGCTCTACGGATTACCCATCTCGGGAAGTATTTACGATGAGGCGACTTCGATGGTTGAAGACTTCACCCTTAGTCGTTCTATGCCACTACCAGAGAGTCTTCAATATCTTCTCCTCGCTTATTATAATCTTTTCTGTTATCAAAGTGCTCCGAATACGAGGGTTCCCGGGGTTCTTATGTCAGATTGGGCTTCTTTTTGGTTGCGAACAGAAGGGGGCGTGCGACCTTCAGAGGATTCATGGGCTGATCGCGGCAAGCTGACATGCTCTCGAAGTCGTGACCGGTCGGCCATGCAGAACCAAGCCCTCTCCGAGCTTGGAGTACCGAATGCCCTCGCGGATGAGGTATACTTGGCGGCTTTCTAATCATTATGGCTTTGTCGTTGTGTATTGCCATTGCTAGGCAACATGCTGAGGCCGAGTGTTTTCAAGATGGCCTATTTTATGGCTGGTGGCTCTCATTGTAGTCTGGCCGGCGTGGCTTTAGCAAACATTTATCAAGGGCTCAATGCTTTCTCGCCGGGGAGGATTTCTTGGCCGTTCATCTATGCGTGGCTTGCCCAGTGATTTGGTGTTCACGAGGCTGACTCTAGTGACAGCGACAAGCCTCTCATGATGCTCTATCGCAATCCTGCTCTCGTTCACCTTTATACCCGGAATGAGGCTTGCTCTTTGTTTTGGTGTGGTGGAGTGCGGTGTTGGTACCCTTTAGCGGCTCTTCCTCCTGGTCCGATCATTGACAAGGCGGATCACTTCGCCTCTTGGATCGAGGTGGAGTACTTCCGTTGCTTGCGAGCGACCACTCTGGTTTTGCTGTAACGTGAGCTTCTCGTGGTGGAACCTTACAGTCCTCACCGGTTTTCTCACCAGTTCGGCTTTTTCCAAGACTTTGTCGTGTGTGTTGTTCTCTAACTAACGCACTGTGGCTTCTGTTTTCGCGCTCGTGGCATTGTGGTGAGCAGGGACTGCTTGTCCCCTTGGTAGCGTGGAGGTACCGGCCTTTGTGAGTCCCGATTTAGACCCTGGTGTTACCTCCATCTTTCAGGAATCTTGGCTCGAGTTGGTGGCTCCCATTTCCAAGGTAGTAGCTCTCATTTCTCTCTTCTTTATTTTTGTTTCCCTTCCTTTTGAATCTTTTGATTTCCTTCTCTCCTTTTTTTTTAGCGTGCGTGGAGGCAGTTTACCGGTGTATCTGCGCCAAAAACAGCCTTGCCGTCTACACGAGGAGATGACGACGCGGGGGGTCTCGGCCGAAAGAGTTCACGAAGAAATTCTAAGCCGTCTGTTTCTCCTAAGGCGAAACAAAGCAAGGGCGAAAAGAAACGAGCGCCACGGGCGAGAGTTGCGAAGGATAAGTTGTCAACTCCAACACAAGCAGTACCGGAGAAAGGCATCGTGATCAGAGAGCCTTCTTCGGCTGAGGGGGATTCTCGGCCAGTTGTGCTCTCTCTGTCAGAGGTCAATGCTTCTCGATTCAAACGAAGAAAGCTGCCGTAAAATGGAAGTCAGCGACTCCGAAGTCGGATTCTTTTATTTTCTTTCCTCCTCCATTCAAGAAGCGACTCCGAACCGGTCTAGGTAAGCCGCTGACCAATTTTGCTCCTTTTGCTATTGTCAAGCCTTCGAAAACACCTTTGTCGGGGTCGTCCGGGGAAAAGGCTGAGGGGTGGGGGACTCTCGACCATCCTATTGCTTTGTCGACTGGAGAGACAACTACAGAGCCGGTGGTGTCACCTGCGCAAGCAGACCAGCTTGAAGTGCAATCACTCCAGGAGTCGGGCGACTTACCTTCTGATAGGCTCACAATCGTCGTGGCTCCGTCTGTGGATCAGCCCGTCTTTCAACAAGAGGAGTTATTCGACCTTGCAGAGTTAGAGGTTACTCGACAATTGGAGTGGGTCGGGGAAGAGGCACCGCCTACTGCTGTTGCCGGTGGGTTTGTAACCGGCGAAGCCGAGTGCCCATCGACGATTTTTGGTGGTGGTGGAGCACCCCTTCATCCCTCTTACGAGCAAGTTGTGGTTGGGGAACTTATAGTGGACGTCGGAGTTACAATCGTGGGTGAGTTTCTGCACCTTGTCTCTGATCCGTCCCCTCTTGTTGCTGCGACCTCGAGGAGGGAGATCCTTGTAACCTTTCCCCCTAGTAGTGGAGAGACATCTCTTGCTGCTAGGGAGGGAGCTTCGGGCTCATCTCGTCAGCCTATCAGTGACGATTCCTCTACTTCGCGGCCTTTGTCGGTAAGTGTATATCCTTATTTCCTTCATTTGTTTTTCCTTTTTCTTCTTCTGATCTCCTTTTTGTTTTCTAGGACCTCGGCGAGATCGAAGCTATTACTGCAACAAGCCGCTTTGGGGCTCTGGACGTGATTCATCGAGTCGGATTTACTGCCGGTCGACGACCCGTGTTCGCCGGAGCTTGTGGCAGACACTCGCATCATTCTCGATCACCTGAGAGGAGTTGGCGTGGACACCTCAGTTCTGGAGCAATGGATTGAGGATTTTGCCTTGGAGGTGGATCGTTTCCATCATTTATGCAACCCATTGGCAGGGAAGCTCAGCCTGGCGGAACGGTTTGCTGCAGAAGCCGAACTTGACCGCTCTGTTCAATGTGTCACCCGTCGGCGTGACGACCTAAAGGTAGATTTGGATAAGCATCAGATTGAGCACAAAGCTGTTGAGGCCGAACAAAAGGCACTTTACGAACGTCTGGCACTAGTATCGGCTCAACTCGACTCCATAGATATGGAGCTTGCGACCATTCGGAAGGGAAATGACGCTAGTGAGGAGGAGGCCGCTACTCTCCAGAATCAGCTTGCTTCTGTTCGTTCGCGCCCAATCCTTAGTGAAGCCGAGACGCGACGGGTGGCCGACTTTGAACTTCCACAACTTTGAAGTCATTTTCTTTGTATTATTTTTTTTTAACGACTTGTCGCCTCTCTTTTTTTTATTGTTGTGAGGCTTGTATTATTCCCACTTTATTGCAATGAGAAATATTAGCTCCTTTATTCGACTTTTTTTTTCCCCTTATGCATAAAAGTGTTTGAGGAATTTACCATTTATTATCGGCAGATCTAAGCCATTTGACGTTACGAGCTTGTACGCACCATTGGTGTAGGCTTCCTGCACCATGATAAGTGTCCAAAAGACACTTATTTATTATTCCCACTTTATTGCAATGAGAAATATTAGCTCCTTTATTCGACTTTTTTTTTCCCCTTATGCATAAAAGTGTTTGAGGAATTTACCATTTATTATCGGCAGATCTAAGCCATTTGACGTTACGAGCTTGTACGCACCATTGGTGTAGGCTTCCTGCACCATGATAAGTGTCCAAAAGACACTTATTTATGCATGAATTATTGATCCTAAATTCCTAATTTGAGTTGATTATGAGCATGAAAGTGACAAATATAACTCAAATACATGTTTTGTGTCTCAGGTACCCTGTAAAAGAAGAAAATCTAAATTCTGAGGAAAAATGAAGGAAAAAGAAGCAAAATCAAGCAAAAAAGGAATGGTGCGACCGCGCCGATTCTGGCGCGACCGCGCCGGGAAAATGTTCAAAAATTCAAAGAAATCTAGAAAATTCCCAACGGGTAGTGAGGCTGAAAGGAGGACAGTTCGTGAATGTGAAATGGCGCGATCGCGCCCCACGAGGGCGCTACCGCACCATGAAGATGGCGCTACCAGTGGCGCTGCCGCGCCTCACTGTTTCCTTACATAGATGCGAAGTTCTAATTCGGGAAGTCGGCAAGGAGTCTAAGGAGTGGCGCGACCGCGCCAGTTCTACAACATAAAGTGGCGCGACCGCGCCAGTTCTACAACATAAAGTGGCGCGACCGCGCCATGAAGAATTCTTCCTCATATAAGACCCGAAAGCCGTGCTCCAGACTTAGACAAAATTTCTGCTCTAGTGGCGTGACCGTGCCAAAATAAAGAACAATTCGGCACGACCGCGCCGCTGACTCTGCTTCGTGACTTGCAAAAATCTCAGGATTCTGACTACCAATCAAGCCCTGACTTGGAAGAAGAAGTCCTAATTGGCTAAGGAAGGTATCTATGAAGATTTTATGATATATTTCCAGAGTCTAGGTGCATTGAATGGTCAAGAAGAGAAGTCAAAGACAAAGAAGGAAACTGCTGCCATAAAAGGAAAGTACAAGTTCGAGATTGAAGAGGCCATATCTGGAGATTCCGACTTCCAATTGGATCCAAATTTGGACCACAGCTTCCTGAGAGGATTTAGAATTATGAAATGGAAAATCAGGCCAATCCAAGTCGGGGTTGTGGATTTTTTTATTTTCAAAGTGGTGGACCCAGTGCTGGAATTGGCAGCAGAACCAGTTCAACTTCTCAAGGAGATATCTTAAGTTTCCAAACTCAGAATGACTTCAAATTTTGTACACAAGTCAAGGACTATGTAAGGAAGGTCCGGATGTAATTTCAGCCAATTATGATGTCGGAAAGTCACAATTCATACCCCTGGACAGAGGCTAAAATCACAAGTTCTGGGCAGATTTCAGCTATAAAAGGAGGTCCGAAGCAAAGCACATGGCATCCAGTTTTCATCCAGTTCCGAGTTCCAGCTCTTAGAATAGTTTGTAGTTTAGGTTTTTATTGTTTTGTAGTTAGTTTAGAGAGGAGAGAAAGTCCAGAGGAAGTCTTACACGACCTCTTGGCACTTTGGAGAGAAGGAAGAGAAAACAGTCAAGGAGGAGTTGAAGCCAAGGGGCAGTTCCTCAAAAGGGGGTTTTTTGTACTTGTTTTCTTCTTATTTCCATGGCTGTAATCGAATCCTTATTACTGTGTGTTTATTCTATTATCATGGAGTAGTCTCTCTTTGTTGGGGAAGTCATGAACTCCTAGTTGTTTATGTTTAAGTTCTGATTTTTATAGCAATAAAAGTATTTTGCTTTTATTTTATAATCTGTATTCATTGCTTATTGCTAATCTAGATTAATATCTGAAGTTTAATGAGGTACAAATGAGAAGTTAAATTTCAGTAAAGATTTGGGTTAGTTGTATGATTCTTGGTTTTCTAAAACAACTCGCTTTTCTCACTAGTTGTTTCCGGATTGTGATGGAGACTAGTAGAAAAGTGATGTGACTTTTTTATAACCCTTGTTCTGAATGAGAGAGTTGATATTTATGCAGTTAGGATTTGAATACTTCCGGATTGTGATGGAGTTGAAAGAATAAGTGAAAGTTAACTTGTTTTTCTCACTCGTTGTTTTCGGATTGTGATGAAAACTAGTGTAAGGCAATTTGACTCGTTAAACACTTTTGTTCTGAATAAGAGTTGATCTTCAAGCTTTTATATTTATGCACCTAGAATCTAAATGTTTTCGGATTGTGATGGATTTCAGAGATTAGGTGAAAGTTATTTCCTGTATATGGGTAACTAGGTTTTCAAAAGCTAAGTCAAGGTAAGGGTATTTGAGCTATAAAATCAGAACTTTGCATGTTAGCAACTAGGAGGGATTGACACTCTTCCCAAACATCTCATCTCTATTAGTTTTTCCAGTAGTTTAATTATGTTTTCTTTTTAGTTTTCAAAACCAAAGCCAAAAATTTCTTTTCCCTCAATCAATAGAAAAATCTTTACTTAAACTGAATTCTCATCAAGGTCTTTGTGGGATCGATATTTGGACTCTCAAAGTCTATATTACTTGCTGACCTAGTGCACTTGCTAGACACCCAACACACCACATACAGTCCTTCCCATTTCAGAGCGAATTTGCCCCCGGTTTTGCTCGTAAAGAGCATTGGTCGTCTGACTGCAAGGACCAAGTCACCTTTCTGGAATGACCTGAGCCGCACTTTCTTGTTGAAGGCCTGGGTCATTCGAAATTGGTAGCACTCGAGCCGTTGTTGCACTTCGAGTCGTTGCTCGTCAAGTGACTCTAGCTCTGCGAGTCACAACTGAGGGAGCCCTTCTCTTATAGCAATGCGAAGAGAGGGGAGTTGTACTTCTAGTGGGAGTACCGCTTCTGTGCCATATACCAGTGAATATGGAGTCGTCTAGGTCGGCGTTCGAAACGAAGTTCTGTACGCCCATAGGGCTTCGCCGAGCTTTTCCCAGCTCCGTTTGTGATTACCGATTGTTTTCTTTAGGATCTTGCTGATCATTTTGTTGATTGCTTCTGTGAGGCCATTGGCTGCCAGGTTGTAGGCTGAAGATGTCTGCTATTGTATGCAAAAATTTTTGCAGAAGCGATCCATGGCCTTATTTCTAAACGGCGTACCATTATCCGTCACTATGTATCGCGGGACTCCATACCGATAGATGATCTGAGTCCTAATGAAGTCGGCGACGGTGGTAGCTTTGACTTCTCGGTAGGCAGCGGCTTCGGCCCATTTAGAGAAGTAGTCGATTGTGGCCAGAATATTTTCCCGGTCGGAGTCAGATTTAGGAGTGATTGGACCAATGATGTCTTCCCCCAAGCTTCAAACGGCCAGGACGCGATCGTCAGGTGAAGCGGCTCCGGTGGCTGGTGTATGTAGTCGGCATGGAGTTGGCATGGTCTACAAGTTCGAACCATATCGGTGGCGTCTTGGAGCATTGACGGCCAGTAGTAACCCAACTGTTTGACTTGTAAGTGGAGCTTCGGGCCGGCCTGGTGTGCGCCGCAGATTCCCCCATGTGTTTCTTTTAGGACTTGTAGTCCCTCTTCTTTGGATAGACATCAGAGAAGGAGACCTTCGTACGACCTCCGGTAAATACGTCGTTGATGATAACGTACCTTGGAGCTATTCGACAAATATGGACTCGCTCTCTTAGGTCGGCCGGGAGTGTGCCGTACCGGAGAAAGTTTGAGATAGGCTCTCGCCAATCTCCAACTCCGTCTTCTCTAGCCGAGATGGGGAATGATTCCTCCGTCTCGTTCATTTGTTCTTCTTCTACTTCTTCGTCGGCTGGTGGGGGGACTACCCACCTCTTGCAGATTGAAACTTGGTTCGGCCGTTCGTCGAATTGCGCTAGATTGACATCAATACCAGCCAATGCGCCGGTTGGACCATTTTTGGATCGAGGGACGTAGTGGAGCGACGCTTCCGAAATTTGGGCCAGAGGTCACAGACATATACCCAGAACGGCATGAGCTCAAGTTTCTTTACTTTGAACTCCCCAGTGATTTGTTTGATTATGAGGGCCGAGTCGTCGTAGATATTTAGCTGCAGCAACTTATATCGACCGCCATGCCGAGGCCGAAGGATGCTTTGATACTCCGCCTCGTTGTTCAAGCAATTTTGGGTGAGAACGAACGAATATGGGAGTAGGTCCTTTCGATGACTTGGAACGGAGTTTCAACCACCACGTCGTCGATGTGCAATTTGAGGCAGATCATACCGAGTGTCATCTGGCCTTCCTGATTGATGCCTTGGATGAGGAGAGAGCTCGGAGAGAGATCACCGGCGGAGAGGCCGACATTCTTCATTCTGCGAATCGAGAGAATGTTGACTACGGATCCACAATTTGAAAATCCGCCAATCCGCGAAGGGGGGGAGAGAATAATTCGATTTACGACAGAATATTTGTGTTACAACTTTGTATTTTAATATCAAGAATGCGAGTACAATCTCCTAGTCTTCCTCTGATTCGATCTTCGTGTAAATTGATGAAGTTTTGGCTTCTGGCGAGTCGATGTCAAAATTCAAGTTTTGGAGCGAGTGTGCAGGAACGATGACGGTTTCGTCGATCAGACAAAAGTGTTTGTGTTCCGTGTGTATTGACTTGTTGACATTATCAGCGAACGTGTAGAGCTGCTCCGGTCGAACTGGTGAATTTCGACGAACTGCGAGTTTCTTAACTTCTTCGGTGCGTGAGAACGTTTCTCGACGAAGGATTTTCGAACCCCTTCGATAGATGTTTCTGGATATTTGTAGCCGGTTCTTTCCAGTAGTTGGGGGTCTTTCCTTAGAATGGGGATCACGATCCCCTTTCTACTGCTTTTGTTGAGACAGAAGGAGAACTTGGGCGCTCCTCTGTTGGATCCATTGAATAAGGATCGTCGGTGTTTTTCTCAGCTTCTACGGTTGGCGACCAGGCTTGGTCGTTTAACTGCTAAAGTGGTTGACAGCTGAGTGGTGTTGATGCGGCGACTTATTGGCGAGACAAATGGGTCCAACTATGGTTGCATGAAGTGACTTTGAGAATCGGTGGAGCCTACCCACAATGGTTGACCGATGGAGTGGTATTTGGCCGAGTTAATGAGTAAGTTAAAATAAATAAATAAGTAAATAATAAAATTTTGAAATAAAATAATTTTTTTTTTTTTTTTATGAATTTATGTGACAATGAACGCTCGAAATTGAGCAATTACATGATGGGACCTGTGTTCCATCCTGTTTGGTGAGAACTCAGAGAGCTCCTCCGATGGCAAATCCTCACCTAATCTTGACTTTTGCTACCACTGAATCGCTTGGATGCGCCAATAAACCCACAGATCGGACAAAAAAAGTAGACTCTGCGTGGCTGCCCTTCACTTTTTTCTCTGTTTCTCTATCCGTCCACTCCGAGAGTCCCAACTTCAGATAAGCTATCTCTGCTGCTCTGCATCTTCTCCATACGTTTGTTTCTTTCTTTGCAAGGGCTGAGGGGCCCCCAGCTTCAATGAGGGTCAATTGGCCGGTTGGGAAATACTTTGATTTTTAAGTGCAGAACGTCAAGGCAGTGTGGATGGTTTATTGCTTGGAAAGCAACGGTTTAGGGATACTGTATAGTACTACTGTGCTAGTCTGATCTCTGTTAATGGGGGGGATAGAGGAATTGGGTCTTATGTGGAGTGCAGTATTTAAACACAGAATGTCGCAAGTAAATACAGAAATCATGCATGGGTCTGGAAAGTTCAGGATTGGGAGAAAGATACATGGTTGTCTGTTTCCTACCGAGAAATCTGATTTTTTTTATTATCTGCAATCACTTCTCTTGGTCGTTTGTGATTTAATGAAATGCATACATGGTGTTTGCTGGTTTGCCCCATACAGGAGTTTCTCAAAGTGGCAAGCACCCGAAGCCAGGGTGGCTGGGGCAGACAACCGCAAACCCATGATAGAAAGCAATCAATCTCAACCGAAACTTTGACACAGATCGCTTCTGGTAAGATCGTCTCAAATTTTTATGTATATTTTCCTTCGTCCCACTGATCCCAGAAAGCCAAAGACAATGAGATTCCTTCTGTCTTTTTTTCTTTTATTCTCTCAATTCACATGCAAGGGAACTGCGAGGACAATGATGAGGAGTAACTTTAAGCTAGCCATCCAGGATTCAAGAAACACCCACGAGAGAGATCAGTGAGAGAAGTGCTGAACAGCCCATGAAAATGGAGACATTTGGCAACTGGGTGTGTTTTGGAACAGGGGGAGAAGTGAAAGTCGGACCTACTGCCCCTTTGTGTTTTGGACACTTTCGGCCTTTTTCAAACTCTGAGCAAACCTACCTCGTGGCTATGGTTTTGAAAGATGGGGGGAGAGCAGAGTCTTTTATGAAGACTTTGAGCCCTGCTTTCTCCTCGTTTTTGTGATTGATTGCACTTTAGAAAAATTTTCCAGGATTGCTAGTGTTTCGATTGGAGTATGGAGATTGATTTGAAAGGCTGCGATGCTTCTCTCTTCTTTTCTTTTCTTTTTTTTATCGGTTTGATTATGGTTCTACGAATGGCCACGTACCGAACCTGAACGTGCCTGAATTCTTGTGTTCTTTTTCACCTTTCCCGGTTTTCGTCAAAGTGAAAATCACAGTCGACAGAAACAAAAGAACATTTCATGCATTCACACTCACGAGGAAGAAAATTTCCCAGCAATCTGTTCAAGAAAGTCTTTTGCTGTAAGTTGAAAATTGTTATCCATCTTTCATCTCTTTTGCAGTCTACAATCGAACTTTATCAACTTCTTATGAACCAAATTGTTCTTATTGATTTAAGTGTCATAAACGTCCGGATTCTGGGGGATTAGTAGTATTTGCCTCACCGTCGGAAACATAAAAAACAAGCCGTAATATGTCTCTCAGTTGCAGCACAACTTTGACAAAAAGCATGTGAGATAGTGATTGAATGAAGCCTACATTTAAAATTATAGAAAAAAGGATCTAACTTTTGTCAATCATTTTGTGATAAACTTGGGTGGGTCTAATTCTATATCTCTTTCTTGGACAATATCATTAAGAAAGCTGAAGCTTTTTGTGAATTTGATCCTGAGAACATCTAAAGGGTCACTCCCTCATGAGATTAGAATCCTGTTCTTTATAGCGCAATCAATTTTTGGTTTCTTAGTTCTAAATACTGTTAATCGAGTTGCATGAACAACCCCTAGAGTGTATTTTCATCCTAAAACATACTATCCATCATTTTGGCAACGTCTATATGTGAATCAGCATTTTGCAACAATTGATATATGAATCAGCTTTTTCCCTTGGTTGCCTCAAAGCTAAAGTCACCCATAGGTAGATGGACTTGACACCTCCAACTCAAGTACAACTCAAGTCGATATAGGCTAAGTCCAAGTTCGACCCGACTTGACTTGGCCAGTCTGACTTTGGCCCATACTACAACCATGTTCTATACATGACCGGCGTAATTGTAAGATGATCCATGCGTGAAATGTCAATTTGTAGATAACCAACAAAAGACTACTGGTTGCTGTTTAATTGACTCAATTTTAGATCAAATCAGACACTAACCAACTTCTGCGACAAATGAACAGAGACCATGTTATGGTTCTGTAAATGGCACTCTTCCAGGCAACTCGAGATGGAAAAACAATAAAAGAAAGATCAAGAACAGATGGACGAACATTTTATTACAAATCGCTGCCAGTGACATTAACTGACATTACACTAAAAGTGAAAATGAGGAAAAGCGATGACCCACAAAGTGATAGTCCGAAAGATCAAACAAAATTGGGGAGTCATCGTTTTGAAGAATAAGACGTTTCTAAACAGAAAATTAGAACGTCAAGCTAATGAACTTTTAATTAACTTTCATCTTCAGAAACTCAATAGAGGCCCAAAAATTTCCACCAGAACGTCCCAACCCCTCCCCAGATTGCAGCATTAATCATGGCCATTGTGAATCCAAGTCTGAACACATCTGGAAGATCAACATAGCCAGCTGTTGAGAAAGGAAAATAAATTTGCAGTCGTTAAAAAGCTAATCCAGAAAATATACAGAGATACATATTGTACCTAGCAAAGGAAAAACAAGCTTCCCGGTGAAGGAGAATGTTCTGAAACTGAATAAATAAAGCAACCTAGCAAAAATAAAACAAAATGAAAAGGAGTTGTTAGGTACCTCCATAGTAGACGGCGGCCTGCCCACTGCTGTAATGGGCAAGTGCACCAAAGAGATTTGTATTGTATGCTAGAGCGAGAGCTGCAAGGACACCTGGTACCCCAGATGCTAAATGCATGGCAAGAAAGGCCGAATATAAAGCTCCCACATGTCCAGTCTGACTTGCGAAGAGATAATGGATGAAGAAGTATGCTGCCTGAAGCACAACAAATGCAGCAGGCCAACTTAACGAGAATGATTGGAGGATTTTAGCTACACAGCTTGACATCCATCCAACGATCCCAAGGTTGGTTAGTTGGCTAGCCATGCCCACTACGATAGCAAACCAAGCCAAGGTGTCCCAAGCAGACTTCTCGCTTAAGCAGTCATCCCAGTCCAAGACTCCCAGCAGTAAAAGAATTGATAAACCAAGCATTGCAGCAACAACACTAGCAATGCCAAGCGCATCCCTGCAGAGGCACAAAGAAAACAAGGGTACAGTGTCACCCTCCCACTATCTCATCTTAGCATATCTGGAATTTACTTTGCCTAACAGGTAAAAAAACTTTAAAAATGGTGAAGACTATTGTTAAGCTCAAAAAGACAGGATCCAACAAGATAGTACAACAAAGAGATAAAAAAGCAAATATGGAGCAGTTAAAATATCAAAATACTGACCAAGGGTTATACAATCCTTTGGGAACCCAGATCAATTTTTTATGAAGTTTCAGACCTCACAGCAGATTAAAGTAACAGGTGATAGGAAAAAAAAATCAGGACAGAATATAAGAACTTACTGATCCCTGTCCAGATCCAAATTATTAAAAAAAAAAAAGATCCCTGTCCGGATCCTCCACCAATGCTAAAGGTCAATAGTAATATCAACAACTTTATAAAGTTTAATGCAGGCCTAATAAGGTCTCTTTTAACAGGGAATAAGTTCAATTGCTAAACTATCTACGAAACTATTAATTCTATGATGAGTATCCAGCAGACCATCTGGTCAGAGTTATAGACATGAGAACAGTTATCTCTTCCTTACGCAAACTGTGTTGTTTCAAGAAGAGATACATATTCTCAATGGAGCTTCTTTTTCACAACTAAAGATTCTCAAATGAGCATCAATTGTGCATAGTCTATAAGTTCCTCAAGAAAATCCTGTCTACCCTAGGCATTTGAAGTTTAAAAGAAAACTGCATTCAAGAAAGACTGACTAAAAAATCCACAATGATACAGCAAGAAGCATTGCACCGACATGCAAACTCTGCTGTTTCTCAGAAGTCTTCAAGAATACAGCTTCCCAATAGAGCTTCTTATTCACGAATAAAGATTCTCAAGCAAACATCAATGGTGCAAGTTCTATAGGTAACCCTGGGAAATACAAGTTCAAAGATAAACGCTGCATTCAAGAAACACTCACCCAAAAACCCACAATGATACAGCAAGAAGCATTGTACCAATCATCACCCATTCACTTTTAGTGACAGGTCCCATCTGCTCCAATTTCTTTGTTGCCATAGCCGGTGCATCAGGCGTATCCTTAGTTTCCGGAGGATAGATCTTATACATTATATAGGGGGTGACTAGAAGAGAAATAAAAGCAGGTAAGCTGGCAGCCTTAAACCAGGAAACCCATGGGCTAGCTATTTTAACCCCAAGTTCCTCGGCTAATTTGAGACAGAGCAGATTTTGAGCTGCAGCAGTTAGGAAAAGAGCACTTGAGTTACCACCTGACTGTCATCCATCACCACAACAGCAATAAAAAATATGTTAAAAAGACTTCTCACATGGTAAATGCTACACAAACAAAGTCAAGATCGTTAATTCACAACACCAGTCAACATATACGATGAAACATCAAACAGAGGCACCAGAATAAATGGCCAAAAGGTAATTAATATATATATATATAGAGAGAGAGAGAGAGAGAGAGAGAGAGAGAGAGAGAGAGAGAGAGAGAGAGAGAGAGAGAGAGAGAGAGAGAGAGAGAGAGAGAGAGAGAGAGAGAGAGAGAGAGAGAGAGAGAGAGAGAGAGAGAGAGAGAGAGAGAGAGAGAGAGAGAGAGAGAGAGAGAGAGAGAGAGAGAGAGAGAGAGAGAGAGAGAGAGAGAGAGAGAGAGAGAGAGAGAGAGAGAGAGAGAGAGAGAGAGAGAGAGAGAGAGAGAGAAGGGGGCAGGAACAACGATCTACACATTTTGGTAATTTTCCCTTAGAACTATCAGCATTTCCAGAAAATTAAGATATAAAAGGGCATGTTATAGAATTTGTCTGCATAGGGGCATTTTGCAATCTCGTTACAGAAATCAAGAAATCCTGTAAAATCAACTATCCAGAGTGTATTGAACCTAGGAGAATGTAGGTTAATGGGATATTGAATGTATAAGGCTCTTTCATACAATTTTACACAAGGTTATTGATGTCATCTGAGCCAGGGGAAGTTAGCGCACAAAAACACAAGTCCACAGTAAAAATCCTTGAACCAAAGAATCCAGCAGAAGCCCATTATCAGTCATTCAAAGCAAGAAATGTCAATCAGCCGACTTGGTTAATGCTAATCAGCAATAAAATAGTTCCCTTCAAGCCAAACCACAAAGCTTCAATCAAACGGGTAGTATGAACCGAAAACAACCTTCAAGCTTGTTTAGCTTGTGACCCATTAGAGTTGCTACTCCTGTAATTGATTTCCCAGGATCTCCCCTGATAGTGGATATAAAGGACTCTGTAAAAGGGTATCATATTTCAAGACAAAAGGGATCATATCAGGGAATCAAAAGAGAGAAACAAATGCTGATGTGCTGCTATTTCATAAAGCTTTGACACTCCAAACCAACAACTTAAGAGAAAACTCAAAGGCATCTCCCAATCAATCTAGAGGAATATATCAGTGTTTGTTACCACAAGTCTTTCCTTGTACCAATTATTCTGAACAGGTTATTAAATCATATCAACAGATTACACAACAATCAATGGAGATGAATCCATCGAACTTGATGATTCGATCTCCCTATCGCTACCAAATAAGTGGAAATTTTGAATAGCATATGTACCTAACTTCGTGCAAAATGAAATATGCACACTATATCATCCATACTAGTACCAGCTACATGTTAGCATCAGCCACTTGGTGATGCCTCCATGGGGATATGTAACAACTCCTCTTAAAAACGAAATCTATAAATAGTATTAGCATAAATACTTTATATTTCTATTTGATACTTAATTACTAGTCTTTGTGGTTCTAAAAAAATGCTGCTACAATATACGCTGAAGGTAGATCCTAAAGTAATTATGGATCTAGAGAAAAGGCAGCTATTGTTAAAATCCCTAGGTTGCCATCTTAATAAACAAAGTCAGCGAAGCACTCATAACCTTTTTTTCTGAAAAAGTAACCACTTACAAGTTTATATGAAAACATGCTCAGTTGAATCATGTGGACTGGCTTCAAATTATAAATTTTATGAGATACAATCTCAATTTCCTTATTGTTCTTGAATCCATCATTGTTTATTGTCTGTCTTTCCAGCTAATAGAATATTCCTTTTGAAAGTGAAAATAAAATTTTTGAAAGGGCAGTTTCTCACACAAACAGGGAGGACAATTTTAATCAAGGGTACCTGGCAGGAATCCCTAGCTACTTCTTCTCCCTACTGGATTTTCCTGCTAGTTTTGTTCATAAATTGAAGGCCATCAAGAGAAAATTTCTGTTGAGTGGAACTTCAAATCAGTTTATCCACTGGTCAAGTGGGAGAATGTGTGTAGGCCCAAAAATGATGGAGGACTAGGAATAAGGCACATCAAAGGTGTCAACTCTGCTCTCTTAGCTAAGTGGACATGGAGGTATGCAACAGAGGAAAACACACTATGGAAGGAAATCATTGAGGTGAAGTATGGAAAATCAAGTCACCTCTGGCTGCCTAAACAGTGCACAGCAGCAAAAGCATCCAGCTTACAGAAAGGAATACTTAAAGAGGGGGAATCAGATGAGCCAATTCCTTTGATTCCATGTCAGACTGGGCACGATGGTAAGCTTTTGGAATGATACTTGGCTGGGAAAGCAGCCACAATCAGTCACCTTTCCTAGATTGTACCAGCTGGCGTTAAACAAAAATGCTATGGTTCATCAAGTGCTAGGGAGCAGTCTGAGCAGTACCAGCAATTTCTATTTAAGAAGGAATTCACAAGAAGAGGAAATTCCACACATGGCAACACTTCTAAAAGCTCTAGAGGAATAATACAGGTAAAGCAATGGTAAATACGACATAATTTGGGTACCCAATGCAGATGGGCAGTACACAGTAGCCTCCTACTATGTTCTCTCACAACAGCCAAAAAACCCAATTAACAAAGGAGTAAATATGGCTTGGAAGCTAATTGCCCCGGCGAAGGTAAAACATTTTGTATGCAATGCTGTCCCCAAGAAGCTCTTAACTTGTGATGAGTTGTTTAAGAGAGGGCAGACCACCATATATGCAAACTATGTAACGGGGAGGAAGAGACGTCTGAGCACTTGCTGCTGCACTGTAAAATTCAGCACACAAGTCTGGGGAGGTTTCCTTAAGAGGTTTGATGTTGCAATTTGCATGCCTCATAGCTTATGTCAATTGCTTGAACGGTGGTTCCACTTCCCCCATCCTTATTGGGGGAAGATATTATGGAAAGCCAATATTCCAGAAATTGTCTGGAGCTTATGACTTAAAAGAAATGGAAGGGTGTTCTCCAACAAAATCACGCAAGTAGGGGGTCATTGAGGTGGCAATGCCGAACACAATCACATGGATTCACAGTCTGTCTGCCCCCTTTTTCCCATGCCAAACATAAGAAAATTCTGGAGTGTGGTGATCCTCCTTAAAAAATCCAAATACCCCAAGATTGCAGAATGGTAACCTCCCACTTCCTCATTAAAGCTAAATTTTGACGGCTCATCTAAAGGCGACCCAGGCCTGGCCAGAGTTAGAGGAGTGATAAGGAACAAGAATGGAGAAATTCTCATGGCCTACTCTGGTGGTGTTGGTATAAGCAGCTCTGAGATTAATCAAACATCATTTTGGAGAATGGTTAGGTGACCTAGTTGAAATAGAAGGTGACTCCAAGTTAGTCATTGGCTGTGCAGTGAAGGAAGGCACCTCCCCTGGGGCATTTATGAGCATCTTTGATGAGATCTCAAACATTGTAAGGGACTGAAGGATTGCTTGGTCGGCTGTGCCATAATCAGCAAATTCCAGTGCGGACAAGCTAGCAAAATCAGGGACAAACCGGGAAGACACTAAATTCTCTAATTCGTTGGATGAGCTTTCACGAACTTATATATGTATCAAAGACATTAAAAAAGGGTTTCGGCAAACTCAAATGCCGATGCGTTAGCCAAAGAAGGAGTGTCACAAGCAAGTTTAATAGTGAGGAATTGATCATGTAAACATTATGAAGTAACTACTTATGTAATCATCATTCTGAAGTAATATAATCCCAATTTCCTCAAAAAAAAAAACAAGGGTTTCGGCCACTGCAGTATACTACTACTTGTAACACTAGCTCTTGCTTATAATAAAAGATTATCCCTTTTCAAAAGAAATAAAAAAATAAAAATTTTGAAAGTGCAATTTCAGTTTTTTTATGCTAAAAAAAGCTAGAGCATTCTCAGAGCATTTAACTGCAGCTAACGTCATAAACCAAAACAGACTCCTCGCTGATGAGTTTGTCCTGATTCCTGAACCCTCAGTAGAAATTATCCATTCAACATGTCTATAGCGTGAGCACATGACAGCTTCGTTAGATTAACTTCGCACGTTAGTGAAGTATTCTTAACATCTTGCAGTAGTCCCAGAGAATCAGATACGATAAAGTTAGTCAAGGAATAGCGGCAAGGAACACGGTCGCCCCAAGCAAAATATGTCAGGAGAGTAAATTCAAAATTGTGCAAAAGAATTACTCGGGAAGTGTAACTTATTGCAGGTACAGGCGGAGTGGAAAAAAAATAGATACGAAAAGTCACGAAGAAAAATTCTCGAGAAAGCAGTGGGATATAAGCTGACCTGAAACTGTGATTGAACTAAATATGATCCCAGCTTCCTAGCTGACGGCTCTCCTGGTCTACTTCCAGCTGAAAGGGATAACGACTTGATAATAGGCAAAAACACGCCGCCGGCTCGAGCAGTAGTGCTCGGCATTGCAGGAGCAATGAGCACCTCGCTTAACGTCAATCCATATGACAACCCCAAGGTGCTCTTCCCCAGCCATTTGACGAAATAAGTGGCAATTCGATCCCCAAGCCCGGTCTTGACAAACCCACGGGCAAAGAAAAAGGAAATGACGATCAACCAAATCACCTCGTTCGTAAACGCCCCAAAAGCAGCCGAGAAGCTGAGCGTCTTCGTTATGATCGAGGTGGTGAGACCGAAAAAGGCCCAGGCGCCAACCGGAAGCGGACTAAGCACAAGCCCGGCGATCGTGGAGAGAAAGATCGACAACAACTGCCAGGCCTGAGCCGTGACCTCGACAGGCTTAGGGACGCAGAACCGGACAACGAGTCCAATTGCGACGGAGATCAAAAGCGGGAGGAGCTTGGCACCCGGAGGGGGGCTGGATTTTGGAGGAGATTCAGGCGGCGGACTAGAATTGGGGTTCGAAGACGCCCTTGTCGCGACAGAGAATGGGTTCGGAGGAGAGAGGAAGGAGTTAGAGAGACCGAAGGGAGATCGAAAGTGGAGAGTGGGCGTACGGGAGGAGTTCTTGTCGCCGTTGAATTGGGCGAGGGAGAGGGAAACAGGCGGAGGAGACTTGCAGAGCGATGATCGCCGAGTGAGGGAGAGACGAGAGAGCGGAGAGAGTGAGGAGGAAGAAGCCGAGAGGGTGAAGGCCTCCATCTGTTCCAAGCAGCGGAGTCCACAACACTGGTGGTGGCGGAAGGAAACCCCGTCTGCGAGATTTGAAAAGAGTGAACACGAATTCAGCGAGAGCAATGCATGTACGGATGTACCTCCTCTGGGCTCTGGCTCTGTCACTCGCGCGAGTACGCGGCAACATATCAAACTTCTGGTCCAAACACTCCAAACTCCAAAGTCCAAACAAAATGCGTCCATGGATTTTGTGGGCCCTCCTCACATGTGTGTGGTGCAGCCGGCGAGGCGCTTAACCATAGTGTTTCAAATGATTTCTCGTCTTATAACATACTTTTACATGTATTCATTTTTTTATAAAATCTGATGGAAACCGATGGTTTGAAATTGATCTTATGATTTACCACCCCGTTGGACTCAATTTCTTGTCAATTGAGGTCAAAACAACAAATTGACCTACATAAATCGATGATTAACTAGAAATTAACCAATGGTTGAAGTCGGATCTTCTATCTAAGGCTTAATTTTAATCTGATCGACGATCGACGATCTCGACGATCATAATTTTGCGATCACAATCATCTCAAATTATGGTCAATCTGGTGGAAATTTTTAAAAATTTGACCTCTGTTAATCAAGGATTGGCCAGAAATTGGTCGATTGTCAAATTCAGATCTCTTATCAAGGGTTTAATTTTGATCTGATCGCCAAAAAAATTGACGATCAAGATGGCGTTAAATCAAATCAAGTCCTAATCAAAGGCAATTGCCCCCAATTCTGAGCAACACATGGGGACACCAACAATAATAGGAAGCTGACACAGTGTCTCACGTAAGACTCCAAGATGTAACACCCAAGATGCGACTAGAATTTTTCCGCAAGTAGTACACCATCCCTGTGTTTCATTTATTATGAATGGATAAATATAGATAGTCATATAGATGAGTCAGATTTATTACCAATATTTTAACCGTGCAGCCTCTAAATCAGACGTCGCAGTCCCTCCTCAAAAGCCGAAGCGAAACGCGACATTTCCTCTTCCGGCCCGACCATCCCGATCTCGATCCCGCCTTCTTCATATCTACTGTCACACAGGGATATGGCTCCGTTGTCCTCGATCGAGACTATCTCGGCCTTACGCGGTCGTCCCCACCCGAAATCCATCTCGTACACACCGAACCGCGGGGATCCGGCGATGGTGAGGAGCCGCTCTTTCATCAGGGAGGCCCACTTCCAGATCAAGTTCTCGGCGTCTTTCAGGACCCCGTCCTCCAGTTCCCGGATCGCCCCGTGAATCGCCTCCGCCGCCACGGCGAATCCGTTCTCACCGCCCACCTCGCCCCCGTCCGCCGCCGTCAGCCGCCACACCACACAGTTCCCGAAGTACGTCCCCGGGACCGGAGGCTGTAGCCGGGGACGGCTGTCCGCCATGATCCCGAAGTACACGTTTTTCGCACTCTGATCCGGCGACTCGCGCGACTTCGCGGCGCAGTGCAGCACGTAAGCGTACGTGACTACGAGAGCGGACAGCTTCAGACTCGTCGCCTTGGACTCGGAGGAGATCTTGACCCGGATCTTGTCGATGTCCGCCCGGGTCAACACGAACGTAGATCGAATCACTCGGTTGAGTTGAACTGGTCGAGCTTCCTCGGTGGCCGACTCGCTCGGCGGCGCGCCGCCCATGGCAGCGGCTAATTTCTTCGCGTCCTCCAGGAACCTCCGCTTCAGCCCTTCCAGATCTCCCACGAGGGTACGATCGAAGACGGGGATACTTTTCACCGCGGATACGTCGCCGTTAGCATTAGCAATGGATGCCCAGGATTTCATGAAATCGGTGGAGCTCTTCCCGTCGGCGACGACGTGGTTTAGGACGATTCCGATAGCCACGCCGGAGCCGGGAAAGACGGTGACCTGAAACGCCACGAGGGGCATGTCGTTCGATGATGACTCGGGGAGCAGCGGGGGGACCAAAGAGTGGAACTCTTTGGCTTCCTTCGGCCGGTTCGCGACGAGTCCGGCGAAGTCAGCGTCGGACTCGGCGACGGTCAGGGAGACGGAATCGCCGTCGGAGTACCGAATGACGCCGTCGCCGAGGTCGGAATCCGGTTTCCGAACGAAGCGGCCGGCGAGTGGGTAGTAGACGGAGAGAGCGAGAGAGAGGGATCGTTCGAGGAGGGGTAAGTGGGAGCGTCGGAAGTCGTCGGTGCTTGTGCCTGCGGGGAGGTCGTAGAAGAAGAGACGCCGCACGAGAGATAGCATTGGGAGCCAGAGGCCATCGAAGAAAGTGAGACTCAGAGTCGCCGGAGGAACCGAACCCGGCGGCGGAGACACTTGCCGCCGCTCCAACACCTTCACTGCGCTGATCATCGCGGCCGTGGATACTCGTTTTTGCCCAGAAAGGGGACTTGACTACAGACTACATATAGAGACTGCGAGGGTGGGGATTACGGCGGGTAGACGATATTAGGGGCACAAACGAGTCGAGCCCAGCTCGATCGAACCTTTGGCTTGGCTCGATGAATTTCCTTTCCCCAGGAGGTAGGTGACGATTAAGGGTGGAATTGAAACTTGTTGTACCTAGCTCAAACTTTTGTACGATCAGGTTTGGCGCCATCACTCTTATCCAACACCTCAAAGGTCAAGATGCATGGTTACATATACGATGGAGCATCAAAACCGAGGCATTCTATAAAATGGGCATACATATACGACGATCTACACATTTTTGCATATTTTATATAACTATTCATATACAGCTTGTTTATTTATATTTATTTCTTTCTTGATTATTCGTTCTATTATCCAATAACTAAATGGATAAATAGTATATAGAATAATTTTTTAATTATTCTGTTATACCCCATATAGTTCTCCAATAATATTAAAATGCAGTGGCTAAGCCAAGAAAAATTTCTTGGGGGCTCACAAAGGAAATGTAAATGGCATATACATATAATATCTATGTACTTTCCCTCTCATTTGTTATTTCTATATCTCATTTGCTATTTCTCTATTGCATTTGCTCTCTCTCTCTCTCTCATTTGTTCTCTCATTTGCTCTCTCTCATCTCCTGTAAGTCTTAACAAAAGTTAGATTAACATAATATCACAAGAACCAATTAAAGAGAAATAAGTAAAACATTTTAAACTCTCCAAAATAAAATGTATAATCAATAATTATCCAACGAGTATGGGCCCTCCTGCATTACCTCTAACTGTGAATAGGAGTTAACCTATAATTAAAAAAACTAAGTTAATTTTGTTTCTTTCATATTTTACATATTTCAAATTTCAAGTTTATTATTTCTTAGAGATTTAATTCCCTTGTAAACTAATTAAACTTGAACTTTTTAGTGAATACTCCAGTTGACAAAGCAAAGAGTACGATTATTTACGATGTCATCATTGATAATCTTATAAACAACATGTGAGTAAAAGAAACAAAACAAAATACCCATGAAAGAAATCTAACAAAATAAAATAATATGGTAGTCATATACTATAGGGGAGAACATGAGATAAAATGAAGTAAAAAAGATTACCTATTATAGTTTGAGTTCAAATCTATAAAAAAAAAAGAATCATCTTGGTTTCCAATAAAATCTAATATATCTTTTCGATTTGTGGCAACCTAAAATAGTAGATAAATAACATTCAATTAATCTAAAAGAAATGTAAATTAAAATAAAATTAAAATAAAATAATACTAGTAGGAACTAATCGGAGAATAAATGTTAGAACATATAGAAGAATCAAAGTTTTCACATAAGAAATGTGTGTTGACATGGAAATTAAAAATATGTTTTCAATGTTTAAAATATTAATAAATTGAAATATCACATTTAGAGAGATCTTGAGTCTAATAAACCTTGGATAATTAGACGTCCCACAATGATACGTCTCAGCTACAGTTAATTTATCAACATTTTTTAGGTTCAACCTAACAATAGAGGCAATATTACCCTTTAAAGACTGAGATCATAATCAGCCACCCAACGAAACAAAAAAAAATAATAAAAATCATAAATAAATGATATATGAAGTCATTACTGTTTTCCGTATGAACGCTTCACCCTCAACTGCATATTTCAAATTTCATGTTTATTGATTATTAGGGTGACTCCCTTTGAACTAAAATTGAACTTTTTTTACTTCATAAATTTTGAAGAACATACATGAAAATAATACATAAAAACATAAAACAAAGAAAACAATAATGAAAAATAAAATAAAAATGGGTAACTAATTCTTCATCTTATTGATTGTTTCATAATACTTCTCAAATTAGATTTTGAGCGAGTTATATAATTACCTAGATATTTTTTAAAAGATATTTCGAACTAAAACTATTGTAAAGGATTATTATACAAAATTTTAACCTAAAATAAATGACTTCCAAATTATCATAAAAAATCAATGATTTCCAAATTATCTCTTGAAAGTCATACAAAAAATTCTATTAAAACTATCTTACAAGAAACTAATAAAATATAAATAAGTAAAAATCTTCAAATAGGGTACTTAATGGAAAACCTGACAAAAAACATATAGTACTAAACCTGTATACCAAAAGTACAATAGACAAATTTACTAGACTTAGCATATGTAAATACTGATGCATTATTAAGATTATATACATCAATAAAACTTTCACCATTTCAAAAAAAAAAAAAAAAAAAACTTAGTTTTATTCTTTTTAGATTTCGCACATTTCAAATTTAATTTTATTGTTTCTTACAGTAACTCCCTTGTAATCTAAACATGAACATCTTTTAGTTAAATATATTTAAGATAAACTGTTGACAAACAAATAAAAACTTACCAAATGAAATTTGTTATATATCCCTATAAAGTGAATACTCTAATTGATATTGTCAACATTATGATTATTTAAAGTGTCGTCAGTGATAAGGTTTTGGAATAACTTCATCAATTTGATTCAGTATTCTAAGATCATCTACAAAATATATGAAACACGTGAATTAAATAATAAACCACTAGCTAGCAGTATGATAACCTAGAATAGCACTATTTTCTCATATTTTAGCCATGACTCGGCTTAAAAATCTGGTAATTGCTTTTACCACAAAATAAATTTGAAACATCTTGGTTTCCAATAAAATCTAATATATATTTTTAAATTGTAGCAACCTAACATAGTTGATATATCACATTCAATTAAACCAAAATAAATATAAAGTGAAATAAAATAAAAATAAAATAATACTAGTAGGAGCTAATCGAAGAATAAATTTTAGAACCTATAGAAGTATCAAAGTATCAAAAGTTCAATAGACAACTTTACTATACTTAGCATATATAAATACTGATGCATTATTAAGATGATACACATAAATAAAACTTTCACCATTTCAAAAAAAAAAAAAAAAACTTAGTTAGCTTTATTCCTTTTAGATTTCACAGGTTTCAAATTTAATTTTATTGGTTTTTAGAGTGACTCCCTTGTAATCTAAACATGAACTTTTTTTATTTCATATATTTAAAATAAATTGTTGACAAACAAATATAAACTTACCAAACAAAATTTGTTATATATTCCTCTAAAGTGAATACTCTAATTGATATTGCCAAGATTATGATTATTTAAAGTGTCGTCAATGATAAGGTTTTGGAATAACTTCATCAATTTGATTCAATATTCTAAGATCATCTACGAAAAATATGAAGCACGTGAATTAAATAGTAAACTACTAGCTAGCAGTATGGCAACCTGGAATAGCATTATTTTCTCATATTTTAGCCATGACTCAATTGAAAAATTTGGTAATTGCTTTTACCACAAAATAAATTGGAAACATCTTGGTTTCCAATAAAATCTAGTATATATTTTTAAATTGTGGCAACCTAACATAGTAGATAGATAACACTCAATTAATCTAAAATAAATATAAAGTGAAATAAATTAAAAATAAAATAATACTAGTAGGAGCTAATCGGAGAATAAATTTTAGAACCTCGAGAAGTATCATTGTTTTCACATTAGTTGGGTTAAACCATGTAATGTGTGTGTTGACTTGGAAATTAAATATATATTTTTAAAATTTTAAAATATTGCTATAAACTTAAATATCACATTAGGAGAGATCATGAGTCTAATAAATCCTGGATAATTAGAAGTCCCACAATGATATGTCTCAACTGTAGTTGATCTATCAACATTTTTTAGGTTCAACCTAACAATAGAGGTAATATTTCCCTTTAAAGACATGAGAATCAGCCACAAATTGACCCCACACTCCACCACCCAACGAAACAAAATTAAAACAATGAAAACCGTAAATAAATGACATATAAGGTCACTGCTCTCTTCCATATAAACGCTTCCCTTAACAACACATTTCAAATTTTATGTTTGTTGATTCTTAGGATGACTCCCTTGGAACTAAAATTGACCTTTTTTTACTTCATATATTTTGAAGAACATACATGAAAATAATACATAGAAAACCCAAAATAAAGAAAATAATAATAAAAATAAAATAAAAATGGGTAAGTAATTGTTCATTATATTGATTGTTTTATAGTACTTCTCCAAATAGATTCTAAGTGAGTAATACAATCACCTAGACATTTTTAAAAACATATTTTGAACTAAAACTGTTGTAAAGGATTATCATACAGTGTCAATCTAAAATAAATGACTTCCAAATTATCATAGAAAATCAATGAGTTCTAAATTATCTCCTGAATGTCATACAAAAAATTCTATTAACACAATATCACAAAAAACTAATAAAATATACACTAGTAAAAACTTTCAAATAGGGAAGTTAATGGAAGAACTTACCCAAAATATATTGTACTACACCTGTATACCAAAAGTATAGTAGATAACTTTAATAGACTTAGCATATGTAAATATAATGCATTATGAAGATTATATACATCAATATAACTTTCACAATTTCAAAATAAAAAATAAAACTTAGCATTATTTCTTTCAGATTTTGCACATTTTAAATTTCATGTTTATTGATTCTAAACGTGACTCCCTTATAATCTAAACTTGAACTATTTTTATTTAATAAATTTATAAAAATTATTGACAAACAAATATAAACTTATCAAAAGAAATTTGTTATATATTCTTTTGAAGTGAATACTCCAGTTGACATTGGCAAGAATACAATTACTTAAAGTATTGTCAACGACAAGTTTTTAGAAGAACTTTATCAATTTAATTCAATGTTCTAAGACCATCTACGAAGTATATGAAGCACGTGAGTTAAATTGTAAACTTGTAGCTAGCAGTATGACAACCTAGAATTGTACTATTTTCTTCAATTTTAGCTATGAAACGAATAAAAAATCTGGTAATTGCTTAACAAACACTGGAGTAAAAGAAACAAAACAAAAAACTAAGTACAATTCATGGAAGAAATCTAAAAATAAAAAAATAATAGTAGAGTTATATACTATAGAGAAAACACGGTATAAAATAAAGTAAAAAAGAGATTACCTTTTATAGTTCGAGTTTAAATCCCCACAAAACATAGTAGATAGATAATATTCAATTAATAAAAAATAATATAAATTAAAATAAAATAAAATAAAAGAATACAAGTAGGAACTAATGAGAGAATAAATGTTAGAACCTATAGAAGTTTCAAAGTTTTTACATTCGATAGGTTGGACCAAGAAATATGTGTGTTGACATTGAAATTAAAAAATATATTTTTAAAATTGTAAAATATTGATGTAAGCTCAAAATATCACATTAAGAGAGAATTTGAGTCTAATCAACCTTGAATTATTAAAATACCACAATGATATGCCTCAGCTATGGTGATCTTTATCAACATTTTTGAGCTTCAACCTTACAATAGAGGCCATATTCTCCTATATAGATGAGATCAAAATCAGCCACAAATCAACTAAACAAAACAAAATAAAAAAATAAAAACCATAAATAATGACATATGAGGTCACTACTTTTTTTAATTTAAACGTTTCACCTCACAACTGCACATTTCAGATTCTGTATATTGCAAATTTTTTGTTTATCGTTTTTAGTGAAAATCCCTTGAAACTAAAAGTGAACTTTTTTTACTTCATAAATTTTGAAGAACATACTTGAAAATAATAAATAAAAAAACCCAAAACAATTAAAACAATAATGAAAAACAAAATAAAAATGGGTAAGTAATGCCTAATCATACTAATTGTTTCTAAGAACTTCTCCAAATAGATTTTGAGTGAGTTATACAATCACCTCGATATTTTGAAAAAGTTATTTCGAATTAAAACTATTGAAAATTATTATCATACAAAGTGTTAACCTAGAATCAATGACTTCTAAATTATCATGGAAAATCAATGACTTTCAAATTATCTCCTACATGTCATACAAAAAATAAGATTAACATAATATGACAAGAAAATAATAAAATAGAAATAAGTAAAACACTTCAAATTCACCAGAATAAAATATATAATCAATGATTCTCCAATGAGTATGGGGCCCTTGTGCATTACTACTAATTGGTGAATAGGAGTTAACATAAAATTAAAAAAACTTAGTTTTTTTTTTTAGATTTTGCACATTTTAAATTTCATGTTTATTGATTCTTAGGGTGACTCCCTTGTAAACTAATCTTGAAATATTTTTACTTAATAAATTTATGAAAATTGTTTACGAACTAATATAATGATTAATTATAGATCTCTCTGAAGTGAATACTCCCTTCGACATTACCAAGAGTACCATTATTTAAAGTGCCATCACTAGTAAAATATTTTTACAACTTGTTAGTGCCTACGCCTAAGGGTTTATCACTAGTAAAAAACCAGCTTTTGGTGACCGGCTATGCCAGTCGCCAAGGTCGTAACGACTAGTTGCCGGTCGTCATAATTGGGTCGAGACAAATATGGTAGCGAGACTGTTTGTGGCGATCGACATTGTCAGAGGCCATATACCGAGGGCTTTTGCAACTGTCAACCAATTGAGATTAATACAATCTTTGGCCGCTATCTACCGGTCGCCAAAAATTAGATATGTCAGCCAGTGGCCACAAATCCGATATGTTGCTACTGGCAAGCTAGTGGCCACAAATCCAATATGTAGCTACTGGCTGACCAGTCGCGACAAATCCTATATGTAGCCACTGGCTAGCCAGTACCCAGAAATCTAATGAGCACTAGCTAACCAATAGCCACAAATCCTATAAATAATGTTTTTTTTTACTATTAATTGGATAAGAATAGAAAGAAGCTATTTGTATTTAATATGAAGTTTATAAAGTGTTAACAACTACAAATTCAACCACATTTTCATAACTACATTAAGAAAAAACTCAATCACAGTATTTAAAAAATACAAATGTTCATTGATCCGGTTGCTTCTCAAGTGTCCAAAAAATGTAAAAAGAGTAATTATTAGGAGGTTTTCTCAGGTAATATAGAATTAACAAGATAAATTAAGACATGAAAAACAAATCATGTTGTGAAAAACTGATACACATTGTAAAAAATTCATCTGAACTGATAATTAAACATGGTATAAATCACCTTGTTACATCAGGTTAGCCCAACCAATTTATGCATATGAATGTTGCACCCTCTCCAGCAGTTATCACCCGTTTGAGTGTGAGTTACTAATTAAACAAGCCATAATCATGACATGACGTTTTATGCTACTAAATCATGATTTCAACTAGAGTTTAACGAAAGTTTTCTTTTTTCTTTGAGAACAATGAGCATAAATTAACTTATTTAGTAATTTAAGCCTAATTCTACCATAACTAATATAAGATGATCTATTGTAGTAAATTCGCAAGGATCAAATGTACATATTCATAGATGATGATGTACCACTTTCAACAAAGCTTTAAGGAAAGAGCACATATAAAATAGATCTAAAGCCTCTAAAGGTTAAGGATTGTAAAATGCAAGAAATTGGTATGAATATACTGTCATGTCTTGTTTTAATGGGAGACGCAGTTAAAAGAGTTCTCTGCAGTGTGTTGGTCCATATCTAATTATGAGATTTTAATAATACTATCATAGCATTTAATAGAAAGAACCGACCATAAAACAATAGCTTACCATGCAAGAAAAAATCTGCAGCAATGTTCATATAGATCTTCCACATCGAATTGTTTAGACTCCAAAAAAAAGACTCCCAAAAAAAAGATCCATATAGACCTTTTAAAAAATTCTGCAGTAAGATTGTTTAGACTATCACAAAAAGACTCCCAAAAAAAGATCCATATAGACCTTCCAAAAAAATCTGCAGCAATGTTCATTTGATTGTTTCTACTGCATAATCCATAACTCATAAGATGCACTAGTAAAAGTAACAAAAAAAAGGGTTTGAGATATACAAAAACATAAAATGGTACCTTATTCCATGCAAAAATAATCTCCCATTTTCTGTTGCATGTACACCTATTTCCCAGTGTTTGGGGAGTCTATGGACATAATGGAAATATTAGGAGCAGATTTATGAACCGTAAATAACATTTAAATAGAAGGTCCTCTACTTTCTAAACCTTGGGTTGATGAATAGTCGAATGATGAGAGAGGGGTCTTTATGATGTCCATGAACCACTTGGCTTGTGCTTGAAGTTGTGCCTGGAAGGTAGCTTGCATCCTAGACTCTATGGCATGGACTTCCTCCCTATGAGTCTCCTTCAAGTCCTCAACAGTTTCTTTCTGCCTCCAAATTCTCGATTGTATCTATCATGACTCTCTTTTCCTCTTGAATGAATCTAACTTGTATGGAGAGAGCCTCAATCCTCTCATCAGATGTCCTTGAGTACTGGTGACTCCTCCGTGACCAGCCACTCCCCTTACCTCTCTCAAACCCCCCGTGATGGCGTCCAAAGGCTTCATCCAAGACCAGAGATAAATAAGTGATTTATTGGCTCTGTTGGAGGTGATTTTTATGAAAAATACTTTTAACCTCGACCTATATGTGCATTTAATAACTCAAATCATAATCCTATTATATTGGCGGTGTTAAGATAAAACAAATGAATCATAGGGACTTACGCAAGTTTTCCAAATGTGGTCTTTGGATAACTTTCATCCTTCTTCCTATGGGCACTCAAGTAGGACCCAAGGACTGTGAAGTCATCTCCCAATCTTTTTCGCTGTATGAATTTGAAGCAATAGGAAGTTATTATGCATCAAAATAAAAGTGAATTACATATACAAGTATTGATATTATCTCCTCAACATAGTGTCGTGCTATGGACTTAGAGCCCTATGTATGCGTCGTCTGAAGATGTGCACGATTTATCTTGTTTCTCTTACGGGATTCAATGACTTCGGGTTTTGCCCAATACTTCATGAGTAACTCCCACTCTGCCTGTGTCAAGTGTGAATCAGGGCAAATCTTTCTCGCCTCCTCATCCTTGTCATATTTTTATTTCAAATTTCTTCGCCAATTCTTTACCATCAGTCAAAGGCTTCTCTTGCATATGTTCTTCATCACCTCATATGGGACAAGGGCATCACCCTCCACATATCTGAAGACATACCTTTTCTGCAACCATAGTGTTCATATAAGTAGTTAAAACAGTAATAATACAAAATAAACATGACTTATAAAAATGAGAGATAATGTACCTTCATTACATTCAATATGTCATCAAATACACCTGGTGCTTGACTCTCCCACTTAATATTTTGGGGGAAGTAGTTCCACATTCGCGAGTAAACACCAAGATGATGTCCAAGAGTGCTTGCTTCTCCAACCTCGACACGATTGTTGTCAACCTTACATAACCATTTATGCCCTAGGGGGGAAAGAGTGATTTTCCCGTGGTCGAACCTCTGCCACGCTTGGGCCTGCTGCTCTCTACAATAGGCAACTCTTCAAATTGCAGCTCTTGTGTATCATCATTGCTGCCAACAACAGGTGATATACGTGATAGCCTAGTGGAAGTATCCCCCGCATTGGATAGAATAGAATATGTTAATCAACATATGGAAGTAGTTACACGCCTCAACTGCAATTATAAATATACAAACCTGTGTTGCCCCTAGTGTTTGTAGATGGGGTTGTTGGTTCTTTTGAACGCTGCTTCTTTTTAGGCGGCATATTGGTACTGCTCAAGTTCACTAATAGGTGAAGCTAAACCAAGAGTAACAGTACATAACCAAACTTAAGTTGAGTTAGTTAAACCAACTTAACAGTCAAGCAGTCTTAGGATAACTGAATCTTTAAAAAAAATTAGTTGGGCAAGGATCATTTAAAGTTTTGGTCATGCACGTGTGTTGTTTTAGACTCTTAAACATTCTTACGCTTACATGAAGGTCCAATTACATCTCAACTAAACTATATCAGGCGTAAGAAATTGCATGAACAAGGCCTAGTTCATTAAGAACAAACTACATCAAATAGATAAAAGAGGCTGAAAAATCATACAAAAAGTAATCCAGATAAATGATCATCAGTAACAATGTTCCCAATAGTCCTAAAAGCACGTATAAGAACAAGTGAGGCTGGTTTACTGGAGGAACAGAGAAAGGTTGTTATCAGCAAATTTACTTATACAATTTATGCTTCTATAATATATAAAGAAACTAAAAAAGAAAGAAAGTGAATGCAGACTTCAACACTACAATCATAAGCTATTTAGTCAGCCTATTATTTGCTCTATGAAGCACCCAGTTAACAACCTAGTTTGAAAACTATGATACACAATTAAAAAACCTCAAAGAAGGCTAAATTATCAAAAGAGAAAACAACATAGCAGGAACTCAATCTAACATTTTTTATGATGAATCTATGATTATCAGCTTCAAATGAGTGCAACATGAAGATGTCTCATTATAACTAAAAGATTTTCTTGAAGATACAAAAACCTACATGTGGAAAGAAAAAGTATTTAATTTTATGTACAGTTTTGAACAATGTTATATAATTCCAAAGGTATTATTTCTACTATTGCACTAGAATATCCCAAAAACTAATTTATTCATTCATCAAAACTTATATCACTCAGCTTTGTTTACTAACAACTTTTTCATTCTAGTAACTTATATTAAAAAACAAAAAGAAGGTACATGTTACAAAGATGAATTATGAAAGTTAATAAGGTTATTGTCATACAACAGAATATCAACTACCTTTGGACAAATATATGTTGCTACGGTGTTTCCCTCAAGTAGAAAATGATAGAGATAACCTTTTTTTAAAAATAAAAATAAATCACTTCTAATAACTCGACTTGAAAAATAATGATGATAGACTTTGTAGAATCATCAATAGATTGATCTCGCTTGAAGACACTGCCCTAAATTCCATCTATATATAACTAAACACCAGCAAGAATCTTTTTTCAGAATGCATTCAACATATCTTGGGGTAGGGTAAATAGGTCAGCAGAAAACTGATTAGAAAAGCATAAAACTTGCCAGTAGAAAAATAATTAGAAAAGAAAAAAATCAGAACATGTCTTTCTTTTTTATAGTAATTCTGTAACCAGAGACTCCTCTGATTATTTCTGTAACCCAACAGAAACGAAATAAACATAGATGGAAGATTGACAAATATATTTTAATGTAAAAATGGATGTTTAACCGCATGCAATAAGTGATCATTGAGTTGAACAATTAGAAAAATTAAAAAATAGAGGCAACGGGGAGCAAGTGAGGCATCTTATATACTTTCCTAAAGATTAGATGTTAGCAAGTGGTTTATTCGCATATAGCTAGGAACTTTACCTCAACAAAATACCGCAAGAAAAAAGTCACAAAGTTGTTGCCTCGATGAGCATTGGAATCAACTTCCTCACTGCCAACAGTTCTCAAATCTGAGTGAAAGCATCAACCTCATCATATCAGTGAACAAACGAGTACCCAAGATCTCGAAATATTGACGGATTTACTGAGTTAGAGGTTGATAGCATTGGAGTTCTGGCAGGGAGAGCTAGTTGATAGCGGTCGAGTTTCGACGGGGAGAGGTAGGTCACACGGGGAAAGTTGAGAGAGAAATGATAGAGGACCAATAATGCGTCATGGGGAAAAAAATGAGGGCCTCTGGCACAAGCATCTAAGGGGAGGTCAATTGCCTCGGGAAAGCAGGGGGGGGGGGGGAGGCAATTAATTTCGATTTAGGTGTAGTGGAAAGAGTGGCTGAGGGGGGAGCAATTAATTTACTCTTGTGGAAACGGGGGCCCAAGGGGGGGGAAGCAATTAATTCTGCTGCCATAATTTTTTCCACTTTGACCCCCAATTTTCATATCTGTTTCTTATTTTATTTTTGTTTTTATTCACACGATTTCTCAAAATTTCTCTCTAACATGTTCTATATTTAGAAAATTAAAACTTTTCTTATTAGCTACCATATATAAACTTTTGGTTGTATTTGTTGCCTCTCTCTCTCCTATTATTATTTCTCCCTTCGTTGTCTTCAATTTTCTCTTTTATATTTTTCTTTCTATTTTGTGCCAAGACAATAAGATTCTTAACACATACATATAATAATGTATTGTATTAAATTTTATGAAAAATAAGTATTTAATTAAAGAATTAAAACTGAAATTAAAAATTTCTATGTAATAAATATGTAATTAGTTTTACCTTATTTTGTCTTATTACATAATTAAAATGGTCTCCATAAATAGGTCAATGGCAACTAATTACTAGTTGCCATAAATGTGCATGATAATTAGTTGCCACTAAGTTGGTCAGTGGTGACTAGTTGCCAGTAGAGATAGATAAGCATTTGAGGCAATCGGTAATCACTTGTCATAAGTTCATTAATGCTGATCCGTTACCAGTAGTTATATAGAAGAATTTGTGGCAACCGGTCATCGGTTGTTATAGACTTACTTATGGCGACTGAGTATATAAACCAGTAGTCATTCTTAAAAATAGTTGTAAAAAATCTTCTATGACAACCAGTTATAGTAAACGGGTCGCCCAAACCTGGTTTTTACTAGTGTATTGTCATTCTTTGACAAAATAATATATGGTGGAAGATATGAATTCTGGCACGTTTCTATCTATAGTATGACTGAGATTACGATTGTAGAGAAAAATAATATATGGTGGAAGATATGCACTATGGCTTATTTATGGTATGAATGAGATTGTGATTGTGCTAAAAAATGTATGAAAAGGGAATCAAGTCAAAAGATCATTTTATGAAAAGAAAAACAAACAGATATTATTTCAATTAGTCCCAAAATCATGTATACTGGTGAGACAATCATACTATTGGTGCTCACTACGAAGGACTATTTAAAAGCCTAGAGGCCAGAGCACATAATACAAACTCAGAGAGCTAGAAAGTCAGTGTATGGAGAGAGAGAGTATGTGTTCGTATTGAGCTTATTAGTCTTCATCAATTTGTTTTTCTGAGAAGCTCATGTGAAGATGAAGAAAGTGTGTCAAGCGATGTTTCTGATATTGATGCAGTCTGTGTTGAAAACAGATTGAAGCTTTCTTGTTGAAGGCATACACTAGGGAGAGTCTCAGTGTGGATGGTAACAAGACTACTCACCTTAAGTAAGTAATTTAATGAGAGAGCTTAAAAAGGTATTCACTATTAGTTATGTTAACTACGGTGTTTTTAACACCTTGTAAAAAATTTATTGGAGAAAATTTATAACAAAATTCATTATAGTGGATAACTACTATCTGGGTTACACAACCCCGCAGATTAGAAACTATTTTGGTTCCAAATTACGATAACATATGTGTGTCCCTTACTTTTATTACCTATTTACTAACGTTTTCATATGTAGTTAAAAACATTGCTATAAACGTTGTCAAAAAGTACAACTTTCACAACTCATACAAGAAACCTAACAAAAGAAAACGGAAAACACGAGATAAAATGAATTTTTTCTATAAATATTTCTAAATTTATATGAATATTTTTAAATTATTACGAATTTTTATAATTTTTTTATAAATATTTTAAAATTTATTAAAATTTTATATTTTTTATAAATATTTTTAACTTTTTACAAATTTCTAAATTTTTGGATACTTTAACCTTATTGGATCCTTATAGGATATCCCTTATTAGATCTTTGCTGGATATCAAGGATCCAATGCCCGTATTGGATATCCAATAAAGGTCATAACGGGTTGGATCGGATCCGGGTTTGGACGGATCCAACCCAATTGCCACCCCTAAGTGCAATCTCATTGAAGGGGTAAATCATATATGGTTAGTTAGATATTGTTCTTCCAGATTGGGAGGTATTATTTCACATAATTGAAACGAGTGAGAACTGTTTGGCATAATTGAAACGAGTGAGAACTGTTTAGCATAATTGAAACGAGTGAGAACTTCTAGCTGGGGAGGTTCCCCCATGTTTTTCCCTAGGTGGTGTTCAGACGTCGCAGGCCCTCCTCAAAAGCCGACGCGAAACGCAACATTTCATCTTCCGGCCCCTCCTTCCCGATCTCGATCCCCCCTTCTCCGTCTCTGCTCTCCGCCAGAGACATGGCTTCGTTGTCCTCGATCGAGACGATCTCCACCTTACGCGGTCGGCCCCACCCGAAATCCACCCCGTACACGCCGAACCGCGGCGATCCGGCGACGGAGAGGACCCGCTCTTTCATCAACGACGTCCACTTCCAGATCCAGGTCTCGGCGTCTTTCAAGATTCCGTCCTCCAGTTCTCGGATCGCTCGGTGAATCGCCTCCGCCGCGACGGCGAGTCCGTTCTCCCCGGTCAACTCGCTCCGGTTCGCCGCCGTCGTCACCCCCGCGATACAGTTCCCGAAGTACGTCGCCGGGACCGGCGGATGTAACCGGGCGCGGCCGTCCGCCATGAACCCGAAGTAGACGCTTTTACTACTCTCCGGCGACGCACGTGTCTTTGCGGCACAGTGCAGCACGTACGCGCAGGTGATAACGAACGTGGACGGCCTGGGACTCTCGTAGGAGGAGATCTTGACCCGGATCTTCTCGATGTCGGCCCGGGTCAACACGAAAGTGGATCGAATGACTCGGTGGAGTTGCACGGGTGGAGCGTCCTCGGTGGCCGACTCGCTTGGCGCGGCGCGGGAGCCCATTGCAGCGGCTAATTTCTTCGCGTCCTCCAGGAACCTCCGCTTCAGCCGTTCCAGATCTCCGACGAGGGCACGATCGAAGACGGGGATAGCTTTCACAACGGATACATCGCAGCCGGCGTAAGCAATAGAAGCCCAGTATTTCAAGAAATCGGTGGAGCTCTTCTCGTCTGCGACGACGTGGTTTACGACGATTCCGATAGCGACGCCGGAGCCGGGAAAGACCGTGACCTGAAACGCGACGAGGGGCATCTTCTCAGGGTCGCTCGGGGATGACTCGGGGAGGAGATGGGGGACCAAAGAGTGGAACTCCTTCGCTTCCTTCGGCCGGTTCTCGACGAGTCGGTCGAAGTCCTCGTCGGACTCGGCGAGGGTGAGAGAGACGGAATCGCCGTCGGAGTAGCGAATGACGCGGTCGCCGAGGTCGGAATCCGGTACCGTAACGAGGCGGCCGGCGAGTGGGTAGTAGATGGAGAGAGCGAGAGAGAGGGATCGTTCGAGGAGGGGCAAGTGGGGAGCGTCGGAAGTCATCGGTGCTGGTGCCTGCAGGGAGGTCGTAGAAGAAGAGACGCCGCACGAGAGATTGCATTGGGAGCCAATTGACATCGAAGAAAGTGAGAACCAGAGTCGCCGGAGGAACCGAATCCGGCGGCGGAGACACTTGCCGCCGCTCCAACACCTTCACGGCGCTGCTCATCGCGGCCGTTGATACTACTTTTGCCCAGAAACGGGACCGACTAGAGACTGCGAAGGCCGCGTAATTATCGCAAGTGAAGGGGAAGGTCCCCGTTTTTGGTTCTTGTGGATAAATAAGATGTATCATGTATCCGGTCTCTTTCTCTCTCTCTCTCTCTTCTTGAGTTCGCCGAACCGGGAGAACGTGGAAGTCTTGGTGCCATTTATGGGTTTCGGCATTCGGGAAGGTTCTAGGTCAAACCAACCAATTTGACCGGCCAGGCCGGGTTTTATTACGAAAAACATATGTATCACATGGCAATAAAGTACTGTTAAGTAGAATAAATTATTATTAGTTTATTGTTACTAAGCATTTCCACTAGAAGATCCTCCTTAAGATCATAAAAGAAAGAAGCAAAACCACAGGGGCCGGGAAACCAAATGGGACAAAAGAGGAGCGAGTCGCGACTCGTGAGTCGCGACTCGGGTGACTGGGACAAAAAGGGAAGAAGTCAAAAATGCTAGTCATCTCACGGGGGATCGTTAATAATGCAAGACGTGGACGTGGTACTCGACGACGGCGTCCCCGGTGGCGATGTCGAACCAGACGGTGTGGGCCTGCGCGTACCCGCGGGCCCACCGGAATAGCCCGGTGCCGCCGATCACCGGCATCTCCCTGACGTCCGACATGACGGCGTTCCTCCCCATCACGCTCAGGGTGCTGCCGTTGTACTTCCCGGAGACGAAGGCGAAGTTGATGACCATGAGGAGTCCGACGTCGTGCTGCGACGCCAGGGCGTACAGCCCCTGGGCCCGGCCCACCAGTCGCGACGTAGGCTCGGGACCTTCCGTGAGCGGGTCGTCGATCATGAACGTGGTGCCGAACCCGCGGCTCGTCCGGTTCGACACGATGATGGGCACCGCCGAGGGGTTGCGCCCGCTGACTATGTCGTGGAAGTAGAAGTGCAGATGGCTCAGCTTCTGATCTTCTCGTGTTCCCGGAAAAGGCCCCCTGGTCCCCCGGCCGCCGTGGGGTTTTCCGGCGCTTGCGAGGTCGGAAAGAGAGAATAGGGAGAAGACGATCAGGAAGAAGAGTACCGTCGGAGAGGGTCTAATTCCCATGGTTCAAAACGATGAAAAGCTCAAGAATTGCTTGGATTAATTTGCAGTGACAAGTGTGAAGTGTGAAACACGTACTCTCTTTCATTCCCTGCAGTATATATATATATATATATATAAGGAGCTATCCGGGTATGACGTAAAGACAAAGGTAAAGCAGCAAAAGTAAAGAGAAAATTAAGACATGCGAGTGGAAGACATTATGATCGCTGGTTTAAAATTTTTGAAGTCTGAGAGATCGACATTGAACCTGGGTATCGCAGAAATTGGAGCATGTGAATCCAACCAACGTTGCTTCAAATGGCCAAAAGCCTGGGAGAGATATGATGAAATTAAAGTGGAGGCGTGACGATCCATTATAACGGTCATGTCGTACTATAAGCGACGATTAATTACTGGGAGGGGGGGGGAGGGGGGGGAGTAGTTGAAACTTGAAAGTTGAAACAGAAAACCTTTTCGCAGTACGTACTGAGGATCGATGTTGTAATTTCGAGTTTGATTTGAATTACAGCGAAACGGTTTCTTTCTCCCGAAGGTTTCCATGTTTCCTGGGAGGGGGAAACCAGAATAAAAGTTGTCTTCGCTAGAACGAGAAATCGATATAAGCATAGCATTATCAAATGATTCAAGTCTCTTTGTCTGTACTCCACGCCTCGTGGGTTGATTAAAGGGGTTTATGGATGGCACCGGCCTTTCTATTTTTTCTATTTTTTATTCTGAAACACATCGCATAATAAACACATTTAGTCAAATACAAATAGTTGCCGGACCAAATTCTATTTCTTTTGAAAAGATTATTTCCAGTGGTAATTATTCTGCACCAAATAAATTGACAAACTTTAGTGGGACGGAGGTTAAATACTGTGCAGCTACTATTTAAATGCAACAACTAATGAAAGTGCGCTCCAACTACCAATATGTGATAATTTGGAGGGGAGAAGCAAATGGATGTTACTCGGTGAAATCGGCTTATAAAGAAGTGCAGTCACAAATACCTTTTCATAATACAGCCCTTGCTTGAAAAATGAATGGGCATCCTCCAACACCTTTACACAAGAGGTTGCTGACAAAGGATCAACTAATCCGAAGAGGGATAGCTATTACTTCTACACAATGTCAATTATGCTCACTTCAGGAGGAAATTGTGGATCATGTCGTGGTTCATTGTCCTTTTTCTTGGTTAGTATGGACACATTTCTTCAGATTATTTGGTTTGCTGAGGCTTTACAAAGTTCGTATGAAAGTCTACTACAACAAACACTTGGAGTTAGATGCGGTGCCAAAGGTAAGATCCTTATGAAAATACACTACAAGATTTTTTTTTTTAGTAACAATATTTTTAACCACGAAATCAATTTTGTTACTAAAGAAGGGTTATTAACTGTTTCACCGAAAATCCGCCGGTCCACGAAAAGGCGCGACCGAGAGAGTAATTTGATTTACGACAGAGAATTTTGTGTTACAATTGAGTTTGAATATCAAGGAATGCGAGTACAATCTCCTATTCTTCCTTTGATTCGATCTTCGTGTGAATTGTCGAAGTTTCAGCTTCTGGCGAGGACGTCGAAGTTTGAGTTCTAGAACGAGTGTGCATGAACTGTTGTGGCTTTGGACGGTCGGACGGAAGTATTTATGTTCTGCGTGTATCGATTTGTGACGTTGCCGGCGAACGTGTAGAGCTGTTCCGGTCGAACTGTAGAGCGACGACGGACTGTGAGATGCTGAACTTCTCTGGCTCGAAAGAGTCTCTGTGCGTGAGAGCTTCTGGGTGAAAGATTTTTGAACCCTTGTGACAGAGCTTATCTGGCTATTTGTAGCCGACTCTGTGCAGTTGTTGAGGGTCGATCCTTGGAATGGGGATCACGATCCCCTTTTGGCTGCTTCTTTTGAGAGAGGAGGAAGACCGGGAGCTCCCTCTGTTGGATCCGGATTGTGGCCTTTTCTTGGCTTCCAACGTTGGCGACTAGACTTGGTCGCTGAATTGAGTGGCCTTGTGACTGGTTGCTGAGTGGTGATGAGTTGTCACTGACTGGATGCTGACTGTATGATGACGCGACGAGACGAATGGATCTGGTGATGGGCCGCGACAAGTGATTTCGAAAATTGACAGAGCCTACCCATAACAACCGACCGATGGACTGGTGGGCATTTGGGCTCGTCGCATTTGGGCCAGTCATATTTTGGTGCATATAGATTGCCCCCTTCGAGACATGATCATTCAGAGAGAACGAACAAGTTTCGAATGTGACAAATACATACGTAACACACACATGCACGCGACACATTTTTTTGGACCCTCTTACTCTTTTAGGGTCGTTTATCTTTTTGTGTACGTATATTTTTCTGTTCTCTTAATCTTTTAGGACAATATATATTTTTTTACACTTGTATCATGTATATTTCCTTTTTTTTCTGCCCTCTTGCTATTTTAGGGCTGTTTGTTTTTTTTTTGCAGTTTTTTTTTTGTTTTTATTTTTCTTTGTGTATACGTATATGTATAAGAATATACATACAAGTATACGGGAAATGAAAGGCACCTGGATTGAGTTTCCTGTGATGCCGTTGTTGGAGACTGCTTCAATAGTCTGGAGTCAACGACCTTCGGTGATTTTCTACTTCGGCAGAACTTGTTCTGCACAGGAGAGAAGGAGGTTGCGCAGTGAGTCCCGCTCTGCGTGGCGCTGACTCACCCAGCGAATTTCTGCTTCGATAGACTTGATTCTACGCAGGAGAGAAGGAGGTTGTGTAGTGGGCCCTGCCCTGCATGGCGCTGACTCATCCGGCAAAATTCTGCTTTGGCAGACTTTGTTTCAACGCAGGAGAGAGGGAGGCTGTGCAGTGGGCCCTCCCCTGCGTGGCGTTGACTCATCCAGCAAATTTTTGTTTCGACAGACTTGGTTTTGCTCAAGAGAGAAGGAGGTTGCATAGTGGGCCCGGCCCTGCGTGGCGCTGACTCATCCAATGAAATTCTGCTTCTGAGGCAGCACAGTGGGCCCTGCCCTGCGTGGCGCTGACTCATCAGGTAAAATTCTGCTTCAGTAGACTTTGTTTCAGCACAGGAGAGGAGGCTACGCAGCGGGCCCCGCTCTGCGTGGCGCTGACTCATCCGGCAAAATTCTGCTTCGGTAGACTTGGTTTCAGCGTAGGAGAGAAGGAGGCTTCGCAGTCGGCCCCGCCCTGTGTGGCGCTGACTCATCCGGCGAAATTCTGCTTCGACAGACTTGATTTCAGCGCAGGAGAGAAGGAGGCTGCGTAGTGGGTCTCGCCCTGCGTGGCGCTGACTCATCCACCAAATTTTTTCTTCGGCAGACTTTATTTCAGCGCAGGAGAGAGGGAGGTTGCGCAGTGGGCCCCGCCCTGCGTGGCGCTGACTCATCCAGTAAATTTCTGCTTCGACAGAAATCAATCTGTCCAAGAGGAGAGGGAGGCCGCGCGGGCCCCACCCTAATTAGCTTGGCGCCTTAACAATTGAATCTCAACGACATGGGGAGCTTTCCCTAGGTCGTGCCTCCACAATTAGAGGTAGTGGGCCCCACCCTAGTCTCTCTTTCTTCCATCACGTTGGATTCTCCTAAAGATAAGAGAATGCCAATTAATTCCCATAATAAAGGAACTAATTGACTTCCCTTAACTTCCCCGGACAAGCCTGCTCTGCAAATTCTCTTTTTCTTCTTGAGTGTGCTGACTACGAGATTGAGAGAATGCGAATCTTGCAACCTGGTTCTGTTTGCGAACTAGGCTGATTGTGATTGTGATTGCGAATTGCTACTTTCTTCTTATCTGCGATTTTGATTTGGGAGGCTGCCTGCAATTTGGGAGACTGCGACCTGCTGGCTACTATTTGATTGATTGAGGAGGCAGTCTGCGACTTGGGGTCCCTCTGTCTTCTTCGGGCCCCGGCTTACGTTAGAACTCTCCGTGAATCAAAACTTGAAGGTACTGTAAACAATTTCTTTTCTCCCGACAGCCTCGAGCTGATTCGAGTCTGCGGGGTCCCACTCTATTTTCTTTCTTCTTCTCTTCCTCCCTCTTTCTTCTTCTTTTTCTCTCCTCTCATTTTCTACTTCTCCCTCAGTCTTTCTCTAACCCCTTTTTTTTTGTTCTCCCTTGAATTTTCTCTCTATATTTTTTTTTTCTTTCAGTCTCTCTCGAATTTTCTCTCTTTCACACTCCAGGTGTTTGTCAGTTTGTCAATGTGACAAATTGATGTCATTTAGTGCGTGGTCTGGCTCAAAAGCTGAACACAGTGATTTTACGCTGCACCTGGCTCTGTCGCCATGTGCTAAAATCAGTCCGGGTCGCACCCGACTCGGTCGCCAGGTGCTGGATTTTTTTTTTGTTTTGACCGGCTCAGTCGCCGGGAGGCTGAAGTTCTGTGTCTGCTTAGGCCGGCTCGGTCGCCGGGAGGCTGAAGTTCTGTGTCGACTTAGCCCGGCTCGATCGGTGGGGGGTTGAACTTCTGTTTTGGTCGCGTCAGACTTGGTTGCCCGGCGCGAAGCTTTTGTTTTGACTCCTGCTTGGTCGCTGGGAGTCGAGATTTCGATTTGACTTAGCCCGACGAGTTGTCCGGAGTCAGACTTTCTGTGCTGGCACACCCGGCTTGGTCGCCGGGTGCGAGTTCTCTGTTTTGGGTTATGCGAACTCGACTTAATCGCCGACAACATTTTTTTTTCTTTTGCGATAGCTTCTTTTTGTCGCTGCTCTTTTTTTTTTTGGCAACAACTTCTTTTTGTCACTGCTCTTTTTGTGTTTGGCGACTGCTTCTTTTTGTCGCTACCTTTTTTTTTTTGGTTTGGCGACTACTTTTTGTCGCTACTTTTTTTGTTTGGAGAGGAGTTACGTACCTGGCTCCAATTGGTTGCGTCCGGCTTGATCGCCGGGCGCAGAAGTTTGCTGTTTTGATCGTGGCCGGCTTTGTTGCTGGTCGCAAACCTATGAACTGTGTTTGGCTTGGTCGTCGGCCACAGTGTCTTTGCGCCTGTCTTTGTTTCTGGACGCGAGGCTTTGAATTGTGCTCGGCTCGGTCGCCGGGCACAGAGCTTGTTGTTTTGATCGCGGCCGGCTTTGTTGCTGGTCGCGAAGCTTTGAACTGTGCTTGGTTCGGTTGCCGGGCACAGAGTTTGTTGTTTTGTAGCATTCTTTTCCCGTCCAACTCAATCGTCAGGCACTAGGATCCAATGTGAGGCGTCTGGCTCTGTCGCCAGATGTTGAATTCTCCGTCTGGTTGTGTCCGGATCGGTCGCCGGCACTGGAGTTTGATTTTGCTCGTGTCTGGTTTGTTTGCTGAGCGCGAGGCAGTTTTTTTTTGTCGCGTCCGGCTCTGTCGCTAGGCGCAAATTTGTTTAACTGTGCTCGCAGAGAGCTTTCCTTCGAAGGTGATTTGGTTTGCTAGCCAAGTGGTGTTTCCCCTCTCTCCTTTTTTTTCTCTCCATTCTTTCTCTTTCACCGACGACTGGTCTTTTTTGTTGCCCCCTTTTTTTGACTTGCGTTTTCTATTTTTTTTTCTTCTTCTCCCTTTTTTTGTTTGCGACCTAGACTTCTCCATCCCAGGTCGCAGGAGACTCATTTTCTTTTTTTTTTTTCGAATTGAGAGAGAAATGAATTGCGTACCTGACTTTTCCTGCTCTGTCGCAGATGTCTGCCGCGCCGACGTCCTTCTCCTTCCTCGGTCTGACTATCTCATATGCTTCTGTTCTGGCAGACGATCACGACGCTGCCTGCGAATTAGGGGCTTAGATGGACAAGTGAAGTCAAAGTTGTTACCTCACGACGAGTCTGTTTTCGGCGGTCAATCTATATATGCGCCTACCCCCAAGAGTGTGCATGATTTGTGGATCCGTCCCGTGGTCGAGGATGACCAGCTTTGTTATCTTCTGAGTGAAGCATCCTCTTCTTCACACCAAGCTGAGGGGAACGTTCTGTTAAGTCCCCTGCATAAATTGGCTGCGTACACAGCACCCGAGCTATCCATTCACAGCCCTCAGTTCGGCACTTGGGACGACTCAGACCCGGCACCGATTCCTTTTCCTACGCATGTGCCTTTTTATTTTGAATGGGCTTGCACTATTGTCCGTACTTGTCAAGAGATTTTGGCCAGGCTTGGCATCTTGTCTGCGATTCATGCTTCTGTCTTTACCAATCGGTGTTCCCCTCACGTGATCCATTCTTTCTTGGAACTGTGGTGCCCGTTGACAAACACAATTTTCACTCGAGGTGGGGAGTTATCAATTTCTTTATGGGACTTGTATTACCTTTGCGGATTGCCCATTTCAGGATCGATCTATGATGAGGTAGTTCCGACAGTAGCTGACTTTATTGCCGTTCGAGCTTTGCCATTACCGGAGAGTGTACAATTTCTACTGCTGGCGTTTTACAGAATCTACTATCGTCGCGACCCGGGGGATAAGAAGAGTCCTGCTGTGTCCTTTTTGGATTGGGCAACTTTCTGGTTCCGCGCCGAGGAGGGTGTCCTTCCTTCTTCTGACCCTTGGGTTGATCGTAGCAAGATGTTGGGATCCCGTAATTGAGATCGTTCGGCTACTCAAAACCAGGTCCTTGTTGAACTTGGTGTACACGAGGCCCTTGCAGACGAGGTGTACTTGCTAGCATTTCTGGCGCTATGGCTATGCCGCTGGGTATTACATGTGTCGGGCAGCGCTCTGCGACCTGATACTTTCAAGATGGCATGTTTTATGGCGAGCGGGACTAGAGAGGGCTTAGCTGGGGCGGCTCCGGCGTATCTCTATCGGGGTCTCAGCGTGTTCTCACCAGGTCGCATAGGTTGGCCGTTCCTTGGCGTCTGGCAGGCGCAGCGTTTTGGTGTCCATGGTGCAGATCCCAGTGAAGGTGTTCATCCCCTCTTGATGGTTTATCGGAACCCGGAGCTCGTCCAGCGTTTTACTCCGACTGAGGCTCGTGCACGGTTTTGGAGGGACGATATCAAGACCTGGTATCCTGCCAAAGCCCTTCCTCCTGGCACCCTTCTCGACGTGAGAGGTCACATGGCTTCTTCCATCGAATCAGATTACTTTTTTTGTATTCGATCGACTTTTCTGGTTTATCGGCAGTGTGACACTCGGGCGATGGAGCCTTACAGTCCGCATAGGTTTGCTCAGCAGTTTGGCTTTTGCCAAGATCTACCTGGTGTGCTCGCTTCTGACCAGCGCAGGGCAGATTCTCTTTCTGCGCTTCTTGAGTTGTGGCAGATCAGTGTCGTGAGGTCTTTTGGTCTTGTGGAAGTGCCGGTTTGTCTGGGCGCCGACGTCGACCCCGGTGTCACACTGAGTTTTAGGGAGTCGTGGCTTGAGCACGTAGTCCCACTCTTTGAGGTATGTGAGCCTTCACTTTCTTTCTCTTCAATTCCTTCTTTCTTGTCTCTGATGTTTCCTTCTCTTCTTTTTTTAGCACGAGTGGAAATGCCTCACTTGAGTTGGCGCGCCGACAGGGGTAGATCCCTGTACTCAATCCAAGTTACTGCGAGCGCAAAGTGACGACGATGCAGCAGGTTGCGATCAAATAACTCTCCGACCGCGTCGTGAGTAGCCAGCACCCACCAAGGCCAAGAAGGCCAAAGCCAAGGTTAGGCTGCCGCGGCCGAAAGTAGCAACAGACAAGTTATTGGCTCCAAAAGGCGTGGCTGAGGCGAAGGGTATAGTACTGAAGGAACCGTCTTTGTCAAAGGAAGAGTTTGAGCCAATTGTCCTTGGCTTGTCTGCGCCTAAGGTTCTAGCCTAAGGTTTCTACTCCCCTTTTTTCACATGGACTTTTCGTCTTTCCTTTTTTGTTTTGAACTTTTCGTCCTTGTTTCTGCAAGGGTCCTCGTTCCGTCCTTCGACGAGGACAAAGCTGAAGCCTTAGAAGGCAACTTTGGGGTTGTGGGAGGACTTCGTCAAGACAGATCTTTTGTCATCCAGCGATCCATGTTCACTCGAGTTGGTCGAGGATACCCACGTTTTTCTGGAGAAATTGGAGGTGGGTATTGACACCTCTATATTGGACCAGTGGGTTGAGGATTTTTCATTCGGAGCAGCTCGGTTTCAGCATTTGCTCCGTTCACTAGAGGGGAAGCTCAGTTTGGAGGAACGCCGAGTTGCAGAGGCTGAGCTTACTCAAGCTTGCCAATGTGTGGCCGACCATCACGATCGAATAGCTGCTGGTTTTGATCAAAATCTGATGGCTCGGAAGGCTGCCGAAGAGGAACATAAGCGGCTTCATGAGCAGCTCTAGTTTCAGCTCGCCTTGACACTTTGGATGCACAAATTGTGAACGAGAAGAGACTGCTTGATGCGGAAAACAAGGAGCCTACCATCATTCGTCAACGTTTGACTGAGGTTTGAGCTCGGCCTACCTTCAGCGAACAGGAAGGACGAGAGTTGTCTGACGCCCGAGCTGAAGTGATTCGACAGAAGGGGCGGGTTGCCGGTTTTGAGCTCCCACGGCTCTGATGTCGTCCTTTTTCTTTCTTTTTTTTTTTTGAACTACCTGTTGCCTCATCTTTTTTTTTTTTTGTGAGGCTTGGATTATTCCCATTTTATTGCAATGAGGAATGCTACCTCCTTCATTCGACTCTTCTTTTCTCTTTTTTTTTTTCGTTCTCCCCTCATGCGTAGAAGCGTTTGAGGAATTTACCGTTCGTTATCAGCGGCTCTGAACAGTTTGACGTTACTAGCTTGTAGGCGCCATTGGTGTAAGCTTCCTGCACCACATATGGTCCTTCCCATTTCGGCGCGAACTTGCCCCCAGTTTTGCTCGTAAAGAGCATTGGTCGTCTGACTGCACGCACGAGATCTTCTTTCTGGAATGACCTGAGCCGTACCTTTTTGTTGAAGGCTCGGGTCATGCGAGATTGGTAGCACTCGAGCCGTTGATGCACTTCGAGTCGCTGCTCGTCGAGTGACTTGAATTCTGCAAGTAGCAAGTGAGCACACTCCTCTGTGGTGAGCCCTTCTCTAATAGCAATGCGCAGAGAGGAGAGTTGTACCTCGAGTGGAAGCACCACTTCTGTGCTGTAGACCAGCGAGTATGGAGTCGACTGGGTCGGCGTTCGAAACAAAGTTCTGTATGCCCACAAGGCTTCACCGAGTTTTTTGTCCCAACTCTTTTTGTTGGCGCCGATTGTCTTCTTTAGGATCTTGCAAAGCGTTTTGTTGAATGCTTCTGCAAGTACATTGGTTGTCGGGTTGTAAGCTGACGATGTCCGCTGTTGTATGCAAAATTTTTGGCAGAAGCGGTCCATAACTCTGTTCCTGAACGACATGCCATTGTCTGTCACTATGTATCGAGGAACCCCATATCGGTAGATAAATTGGGTTCGAATGAAGTCGGCGACAGTGGTAGCCTTAACTTCTCGGTAGGCGGTAGCTTCGGCCCATTTCGAGAAGTAATTAGTGGCAGCCAAGATATATTGCCTGTCGGAGTCGAACTTAGGGGTGATTGGACCTATGATGTCCATCCCCCAAGCTTCAAATGGCCATGACGCGATCGTCGGGTGAAGCGGCTCCAGTGGCTGATGTATGTAGTCGGCATGGAGTTGACACGGTTTGCAGGTTCAACCCATTTCAGTGGCGTCCTTGAGCATCGACGACCAATAGTAGCCCAGTCATTTGACTTGTAGGTGGAGCTTCGAGCCAGCCTGGTGTGTGCCGCAAATTCTACCGTGCGTTTCTTTTAGGACCTGTAGTCCCTCTTCTTTTGACAGACAGCGAAGAAGAAGACCTTCGTACGACCTCCGGTAGAGTATGTCATTGATGAAAACGTACCTTGGTGCCGCTCGGAGAATTTGAACCCGCTCTCGCAGGTCGACCGGGAGTGTGCCGTAACGAAGAAATTTTGACATAGGCGCTCGCCAATCTTCATATTCGTTTTGGCTGGCCGAGATAGGAAAAGATTCTTCTATCTCTTCTGTTTGTTCTTCTTTTGTTTCTTCTTTGGCCAGTGGAGGGATTACCCATCGTTTGCAAATGGGGACTTGGCTCGGCCGTTCGTCGAGTTGTGCTAAGCTGGCAGCAATTCCAGCCAATGCGTCGGCTGGCCCATTTTCGGATCGAGGGACGTAATGGAGTGAAGCTTCTGGAATTTGGGCCAGAAGTTCACCGGCATGTCACCAAAATAGCACGAGCTCGAGTTTCTTTACTTCAAACTCCTTTGTGAGCAACTTGATGACAAGAGCTGAGTCATCGTAGATGTTTAGCTGTAGCAGCTTCATCTCGACCGCCATGCCGAGTCTGAGGAGGATAGCTTGATACTCCGCTTCGTTGTTCGAACAATTTTGGGTAAGAACGAATGAATACGGGAGCAGGTCCTTTCTCGGTGAAACGAATAGAACTCCCGCGCCGGCTCCGTTCCTTCATGCAGCGCCGTCGAAGTACATCTCCCAGGGGGGAAGCACCTCTATCAAGAAGATTTCTTCGTCTGGGAATTCTTCTGTTAATTCCCATTCGGCCGGCACTAGGTGATTGGCCAAGAAATTCGCCAGCACTTGACCTTTGATTGCGCGTTGCGGCACAAAATTAATTTCGAACTCAGATAGGAGCAATGCCCATTTAGCCAGTCGGCCAGAAAGAATTGGTTGCGACATGATGTAGTTCAGCGGGTCGGCTCGCAGCAACAGTCTGTCAACGATTGGAGCGACGAGCACCGGCGGCTTGGTGAGGTACGCCTTTATGTTGTTAAAGGCATTTCGGCAAGACTCATCCCACTCAAACGATGTATCCTTTTTCAGTAGGCGGTTAAACGACTGACATCTCCCGGCTAGATTCGAGATGAAGCGCCGGATATATGCTAAGTGGCCTTGAAAGCTCTTTAGTTCGGAGATGTTTTTGGGCTCCGACATCTTTTGAATTGAATCAATTTTGGATTGGTCGATCTCAATTCCTCAATGATGCACAATGAATCCTAAGAATTTGCTCGAAGTGACACCAAATGCGCATTTTAGCGTGTTCATTTTGAGTTGAAATCGTCGAAGTCGCTCGAATACTGCCCTAAGGTCAAGAAGATGATCTGACCGCTCCTTCGTCTTTACGACCAGGATGTCGACACAACACTCAACGCGTTTATGCAAGAAGTCATCGAAGATATTCTGCATCGCCCTCTGGTATGTCGCGTCGACATTCTTGAGTCCGAACGGCATCACCTTGTAGCAAAAAATGCCTTTGGGAGTGCGAAATGCAGTGAAGTCCTCATCCTTCAGGTCCATTCGAATTTGTTTGTAACCAGATGACTCGTCCATGAATGATAGAGCTTCATGACCCATCGTCGTATCGACCATGAGTTCTGTTATCGGCAGAGGGAAGTCGTCTTTCGGTCAAGCCTTATTCAGGTCGCGAAAGTTGACACAGACCCGAATTTGGCCGTTCTTTTTCTTGACCGGCACGATATTCGTGATCCATGATGGGTACTTAACCTCTCTGATGAAATTGGCAGTGATCAATTTGTTGACTTCCTTTTCAATTTTTGGTACAAGTTCTGGCCGGAACCGTCGTTGTGATTGCTTAATTGGCCGAATAGAGGGATGAACCGCCAATTTGTGTACTGCGACTCGTGGATTGAGGTCTGGCATTTCTATGTAATTCCAGGCAAATATGTCGCGATATTCGTGAAAGAGCGACATATATTCTACCTCCTCTTCTGTTGATAGCGAAGCGCTAAGAAATGTCGGCCTCAGATCTTCTTTTATGCCCAGGTCCACTTTCTTTAACTCGTCGACGGTCGACTGGCCGCCTTCCTCAAACGTAGCCGGAGCCTCATCCAAGATGAACTCGTCGTCCTCTTGATTTTCGTCGACGACAGAGATGTGGTTCACCATCACTGAATCGTATGCACGAGCTCGTGCAATTGCAGCTTTCAAAGTGTAGATGATAACTGGTTTCGGGTCAGTTTTCTTCTTTTTCATCGGAGTTTGGCCGACTAAAACTTGATATACATCTGTCGATGCCTTTCTGGTGATTTTGATCGGCTTCGTCTGAGCTCCATAAATTTTAGCCAAGGCCTAGGCGACCCTGATTGATTCGATGACCTTCCTTTCTCAGTTTCTCCTGTTCTGGAGTGAGGACCGGTAGAGCGACAGCTGGTTTCTCATGGATATGATCATTTGTAAGGTTGCCCCCGGCTCTGGCCATCAGTTGGTATGCGTTCGGGTCGAAGCCTTCATTCGAGCGAGTGGACGGTAATTGCGCGAGGTTCGGGAATTAGTTCACGATGCTTCTTTCCTCAAGCTTCAGAAGTGGGAGAGTGACCTTTTCTGTCAAAGGGGTCGGCTGAATTTTGTGGCAGACGACCAAGGGAGCTTCTCCTTTCTTCATTTGCGACTATGGGATGTACCATAAGATAGGTACATTGCGCTGCGTCGGCGGTGGAGTTGCTGTAGCCGGTTTGTGGTTGTGTGCCAGCTGGTGGTTGTGTGCCGGCTGTTTGGGGGACACGACTTGCATCGTGGTCTGTTTTGGAGACGCGGTTTGCGTCGATTATTTAGTGGATGCGACTTGTGTCGGCTGTTTGGACGATGCAGCTTGTGTCGGCTGTTTGGTATTTGACGCCTGGTTCGGCCAGGGTGATAATTTGACTGTCGATCTGGTTGTCAGATAGAATTTGGCATCTACGAATGACGCCAGTACGCCGTGTTTTGCTCGCCGCTCTCCCAGTATTTGAAGCATTGGTGAAGTGTTGATGGAACAACTCCATTTGCCTGAAGCCATGGTCGACCCAAGAGCAGATTATAAGATGTTCTTTAGTCGATGACTTGAAATGGAGTTTCGGCCACCATGTCGCCAATGTGCAAATTGAGATTGATCATGCCAAGCGTCTGGCCTTCCTAATTGAAGCCTTGGATGAGGAGAGAGCTCGGAGAGAGGTCGCCAGCAGAGAGGCCGACATTCTTCAACGTGCGAATCGACAGAATGTTGACAGCGGACCCACAATCGACGAGAATGCGATTGATTTTGTTGTCTCTGATGTAGCCGGAGACGAACAGCAGCCGGTTATGGTTCTTTGTTCCCAGCTGCACGTCCTCTTCTTAAAATGTGATGCACGGTGGGCATGAGACGGCGAGTGATTGTTTCAACTTTGCCAGCTGCGGGGAGGATTGCGCATCTTCTTCCTCCTTCCGGTAAGGTGGAGTTAACCCGACTTTCGGCAAGTCGTGCTTTCTCATGAGCAGCATTTCGACTTCGGCTTGGAGTTCCTCTGGTTTGTCGAGGACCCGAATTAGAGCTTGTCTTGCTCGAATGGCCAAGTCGAGGTCGTCTTCTATCTCTTTAAGCGGCGAGATTTGTTTGAGTGACGTCTCGAGGTCGTCGCATGATAAGTGTCCAAAAGACACGCATGAATTATTGATCATAAATTCCTAATTTGAGTTGATTATGAGCATGAAAGTGACAAATATAACTCAAATACATGTTTTGTGTCTCAGGTGCCCGGTAAAAGAAGAAAATCTGGATTCTGAGGGAAAATGAAGGAAAAAGGAGCAAAAACAAGCCAAAAAAAGAATGGCGCGACCGCGCTGGGAAAATATGCAAAAATTTAAATAAATCCTGGAAATTCCCAACGGCTAGTAAGGCTGAAAGGAGGATAGTTCGTGAAAGTGAAATCGCGCGATCGCGTCCCACGATGGCACTACCACGCCATGAAGATGGCGCTACCTCTGGCGTTGGCGCGACGCAATGTTTCCATCCAAGGAGTCCAAAGTGCTATTTCGGGAAGTCGGCAAGAGTCTAAGGAGTGGCCCGACCGCGCCAGTTCTACAACCAAAAACGGCGCTACCGCGCCGTTAAGAGTCCTTCCTCTTCTCGCACCTGAAAGCCGTTTTCCAGACTTAGAAAGAATTCAGCTCCAGTGGCGCGACCGCGCCAAAACAAAGAACAATTCGGCGCGACCGCGCCGATGACTCAGCAAACGCAAATTACGGAAATCTCGGGATTCTGACTACCAATCATGCCCAAACTTGGGAGAAGAAGTCGTAATTGGCTAAGGAAGGTATCCACGAAGATTTTACGGAATATTGCTCGTGTCTAGGTGCATTGAATGATCAAGAAAGGAGAAGTTCCATACAAAGAAGGAAACTGCTGCCAGAAGGAGGAGAGAAAATCTGAGTCTTAAGAGAGCTATATCTGGAGTTCCCGTATTCCAATTGAAGCCAAACTTGGAACGAAGATTCCTGGTGCTACTGAGGATCATATCACGAAAATTCAGGCCAATCCAAGTCGGGCTTCTCGAGTTTCACATCTCCAAAGTGGTGGTCCCAGTGCAGAAATTGGCAGCAGAAACCAGGCAACTTCTTCTCTTCATATCGCGAGTTTCCAAAATCAGAATGGATTCAAATTTCGTGAGCAAGGAAAGGACTACAGAAGGAAGGTTCAGTTGTAATTTCATCCAATTCTGAGGTCGATAAGTCATAATTCATACCCCTGGACAGAGACCAAAATTACAAGTTATGGGCAGAAGCCCAGCTATAAATAGAGGTCCGAGGCAGAGAGCAAGGATGCAGTTTGGTAGTGTACATCAAGTTCTGAGTTGTAAATAAAGTTTGTAGTTTACTTTCATGTTTTGTAGTTAGTTTGGAGTTGAGAGAAAGTCCAGAGGAAGTTTTACACGACCTCTTGGCACTTTGGAGAGAAGGAAGAGATTTCAGTCAAGGAGGAGTTGAAGCTAAGGGGCAGTTCCTCAAAAGGGGGTTTTCTGTAATTATTTTCTTCTTATTTCTATGGCTGTAATTGAATCCTTTTTACTATGTGTTTATTCTATTATTATGGAGTAGTCTCTCTTTGTTGGGGAAGTCATGAACTCCTAGTTGTTTATGTTTAAGTTTTGAAGTTTAGAGCAATATAGTACCTTGCTTTTGTTTTAGAATCTGAGTTCATTGCTTAATTATGATCTTAATTCAATTCTGGATTTAATGAGGGTCGAATAGAGAACTTAAATTTCAGTAGAGAGTCTGGTTAGTTATTTGATTCCTGTTTTCTAAAACAACTTGTTTTTCTAACTAGATTGTTCCGGTTGAGAAGGAGACTAGTTGAAAAGTGATGTGACTTCTATAACTCTTGTTTTGAATAAGAGAGAGTTAATCTTCAAGCTTTTATATTTATGCAGTTACATGTTAGCAACTAGGAGGGATTGACATTCTTCCCCAACATCTCATCTCTATTAGTTTTTCCAGTAGTTTAATTCTGTTTTGTTTTTCCAATTCTCAAAACCAAAAATTCTTTTCCTCAATCATTAGAAAATTTTTTGCTTAAACTGAGTTCTCATCAAGGTCTCTGTGGGATCAATATCTGGACTCTCGAGTCTATATTACTTTCTGACCTAGTGCACTTGCTAGACACCCAACAAGTTTTTGGCGCCGTTGCCCGGGACCATTGAATTGAGAGTAAGTTTAAGTGAATTTTGATTTGTTGATTGAGATTAAAATTTTTATTCTATCTTTTCAGGTTGAACCGGATCAGTACATAAACATCAAAATCAGTGGTAAGCCACTTGCTGAAGTCGATCCGGAACTAGAAAGAGTACTCAGGTAACTTATTTGCTCTCTCCTTCTCTCATTTGCTCTCTCTCTCTTTCTCTCTCTCTCTCATTTGATTTCTCCCTAATTCTCTCTCTTTATCTTTCTCTCTCTCACACACACATTTCCTCACTTTCTCTCTCTCATTTCCGCTCTTTATCTCTCTCATTTCCTATTTTTCTCTCTCATTTCCTCTTTTTCTCTCTCATATCCTCATGTTCTCTCTCATTCCCTCTCTTTCTCTCTCTCATTTCCTCTCATTTCCTCTCATTTCCTCTCTCTTTATTTTCCTCTTTTTTCCTCTCTCTTTCTCTAAATTTCTCTCTTTTTCTCTCATTTTCATATTTCGATTTTCTCATTCCCTCTCTTTCTCTTCATTTCCTCTTTTATCTCTCATTTCTAACTTTCTCTCTCTCATTTCCTCTTTTTCTCTATCTCACTTCCTCTCTTTCTCTCTCTCATTTCCTCTTTTTCTCTATCTCACTTCCTCTCTTTCTCTCATTTCCTCACTCTCTCTCATTCCCTTTCTTTCTCTCTCATCTCCTTTCTCTCTCATTTCCTCACTTTCTCTCTCTCATTCCCTCTTTTTCTCTCTCATTTCATCTCTTTCTCTGGGTCCTTTGGAAGGAGGGGAACGATCGACTTTTTAATAACAAGGAGATGGAAGTAAAGACTCATTTTAAAGTTCGAAACACAAATCACATAATTGGTAATCCTATGCAAGGATTTTGCAATATATAAGCAATACCAAATCCTAGCAAATTGGTATGAAGTGGCAATATCCTCCCTAGCAAATAAAAACCCACTTAAGGTAAATTGGATGCCTCCTAATACAGGATCCATCAAGTTCAATTTTGATGGTGAATCTAAAGGAAATCCTGGTCCAACGAGTATAAGAGGACTTTTTCGATATCATGAAAGCAATGTCTTCATGGATTTAAGTGGTCTGCTACCAAAAACAGACTCGTCTGAAGTAGAAATGAGGGAGATTCTCTAAACATCATCAATTGGTAAGAGGGAAAGCACAACCTAGCCCCTTGGAGATTCATTTCACTTTTACGGGAAATATAGAAAGACACGCAACACCTTAATATTGAGTGGATTCAGATCCCTCGTTCTGGAAATGTACATGTAGATTTACTTGCTAATCAAGGTGTCTTAGATCAATTTATTGTTGTGAGAGACACCTAGTTCCTGATGTATTATTTTTCATAAATAAATAATATATTTTATTTTTTAAAAATTAATAAATAATAAACACTTAATACAATTTAAATGAAATCATAATCACAATTTAATTTATATGTACATTTCATTATTATGTAGAAAAAATGATGTAGTTGACAAATAACCTCTTACAAGTGATTAACATGCTCTACTCCACTCTCCAGTAAAACCATGGATGTTATTTATAGGAAACCTCTTTAGGAGATATGCTGAACATTATTCTTTATATTGAACTCCCAATAGGGTTTAAACCTTAGAAATGAACCTCACACCTGTACAATAATAGAAATTTTAACTCAATTAAAATAATTATATTATATTTGAAACCATAAAATCCAACAAATTCGAGCAAGCTTCCCAATTACCATTAAGGAAGAGATGGATTTTGGACCTGGGCCTTGGTCTCTTGCTCTAGTGCTCTTTGATGTTGTATATACAGATGTCACGGAAGCTTCAAAGTTTAAAGCAGTGTTAAAAGTAAATATTACTGCATAGTGTTTTCACTTTCCAGAACATGAACGTTGATGGCAAGATTTAATAAAATTAGATGCGTCGAGAAGCAGCTGTGAAGGGAAAAATAATGAAATTGTACGTCTACGTCATTTGGACTTGAAGGATGTAAATCGTGGCTAGCATATGTTCCTACAAGCTCGGACATGGTAGTTTAAGTGCTTATACAATGGGCAAAATGGTTTAATATAGTTTTGATAACAAAATAAAAATATTATAATTATTCTATATTCTTAATTATAGTTCAATTATATATGAACATGTTTGAAAGCACACATAAAAAAAAATAGCAATTAAGTAAATTTACAAAAGATGATACTTTTTAATTATTATCATACTGTTATCAAACTATATACAAAAAAGGTATGTAAACCTGAACTGTATAACAGTTACTCTGTAAAAGCTACAAAAAACATTTCTATTCAGCTATTTGAGAAGGCAATTACAAATTTTGTAGGAATTTTCAGAAAATTCGAAAGTAAAAAAACTTATGATTATGAAAAAAAAATACAAATAAGAGAAACCACTTACCACTCATCTATTGAAGTTCCCAATCATCACTTTAAAGAAAGAAGGGATTTGTTCACTTTTGTGCGACATTGTTCTAGTCCACTGGGCATACCAGTCAAATTAAAAAGTACTAATTAGTTAGTTAGATTGCATAAGAAAGAGGACCGTGGCAAAATTACCTTTTGAGCAATGGGAGAAAGAGAGAGACACCAGTGATTCTGGTGGTTTGATTAAAGGGACCAAACCGGCTGTTGTTTGGTTAATCGGACTAAATCGACTGTTGTTTAACTAACCGGATTAAACCTGCTGTTATTTAGTTAACCAAAGCAATCCGACTGTTGTCGGCGTAATCGGATCAAAGTAGCTGTTGTTTGGCAAATCGGCTATTATTTAGTTCACCGGACAAAATCAATCGTGGTTTGGCTAACAGGACCATAACAGCTGTTGTTTAGTTAATCGGACCAAAGCGGACCAAACTGAACGACATCGGACCAAACTGAACGACATCGGACCAAACCGAACCAAATCGCATCAAACCAACTGGACAAAATCGGTTGTTGTTTGGCTAATCGGATCAAATTGACTAATCCGATTGTTCTTTGGCTAATCTGATCAAATTGACTAATCCGGTTGTTCTTTGGCTAATCGGATCAAATTGATTTCACTAAAATAAATTTGACCAAACCGGTTGTTGTTTGCCTAACCGGACCAAATCGGTTGTTGTTTGGCTATGCAGACCAAATCTATTGTTGTTTGCGTAACCGGGAAAAACGGTTGTTGTTTTGCGTAACCGGGAAAAACGGTTGTTGTTTGCGTAACCGGGAAAAACGGTTGTTGTTTGCGTAACCGGGAAAAACGGTTGTTGTTTGCGTAACCGGGAAAAACGGTTGTTGTTTGCGTAACCGGGAAAAACGGTTGTTGTTTGCATAACCGGGAAAAACGGTTGTTGTTTGCGTAACCGGAAAAAAACGGTTGTTGTTTGCGTAACCGGGAAAAACGGTTGTTGTTTGCGTGAACCGGGAAAAACGGTTGTTGTTTGCCTAACGGGAAAAAAAAAACGGTTGTTGTTTGCCTAGCCGGAAAAACGGTTGTTGTTGTTTGCCTAACGGGAAAAAACGGTTGTTGTTTGCCTAACCGGGAAAAACGGTTGTTGTTTGCCTAACCGGGAAAAACGGTTGTTGTTTGCCTAACCGGGAAAAACGGTTGTTGTTTGCCTAACCGTGAAAAACGGTTGTTGTTTGCCTAACCGGGAAAAACGGTTGTTGTTTGCCTAACCGGGAAAAACGGTTGTTGTTTGCCTAATCGGGAAAAACGGTTGTTGTTTGCCTAACCGGGAAAAACGGTTGTTGTTTGCCTAACTGGGAAAAACGATTATTGTTTTCCTAACCGGGAAAAACCAGTTCTTGTTTGCTTCACTGGAGCAAGGCGACTGTTGTTGAGCTAACTGGAACAAATCGGTTGTTGTTTGACTAACGAAACCAAATCGACCGTTGTTTGGCTAACCAGAGCAAACAGGTTGTTGTCTGGTTAACCGAACCAAACCGGCTATTGTTTGGCTAACTGATTTTTTTTTACTAACCAGACCAGACCGATAGTTGTCGATTGTTATTTTGGGTAACCGAACCAAATTGGACCAAATCGACTATTATTTGCCTAACCGGACCAAATCGACTGTTATTTGGCCAACTGGATCAATCGACTGTTATTTGGCCAAAGGATCAAACAGACTATTATTTGGCTAACCGGACCAAATAGACTGTTGTTTGGCTAGTAGACTGTTATTTGGCTAATTGGACCAAACAGACTATTGTTTGACTAATCGGACCAAACAGATTGTTGTTTGACTAATCGGACCAAACAGATTGTTGTTTGACTAATCGAACCAAATCACTATTAACTATCTAACTTTTTTTTATTCACCGGACCAGACCAGCTGTTGTCGACTGTTATTTGACTAATTGGACCAAATAGGATCAAATTGACTATTGTCAGGCCGACCTGACCAAACTAGTTATTGTTTAACTGACTGGACCAAACTAACTGTTGTTTGGTTAACCGGACTAAACAGATTGTTGCTTGATTAACCGGAATAAACCACTCTTAATTGGTTAATCGGACCAAACCGGCTATTGTTTGGCTAAGCGGACCAAACCGACTATTGTTTGCCTAACCGCACCAAACCGATTTTTTACTAACCGGACCAGACCGGTTGTTGTCAACTGTTATTTGGGTAACCGAACCAAATCGGACCAATCGTCTATTATTTGCCTAACCGAACCGAATCGACTGTTATTTGGCCAACTTGATCAGACTATTATTTGGCTAACCGGACCAAACAGACTGTTGTTTGGCCAACTGGATTAGACTGTTATTTGGCTAATCGAACCAAACATACTGTTGTTTGGCTAATCGAACCAAACATACCGTTGTTTGGCTAATCGAACCAAACATACTGTTGTTTGGCTAATCGAACCAAACATACTGTTGTTTGGCTAATCGAACCAAACATACTGTTGTTTGGCTAATTGGACCAAACATACTATTGTTTGACTAATCGGACCAAACAAACTATTGTTTGACTAATCGAACCAAATCACTATTAATTGCCTAACTCTTTTTTTACTCACCGGACCAGACCGACTGTTGCCGACTATTATTTGACTAACCGGACCAAATAGAATCAAATTGACTATTGTCTCGCCAACCTAACCAAACTGGTTATTGTTTCACTGACTAGATCAAACTGACTATTGTTTGGTTAATCGGACCACACTGATTGTTGCTTGATTAACCGGATCAAACCACTCTTAATTGGTTAATCGGACCAAACCAACTATTGTTTAGCTAACCGGACCAAACCGGCTATTGTTTGCCAAACCACACCAAACCGATTTTTTATTAACCGGACCGGACCGGCTGTTGTCAACTGTTATTTGGGTAACCAAACCAAATCGAACTAATCGCCTATTGTTTGCCTAACCAGACCGAATCGACTGTTTTGGCCAACTGGATCAATCGACTGTTATTTGGCCAACTGGATCAATCGACTGTTATTTGGCCAACTGGATCAATCGACTGTTATTTGGCCAATTGGATCAATCGACTGTTAATTGGCCAACTGGATCAATCGACTGTTATTTGGCCAACTGGACCAGACTTTTATTTGGCTAATCAGACCAAACAAACTGTTGTTTGACCAACTGCATCAGATTGTTGTTTGGCTAATCGGACCAAACATATTGTTGTTTGGCTAACAGACTGTTATTTGGCTAACAAACTGTTGTTTGGCAGACAGTTGTTTCGCTAATCGGACGAAGCATACAGTTGTTTCGCTAATCGGACGAAGCATACAGTTGTTTGGCTAATCTGACGAAGCATACAGTTGTTTGGCTAATCGAACGAAGCATACAGTTGTTTGGCTAATCGGACGAAGCATACTGTTGTTTGGCTAATCGGACGAAGCATACTGTTGTTTGGCTAATCGGACGAAGCATACTGTTGTTTGGCTAATCGGACGAAGCATACCGTTGTTGTTTGGCTAATCGGACAAAGCATACCGTTGTTTGGCTAATCGGACGGCGCAGATCGTTGTTTGGCTAATCGGACGAAGCATACCGTTGTTTGGCTAATCGGACGAAGCGCATCGTTGTTTGGCCAATCGGACGGCGCATCGTTGTTTGGCCAATCGGACGGCAGCATCGTTGTTTGGCCAATCGGACGGGCGCATCGTTGTTTGGCCAATCGGACGGGCGCACTATTGTTTGGCCAATCGGACGGGCGCATATTGTTTGGCCAATCGAACGGCAGCATCGTTGTTTGGCCAACCGGACGGGCGCATCGTTGTTTGGCCAATCGGACAAAAGTGCATCGTTGTTTGGCCAATCGGACGGGCGCATCGCTGTTTGGCCAATCGGACGGGCGCATCGTTGTTTGGCTAATCGGACGGCGCATCGTTGTTTGGCTAATCGGACGGCGCATCGTTGTTTGGCTAATCGGACGGCGCATCGTTGTTTGGCTAATCTGACGGGGCGCATCGTTGTTTGGCTAATCGGACGGGGCGCATCGTTGTTTGGCTAATCTGGACGGGCGCATCGTTGTTTGGCTAATCGGACAAGCATCGTTGTTTGGCTAATCGGACGGGCGCATCGTTGTTTGGCTAATCGGACGGGCGCATCGTTGTTTGGCTAATCGCACGGGCGCATCGTTGTTTGGCTAATCGGACAAGTGCATCGTTGTTTGGCTAATCGGGCAAGCGCATCGTTGTTTGGCTAATCGGACGGGCGCATCGCTGACTTGTTTGACTAATCGGACCAAAACAAACTTGTTTGACTAATCGGACGAAAAACAAACTTGTTTGACTAATCGGACTAAAACAAACTTGTTTGACTAATTGGACTAAAACAAACTTGTTTGACTAATCGGACTAAAACAAACTTGTTTGACTAATCGGACGAAAACAAACTTGTTTGACTAATCGGACAAAACAAACTTGTTTGACTAATCGGACTAAAACAAACTTGTTTGACTAATCGAAGCAAAACAGAACTTGTTTGACTAATCGAACGAAACCGACTTGTTTGACTAATCGGACGAAACAGACTTGTTTGACTAATCGGACGAAACAAACTTGTTTGACTAATCGGACGAAACAAACTTGTTTGACTAATCGAACGAATCAAACTTGTTTGACTAATCGGACGAATCAAACTTGTTTGACTAATCGGACGAAACAAACTTGTTTGACTAATCGGACGAAACAAACTTGTTTGACTAATCGGACGAAACAAACTTGTTTGACTAATCGGACGAAACAAACTTGTTTGACTAATCGGACGAAACAGACTTGTTTGACTAATCGGACAAAACAGACTTGTTTAACTAATCGGACCAAACAGACTATTGTTTGACTAATCGGACCAAACAGACTATTGTTTGACTAATCAGACCAAACAGACTATTGTTTGACTAATCAAACCAAATCACTATTAATTGCCTAACTTTTTTTTACTCACCGAACAAGACCGACTGTTATTTGACTAACCAAACCAAATAGAATTAAATTGACTATTGTCTGCCTAACCTAACCAAACTGGTTATTGTTTAACTGACTGTTGTTTGGTTAATCTGACTGTTGTTTGGTTAATCGGACCAAACAAATTGTTGCTTGATTAACAGGACCAAACAGATTGTTGCTTGATTAACCGGACCAAACCACTCTTAATTGGTTAACCGGATCAAACCAAATTATTGTTTGGCTAACTGGATCAAATTAGGTCATTGTTTGGCTAACTGGATCAAATCAGGTCATTGTTTGGCTAACTGGACCAAATCAGGTCATTGTTTGGCTAACCAGACCAAATCAGGTCATTGTTTGGCTAACCAGACCAAATCAGGTCATTGTTTGGTAACCAAACCAAATCAGGTCATTGTTTGGCTAACCGGACGAAATCAGGTCATTGTTTGGCTAACCGGACGAAATCAGGTCATTGTTTGGCTAACCGGACCAAATCAGGTCATTGTTTGGCTAACCGGACCAAATCAGGTCATTGTTTGGCTAATCGGACCAAATCAGGTCATTGTTTGGCTAACCGGACCAAACCGTGCTGATGTTTGGCTAACCTTATCAAAATAACTACTAAAACCGACCATAAGAAGATATAAACCAAATAAAGATAACAACACACTCTAATTCTTTCTAAACAATATTTAATGTTATTTTAAAACTAACTCACAATCATTTTAAAAATTCACTGTAAAACTGATTCTTGTTTGCCTCACCTGACCAACTAATAATAATTTTACACCTTAGCTAACAGGACGAAATAAACTATTATTTGGCTACTCGGATCAAACCAACTGTTGTTTGGCTACTCGGATCAAACCAACTGTTGTTTGGCTACTCGGATCAAACCAACTGTTATTTGGCTACTCGAATCAAACCAACTGTTATTTGGCTACTCGGATCAAACCAACTGTTATTTGGCTACTCGGATCAAACCAACTGTTATTTGGCTACTCGGATCAAACCAACTGTTGTTTGGCTACTCAAACTAAATCGGTTGTTGTTTGACTAACCGAATCAAACCGATTGTCATTTGGTTACTCGGACTAAACTGGTTGTTGTTTGGTGAACCGGACCAAACCAACTATGTTCTGACTAACCGAACCAAATCGGGAATTGTTTGACTCACCAGACCAAACCAGCTATTATTTAGTTCACCGGACCAAACCAGCTATTATTTAGTTCACCGGACCAAACCGGTTGTTGTTTGGCTAACCGTAAAAAAATGGTTCTTGTTTGGCTAACCAAAAAAAAAATGGTTCTTGTTTGGCTCACCGGACCAAACCGACTATTGTTGGGCTAACTGGACCAAATCGGCTGTTGTTTGGCTAACCGAACCAAATCGACCGTGGTTTGGCTAACCGAACCAAACCAACCATGGTTTGGCTAACCGAACCAAATCGACCGTGGTTTGGCTAACCGAACCAAATCAACCGTGGCTTGGCTAACCAAACCAAACCGACCGTGGTTTGGCTAACCGAACCAAACCGACCGTGGTTTGGCTAATCAAACCAAACCGACCGTGGTTTGGCTAACCGAACCAAACCGACCGTGGTTTGGCTAACCGAACCAAACCGGCCGTGGTTTGGCTAACCGGACCAAATCAGTTGTTGTTTGGTTAACTAGACCAAACCGACTGTTGTTTGACTAACCGAATCAAACCGACTGTTGTTTGGCTACTCGGACCAAATCAGTTGTTGTTTGACTAACCGGATCAAACCGATTGTTGTTTGGTTACTCGAACCAAACTGGTTGTTGTTTGGTGAACCGGACCAAATCGGCTATTATTTAGTTCACCGGACCATACCGACAGTTGTTTGGCTAACCAAAACAAAATGGTTCTTGTTTGTCTCACCGGACCAAACCGACTGTTGTTGAGCTAACTGGACCAAATCGGCTGTTGTTTAGCTAACTGGACCAAACCAACCGTTGTTTGACTAACCGGACCAAACTGATCGTTGTTTGGCTAACCGGACCAAACCGACGGTTGTTTGGCTAACCAGACCAAACCAACCGTTGTTTGGCTAACCGGACCAAATTGTTGTTTGGTTAATTGGACCAAACCGACTGTTGTTTGGTGAGCCGGACCAAACCGACTTTGATTTGACAAACCGAACCAAATCAATTGTTGTTTGGCTCAGCAGACCAAACCGGTTATTATTTAGTTCACCGAACCAAATTGGCAGTTGTTTACCTAACCGGACCAAATCGACAGTTGTTTAGCTAACCGGACCAAACCGACAATTGTTTAGCTAACCGGACCAAATCGGCTGTTGTTTGCTTAACCGGACCAAACGGGATATTGTTTGGCTAACCGGACCATACCGGCTGTTGTTGAGCTAACCGGACCAAATGGGTTGTTGTTTCGCTACCCAGACAAATCAGGTTGTTATTTGGCTACCCGAACCAAATCGGTTGTTATTTGACTAACCAAACCAAATCGGCTGTTATTTGGCTAACCAAACCAAACCGACTGTTATTTGGCTAACCGAACTAAACCGACTGTTATTTGGCTAACCAAACCAAACCGGCTGTTATTTAGCTAACCGAACTAAACCGGCTGTTATTTAGCTAACCAAACCAAACCGGCTGTTATTTGGCTAACCAAACTAAAACGGCTGTTATTTGGCTAACCGAACCAAACCGACTGTTATTTGGCTAACCGAACCAAACCAGGTGTTATTTGACTAACCGAACCAAACCGATTGTTATTTGGCTAACCGAACCAAACCAATTGTTACTTGGCTAACCGAACCAAACCGATTGTTACTTGGCTAACCGAACCAAACCGACTATTATTGCTAACCGAACCAAATCGACTATTATTGCTAACCGAACCAAATCGGCTGTTATTTGGCTAACCAAACCAAACCGCATGTTATTTGGCTAACTGAACCAAACTGGCTATTTTTTGGCTAATCGAACCAAACCGTTGTTGTTTTACTAATGGAACCAATCTAAACCAAATTAATATTATTTTAATATTAACTAACAATTTAATAACACTATTTGTAAGAAGTTGGCCCACTTAATTAGAACTATCAAAGCCAAAGTTACCCGACCCAAAATTTTAATTTCATCTAATTTTACTTTTCTTGACACTATTCAATAATAACTATGTTGTACAAATAATAAACACGACAACAATCAAACAGTAACCTCATCAAAATAACAACTAAAATCGACTATAAGAAGATATAAACAAAATAAAGATAACAACACACTCTAATTCTATCTAAATAATCACAAAAAACAACTATAAAATTGTCTTAAAAAGATTTTTTTAAAATTATTTAATTTAATTTAATATTATTTTGAAGTTAATTAACAACTTAATTTTAAATTTCTTGACTTAAAATGGTTTTTAATAATTATTTAATCCATTTTCATCTTATTTTGATTTTTTAATCCAATTTAATGTTATTTTGAAGTTATTTAACAATATAATGTAAATTTTTTTGCCTTCAAAAGATTTTAATAATTAGAAGAAATTATTTTACCTTCAAACGGTTTTTAATAATTTTTATTAAGTTTTTAATAATTATTTAATCCAATTATTTTGAAATTAACTCACAATTTAATGTAAAATTTCTTGTCTTCAAAAGGTTTTTAAAAAGTATTTAATTCAATTTAATGTTATTTTAATTATTTAATCCAATTTCATGTTATTTTAGAATTAACTAACAATCATTTTACAATTAACTAACAATTCAATGTAAATTCAATGTAAAATTATTTGTAATGATACTATTTAATTAAATTTTTTATTTATTTGTTATGTTGGTTTTTATTAATTATTTAATCCTATTATTTTAAAATTAGCTAACAGTTTAATGTATCAAATTATTCGTAAGGACACTATTTAATCCAATTTAATGTTATTTTAAAATTAACTAACAGTTAAATGTAATTGTAATGACACTATTTGTGAACACTTGGCCCACTTAGAACTATCGGGCCATGGTAGGTCGGCCCAAACGATGAAATTAACTCGGCCCAACACGGCTGAGCTGACTCGGCCGACACGGCCGCCTTGACTCGGCAGACACAGCCGGATTGACTCGGTCAAGTAGGCCGGGCTGACTCGGCCAAGTTGACCGATTTGACTCGGTCGAGTAGGCCGGACTGACTCGGCCAAGTTGACCGATTTGACTCGGTCGAGTCAGCCAGGTTGACCCGGCCGAAACGACCGAGTCGACTCAGAGCGGAGGTCGTCCCTGACCTCCAGCTCGGGCGACGCAGAGAGAAACCTGACCTCCAGCTCGGGCGACGCAGAGAGAAACCCTGGTTTCTCTCTGCCCATGGAAGGTAGCGTCGCCCTTCTGCGACGAAGCTTTGCGACCTCGCCCAGTGGCGAAAAACCGCCCGAATCGCCATCCTAATCGACGGAGTCGACTCAGAGCGGAGGTCGTCCCTGACCTCCAGCTTTGCCGACGCAGAGAGAAACCTTGGTTTCTCTCAGCGCATGGACGGTAGTCCATCCGCAGAATCATCTGGCGAAGTGGAGTCCCCCGTCCGCAGCGACTGTTTCTGGCATCGAGGACTGCCGAAAAATCGACGGAAAACGCATCCAAATCCTTCAATCGCATACGGAAAACAGAACATACATAAATTAAAGAACAACAATAAAATAAACTACCGTAAGCATAAATTAAAGACAAAACGGAAGCAAAATAAAAAATAAAAAAATAAAAATACATACCTTGAAGATAGACAACCACGAATAAACGTTTGTAAAAGAAGCAATAGAAATTGAGGCGGTGAAAGATAGAAAACAGAGAGAGGAGAAGATATAAAATAAGGTGAAGCGGTGAAAGATAAAAGAAGAGGGAAAAATAAGAAGATAAAGATAAGGTGAGGCGGTGAATCAAATAACTTAAATGTTCCTGATAGTTATAATAACAACAACTACGATGATGAGAAGCGGTCGAGACGCTCTGAGAAGCCACCGACCACTTCTCCCATTTATTAGATAGTTTATAGATAGATGGTCCCATTCTTAATGGCCCATTTACGAATTCAGGACCACATGTTCAAAAAAACGTACTGAGTTGGGCCCATGAGCTGGTTCTCTTCACTTTCGTGCACCTACTTCTTTAGGGGTGGGCCCGGGTTCGATTTGCTTACGAACCTAACCCTATATGTACAACCCGAACCCATTAAACACCTAAATGGGTTTTAAAAGCCTCCCCCGAACCTAACCCTTTTTTGGTTTCGTAAACTTGAACCCGACCCAATTCAACCGGATCACAACCTGATTTAAAACCCGACCTAACCCGCCTGATTTATTTAAAATATTATTTTTAAAAAAACTGATCTGGCCATTCAACCGGCACTATGTCCGGTATTGGTTGAGCCCGGTTAGACCGGGTTGGACTGTTGTATTTTATACACTACAGCCAATAGTACCACAGCCAATAGTACCACAGCCAATAGTACCACAGCCAATAGTACCACAGCCAATTGGAGGCCGCATCCCCACTCCGACTGCAGCATCCCATTTGTAAACTTGAACCCAACCCGACCCACTTTTGGGTTTGTATACTCGGAACCATACCCAAAACACCTTCCAAACCCATACCTGAGAAGTGGCGTATTTAATTGAGCCCGAATAAGCGAATCACAGGGCGCCATGTTACAAAATTACCTGTGTGGGGCTGACATGGCACCCCGTGATTCGCTTTGGCCACGCTGCACCATTTTGGCTAGTGGATCCGGGCTCTAATTAATTTTGTGCAACTACCTCTTCCTCTCTTGGCAAGGTCGTGGGGTCACGCCCCACCGTGCTCCTCGTGGGATCGATGGTTTGAACCGAGGGGTAACATTATTATATTAACATGAGATCGGGGTCCATATTACTTATAAAAGGGGAGGATATGCTGCCTGCAGATTTGGCTGCTTCCCAGGAATCTCCTCATCTGTCTTCTTTCCCCATGAATTAGAGCAGCCACCAAGGTAAGGCGTTTTTAAATTTCATCAATTATTTATTTATTTATTTATTTATTTTTTCTTTTCCTTTTTTTGTTCTTAAATTGGGTTTTTTGTTTTTTAAAGATTATACTATAGGGAAGTAATTAGATGGATCTATTTGTTAGGATATATAGATATGGAAGCGACTAGCGAGGAGGATTAAGGAGAACAAGTTGCTTAGGCATTGAAGGGAATGGATTGGGAGGATTCGGAGCTAATGTTATTAATTAGTTGAATAATGCGTAGATGTTTCGAAAATCGAATCTATTAAAAAATAATTTAAACACTTTTTACTTAGTTTTTTTTTTTAAAAAAATCGTAGGCACGTGTTAAAATTTAATTCACCGATTCGATCCGGACAACTCACCGAGTCGTCGGCACAACGTACTCGAAAGTTCGAAACTCGAGAGTCGAAACATCATCGAACCTTCCCAAAAGATTCCACGGCAGCGAGTTATTCATCTCATTCAAGTCAATAACGGCAAGTTAAAGATAAGAGAGATAGAGAGAGCGAGTCGTCACGCGCGTCAAAGAAGAAAATCGAGCGGCCAATCGTATTTCTCCGCATCTGAATTAAAAATCTGACGGTCGATTCGCATCTTTACGATGGATAAAGAAAGAATCTGATCCGTCCGTCGGGGGAAAAGCTTGGCTGGCGGCGACCCGTCCTTGTACCTCCAGCAGGCCATCCTCCTCCATGTCGATCACCTTATTTGTTTTTCTTCTTTCTCTCTCTCTCTCTCTCTCTCTCTCTCTCTCTCTCTCTCTCTCTCTCTCTCTCTCTCTCTCTCTCTCTCTCTCTCTCTCTCTCTCTCTCTCTCTCTCTCTCTCTCTCTCTCTCTCTCTCTCTCTCTCTCTCTCTCTCTCTCTCTCTCTCTCTCTCTCTCTCTCTCTCTCTCTCTCTCTCTCTCTCTCTCTCTCTCTCTCTCTCTCTCTCTCTCTCTCTCTCTGATACGACTATTTATTTGAAGCTCTCTCTGATAACGTAATGCAGAGTTGGGTTGCAAGGTGCGGCTCTTGAGAAGCGTCACCGACTTTTTTCTACCATTTCTGGGTTATTGCGCGACACAGGGGCTGGCCCAGGGATATTCGGATTTCGGTGCGTGAGAAGGGAAGGAGCAATGGCCGCGATCAGTCTTTCCTGCGCTTCCACGGATCTCGCGCGTTTGCAGTAAGTTGAACTCTTGCTTTCCTTGTATGTCTTTTTAATTTGGTTTCGGTCATCGTAGTTGCTGAGGGAGCGAGATGATTGTAACGTTTGATTTTTCAGTTTCGGCGTTTGGAATTCTTTTTGGTTTTGTAATTCCCGGGGGGTTTGGGTGGCATAAGCTTGTTTACGACTCGTTGTCGTCGTCTTGTGTTCTGTTGGCTTACGAGTTATATCTCTTTTCAAGCTTTGTTTTATTTTATCTTTTTGTTTTATCTTGTTGTCTTTTGGTTTTGCCATGAGAATATTAAGATATTGTGGAATTACGTCGATCAACTTTTTGGGCAGCTCATCTCTGCCGTTGTGAATTATGCGTGAATCAAATGCAGAACCTGCTTAATCTGAATAATAGAAGGATTAAAGGAAACAGAAAAGAAAAGATGAGGTTTTTAGCGTTTTTATCGTTGATTGATACGAGATTCATCGTTTATGTGTCTGTGCCTTCTAGAACCACTGTTTGTAAGTTATTTATTTCCTACTTCCTAAGAGCACTTTTTGGTTTGATTTGCTACTGGGATTCCCAATTGCTTTATTGCCTTTCTGTTTTCTTCTGATATCCTCGTCGTTTTTAATTTATTTTTCTTTTCTATTGTCACTGTTGAAAGCGATACCGTCAGTTTGTCAAAACTTATTCTTCTCTGAGAATGAATGATTAAAAATATCTGTTCCGAGTATCCTTCGTCAAAATATGGTTTTGACTGTCCCTTTACTGTCTAAACAACGGATCATGTCATATATTGCTGTTATCCGTCTTCTTCCTCTTGTCTTGTGTATTGACAAGAAATTATGTTCTATTGCATCTCAACTGTGAGCTTAACCTGTAATACGATTACAAAAGCAAATGTGATGAGAAGGCTTGTTCGAACTGTAAGCAACATCCTTAGGGGATTTTTGAAGAATAAGGTTTGCTGCCAAATTGCATCATGCAAGCTTGTACGTGGGCCTGTCAAACTTTTTTGTAAACTCGTTCACAAATTTTCCCATGCCTCATTACCTTAGCTTCACTTTGTTCTCCAACCTTAACGTGCAAATTTATCATGACCTTGGAACCAACCGTTACACTCTTAAAATAAAAGCATGGATTATTCTGGATGCTCCTTATTAAACCCATACTTAACTAGAAGGTATCTCATTTCTCAATAGTGAAAAGAAATGCATAGTTTTGGTCTGTGCTGAACCTGATATCTTGATCCTCTCAAATTTGTATTATGTTGTCATTGTCAATAGAAACTTCTTGGTAGTAATGGATTTGCTCAGAGCTTGGTAACATGTTTGTGGATAATGAAGGTATTGAATTGACCTCCGTATTAACTAGAATCGTGTCCTAAGAAAACTGTTGTGTGTGTCTCTAAATTTTTGCAATGGATAATCTCTTGAATCCTTAGGTGATATAAAGATACATAAGACCCATTAGTGTACCTTCTCTTTTCTGTACCGAGATTTTCTAGAGCATCCAATGTAACCTTAAGCTAATTGAGTTTCAAACTGTGTTAGCTAACAAAGAACATTTCTTAGTGATACCTGCATTGTATTGTTTGCTTTTTCTTGTGCAATTTCCATGCACTCTCTTTTGATTTATCCATTTTCTGCTCTGTTATTTAAAAACTTCAGGGCAGGAAACCTCTGTACATATCACAATTGTGGAAGTTGTTTTACGATGTGTCGAAACTCAGAAGTTAAGGTGTACGTAATTTCAAAGTCAAAGAAACGGGCTGGAAGCTTTGGAACCCTTTAATTTGTTATATTTGTATTTGGATATGATACTGATTATAGGAGTCAGTTTTATGGAATTCTCATCTTCTTTGCTTATCTAAGATCTTGTTACTTTACCTTTCTTCAGATCAAACAAATACTTCAAGGAGTCCAGGGGGTTGTGGACGACAACTCCAGTTGCTGTCAGTAGGAAACTTCCTTTCTTCTCTTCACTCAATTTAAGGACGTCATCTCTTACTCTTAAGGCCAATGGTGGAGAAAGGACTGCACCAATATCTGATGACGGGGGCTTAGTTGTTGAGCCGAGGGACCTGTCTACTGGAAGAGATATTCAAACAGATGCAATATTGTTTGGAACAGTAGCGGCTGATATTATGCCTGCTAATGATGACTTTTTTGTTGATAGAGATGAGTTTGATTTGGACACTCCAACGGAAGGGTTTGCCTCTATTCCTGATGCCATTGAGGATATTCGTCAAGGAAAGGTTGGTATTCTACTATTCTCCTTTCATATATTGTACAACATGTCATGTGCAATTTATGTCAGCCTTTTCTTCACCTACATTGGCTTCATATTCTATAAAAAGGCTGATTTTTTTAGTTCTTTCACTTTGATTGGGATTTTTTTATTTATTTTACTGTTGCTACTTACATGCTCATGCATCTAGATTCATTCTCATGCATCGAGATACATTCTCACATCTCTTTCCATGCTTTTGAGGAGGCTAGTTCTTACCTCACTGACCAACCAAACTGGTGACTTATCAGTGTGCAGTGTTTCTGTTTATTGAACCCAAACTTTTTAGACTTGTTAGTCCTTTTCAGAAAGAGTTTGCAGAAAGATGTTCTCCTCCACAACAATAACCTCCTTAAGTAAGTTGGGTTTGAATAATTATGTAAGACCTTTCAATTTATGGGAGTTGTATATGGACACTCTTCCTTGGTCTTGCTAAACCAGATTTAACCCAGGTCTGAGATATCCTGTGACTGTTATATTAGGAATCAGTCAGTCAAATAATCCGTACTATACACTTCTTTGATCAATATAATGCCTATAAGGCAACACTGTTTCAAAAAAGAAAAAAGTCAGTCAAATAATCCAATTTTTACTATCATTAACAGATATTACTTCTTGCAGTTTGTGATTGTTGTGGATGATGAAGATAGAGAAAATGAAGGAGATCTTATAATGGCAGCATCCTTGGTGACACCTGAAGCTATGGCATTTATTGTAAAGCATGGAACTGGAATTGTCTGTGTGAGCATGACTGCGAATGACCTACAGAGGCTACAACTTCCTCTTATGGTGGTGCAAAATGAGGATAAACAACGCACTGCATTCACAGTGACTGTAGTAAGTGTTTATTTCAGTAGCTTGTCGCAAAAATAATATTTCTTTGGCATAGGAATTGTCACTACTGCCTTTGCCCTACTACCTTATTGTGGTGTTTTCTTTACACTTTTCTGGGAATTGTTTGATGCACTCATACACCAGCAATGGTACCATGCGACCTTTGGGACTTCAACTTAAGACCTCAGAAGTGGCGGGGAATTGGCTTGAACGGTCAAATATCCATGTTTTATTCTTCACTTACAGCTTGTTTCATTCAAGCAAAGCAAAGAAGTTATAGTTAGGAGACTAAATTATGTTATTTCCTAATTTTAGGGACCTGATACTATTTAAAAATTTTAATGAACTTGATAATCATAAATTGCTTTCTAGTTGACAGCTATGTAAAGCACATCTCCTTCCTAGTTTATGCTATTTTCTTTCAGTAATATAATTTGGTTTTTGGTAGGATGCAAAAGCTGGTACCACCACTGGCGTATCTGCAAAAGACAGATGCAACACTATCTTGGCTCTTGCATCCTCTGATTCAAAGCCTGAGGATTTTAACCGACCAGGCCATATCTTTCCACTGATGTATAGAGATGGCGGTGTTCTAAAACGTGCTGGTCATACAGAAGCTTCAGTTGATCTTTCAGTACTTGCTGGGCTGGACCCTGTTGCAGTGCTATGTGAGATTGTGGATGATGATGGATCCATGGCTCGATTGCCAAGGCTCCGTGAATTTGCAAAGAAAGAAAATTTGAAAATTATATCTATTGCTGACTTGATCAGGTACTTTTATCACTTAATGAAGCATTCGTAGGACACCTTTCATTGCTTAGGTTCAGCCTGTTTATCACGACCATATATGATCTCAAGCTGAGCCCTGCATCCCATCCCTCCCTCCCTCTCCCTCCGTCATCGCTCTCCCTCCATTATCGCTCTCTCTCCATTATCGCTCTCTCTCCATTATCGCTCTCTCTCCATTATCGCTCTCTCTCCCTCCTTCTCCTTCTTCTTCTTCCTCCTTTTGTCCTTCTTGTGGAAAGAGAACAGAATGAGTGTTACTGAAAATTATCCTGAAGATTGCGAACACAACTGAAAAAAAATTGAAAATTTTGGTATGCTGACGACTGACCGTAGCATTTCTTGCACAGGTATAGGAGGAAGAGAGATAAGTTAGTTGAAAGGTCAGCTGCTGCACGGATTCCCACAATGTGGGGTGAGTTCCAGGCTTACTGCTACAGGTCTCAACTTGATGGGATGGAACATATTGCCATGGTTAAGGTGAGTTCTCTTTTGGACTCAAAATCATACATTTTGTCTTTTCTAAAAACATCTACTATTTACACATTCACCTGATGTGGTAGTAAGCCTTGTGGTATATTTTGGAGTCATGAGTTAGACACCAAAACAGTTCTCAAAGTTTCCTACTCTTAAGCAACAGGAAATAACTTTGAACTGGGAAATGCTAAATTCATTTTGATACCTGTTTTATTTGATTCAACAGAGTCACCAATGGATCCATTGGGATCCATACCTTCCTGCTATAACTGATGGTTCATCTGATACTCTTCTGAACTCATTTAAAATCGAAAAATTATGTTGAAAAAACTTAGATCAAAAGGTTTAATATCATTATGAATGTCTACGATCCATACCTTCCTGCTATAACTGATGGTTCATCTGATACACTCCTGAACTCATTTAAAATCGAAAAATTATGTTGAAAAAACTTAGATCAAAAGGTTTAATATCATAATGAATGTCTACAATGTTGAAGTCATCTAATAAAATTTTGCTCTTGGAGGGGAAAAAATGTTTTCAATGTGATCTTTATTTCTTTTTCTGATGGAAACAGGGTGATATTGGTGATGGAAAAGATATTCTCGTGAGAGTCCACTCAGAGTGTCTAACTGGTGACATTTTTGGTTCTGGAAGATGTGATTGTGGGAACCAATTAGCACTTGCTATGAAGCAGATTGAGGCTGCTGGAAGAGGTGTACTAGTGTACCTACGTGGACATGAAGGAAGAGGTATAGGGCTAGGGCACAAGCTCCGGGCATACAATTTACAGGATGCTGGAAGAGATACAGTGGAAGCAAATGAGGAACTTGGATTGCCTGTTGATTCGCGTGAGTATGGTATTGGTGCTCAGGTAAGTCAGAGGCTATCATCTTTTACTTCTTACCTCAGATGCATTAATGTGAATCTCCAGTTGCTTAGGTTTGACTGTTTTCTTTTGCAGATACTACGAGACCTTGGTATTCGTACAATGAAGTTGATGACAAATAATCCTTCTAAGTACATAGGGCTTAAAGGTTATGGTTTGTCTGTCGCAGGTCGTGTTCCATTGGTAACTCCCATAACCAAGGAGAATAGAAGATATTTGGAGACAAAACGTGCAAAAATGGGTCATGTTTATGGTTCTGATTTCAGTGGTATCCTTAGTGGCTTGATCAATGGAAATGGAAGCACCCTTGGAACCAACAGTGGTCTGGAAATGAATGGAAATGCAAGTACCCTTGGAGCCAACAGTATAAATGCAAAGGAAAGCGAAAATGAAGTTGCCGGACAATAAGCTGTGTCCCGCATATTCTTGTCTGCTTAGCTTAGAAAATGTGTGATAGCCCTTCTTAAAAGTTGAAGTCCCTGCATTATCAAGACAGTTGATATAACATGGCTCAGAAATCAGCTATACTGGCCGTATCCTGTGGCATTTCAGATTTCAGGCTAATGGAGCTGGATAACGTTCTTTGGGCTAATATGATCAGTCTCTAGCCAACACTGAGAAGCAGGAATTCTAGCTGTTGATTAACTGTAAGGGGCGAATACCATACATCATTGGTTGTTTTATTCTTTTATGGCTCTACCTTTTGAGTGAAGAAATCGGTTACTCAAAGGATAATGTTTTCCCCCATCATCTTCTCTTGTCTCTTTGCAACTACAATCCGGCGAATTGAATTTTCAGAAATTCAAGAATATGGTAGGAAACTATTGTTCATGTTTTATTGGGAAATATTCTGTATTTATAGCAGCCAATTAGTGTGATGACATTACTAGATGGCTCTAGGAGTATTTCAGGTCGAAATTCACCTGGCAGCATTCATGATCATATTATCAACGTGGAGTTCGTTGAGTTAACGCGGGGTACAGTGGAAAGAGAACTCAACGTTGAGAAAGAATTTAAAATAACTCACATTAAATTCTCGGTAAGCAATGTCTTTGAATTAAGGTTATCATTGTTAGCTTGGAAGGAGAATTAAAGAGAAATTAGAACTCCACCTATTTACGGGCGACTATTAATTCTCAATCAAATGGTTAAATTACAAAGAAATTGAGAATTCAAATTTTTTAACAACCCATAGTTTCACACTTTCAAAGTGAATTTTGCATAATATTAGTGTACCTGAAACTGAAGTCACCGATGACTAACCCCTTGTAAACCATGTTTCGTAATCACGTACAAGGTTTTTGACTCTTCTGCAGGCAAAGTTTTGTTGGATACAATGAAGTGAGGGACTACGGAGCATGCGCACACCACCTGATCCGATTCCTCATATAACACCACTCGGTCTGAATTTAGAGAACCCGATTTCCTGGTTTTATCCTTGTGAGCTCTAGGCTCTATTTCAACTTACATATCCTCTTGTGTAAGATGCCCTCCGGATATAATGTATAAAGCTAATTTTATAATGAAAAGTTTAAAGAAGAAAAGACAGATTTTATTTTTTTTATTTTCTAATTTGCCCACGTGATAGAAATGAATCTGATTTGAGGGGGTGAGTCCTTTGCAGCTACGTGTATCCAAGAGAACGAAAAGAGCTTTGATTTTATCACAACCGAAAAATGTTAAAATTCAGTTTGTTATAGAAGGTAACTTTGTTAAATGAAATAGTCACATCCATGTCATTCCATTTCTTATGTTATATACTTCCCCATCCAGGTGACATGCCAGGGCAGAACGAACTCCTATGGGCTGGGATTTCCACATAAAGAATTGTTGGTTTCCTATCAAACAGGAAACAAAATATCGGACAAATCAACCGTGAAGCGTTACTAGATACATAATGTCGCTGAAAATCTTACTTTTGTTTCCTTCTCGGGTTCCCCTCTAGCCTGGGAACTGCCACGCTTCCCATATGCTGTAGTTGGGCAAGGAGGGTACAAGGAGTCACTGCTCTTTTGCAACCTTTCTTGCTCACTGGAGGACAATAGGGAGCAGATGCCTTAGCAGATCCGAATGTCATTGAACTCCCAAAACAAACTTGACGGAAATTTGAACGGGTATCATAGTATTGGAAAACCTCATCTCATTCATAAAAGGCTACTATTTAACACGAAGAACAAAAAAATGTGTTGGTTTGATTCATTGTGACACCGAGAACCAAAGTTGGAATGAGCTCAATGCACATTGCCAAAGTGATAAATTGGGCAAGCATGATGAAATAAAAATAATACATGTGAACTATTACAGACAAGCTAGGGACAATATTCTCATTACAAAACTGGGATGCCCATGAGCCTCAGCTGCTAGAAGCGACAAAAATATCAAGAACGAACGATTTTGCCTAGACAAAACTGGAACCTCACAAGAAATACTCTTGCTCGCTCGCCTTTTAATAGCATATAAGCAACAAAATTTGTGATTAAGAAAAAATCTGAACCTCACAAGAAATTTTCTTGCTTGGCTCGCCTTTTAAATGTTCGCATATACGAGCTACAAACTATGCTTCTGTATGCCTTATGGAATTGCTCACCACAGTGAGTAGTGAATGGGGAGAAGGGAACTTGGGCAGTAGCTCAGTGGTCCCATAAGGAGTTATACTATGGGAGGTCTTGGGTTCGGATCCTCACAGCTCCTATTTGCCATATAAAAAAATAAAATAAAATAAATTAATAAATTAATAAATAAAAATAAAAATAAAAAATAAAAATTGCCATGTCTATGGAGTAGGCTTCCTTGGCTGATGAGAAGGGCCACAACAAGGAGAGATATGGATGGGGCCACAACAAGGAGAGATATCGATCCCTGCAACTTCCATCGCATTGCATACCCACTCAGGAACATCACCCTTGGGAAACTGTCATAGAATGTATCATTATCAATATAAAACATGGAGATGTGTAATGTGAAATAAACTTGACCATTTATAATATCAAACTTTGCACAATATATGCTTTTATTCTCACTGAGTTTTAGTAGTGTCAAGTGTCAAATTCACCAGAAACCATCGAAAAGATGACTTCAGCGCATATGTGGAGATCATCAATTAATCTTGTCTTTAATAGTTATGGCTACTGGAAATGTAAATGTGATGGATTTAATTTTCTTCAGGCTGAGATTCGCAGAGGAAAGAATCTTTTAATTGAAAGTTACTACAAAGAAAGGTAAGATTTTGAGCCCTGAGCAATAGCCCAGGTGGTCTCAAGTGGTTTGATATCACGGGAGGTCTCTAGATCGAATCTCCTAGGGGACATTAGGTGGGTTAATGGGGGAGCACTAGGTTAAAAAAAAAACAAAAGAAAAAATGAAAGGCAAGATTTTTGTTTGATGATGAAGTATTTATGACAGAAAGTGAGCTTATTTAAGCCTCGTCATTTTCTTGTTTCGGGGAACATTTTGGCTGTAGTATTTTACGGCTACTGGATCTTGAAGCTGGTCATTTCGGTGAAGAAAAAATATTTGCGTGAAAATGCGGAGAAACCTTAGAGCATTGAGATGTTTAAGGAAGAATAAACGACAGTGGAAGAATCGAATTAAAGATCCAAAAAAGGGAGAAAGAAAGCTTGGAACCTGTTTACGCAAGAATCGTTGCACAAACCTGCAGAAGGAGATTATCCAAGAGAATTAAAAAGAATCAGGTGATCACCATCTTTTATCTATGAACTCATTTCAGAAGAGACAAAAATAAGAAGTCAAAAACACGTACTCTGGAAACCAGCCCTCAACTATGGATGTGTGAAGGTCCTTACTAAGCTACAAACCACAAAAAAATAAATAAATAAATAAATAAAGATAGTTTTCAGTCTGTAGGATAAAATGAAGATGTGAAACTCGATCCTTTTTAAAGAAGAGAAGGAAATGCACCTGCATCATATATGACAAATTATGGTATGAAAGAAGCTGTGAACCTGTTGCTTCCTTCGTAACAAGGCTGTGGATATAAGCTCTGGAGTAATTTTTGCATACCTAATAAAGAAAAAAAAAAAATGTATTGGGTGCTGAATCAAGCAATGGATGGCATCCCACTAAAAAAGATTTGACATCAACATACCATGCACATGCAAGTAGGATCAATGGGACGTGTGTCTTGAGCCATACTGTTGTGTTTCAGTTTCAGTACGCCCTGTGTGCAATTAAGAAAAATGCAAGATCACAAGAATAAGTTACCATAAAAAACTTTTTTGTTAATGAACCTCAAAAATAAATTGTGCGGATCAATATCAAATGAATTCTCCAGAAATAATGGATACAGAAAAAACTAGCATTCAATTTTTTCTGGGTATAATAACTAGTGCCAATTTTCATGCTGATCAATTAGCCAAAGAAGGCGCCTCCTTACAACATCTTGTTGTGGAGGAGCCTTCACCTGATTAGCACTGTAAATTTTATCTTTTCATTAATGAAAGATTCACCTTCTCTCAAAAAAAAAGCTCCTTCTTGGGATCATAGCTATAACAGTTGTTGTCAGTGTTTATATTGAAGTCCTGAATTTGAATGAACATGATTTCAAAACAAACATTCCAAAACTCTGGACTAGGAGGATACCCAAGAACATCATTTGATAGTGAGCTGTATCTAAAGAAGAGTTTTATATGGTTAACTTAACGGATATCACTTGATATGATCCTATACAGTTAAAATAAATTGCATATTTTAAAAGACACCTATTAAAACTCATACCTCTGGTACAAGAGCTGTGCCAAAGCGAGCTGTACGTGTTGGGTACACACAATCGTACATGTCAGCACCCAAAGCACTGCAAACTAATATATCCAGAGGATATCCCACACCCTGCCGGATAGATTACAAAAGACTTTTGATAAATAAAATTAAGTAAGAGTAAGATAAATCATGATTGTGAACTATTACTCCTATTTCAATGAATTTAGATGTTGAAATACATGTCTAATGATACAGTAGCATTGTTAGAGTCCCCAACATTTGAAAATTGAGTACCTTGTTATACACAGTTCAATATGTTTACTGACAGATACAAACAACTCAAAAACGTGATTTACTTTTTAATTTTCACTTTATTCCATTTTTCAATGAGAGATTTGTGAACCCATATTACAATTAATTGCAATCAGACGGCAGAATAAAAAAGCCCCAGTCCATAGCATGTCTTTGGAGCAGCCCTCCCCCTTACTGTAAGCTTCTGTCCAGTGATCCAATACGGTGGTATATTAGGTTATTCGAAGCTTAGTCACTATAACTGTCCTAACAGGTTGATTTTAGATATGTTTGTATTTTAGCTTTCTTTATTATTTGTCTTGGCTCTATGTTGTTTTTGGTGTAATAGAAAGAGTACCTCAACCATTTTTGACAACTCCACCCCCACTCTGGTGCATTTTTTTTTTCTCATTTATAATAAAACCTTCCCATCATTCTCAAAAGGGAAAATCAAGAAGAATTTGTCAAAAACTCACAATTTCTTCAGAAAGAAAGAAGATTTATCAATGAGCGAGAACCACAAGGTGGAACAACGCTGAAAGAATCTGAAAACTATCCTCATATTTTTCTTCAAGAGTGGGCACCAGTATCCCTTTCCTATGGGACTGTTTGAAAGTAGTCAAGATCTCAATATCTTTCCTTGAGAATTCTACAGCAAAGGAGCAAAAAATACTATAGCCAAACAAACTCCTGACTCCAACAAGAAGCCAAATATTTATGTACTAAATCAAATGAAATACTTCTTAGTTGATACTTGATTGGAAAGACACTCTCCATATGCTTTCCTCAACTAAACACCTTGCAATCAAAAGAAACTTCAGATTTAGAAAAGGAAGAAGCGGAGGCCTCACATAGCTTGCTTCATGATAGATAAACAAGAGGCAAATGCATAAAAAAGTCTTTTTGTCTTTGGCTTCCAACATCTTCCAAGTAGTACAAAGCCAGTCCTTATTTTCTTAAAAGTTCTTAACAAACACGTGGAAGGGGAATAAGCCTGGACATGAAGAAGAGTCATAACCAGAATAGTCCCACTTTCATAAACAACTTTATAAGACTGACCAAGAGATACCATAATCGTATGGTCATTTTATGATGGAAATGGTTTCGATCTTCTTGGAAGGAGAAAAGACTACTGAAGAAGGAAGACAATTGATGACTTGATAAACAAACAGAAAACACCCCGGAAACTCCGGAACATATAATATCTAGGTTAGATAGACAAAGTGAAACTTGAATAGCACCATGGCTAGATAGAAAGGCGCTCACTGACATGCCTTCATGTGACTTGGGTTGCATTATTTGAGAAAGAATTAGTGGCTCGCTTTCCACTAGACCACATAAATAATTAGTTCTAAGGGCTCAATTCACAGAAACCACCTGTGGTTTTGCTTGACTGAGAAGAGGATCCAATCTCCCAAATAACCCGACGAGCACTCTCCCGCACCTCCACAGGTTTGCCAACTTCACCTGATAATTTACTGATGTGATTTCTCCTATCACATTGTAGTTCACCTCTTCTCCGTCCTCATCCTTCACTTATTTCTACATTGCCCTACTTGATGTTCTTACCAACCTCTGTTCTAATTGTTCTGATTGTTTATTATTACAAACTGAGGTATTATTCTCAGATCCCATTTTAGTGGGGGAATCTATGGCAGACTCAGCTCTCAATAAGTTTGTTAAGCTCTGTCAGAGTCATATTCTGGACCAAGAAAGTGTAATAACTGCACAGATCAAATAGCTTCATATTGCTGCCCAGGGACACCTTTATCCAGGACAAGAACATGATACATCGATTTTCTGCCCAGTACAAAGCATACCACCTTCATGCAATAGGATACCCTCTTTGCACGTGCAATATTTGATACAAGAGAACAAGATCTTTGAGAAAATTCCTCTTAAGAAAATCTCTTTTACAAGTTAATCCAAGTACCTCTTGCTATTTTATTAAAGATCAAATGATTATAAGTATGCTGAAATAGCTAACATTCCTAAATCCCCCACATGAAGATGGAAATAGACAAAAAGAATAGAGATTTATCCTTGATAAAGAAGAAAAAGACAGAATGATCCTTTACATAAAAAATGCAGTTATTTTGAAAGGAATGGGCACTTGTAAAACCATTTACTCTGAATGCGAACAGTCTTAACAATTTTTTATCTATGCCACAGCTTTTCATCATGTGCCATGTTCAACCAGACATGCCAAGGACTTCGATGTAGGCTAGTCAGCACTTTCATGTATCACGTGAAAAAGTTTTGTAAATGATAGAATATCGATGCAGCTATTTATTATGTGAATGTATGAGTAAAATGCATGAGCAATCAGAGAACCAATTTTTTCACCATGACATAACGAGGTTTGTCCTCAGGTAAGGCAGCAGTGCACTGTGCAACAACACGCCAAAATGAGTCTTTATCTTCACCTCCTGCAAGACCACCAATAGCATAGCTGTCACAAAAATAAACTTAGTAAATCAGTTACACGCCAGCTGGTCAGCCTACACATTCTGGGAGAAGATAATAATAAATGCAGAGACATACATACCCTGGCAAATTTCTTTCTACCAAACCACTCACACATATATCTCTGCAGAACAAGTGCAATAAAATCACTGATATCAGCTATCCAGTAAAGAGAAAGAATTTCAAATTGGTAACATCCATATTGAGTGTGCTATGTTCCACATCAAACATTCCATTTTCCAAAATATAAAACAGCTCACTTAAATTGGACCAACTCACCTGAGTACAGGATCTAATCCACCTTGAACAATCCCAAATAAATTCTGTTCACGGGGCCTCTTGTGAGCTGTTCTTTCCATGTAAAGACATCAAACATATATGTGTTGAAGATCAGTATGCTGGCAAAGGTCCACCTTTTAAGTTTGTAGAAAGAACAACTTCCTAGACATCAAATACAAACAAAGAACTTCATTTCTTTATTTAAAAGATTCAAAATAGAGAGAGACTAAATTCCATGAACTTAGTCATGCCTGACATCTTCCTTTTATTAACTAGTCAATTTAGTGAATACCCTCCAAAAATGGCAACCTGTTCCCCTGATCCCCTCTCCTAAGTTAAAATTGAATTCTAGCACACTTCAAAAGGAATCCAAGAGCAATATCTAAGACACCATGAGGCAATACAATTATGTATTGCAGTATAATTACTTTCGATAAGTAATCTCTCCAAATGCTAGAGTTTTTCATAGGAAATCATCCCATCAGTTTTGCAATTAAGGCACTGTTAAGTGGCTTCAGCTTCTCAATGTGTAACCTCATATTCTTCTATGGATGAGAAAGTTTGTGGCCCAGTGGTTCCAGTTGAAGGTCTCAAGCTCATGCCTCCTTGGGTGCAGGAGCAAAAGGTATATCCTCATTGCAATGGATTCAATAATATCTTTATTTTGTCTCAAACTTCCTCACAGTCAACATATTATCAGCTTAACATTCTAGACTTTTACTTTCGAACAATGCCTTAGGTCTACTCTAAAGATTTAAAAGAAAATACACAGAGAGCTAGACCATATTGTCATGTAAGACACAAGCAAAATGAGTAGCTAAAGATGTGAGGTCTACTCTAACGCACTTCAGAGAAGCAATCAAGCCAGTAACAATGGAAGTATGGACTCCCCCAGCAAGGCCATACTTGAAACTAAATTTTGATGGAGCTTCTATAGGTAACCCAGGAAGGGCAGGTATAGGGGGAGTAGTACGTGATGGGGTAGGTAACACCTTGCTTTCTTATGCAAGTAGAGCAGGACGCAACAATTCAAATGGAGCAGAGACTCTGGCTTTGCTTGAAGGAGTAAGACTATAAAAATACCACTTTACGCAGCCATTAATCATAGAAGGTGATTCAACCTTGGTCATTTCTTGGGCCAGCCAGCAGTGCTCCTCTCTGTGGAGGCTCAAAAGCCAATTCAATGAAATACATGACACAATAAGAGAGTGGAGAATAGCATGGAACAGAGTACTGCGATTGGCCAACTCTGAAGCACAGAAACCAGCAAAAGCTGGAGTACTTAAGAAACTCCCTGCTTGTAGAACAGCACAACATTTTGTAAAAGTCTTTGTCAAAAGTCAAATGTAACACAATGTACATTATACTATAATTTCACTCAATCAATGAAAGACACACCAATTAAAAAAAAAGATGTGAGGTCTACTCTGAACTCATTAGACCAGGACTTTCTAAGCCCAAAACCCATGTGGCACATCACCCTCTACCACACACTTTCATGTACATTCCCACATTATGGGAAAATGTGGGCCTATGAATCGTAGCACAAAGGACATGTCATGACAGATAAAGAAGGGGTTGGCCCAGATCTAATGCATTCTGCTGAAACACAAGTGGCCCATAATAAGAGGTTTTCTGCCCACTCCTACGCCAAGGAATTTGAAATTGATATATGTGACCTTTAACCCATTAAGAAATTGATATACTAAAAACAAAAGTGAAGCTAACCAAGAAAAAAGTAGTAAATAAAAATACGATTCACACTTTTATTGTCTTAAACATGAATAAATGGAAAATAAAGAAAAAAAAAGGACAAACAAGAAGGTGGACTCAATGAACAGACATATGCTCAATTATGTATTACATAAAAATGCATTTTTATTGTAACATATCACCTGCGATACATCTATCTATCCAACGAAGAGTTCGATACATTGCCTCTTCAATTCTTGGACCAGTGATAGTTGTCTTAACAACATCATCAAGTGCCATAATGATATCTGCTCCAATTCTATTCTGCAAAAGTTGCACCACCAGCTCCATCAAATGTTTGATATTAGGTTAGGAACCAACAAATATGAAATGACAAGTATCAGGTCATAGAAATTAATTACAGAAAATGACTATTAGTGATTTTAATGTTCTCAACCGTTTTGATAATAACTCTTTAAAGATGCCATGAAATAATGTAAGAATAGTTTATTTATTATTAGAAGAGCTGGAGTCTCGATTTAATGCAAGCTAAGGTAGAATATTTTTAAGAAAGTCAATGAAATTTCCTATGACTGTTTGCTATCCAACACAACGAGTTATCACGTGAACATATGGAGAAGCATGTCTCATTTTCTCCTTGATAACTAGCCACCAATCATGGATGACAAAAATAAGAGATGGTGCTCAAATTAACCTCTAATTGTTCCTTGATTCACAGTCAAGCAAAATGCAACATTAAGCATCTTCAATCCATGTTGCAAATTGTTCCATCACGATAATATCAATAATCGGCACTTGACAGTTTGTTGTATCTGTGTATCCAACATAACATATCATGGAAGTTACATGAAGGGCCTCATCTTGTCATGAGAACTGGCCAACTATGGTTGACACTAGTAATGTTGCTCAAATTTGTCTCAAATTGTTTTTTTTTTTTAAATGATATTTGCCCCAAATTTGCCATCTGATATTTGTCCCAAATTGAACCAGCTTGGTATGACCACAACTATGAGACAATCAATTCTAGTAATGCAACTGAATGTGGCTGTTCACACAATTGAACAGTTCAGATCATATAAACTAGATGTGCTCATGTGTAGCTCCAATTATGTGTGTCATGTTTGACGACTCTTGCATATTTATGGTAAGACTTTAAAAGCCACATCCCTCATAAAAAGCACATAAAATTTACAATAGTCTCACAAACATGAGCTTTTATATGAAGACAAAAGGAACGGAAGTATAGCAAAAAATACTCAAATAATGAAATACACATATGTAACTTACTTGGATATGAATAGACTCTTCCGGTGTTAAGAGCATAGGTTTCCCATCAACAGGTGACTGAGGTCAAAAAGAGAGAAAAAAAACAAGAACAAAAGACTTCCATATCAGAATCCTGAAAAGAGAAGATATATGTGCATAAATATATTTCCTATCTTGGAAAGAAACATGATATTGCAGTCAGCAGTAGCAGTAATAATGTGTCAAAAAACTTCGCAAAACTAATAAGCAAGTGAGACAAGAAACAAAGACATGACAGGGAAAACAACAACAAAGGATTATGTTGACTGGAAATACATTTAACACAAAAATGGAAAACCTAATTACAATTTTCAGCACATAAGTATTTTATCACATTGGCGACAAAATTCTACAGAACTCACAATTAGGGGTGGGCATCGGGTCAGGTTTTCCAGGTAACCTGACCCAACCCGACCCGACCCAAAAAACCCGGGTTTGGATTCCCAAATCCAACCCGCGGGTCGGGTTTGGGTCGGGTTTGGGTCGGGTTCGGGTTTACCTAAACCCGACCCACGGGTTTTTATTTTTAACTTTTTTATATTTTTTTCTTGATTTATATAAAAATATATATATAAAAAATTCGGGTATTTCGGGTCGGGTTTGGGTTTGGGTTTTAAAACACTTGTAGGTTTTTCACGGGTTCGGGTTATATAAGTCGGGTCGGGTTCGGGTTCGGGTTTTCAGAAACCCGACCCAAACCCAATCCATGCCCACCCCTACTCACAATATGAAAGGCTCAATTGCAAGAGTAGAAGAGAGTTACCTGAAATGTGACACCCTTTTCAGTAATGTCAGCTAAGTGCAACAAAGATACCTGAAACATCAGTACAAAGTAGGTAAAAAAACATCTACTTGTCCAAATTATGTAACTACTATTGTGTGAGGAATGTTGGGGACAAGAGCTGAAAAGCACTTCATAAACAATATACATGACTACATTTAGATGACATTGAGAAATTGATGACTAGATAAACAACTGAAAGAGCCTCAAACTCCTAGTGGGCATTTTGGGAGTATGTTAACCATACATATTGAAAGAAAATGTGAGAAAGTGAGAAAAAGTGCCACAAAGTGACAGAAAGGGAAAAAAATTATTGGAATACCATCTGAAAGCCACCAGAGTCAGTCAACAACGCTCTCGGCCAATTCATAAATTTGTGAAGACCCCCTAATTCGTCTATCAATTCTGATGTTGGTCGAAGCGCCAGATGGTAGGTATTTCCAAGAATTATTTGGCAACCAATCTCCTCAAGCTGAGTAGTTGTCAAACCTTTAATAGTACCTAAAAAGAATGAAAATTTGAGAGAAAAAAAAAATGAATTCGTTGAAATAGAGAGAGAAAGCAGCTAATCATGGAACCAAACATCCAAAGAAATGGAGGGCCAACTAAAGGTAGTAGGCAAAAGTGACTCTCCACAAGATGGATAAAGAACCCATCTTTTCAAAACTATCAGTCAACCATTAGCACTTGACACAGTACATTCAACATAAACAAAGCCCAAGACACACTTAAAACTTCACCCCTGAAGTGCCAAAAAGATCCAAGGTCTGACGCGATAAAGAACCGCCAAATGGCAATTGTGGGGTCACCCATTATGATTAGAGGAAAATCAAAATGCTACTAGTAGATCTTTGAGCCAAAAGGCGAAACAAGGAGTGTGCCTCTACAGGGCCATATTCCCCAAAAGGAGTAGGATATGTTCCCTTGACCAGATCCAAATAGTCGCAAAAGATACCCTGCTGCCTGTGGGTTTGATTCCTTTGCGAGTTGCCTTCAAATTTCACCTTTAACCACCACTGCAAGAGCGGTTGTCAAGGCCATACTAGGGTAACTCTACAGTCAACAATAGCAGCTTTCTTATGTCGGTTTGACCACAAGATGGCGGTGCTAATACTGCAGTGGCAACAACTTACCCAAAACAGAGTATAATGTACAATGCAGTAGATGACATCACTTGTAAAATAGTTATTGCTGTAAAAAATGTGAGCATTTTGTTCCTTCTAGAAAGCTCGAATGACCACACAAAAGGCAGCCACCTACAAAAATTACGTATGGTTTAGATCTTGACACTTAAAAAATCACATCATCTCCTAGAACACGAAACTGTTGCCAGGGAAAGGAAACCACACTACATTCTGGCTATCCAAATGGATTGGTGAATCGCCACTCAAAGAAGTGTTCCCCTCGCTCTTTGTGTTGGCCAGAAACAAGTATGCTACGCTTGAAGAAATCCTCCATGGAGAGAGCAGTGCGCAAATAAATTGGAGCGCACACTTCCGGAGGGAACTTCGAGACCAGGAGGCAATCAATTTAGCTGACTTGGATGATACACTGGCCTCCATCTTGCTGGACTACCGGAGTGAAGATAAACTGTTATGGATGTCGTCTGTTGAAGGAGAATTTACTGTTAAGTCAGCCTACAACATGCTATAAGAAGGGGAGAGGAGAATCATACACGAATTGCCTGGGAGCTTGAAGGCTTGCCGAGAGCAAAATTCTTCCTATGGCCGGCAATGCACAAAAAGGCCCTTACAAGAGACAATCTAGTCAGGTGAGGCATGAGCATACAGTCAAACTTGTGCCCTCTCTGCAACGTGGAAGCAGAAACCATCAATCATGTCCTGTTGCATTGCTCATATACCTGGAAAGTATGGTCCACTTTCCTCTTTCAGGTGGATTTTTGCATACCGAGCAACCTGCATCAATTGGCGATCCAATGGAGAGCCTCACCGATGGGCAGCAAAGGTAAACTTATGGCGGAGGTATGTATTACCATGATCACCTAGGGTGTTTGGCAAGAGAGAAACAACAGAATCTTCGGGCGAAAGGAGTAGGGATGGACGAGAATTGCCAATGGTGTGTTACGTAGACCAATTAAGTGGCTCAGCAAGTCAAAGGACTTTCACGACACGAGAGGAGACAGCCTTAGACTCAGTTGGAGTTTGGTTGCAATGCAATCAATCAAAGGCAAGATGAAGGAAGTGGCACAATGGCTCCCACCTCCCCTGGGCATGATCAAGCTAAATACAGATGGTTCCTCACTCGGGAACCCAGGGCGGCGGGAATTGGAGGCCTGTTCAGAGATAACACAGGTCCTACACTTCTATCTTTCTCTAGTCCCGTGGGTTTTGCTGATTCTACGGAGGTAGAGTTACACGCAATCCTACAGGGGCTTAAGCTCTACAGATCCCACTTTTCTAATCCGTTAGAAGTGGAATCTGACTCAAGGAATGTAATCGCCTGGGCCCAGCAACACAAAGATCCACCATGGCGTTTCCTCAGTCAAATGCACAAAGTGTGGTCCTTATCTGCTAATGTTGTATTATGGAAGCATGTTTTGAGGTCGGCTAACCATGCAGCCGATGCTCTTGCCAAAGAGGGAGTCACATTAACAAATCTATCGGTGCGACTCCCAAGCTAATGTATATTGCATGAAGTATTGTACTTCGAAGTGTTTATTAATGAAATGAAATCTCAATCTCCTTAAAAAAAAAAAAAAAATTGGTTGCATGAGGTTTGGGAAAGCATTTAGATTACTAAATAAAGTAAAATTTCCCTGAACGACATACATTAAAGTAGAGGCAAATGAGAACTGTTGAAACAAGTGATAAACATTTCCTCCGACCGAAAAATATTTGCAAAGACTATGCAGAACCACCTGAACCCAGGACTCAACCAATTAGTCATGTGGATTATATCTTTACACCTTCTATGATCCTTAAGAGTAAAGCACTTCTCAACCCAAGAGGAGGATGGCTAATTTGGATACAGACAAGAGGAAATGACCAAAAATAAGAAACATTCTAAAAGGTATCAAATTTCAAATATGTTCATCATCTTTGCAAGTTAGGATTCCAGCAAAGACAACAGTGTTCACACCACTCTACCACTTAATTTTGCTTCAAATTCCCATGAAAATGCAAATTCCATGCCTTGTGACAATAAGAAACTTAAAACCATGAAGTCTCTGCTTGAACAAAGACCCCAGTTTGAGGATAGACTTCTATAACAAGGATGCATACCATGGAACTGCCTCGGCAAGAAACCATGGGACTCCACGAGATTGAGAATAACAATTGAAAATTGGCAAAGCAAAAAAAAAGTCAAACAAATCTACTCCATGATCTTCATTAGATTTCACTGCATCATAATTACATGACAATTACAAAATAAATTGCTAAGGAAATTTCTTTCCATAACATCATATGAAACCTTAATAAGAATATGTATTTGCTGATATAGCAGCATGAAAATGACAATGAATTTTCAGATCATGTACTTTTCTTGTTATGTTTTATAGCCCGATATTAGCAGAACCCTAAGTAATTAAAAGAAATGGCATTAACCCGTATACAATTATATATTCTGCTACATCTCCTCACATTCAATCCTGACTATATAGACTGAAAATCTTAAGACATAGAGAATATAAATAGCTTACGAATAAGTAGGGCATGATATAGGCACAAAGTAGATGTTACGCTCTAAACCTTCTCTAAGTTGGGTCCAGATTCATCCCGAAATTGATCAGTTTAACTTAGGAGGTTCCTTCACAAGCACTGTGTCAAGTAATCTTTCTAATCCTAATGACATGAATCTATTCTACATTGGATAGTCTTGATGGACAGCAATCACAAAAACTACCAACTTCCAACCTTTTTGTTGGCTCGAATAAGATTTACTAAGCAAAGTAATAAAAATTAAACCCAACAGAATTCCAACCTTGAGTTCCAACAGGCATAAACAGTGGTGTCTGACACACGTAGTGAGGGAGAGTCAGTTGCGCTGCACGAGCACGGTTGAATCTTCCTAATACCTGGTACCACAATATGAAGAGTTCTGATAGAATTACTGGTGAGTGTGTTATCAACTCAAATAATGCCTTTTGAGTTTTTCCTATATGTATGCAAACATAGGAGTACATTTTAAAGTTCCTTATTCCTTTTCTCAGAACTAATAAAAATTGCAAAACAAGCTCCTGGCCGCTTTCAGATGTAAAACACAAAGAGAAACAACTAAAAATATGGAAAGAAATGCCAAACCTCAAATCGGAGGGCCATGTCATAGGAAGCTTTTGCCACTCTCAAATCTGAAAGTAAAACATAAAATCTAATAGCATAAGAAAACAGGTTCTGATGCATGAAATTGATTTAAGCACACAGTGAAGAGTATTAGCATAAGATAAGTACACATCAGGATAAAATTTCCTTGTAGGAATCCGTCTTCTCTTTCTCCTGATTGTTTCTGTCAAATCCATAAAAATTAGGTTGCTTCGAGCCATGACTAAAATTTTATTTCGTGGCATCGATTATTTGAAGAAAAACTTAGCAAGGCTATCACGCGCAAAAACAGTGCTTAGCAAATCAATGTAATAGAAAACTAAGATAATAAATCTTCGTCATGACTAAGATTACATTACATAACAATGACAAGCGAATCTAGAAACAACAGTATTATTTCGACGGACAACATTAGTGGGCCTGCCAGCTTGATGCTGTCCTTTTTCTATGTCTACTATCTACACTCACCCTTTCGCAAAAACAGAATAGAAACAAACTTCCACATTTTAATGCACATGGTTGTCAGTTGTCACTGAGACGAGACAACGTTTGCCAACATGAGAAAACAATGCGTGTAAGAGAAACAGCACATACGTTATGATAAATGCCCACGCGCAAGCAAACTTTAAGAAAAACGCCACCTTCGACCTCTAAAGCAATCTGAATGAGCTCTTGGAGTAGTCGAAGAACCAGGACCGAGCTCAATCTCTCGATTTTTCCGCCACGGTTAACGAAAACAAGAAGCCTCCTCTCCGGAAAATGAATAGATGAGCTACAAATGAAAACGATAAAGTAAAGGCACGCATCAACTCCAACACAGGAGAAAGGAAGACCGGAAGAGACGACCGCGGCGGCGGGTATAAAAGCTGTAGCCCAACGACCTTGTAAGGAGAATATAACGTTTTTCTCGGCCCTTCTGTCTTTGACAAAGGGCCGCCATATCGGTAGGTTGAAACGGGGCCGGGATCCGCTGCGAACAAGGGCTATGCGTACCGATCCGTACAGCCAATAAAATCACGCCTGCACACGACGCAAGCGTGCAAAGTTTTTTTTTAACGAAATGGTCAATAAAGGCGACGGTATCTACCGAACTTTTATTGAAGCAAGTGCTTCACGCCCCCTTTCTACCTGGATCCGATAGCCAAAATGCAGCGTGGCCAAAGCGAATCACGGGGCGCCACATAAGCCCCACACTGGCAAATCCGTGATGTGGCACCCTATGATTCGCTTTTGCCATGCTGCATTTTGGCCAACGGATCTGGACTCCTTTCTATTGGAGCGGGATCAGCTGGCCAACGCTGCTTTTGGCCAGCGTACGCAGAGCCAATGGCCAAGCACGCAAGCCTGGGGTGCCCGTCTGGCCTTCGGCCGCCGAGGGGATTTGTTGAAGCAGGTCGCATGCCAGACCATAAAAAACCCCCGGTCTACGCAGGTCACCCAGCAAAAAAAAAAAAAACCGAAGTTGCTCAACCTCGGTTCCACGGGCGTCCGGGTTAAGCTGGTTTCTGCATACGGGACGGTCATGTCTGAGCCCGGATCTGGTGGCCAAATTGTAGGTAGCCAAAGCGAATCACAGGGCGCCAACTGAGCGCTGCACAGGGGGTCTCATGTGTTTGGCGCCCCATGATTCGCTTTGGCTACCTACAATTTGGCCATCGGATCCAGGCTTGTCATGTCTGTCCCATCGAAGATTTCAGCTTCTCGCCCATCGTTCCCTCTTCTTTTCCCATCTTCTCCCATCGTTCCCTCTTCTTCTCCCATCGTTCCCTCTTCTTCTCCCATCTTCTCCCATCGTTCCCTCTTCTTCTCCCATCGTTCCCTCTTCTGCTCCCATCTTCTCCCATCGTTCCCTCTTCTTCTCCCATCGTTCCCTCTTCTTCTCCCATCGTTCCCTCTTCTTCTCCCATCTTCTCCCATCGTTCCCTCTTCTTCTCCCATCTTCTCCCATCGTTCCCTCTTCTTCTCCTATCTTCTCCCATCGTTCCCTCTTCTTCTCCCATCTTCTCCCATGGTTCCCTCTTCTTCTCCCATGGTTCCCTCTTCTTCTTCTCCCATGGTTCCCTCTTCTTCTCCCATGGTTTCCCTTCTTTTTCTCCCATGGTTCCTCTTCTTCTCCCGTGGTTCCCTTCTTCTTCCCATGGTTCCCCATCTTCTCTCTTCTTTCCCATGGTTCCTTCTTCTTCTCCCATGGTTCCTCTTCTATTATCCCATGGTTCCTCTTTTCTCCCATGGTTTCCCTCTTCTTTCCCCATGGTTCCCCATCTTCTCTCTTCTTCTCCCATGGTTCCCCATCTTCTCTCTTTTCTCCCCATTCCCTCTTCTTTCTCCCATGGATCTCCCCCATCTTATCTCTTCTTCTCCCATGGGTCTCCCCATCTTCTCTCTTCTTCTCCCATGGTCTCCCCATCTTCTCTCTTCTTCTCCCCGTGGGTCTCCCATCTTCTCTCTTCTTCTCCCATCGTCTCCCATCTTCTCTCTTCTTCTCCCCATGGTTCCCTCTTCTTCTCCCATGGTTCCTCTTCTTCTCCCATGGTTCCCTCTTCTTCTCCCATCGTCTCCCATCTTCTCTCTTCTTCTCCCATCGTTCCCTCTTCTTCTCCCATCGTTCCCTCTTCTTCTCCCATCGTTCCCTCTTCTTCTCCCATCGTCTCCCATCTTCTCTCCTCTTCTCCCATCTTCCCGCCCGAAGCAAGCTGGTTTCTGAAGCGTGAACGTAAGTTTGCGTGATTCTTTGTAACAACTATGTACCATATATTGCATAAATATAGACCAACATTTGTAATACTATTAACGTACTGTTATAGTTTGTACCACACATGGCATAACCTGTAATGGTAATGTGGTAGCATTATACTACCATTGTATCAACTCTATACTACATATTGCAGAAATCTATACTCTGTGCTTGATTTGTAATGCTAATCTGGCAACACTATACTACTGGTTGCATCAACTCTGTACCAACGTTTGAACAAATATATACCATTACTGGAAGCAAATATGTACTACAAATATGAACTACTTGTTTGCAAAAATATAATACTACAGTCAGCAATAACTCTGTACCATATATTTCATAAATGAATACCATGATTTATAATGGTAATCTCATAACATTATACTACAGATCGTTTCAACTCTGTACTACAAAATGCACAAATATATACCATAATTAGTAATTATTATCTGCACATAATACTCAGTTTGTATGAACTCTGTACCATAGATGACACAAATATATACCGTAATTTGTTATGGTGATTAGGTAACATTATACTTCAATATGTATCCACTCTATACCACATAGTGCACAAATATGTACCATAATTAGTTATAGTAATCTTATTACACTATACTATAGTTTGAAATAAATGGACATGACAGATTGAATAAAACAAATACAGTAAAATATAAGCTTAGATGTCTTGTCTTGTATTATTTAACATTAATAGATGCTCTGCTGCCAATAACAAATTACCATGGAGGCAACCCAAGGAGATAATGAGTCGAAAGTGCGAGAAAGCTTGGACGACATCACGGTGGAGGTGAGGGAGAAGAGCTTAATAATCGGTCATATGTTAACGTGATTTTACTTTCATTACAGAATGTCATACAAAATTCACAGCATATTACACCAGTTTGTAAAAGCTCTGTACCATAAAACGCACATATATATACCATAATGTGTAATAGTAGTTTGACACATAATACGATAGTTTGTATCAAAACACAATATATACTATGATTTATCATTGTAATCTTGTAACAATGTAGTACAGTTTGTAATGACTTTGTATCACATATTGCATATATGCATATTATAATTTGCAATGGTAATCTGGTAACATTGTACTACAGTTTGCAAGAACTCTTTACCACATAAGTCACAAATATATACCATAATTTGTGACTGTAATCATGCACACAATAGTACACTTTGTATCATCTCTGTACTACATATTACACAAATATGTACCATGATTTGTAAAGGTAATCTGGTACATTTATACTACAGTATGTATCAACTTTGTACCATAGATAGCATAAGTATATACCATACTTGGTAATAATAATTTAGTTACAGTTTACTAAAGTTTGATCTAATTGGTCATGTGACTTAAGTGATTTTTTTTTCATTATAGAAGGTCATACAAATGTATACAAATGTTATTGACCATGTGATGTATGTGTACCTATTCTCAAGAAGTTCACGTTGACCCAAACCGTCCAGAGCAACAGGTTGACGATCCTGTACCAAGAGAAGGATTAGTATTCCAAAAGCTGGATGAAGCATATCAGTACTACAACAGATATGCTTGGGTTAAAGGATTTAGCATTCGGAAAGGTAACATGGTTAGAAGAAAAAATGGTGTGTCATGTTTTAGAAGCTTTGTGTGTTCAAAAGAAGGGAAGCGTAGAGAAGACAAACGGCGACAAAATGTCCAAGCTCCACGTCCTGAAACAAGAGTCGGGTGTGAAACGTGTATGGTTATGAGCATTAATAGCGATGGCACATACAGAGTGTCAAGGTTTAAAGAAGAACACTATCACCCGGTCGTAGCGAGGCCTACGAAGGGTAAGTTTTTGGCTTCTCAAAGATCTATAAATGGGGTATAGGCAGCACAAATAGAATTTGCAAGCTCACCAGGGATTGCACCGAGACAAGCTTATGAATTGCAAAGCAGACAAGTCGAAGGCCGAGAGAACTTGGGGTTTCTAAATATTGACCTGAAAAAATATTTGAGGCACAAAAGAAAAGAAACAATGGGAAAAGCTGTGGCAGGTGCAATATAGGAGTATTTTAAGAAGAAGCAATAGGAAAACCGTGGCTGTTACTACTCTTTTCAGCTAGATGTCGACGAACAGATGACTAACATTTTTTGGGCAGATGCGAGAATGATTGTTGACTACAACTTCTTTGGAGATGTACTAAGTTTTGATACAACATATCGGACAAATGACTACGGTAGACCGTTTGCACCGATTTTGGGAGTCAACCATCACAATCAAACAATTGTGTTTGGAGGAGTTTTGCTAAATGATGAAATAGCCGAGTCATTTATGTGGTTATTCGAGACCTTTCTTTTGGCAATGTCGGGGAAGAGACCCAAATCAATTTTTACTGATCAAAGTGCTTCCATGGCTAAGGCGATTGCTACGGTGCTTTTAGATACACATCACCGTTTGTGCACATGGCACATCTTTCAGAACGCTCTTAAACACCTCAGTCATGTGCTTCGCCAAGGGACAAAGTTTAGGAGTGATTTCAGCCGGTGCATCTATGAGTATGAGAGTGAGAGTGAATTTTTGGCAGCATGGGAAAGGATGTTGAATGGTCATGATCTGAAAGGTAACAAGTGGCTAGAAGAGCTCTTTAAGGATAGACACAAGTGGGCTATGGCGTATGGGCGACGCACATTCTGTGCAAACTTGAAAAGCACACAACGGAGTGAGAGCTTCAGTTTTGTCATTAGACGTTTTTTAAATTCACGGATTGATCCACTACGATTTTTTGGGCACTTTGAGCGGCTCGTGGAAGCACGCCGACATGAAGAGTCCATGGCTGATTTCAAGACAATGAATAGCACACTAACTCTACTAGTTCCATGCCCTATCTTGAAGCAAGCTTCTATGCATTACACATTGGATGCGTTTAAGTTATTCCAAGAGGAATGGAAGCAAACATATGCCATAGAGATCTACCACATTTGTGATGAGGATGAGGGAAGCGAGTTCATAACTGTTGATGGCAGCAAACATCGAGAGAGCACGCTCATTTTAAACAACAATACCTTTCAGGTACGGTGCAGTTGCTGCAAGTTTGAGTTTTCAGGGATCCAATGTTGTCACGTATTGAAGTTGCTGATAATGAAGAATCACCTATCATTGCATTCTGATTACTTGGTGAAGAGATGGTCAAAGGAGGCTAAATCGGCGTTAGTTGTGAGCCATGAAGGGGCAGCCATTGAACAGGAAACACGCAGACGTAAGTTAGCGAGATACACTCAATTGATGCACAATTTTGTACAGATTGCCTCTCTTGCTGCAGAACATCATGCGACATTTGATGTAGCTAGAGAAATGAGTTTGCAAACAATGAGAAAGCTTGAATACACTTATAAAGGGTAGCTTCGTTTGGACCTGACGGGGTATCAGCTGTTAACAACATAGAAGGCCAGAGTAATGATGGGATTGGGGATCAAGCTGGAGCAAATGTTGTTGCCCTCACCAGAAGGGGTAAGAAACAACGTGGGGGTAGCAGTCTGTCCAGGCTGAAGGACCCAATTGAAAAAAAACGCTAAAAAAAGCAACGTGGTAGGGCTTCCCGTACACAGAGACCCTTATTTGAACATAAGGATAACGAACATTGTCCGTCCACTGCTGAAGAGATCGCTTCTCAGGTTATTTCAGTCTCTACGAATTACACACAGGACTCGTCAACCATACATCTACTTGATGATGAGGTATGCCAAGGATGATCAATTTTTTGCAATCTGAAACTTAGCTAGTGATACACTTATTAATTTGGCACCATTAGCCTCACACACACAAGGCATGGTCGTGAGGTTCATGACCCTCCTTGTTGTCATTCTGGAAATTAGTTTAATTCTGGCAATTAGGGATACAATTTTGGAAATGATAGTTGCATCTATGTTTTCTCTTTTTGCCGAAAAGGGTGTATCTATATTTGGGATTTTCTGTGGACTACAACTGATTGGATTACCTTCTCATTGAAGTGATAAGTGTTTGCTGTTACCGATATACCATGGTTATCTGGTGATGTTGTACTACAGTGTGCATCAACTCTTTACCGCAGCTTGCAGCAATATATCCCATGATATGTAATGGTTTTTCCACTTACACTATACTACAGTCAGTATCAACACTGTACCAACAAATTGCACAAATATATACCAGTTGTACTATAGTAGACGTGGTTAGTTGGATTTTGATTGAGTCGTTTCAAATACTGCAGGTTCGATGTGCAACTGCACATGATATGAATTGTACATAGGACTCGTTAATCACACGTCTACTTAATGACGAGGTATGACTAGGATGCTCAATTTTTTGCAACCTGCAGGTTCGATAGTGAAGACTGAATTTCATAGAAATACATTCCATGATTTGTAATGGTTTCCTCATTCTCACTGTACTGTAGTCAGCATCAACATTGTACCAATAGATTGCACAAATATATACCATTTGTACCCTAGTAGACGTTGTTAGTTGGATTTTGATTGAGATGTTTCAAAAATTGCAGGTTCGATGTGTAACTGCACATCATATGAATTGCATCTGTTTGGAGCGATAAATTTTTTCTCTTACAGATTGGTTATCTGGTGACATTGAACTAGGGCCAGCATCAACTTTTTAACACAGATGGCAGAAATTTTTTTTGGTACCAACTCTGTACCAAACTTTGTACAACTATATACCATAATTGTAGATTTTTTGGTCATCCATTAACACCATACTACGTTTAGTACCAACCTTGTACCAACCTTTGAACAACTATATACCATAAGAGTATATTTTTTAGGTTATTCGGTAACTATATACTACGTTTAGTACCAAATCTGTACCAACCTACGTACAACTATATTCCATTTCTGCAGATTTATTTATTTTTTGGTAACATTATACTACGTTTAGTATCAACTCAGTACCAACCACTGACAACTGTATACCATTAGAATATGTTTTTTAGTTATTTGGCAACTTGATACTACGATTAGTACCAAATTTGTACCAAACTTCGTACAACTATATATAGTAATGAAGTTTTATTGCTTCTCCTGTAACACCGTATTACGTTTAGTACCAACTCTGTACCAACCTTAGGACAACTATATAACATTTCTGCAGATTTATTTGTCTTTCGATAACAGTATATTACATTTACTACCAACTCGTTACCAACCTTTGGACAGCTATATACCGTACGAGTATTTTTTTTGTTATCAGACAACTATATACTACGTTAAGTAACAACTCTGTACCGACCTTCGTACAACTCTATACCATTATAGCAGACGTCCCAAAGTGGCAACTCCGAATTCTGTGTAAGGCAATAGTCCAGCGCGCCTGCGCCAATGGTAGCGCCATCCTCTTGGTGCGGTAGCGCCCAATGGGGGCGCGGTCGCGCCATCTTTCAAACACTTATCATCCGGTAACACAATACTACGTTTACTACCAACTCTGTACCAGCCTTTGAACAACTATATACCATAAGAGTATATTTTTTTTTGTTATCCGGTAACTTTGTACTACGTTTAGTACCAACTTTGTACCAACCTTCGTACAACTACATATCATTAGATCAGATTTATTGGTTCTCCGGTAACGCTATACTACGTTTAGTACCAAATCAGTACCAACCTCCGGACAACTATATACCATTTCTGCAGATTTATTTGTTTTCCGGTAACGCTATACTACGTCTACTACAAACTCTGTATCAACCTTTAGACAACTATATACCATTAGAGTATATTTTTTTGTTATCCAATAACACTATACTACGTTTAGTTCCAACTCTGTACCAACCTTTAGACAACTATATACCAGTTGAACTATATTTTTTGGTTATCCATTAACACCTTACTACGTTTAGTACCAACATTTGGACAACTATATAATATTAGTGCAGATTTATCGGTTAACACTATACTACGTTTAGTACCAACTCTATACCATTAGAGAACATTTTTTTGGTTATCCGGTAACATTATACTACGTTTAGTACCAACTCTGTACCAACCTGTGGACAACTATATACCACAGTGTTGGTCATCTGGTAACAGTGTACTACGTTTGGAACCAACTCTGTACCAACCTATGAACAACTATATACCACCGCGAGTTTTGGTTATCCAGTAACATTATACTTCGCTTAGTGCCTGTAAATACATGCAATGATTGCAGAAACTGAAGATCATTTATAAATAACCATGTTATCAATATCAAGGAGTACATAAATAAGTAAACCCAAGAAGACTGAATTTCTACATTCATGTTCCCTGAAACTGGCTACAAAATGCGATAAAAAACCCTTCTCCATCAGTAGCCCGAACTGAGTATATATCTCCTGGCCAAGAATAGTTGCGATAATATCATGGCTAATGCATTTCTCATAACCACCAGTTGAACTCTCAGTTTCTTCAGCACAAAGCTCGATCACCTAATGAAGAATAACACCAAGCATAAGATATATAACACAGGCCCAAGAAAGAAATAATAGAACTCAAGGGTAAGCTGCTCAAAATCCCATTCCAGGAATCAAATCAACAACAGAAGAGGTAAAATCCCTGAAAAGAATAACTTTTAAAAAGGGTAACTAATGAATAATACAAGAATTCATTCTCCTGCTGCTCATAGTAATATAACCCTTCATCTATAGCATTTGCAAGCTCACCCAAGATGGGTTTGGATTTCCTGACAACAATCTTACCATCTTCAATTTCTCTAGTATTCTACAGAGAAACTTCGTATGTGAGAAGCACACAAACTAAGTTTTACAATAAGAAGCAGCAAATGTCCGTGCTAAAGCACTAAAAGATTTGACTTGATCAAAACTTTATCCAAAAATACTTTTTCTATTGACAACAGAAATCCCATCCAAGGGTTGAACATTTATTGTTACCTGGGAAAACATTGACTACAGAAGATCGTGTTTTCAATAACTTGTCATGCTTCTATCATACCACAACGAAATTGAAGGCAAGGAACATTCATAAGTAAAATGAAAATTACAACACAGCATAAACGTGCTGCAAAGGCATCAAATGTAAACCATGTCAAACAAAAAGGATGAATTACACACATGCCATACAAAGGGTTGGGATTATATAACTGAATAGCATATTATATAACTGAGTAAGGAAATGAAAACGGTTTAACCTGGGTAACAATTATGAGTCTTTGTACACGTGATCATTGACATCCATCACATATTCTTCATCGCCATGCCTAATCAAAACAGAAAATAAGAACCACTATGAAAGCTAATGACAACATTTTTAGATATATATGAAGCACTAACTTAAAACATGCGTTAAATTTGAATAGAAACACCACAATTACAAAATTTAACGAAAACCTCACTGTAAGCACTTACACCATAAGCACCACCAGAGTCACATTCGCTTTCTACTTCTGAAAAAAATAAGGGAAGATCAATCCCGAAACCAGAAGCCAAAAAAATCATAATTGGTTGCCTTAAAGGAAAGTGCTCAAATCACGATCAAAATAGTTACCAAATGCCCTCGAATGAAGTCAGCGGCTATCTCTCCTCTAAAGCGTGGAATGTCATCCTGGGTGAAATTTAAGTCGCACCCATCCCTAGATAACAAATCCATGTTCTTGACCATGAAAATACCACAATCGTAGCCAGTCTTCTGTTGTGGGTGGTCTTCAACTGTAACAAACTCATAATCAGTGGCATCGAGGAAGCCCCTCGATACCATCTCCTCCTTCAGAGCTGATGCCTGCATTTTGAGGACACAACATCATCTATCTATAACTTGGGTTGATCAAGACAAAATAACCAACACTGACAGCTACACTTACCACGTCCACTACATAAGGTCTCGCCGACCTTGCCTTGGGCATTGAATTGTACCACTCGATCTTCTTCTCTGCCACTTTAACCACCAGGAGATGCCAATGCATCTGGTTGTTCAATGGCAAGAAAATGAGGTTTGCAGTGGTAGTTATCTTGCCCAAGAACCCCTCCAAATTCCTGGCAGACCGTTTGTTCACTTCATGGGCTCTCTGCAACAACACAGAAAGCACTCATTTGGTTATGAACACTGCTGAGTTACAATTAAACATTGAGAATTAAAAAAATATACCTCCGTAAAAAATGAATGCACTCAAGAGCTGAGAAAGCAACATTTTCTACAGCCAGCAGCACTGCTTTCTTGTCTTGCCGCTAGCATATCGATGTATGCCTCTATTACCTGTTACACAAATAAGATTCGTTCACATTCCTTAACAATTGACAGTGTACATGCACAACGACAATGTTACTGCTTACCGGCCCACTGATGAATTCGTCGTTTAATACATCGCACAACAAGTTGTATGGAACGTGAGATTCCGATCCAACCGCTGCCCTACAACACCATATAATGAATAGTTAGAATGCGTTGAACATGCAGTTGGTAGATATATATGGACCTTGTGAGACAAACACTTACACGTAGGTTGCTTCGTCTTTCAAACTCGCTACCACCTGTTGTGCATCCTCCATGGCCATTTGACGCACCCACTTACCAGCCTGTGTCACAAAGTTGAGATCATAGTGTTAGTCAACATGTCATGTGGTTGAACTCTCTATGGGAAATTAACTTTTTACCTTTTTGTGTTTTGTACCGACATGCGGCGGTGACAGGTACTTGAAACAAACTTTTTGCTTCCTTGGGCACTTCTTCACCGTTTGAGCAACAATCAAGGAATCTACTCTCTCATGACCCTCCTTTTCCCCGACCTCAATGTCGTCACTCTGGGTGACTCCATCAACTTTCCCTTCACTTCTACCAGAAGTGCCGACATTGAGTTGATCCATCGTGGCGGAGCATTGCATTCTCATCTGCTCAACCTCCACCTACAAAAGTCGCTTAGTTGTTAAAGTATATATGCACATAAGAACTATTGATAGTACTGTAGACAATTTATTAATTTCAAATGACCGTACCTGCCACCGTTGCGTTGCTCGACTTCCTGGAGCGCGTGCTTGTACCCAGCCTCCACGCGTAACAGTTGTTCCTCAAATTTTACCTATGTAAAACAAGTTACAACACATTCAATTTAAGCTTAGTTGTTAAAGTAGCCGCATACCAGAACTATTTTGGGTAAATAATTTATTAAGTTCAAATGTACATACCTGCAGCCGTTGCTCGAGCTCCGCCATGGCACGCACGTGCTTAGCCTCCATTTGTATAACCCTCTCTTCAAAAGTGTCCTACGTAAAACAGGTTACACAACATTCAATTTACTCTAATGCAAAATGAAAATATAAACTAAATTAATAATCATGGATTTGCTTAGTCGAAAGACAAACCTGGACAAAATCATCGGGCATCGTGTACCGGCTCCATTTCTGCCAGTGTTTCCGGCTCCATAGCATGCACCTGCCATATAGCAAATATTACTCTTACGGGCACCACAAAGGTCGACAAAGCGTAACTATTACAGGGATTTTTAACTTACATTAAAATCTCACTTAAATAGCATTAATATCACCTAAACCCTTTACCTGACTGCCAGCCACCTTAGCTAGCACAGTGTATTTCCTATCAAAGCTCTTCCCTACCCACCTACACAAACATGGGTACACACTCTGCTGGATGGGAGTGTAGGTGGATACACACTCTTTGAACCATACCTAGGCAAACCATTTATTCAAAATCAACCCACATTGCAAACAACAAAGAACATAAATAGTAAATAGACATGATAACTAATATTGACTTACCACTAGAGCTAACGTGCATCTAGCAAGGTAGTGGTTCGCAATGAAGGACGATGTTTCCAGCCTCTCCACGGAGCTATTCAGGCCATCCACCATGAATCGGTGGATAGCTCGAGCCCAGGCATAGGAACCCAGCACATCTACGTCCTCCACTAGTGCTAGGAAATGCTTCTTTAAGCCTCCATTTGCGTGGGAAAATAAAACCTCAGCGAACATTATCAAAATGAACACTCTAACTACATCTTTAACTTCCCCCCCACTCTCTACCAACCTCTTAAAGGCCTCTACTAACGAAGAGACCTTCACCCGACACCTCCCAAACAACCTCTCATACTCCTGTGTCGGGCCCGGGTTATGGTATATATCCATGGGAGTACCGCGGTTATTTACCCCTAGCACTAAAGCTACATCTACAGACCTGAACGGGAGAATGCGGCCATTGAGTTTGACCCCGCATTCCATACAGTCCCAGTTGCTGGCAATGAAGTGCAGCAGAGGCCTCTCCATGGTAGTGTCCTTGACGTGCCGGAGGTGAGCGAATGGGGTACGGTCAATCGCCTCCATGTAGTGTGGTGCGATGTTCACACTATCAAACATTTCCTTGATCTTGTGTGCCACGCACCTTGACTGAACAACAGTTTCAGCCTGCAGAAAGTAGAGGGAAGACACATTAGATCATAAGAGTATACCACCAAACAACGTTAAAATGCTCAATCAAACTCATACCTTCTCTGGTGATGTAGCCATAACTCAACAATAGATTTATCGTCGGAGCCTATAGTAAAAAAATTAATGAGTTATGAGCACGTTTGTGATTACATTCAATGAAAATACTAAAGGGAAAAAATACATATCACATATAGTCAGTCAACAAGTGATTTTTTATCCAAGAAAATGTAGTTCAAAAGGACAAGTTCATAACACCTACATAATTAGGTAAAGCTAAATAGCTAAAAATATTCAAATAAATAAATCAATTATTGCAACATTAGCTCACAGTAACCATAGCCAAAATTGCAAAAGTACTTGAGCTCTGAAAGAGATTTAGCAAAGTGGCGATTGAGGGCCTTGGAGACAGTGTGGCCTAGAGAGAGGGACCTAGAGGTACTCTTCTGATAAGAAATAAAAATTTAAAAGAGAAGGTTTTAGTCAAAATAGGGAGAAGCCGACAGGGAAACAGAACAACGAGACACGAGAGAGAGGCAAGCGGGGTTGGGGGACAAGGCACGAGAGAGAGAGGGAGAGCGGGGTTGGAGGGATGAGGCATGAGAGAGAAAGAGAGAGAGAGAGAGAGAGAGAGAGAGAGAGAGAGAGAGAGAGGATTTGAATGAGAGAGTACCTTTCGAAAAAAATCACAAGCAGCAGCGGAAGCTGTCTTTTCGGCTGGTGGAGAGAAGAAGACTCCTCTTCGGTTTAGGGTTTACGACTGTTGGAGAGAAGAAGACTCCTCTTCAATTTAGGGTTTACAAATGCTGGAGAGAAGAAGACTCCTTCGGTTTAGGGTTTAGGGCTGTTGGAGAAGAAGACTCTGAAAGATGAGAGAAGATGAGAGAAGATGAGGGAAGAAAAGGGGAAAAATCGAGAAGAGAGAAAATGAGAGAATGGGCGGGAAGCATAAACTGAAAGCGTCGACGGGATTAACCTGGACGCGCACAGAACCAAAATTTTGGCCGATTTCTATTTTTTTTTTTTTGTTTGCTGGGCGACCCGCTTCAGATCCGGATCTGCGCTACTGGTCGAAGGCCGCACGAAAGCACCCTGCGGCTGCGGCGCCGGCCATTGGCGCTGCGGTAATGCTGGCCAAAAGCAAAGTGTTGGCCAACCGATCCCAGCCCCTTGTTCGAGCATATCCCAAAGACCCGGATCCGTTGGCTATTACGACCATTTATGGCCAGCGACTTGAGGCCAATGGCGGGCGCGCCAGTGCACGCAGGTGCCGCAGGCGGCGCCCACCATGCGCGGATCCGGTCTCAACCAGGTCGTTCAACGGGCAAAAAAAAAAAAATTTAAACCGCCAAAAATCCGGTTCGGCGACGCCCCGACACTTATCATCCTCTAACCCTATACTCATTATAGTTACAACTCTGTACCATCCTTTGCATAACTCTATACCATTGGAGCATTTTTTTTTTGTGTGGTCTAACAACCCTTTACTACGATTAATAACAACTCTGTACCAGCCTTTGGATAACTATATACCATTACAGTATTTTTTTTTTTTTGTTGTCTAATTTTTTGGTGGTCTAACAACTATATACTACTTATAGTTACAACTCTGTACCATCCTTTGCACAACTCTATACCATTGGAGCATTTTTTTTGTGTGGTCTAACAACCCTTTACTACGTATAGTTACAACTCTGTACCATCCTTTGCACAACTCTATACCATTGGAGCATTTTTTTTGTGTGGTCTAACAACCCTTTACTACGTTTAGTTACAACTCTGTACCATCCTTTGCACAACTCTATACCATTGGAGCATTTTTTTTGTGTGGTCTAACAACCCTTTACTACGTTTAGTTACAACTCTGTACCATCCTTTGCACAACTCTATACCATTAGAGCATTTTTTTTGTGTGGTCTAACAACCCTTTACTACGATTAGTAACAACTCTGTACCAGCCTTTGGATAACTATATACCATTACAGTATTTTTTTTTTTTGTTGTCTAATTTTTTGGTGGTCTAACAACTATATACTATGTATAGTTACAACTCTGTACCATCCTTTGCACAACTTTATACCATTGGAGCATTTTTTTTGTGTGGTCAAACAACCCTTTACTACGTATAGTTACAACTCTGTACCATCCTTTGCACAACTCTATACCATTGGAGCAGTTTTTTGGTGTGGTCTAACAACCCTTTACTACGTTTAGTTACAACTCTGTACCATCCTTTGCACAACTCTATACCATTGAAGCATTTTTTTTGTGTAGTCTAACAACCCTTTACTACGTTTAGTTACAACTCTGTACCATCCTTTGCACAACTCTATACCATTGGAGCATTTTTTTTTGTGGTCTACCAACTATATACTACGTTTAGGACCAACTCTATACCAGCCTTTTGGACAACTATATACTACGTTGGTACACAACTCTGTACTAACATTCGTATAACTATATACCATTCTAAGGCAACACTGCAGCGCGCATGTGCCTAAGGTAGCGCCATCCTTTGGCGCGGTCGTCGGGCGCAGGATTTTTGTTTTGCGTCCGACTCGGTCGCCGGACGCTGAAATTTTATTTCGATTGAGCCCGGCTAGGTCGTCGGGGGGCTGGACTTCTGTGCTGCACTCGGCTTGGTTGCCGAGTGCTGTGAATTTCCTTCAGTTGCGTCCGGCTCGGTCGTTGGGCGCGAAGCCTTTGTTTTGGTCGAGTCCGATTTGGTCATCGGGCATGAATTTTTGTATTGTCGCGTCCGGCTTGGTCGCCGGGTGAAAGGCCTCTGTTTTGGTGCCGTTCGGCTCGGTTGTCGGGCGCGAAACTTTTTGAACTGCGCTTGGCTCGATCACCGGGTGCAGAAGTTTTTGAATTGCGACTGTGATTCAAGTCCTGCAACTTGCCGAGGGTGATAGTGCAAGACATGCGGGTGGTAGAACTGACAAGAGATTCAGTGTACTTCCGACCATTTTTTTTCTTGCGACTGCTCTTTTTTGTCGCTCACAAATTTTCTACGACTGCTCTTTTTTGTCGCCGACAATCTTTTTTTTTTGTGCGACTGCTCTTTTTTGTCGCTGACAATCTTTTTTTTTTGTGCGACTGCTTCTTTTTGTCGCTCATAAGAATTTTATTTTGTGCGACTGCTTCTTTTTGTCGCATTCTGATTTTTTTTTTTTGAGAGGAGTTACACACCTTGCTTCGATTGGCTGCGTCCGGCTCGGTCGGCGGGAGCCGGTGTTTGTAGTACAGCATCTTGCTCGATTGTCGGGTGCTGAATTTTGTGATTTGGTCGCATCCGGCTTGGTCGTCAGTTGCGGGGCTTCTGGTTTGGTCGCGTCCGATTTGGTCATCGAGAGCGATATTTTTGGACTGCACTCGACTTGGTCGCCGGGCACAGCGCTTCTGTTTTGATCACGTCCGGCTCGATCGCCGGGCGCAATGCTTTTGGACTGCGTTCGGCTTGATCGCCGGGCGTAACGCTTCTGTTTTGATCACGTCCAGCTCGGTCCCCCGGCGCGATGCTTTTGGACTGCGTTCAGCTTGGTCGTCGGGTGCAGCACTTCTATTTTGATCGCGTCTGGCTTGGTCATCAGGCGCGATGCTTTTGGACTACGTTCGCCTTGGTCGCCAGGTGCAACACTTCTATTTTGATTGCGTCCGGCTCAGTCACCGGGCGCGATGCTTTTGGACTGCGTTCGGCTTGGTCGCTGGGTGCAACGCTTTTGTTTTGATCACGTCCTGCTCGGTCGCCGGGCGCGATGCTTTTGGACTGCGTTTGGCTTGGCCGCCGGACATAGTGCTTTGGTGCAACGCTCAGCTCTGTCGCCGAGTGTTGTGAAATTTCTTTGGTTGCGCTCGGCTTGGTCGCTGAACGCGAATGTGTTTGGCAGCTCTCTGCTCGGTCGACGGGCGCAATGTTTTGGTGCAGCGCTTGGCTCGGTCTCCGAGTGCTGTGAAATTTCTTTGGTCGCGTTCGGCTCGGTCACTGAACGCAAATGTGTTTGTCTGCGCTCGGCTCGGTCGCTGGGCGCAGTGTCTTTGTTTGCTTGTGTCCAACTCGGTCGCCGGGGGTGGTACTGTTGTTTTGTTCGCATCCAGCTCAGTCGTCGGGCGCGAATCTTTTGAGTTGTGCTCAGCTCAACCGCAAGGCACAATGTTTTTGTACAGCGCTCGGCTCTGTCGCCGAGTGTTGTGGTTTTTCTGTGGTTGCGTCCAGCTCGGTTGCTGGGCGCGAAGCTTTTGTCTAGCGTCCAGCCTGGTCGTCGGATGCAATGTTTTGATGCAGTGCTCAGCTCGATCGTCGGGCACTGTAAACTTTCTTTTGGTCGCGTTCGGCTCGGTCACCGGACGCGAAGGTTTGCTGGTCGTTTATCCGAGAGACTTGTTCTGCGACGAATTGGCACATTGTTTGCGGGTAATGGTGTGGCAGAATTGTGCGTGGGAGCTGCTCTTTCGAGTTCGGTTTGCTGGCCGAACCGTCAAAGAAAGCCAATGTATTTCGTCGATAATTGCCCTCTTTTATTTTTTTGTTTATTTCTTCATTCATTTTTTTTTGGCTACTTATCCTTCTTTTTTTTGTCACTTGTCTCCTTCATTTTTTTTTGACTTGCGCTTTTCTCCTTTCTCTTTTTTTTTTGTTGCAACATCGACTACTCCATCTCTGGTCGTCAGAGACGCATCTCTGCTGCAGATGTCTACTACGCCAGCTTCCTTCTCCTTGCTCGGTCTGACTATCTCGACCATCAGGACCATCGTGAAGGGTGTCCTTTGTAATTGCTTGCGAATCCGCCATTCTAAAGAGGAACAGAAGCCACTGTTATTGGTTCTCGGAGGACCGTCGGCCTACGGTGGTTGTGACGTATCTGCGCCTACAGTTAAGGTTGTTCACGACCTGTGGAGTCGCCTTGTTGTCGACGAGGACGGTCAGATTTTTTATCTCCCGGGGGTCGATGAAGCCTTAACGTCTCCACATCAGGCTGTAGGCAACATCTTGCTGAGTCCAGTACACGACCATCTAGTCTGCTTCACGACGCCGACTCTCTATTGATAGTGACCGGTTTGACTCTTGGGATAGTCAACCAGAGATATGCTCTGGCCCCTTCCCCGTGCCATTCTATTTCGAATGGCCAAACACCGTTCTCCATACTTGCTCTGAGCTACTGGCCGCAGCAGACCTTACCTCCACGGTGCGCGCTTCCATGTTTTCATATCGATGTTGCTGCAACGTTGTCCACTCTTTCTTGGAGGTCTGGTGTTCATCGACCAACACCATTTTCACTCGTGAGGGGGAGCTGTCGATTTCTCTATGGGATATGCATCGGCTCGGCGGATTGCCCATCTCGGGAAGTATTTACGATGAGGCGACTCCGACGGTTGAAGACTTTACTCTGAGTCGTTCCGTACAGCTACCCTAGAGCCTTCAATATCTTATCCTCGCCTATTATAAGCTCTTTTGCCAGCGAAGTGCTCTGACCTCGGGGGTTCCCAGGGTTTCTATGTCAGATTGGGCTTCTTTCTGGTTCAGAGCAGAAGAGAACGTGCGACCTTCGGAGGATTCCTGGGCTGATCGTGGCAAGCTGACAGGCTCTCGGAGTCGTGATCGATCGGCCGTGCAGAACCAAGCACTCTCCGAGCTTGGACTACCGGATGCCCTCGCAGATGAAGTGTACTTGGCGGCCTTCTTATCGCTGTAGATTTGCCGTTGTGTATTGCCTTTGTCGGGCAACATGTTGAGGTTGAGCGTTTTCAAGATGGTGTGTTTCATGGCCGGCGACTCTCACTGTAGTCTGGCCGACGCAGCCTTAACAAACCTTTATCGAGGGCTGAATGCTTTTTCGCCGAGAAGGATTTCTTGGCCTTTCATCTATGCGTGGCTTGCCCAGCGGTTCGGTGTTCACGAGGCTGACTCCAGTGACGGCGGCAGACCTCTCATGATGCTCTACTGTAATCTGGCTTTTGTTTGCATCTATACTCGGAAAGAGGCTCGTTCTCTGTTCTGGCGCGGGGGAGTGCGATGTTGGTACCCCATGGAGGCTCTACCTCCTGGTCTGATTCTTGACAAGCCTGGTCACTTCGCCTCTCGGATCGAGATGGAGTACTTCCGTTGCCTACGAGCGACATCTTTAGTTTTGCGGCAGCGTGAACTTCTTGTGGTGGAACCTTACAGTCCTCACCGATTTGTTCGCCAGTTCGGTTTTTGCCAAGACTTGTCAGGTGTGTTATTTTCTGATCAACGCACAACGGCTTCAGTTAACGCGCTCGTAGAGTTGTGGCGAGAAGGGACTGCCTATCCCCTTGGCAGCGTGGAGGTGCCAGCCTTCGTGAGTCCCGATTCCGACCCTGGTGTCACATCCCTCTTTCGGGAGTCTTGGCTCGAGACGGTGGCTCCCATTTTTGAGGTAGTAGCTCACCTTTCTTTCTTGTTTCCTTTTCTTTTGCATCTTTTGATTTCCTTCTCTCCTCTTTTGTTTTTTTTTAGCGTGCGTGGAGGCAGTTTACCGGTGTATATGCACCGGAAACAGCCTTGGCGCCTGCGCGAGGAGATGGTGACGCGTGGGGTCGCGACCGAAAGAGTTTGCGAAGAAGTTCTAAGCTGCCTGTTTCCCCTAAGGCTTAACAGAGCAAAGTTGAGAAGAAACGAGCGCCACGGCCGAAGCTTGCGATGGACAAGTCTTCGGCTCCGACGCAAGTCGCGCTGGAAAAGGGCATTGTGATCTGAGAGCCTTCCTCGGCAGAGGGGGCTGCTCGACTAGTTGTGTTATCTTTATCGGCAGCTGGTGCTTCTGAGGACAAGGGGAAGGGTTCGACTCGGTCGCTGACTTCGCCGAAGAGTTACTGCGAAAAGGAAGTCGACTGCTCAGTAGTCGGATTCCTTTATTTTCGTTCCTCCTCCATTCAAGAAGCGACTATGAACCGGTCTAGGTAAGCCGCTGACCAATTTAGCTCCTCTTGCTGTCGTTCAGCCTTCGAAAACTCCTCTGTCGGGATTGGGGGGAAAGGCTAAGGAGCTGGCACCTCTCGACCGATCTGTTGCTCTACCGACCAGAGATATCACTACAGAGCCAGTGGTGGCACCTGCGCAAGCAAACCGGGTTGAAACGGAGGCAATTCAGGAATCGGGCAACCTACCTTCTGATAGGCTCATAGTCGTCGTAGCTCCGTCTATGGACCAGCCAGTCTTTCAGCAGAAGGATTTATTCGACCTCGCCGAGTTAGAGGTTACTCGACAGTTGGAGTGGGTCAGGGAAGAAGCACCACCTGCTGTTGTTACCGGTGAGTTAGCAGTTTGCGGAGCCGAGTGCCCGACGACGATTGTTCGTGAGGGTGGGGTGCCCCTTCAGCCTTCGGATGAGCAAGTCGTGGTTGAGTGACTCATAATGGACGTCGGAGCTACTGTCGTGGGTGAGTTTCGGTACCCTGTTTCTGGTCCGTCCCCTCTGGTTGCTGCGACTCCGAGGAGGGAGGTCCTTGTAACGTTTCCTCCTAGTAGCGGAGAGGCGTCTCTTGCTGCCAAGGAAGGAGCTTCGGGTTCAGCTTGTCGGCCCATCAGCGAGGATTCCTCCAATTTGCGGACTCCATCGGTAAGTATATATCCTCTTTTTCCTTCGTTTCCTTTTTTTTTTCTTTCTAATCTCCTTTTTTTTTCTTTCTAGGCATCGACCTTTCGACCCTCGACGAGACCGAGGCTACTGCTGCTACAAGCTACTTTGGGGCTATTGGCGAAATTCGTTGAGTCGGATTTATTGCCGGTCAACGACCCGTGTTCGTCGAAGCTTGTAGCAAACACTCGCGTCATTCTCGACCACCTGAGAGGAGTTGGTGTTGACACTTCAGTTCTGGAGTAGTGGGTTGAAGACTTTGCCTCGAAGGTGGATCGCTTCCATCAGTTGCGCAACTCCTTGGCAGGGAAGTCTCAGTCTGGCTGAACGGTTTGCTGCTGAAGACGAACTCGATCGTTCTATTCAGTGTGTGAGTCGTCGACGTGACGACTTGAAGGAAGACTTGGAGAAGCATCGACCCGAGCACGAGGCTGTCGAGGCTGAACAGAAGGCTCTTCACTAACGTCTGACGCTTGTATCGGCTCAACTCGACTCCATAAATGTCGAGTTTGCGACCATCCAGAGGGGAATTGACGCCAGCGAGGAGGAAGCCTCTACTCTCCAGGATCAGCTTGCTTTTGTTCGTTCGAGCCCGACTCTCAGCGAGGCCGAGACGCGGGAACTGTCTGAGGTTTGTGCTGAAGTAGTTTGGCTGCAGCGACGGGTGGTCGACTTTGAGCTTCCGCAGCTTTGATGTAGTTTTCCTTTTTTTTTTTTTTGACTTGTAGCCTCTCTCTTTTTTTGTTTGCGAGGCTTGCATTATTCTCATTTTATTGCAATGAGAAATATTATCTCCTTTATTCAATTTTTTTTTTCTTTTCTTTTTCTTTTCGTTGCCCCCTCATGCATAGAAGTGTTTGAGAAATTTACCATTCGTTATCGGTAGCTCCAAGCCGTTTGATGTTACGAGCTTGTACGCACCATTAGTGTAGGCTTTCTGTACCACGTACGGCCCTTCCCATTTTGGCGCGATTTTGCTTCTGATTTTGCTCGTAAAGAGCATTGGCCGTTTGATTGCCAGCACCAAGTCGCCTTTCTGGAATGACCTAAGCCGTACCTTCTTGTTGAAGGCCTGGGTCATTCGAGATTGGTAGCACTCGAGTCGTTGTTGTGCTTCGAGTCGTTGCTCGTCGAGTGACTCTAGTTCTGCGAGTCACAACTGAGCGCACTCCTCTGTCGTGAGTCCTTCTCTTATAGCAATGCGAAGAGAGGGGAGTTGTACCTCGAGTGGGGGCACCGCTTTTGTGCCATAGACCAGCGAATAGGGGTGTAAACGGGTAATAATCGAAACGGATAAGGGTTATTCCATTACCCGTTTTGATTACCCTACCCGTATTACGTCACCCGTTTTGCCCGAATAAAAATAAGCCATTCCGTTACCCGAATTTTTTACTCGATTACCCGCGGGTAATCGGGTAATCAGGTAAGGGATAAGAAAGATTTTAAATTTGTGGAAATTTAAAGTATAAATGACGATTGGAGTTGTTTTTGGTAGTTTATGATTCCTAAATCCACGGAATTTCGTTTGAAAATTGAAGATTCCTGATTCATTCACAAGCGTATCCGTGACTAGAGAGAGAGTGAGAGAGCTCGATAAAGAACTGAGAGACGCTCCGGCACTCCGAGAGAGGGAGAGAGAGAGAGAGAATGGTGGAGGGTTTGTTGAGTATACCTTACAATGCGATGGTGTGAACAATGCTGACGTTGCTGGAGAAGAACCTGTTGCCGGATATTGTGATAAGAAAGCTTACGAGGCTTCTCCTTGCTGAACGGCTCCGTTCGGGCTACCTACTTTCTTCCGAACTTCAGCTCGCTACAATGGAGACCAGCAACACCTGCAGGCTAAAAACCAAAAGAGAAGGGAAAGAGGGGAAGTAGAGGAAGGGAAAGAGGGGAAGTCGAGGAAAAGAAAGAGGGGAAGTCGAGGAAGAGAAAGAGGGGGAGTTGGGGAAGAGAAAGAGGGAAAGAGGGGGAGTCGAGAAAGAGGGGGAGTCGGGAAAGGGGGAGTCGGGGAATGGAACGGGGAAGGGAAATAAATTAGGGTATGTGTAATATGAATAAGGGCATAGATTTTTCAAAATTTACCAAATTGCGAGCCAGGTAATCGGGTAATCGGGTAAGAAATACCCATTATCTATATCCGTTTCAATTAAGAGGCGGGTAATCGGGTAATTTTTAATCGGGTAATCAGGTAATCGAAACATATTATTTTGTTCCTTATCCATCCGATTAGCATTCGGGTAGTCGGGTAATCGGGTAATCGGGTAAAATTGCCACCCTTAACAGCGAATATGGAGTCGACTGGGTCGGCGTTCCAAATGACGTTCTGTACGCCCATAAGGCTTCGTCGAGCTTTTCGTCCCAACTCCTTTTGTGAGCGCCGATTGTTTTCTTTAGGATCTTGTAGAGCGTTTTGTTGAATGCTTTTTCCAGTCCATTGGTTGTCGGGTTGTAAGCTGACGATGTCCGATGTTGTATGCGAAATTTTTTGCAGAAGCGATTCATAACCTTATTTCTGAATGGTGTGCCATTGTTTGTCACTATGTATCGAGGGACCCCATATCAATAGATAATTTGGGTTCGAATGAAGTCGACGACGGTGGTAGCCCTGACTTCTCGGTAGGCAGCAGCTTTGGCCCATTTAGAAAAGTAGTCGGTGGCAGCCATAATGTATTGCCGGTCAGAGTCAGATTTAGGAGTAATTGGACCGATGATGTCCATCCCCCAAGCTTCAAATGGCCATGACGTGACCGTCGGGTGAAACGGCTCCGATGGCTGGTGTATGTAGTCGGCATGGAGTTGTCACAGTTTGCAAGTTCGAGCCATTTTAGTGGCGTCTCTGAGCATCAACGGCCAGTAGTAGCCCAACCGTTTGCCTTGTAGGTGGAGTTTCGGGCCGGCCTGATGTGCGCCGCAAATTCCACCGTGTGTTTCTTTTAGGACTTGTACTCCCTCTTCTTTAGATAGGCATCGGAGAAGCAGACCTCCGTACGACCTCTGGTAAAGTACGTCGTTGACGAACACATACCTTGGTGTTGTTCGGCGAATATGGACTCGCTCACACAGGTCGGCTGGGAGTGTGCCGTATCGAAGAAAGTTTGAAATAGGCTCTCGCCAATCTCCAACTTCGTTTTCACTGGGCGAGATGGGGAATGACTCTTCCATCTCGTCTGTTTGCTCTTCTTCGACTTCCTCGTCGGCTGGTGGAGGGATTACCCATCTTTCGCAAATGGGGACTTTGTTCGGCCGTTCGTCGAATTACACTAGACTGGCCGCAATTCCAGCCAATGCGTCGGCTGGCCCATTTTCGGATCGAGGGACATAGTGGAGCGACACCTCCAGAATTTGGGTTAGAAGGTCACAGGCATATCTCTAGAATGTCACGAGCTCGAGTTTCTTTACTTCGAACTCCCCTGTAAGCTGTTCGATAACTAGTGTCGAGTCGCCGTAGATATTTAACTGTGGCAGCTTCATCTCGACCGCCATGCCGAGTCTGAGCAGGATGGCTTGATACTCTGCCTCGTTGTTCGAGCAATTTTGGGTGAGAACGAACGAATATGGGAGTAGGTCCTTTCTCGGTGAAATTTCTTCGTTCAATGCCGTCGAAGTACTTCTCCCAAGGGGGAAGTACCTCGACCAAGAAAATTTCCTCGTTTGGGAATTTTTCTGTCAATTCCCATTCAGCTGGCACTAGATGGTCGGCCAAGAAATTCTCCAAGGCTTGACCTTTGATCGCACGTTGCGGCATGAAGTTGATCTCGAATTCGGAGAGGAGCAACGACCACTTAGCTAGTCGGCCAGAAAGTATCGGTCGCAACATGATATATTTGAGTGGGTCGGCGCGCAAGATCAGGTTCATCGAATGAGCCAAGAGATAGTGTCAGAGCTTTTGAATCGGAAAGACGAGTGCCAGACATGTCTTCTCGATCAGAGTGCAATTGATTTAGGCGCCCACCAATGTTCGACTTAGATAATAGAGAGAACGTTCTTTGTTGTCCTCGTCGCATTGAGCCAATAGAGTTCCTACGGACAATCGGAGCGACGAGCACCGACGGCTTAGTGAGGTACGCCTTTATGTTGTTAAAGGCATTCTGGCAAGACTCGTCCCATTCGAACGTCGTATATTTCTTCATCAAGCGACTAAACGGCTGGCATCTTCCGGCTAAATTTGAGATGAAGCGCCAAATATACGCTAGGTGGCCTTAAAAGCTCTTGAGGTTAGATATATTTCTGGGCTCTGGCATCTTTTGAACTGCGTCGATTTTTGATTGGTCGATCTCAATTCCTCGGTGATGCACAATGAATCCCAAGAATTTGCCTGAAGTGACACCGAATGCGCATTTCAGCGGATTCATTTTGAGCTGAAATCGCCGAAGTCGCTCGAACACTGCTCTGAGATCGAGAAGGTGATCTGACCGTTGTTTTGTCTTTACCACCAGTTCGTCGACTTAGTACTCGACACGCTTATATAGAAAGTCGTCAAAAATGGTTTGCATTGTCCTATGGTACATCGCGCCGGCATTCTTGAGTCCGAATGACATCACCTTGTTGCAGAAAATACCTTTGGGAGTGCGAAAAGCGGTAAGCTCTTCATCTTTTGGGTCCATACAAATTTGGTTATAGCCGGACGACCCGTCCATGAAAGAAAGAGCTTCATGACCCGTTGTCGCATCCACCATGAGTTCGGTTATCGGCAGAGGGAAGTCGTCATTCGGGCAAGCATTGTTCAGGTTGCAAAAGTCGACGTAGACCCGGATTTGGCCGTTCTTCTTTTTGACTGGAATGATATTTGCAATCTAAGAAGGATACTTCGCCTCTCTTATGAAATTGGCAGCGATCAATTTGTCGACTTCTTTCTCAATTTCTGGAATGAGTTCTGGCCGAAACCGTCATTGCGACTGTTTGAGTGGCCGGACTGATGGATGAACCGCCAACTTGTGTACTGCGACTCTTGGGTCGAGGCCAGGCATTTTCGTGTAATTCTAGGCGAGGCAAAGATGTCATGGTATTCGCAAAGTAACGACATATATTCGACCTCTTCGTCGGCCGATAGTGAAGCGCTAAGAAATGTCGGCCTCGAATCCTCTTTTGTGCCCAGGTCGACTTTCTTTAACTCGTCGACAGTCAACTGGCCGCCTTCCTTGAACGTAGCCGGAGCTTCTTTCAAAACGAACTCGTCGTCTTCTGGGTTGTCGTCGGCGACAGAGATATGGTTTACTGTGACCGATCGAGTCGTATGCACGAGCTCGTGCAATGGCCGCTTTCAAGGTATATATGATAACCGAATTTGGAGCATCTTTATTTTTTGCCGAAGTTTGGCCGACTGAAACTTGGTGGACGTTGGCCAATATTTTTTTGGTAATTTTGATTGGCTTCTAAGCTCCATGGATGTGGATTGGCTTCTCCTTCTGGTAGCCGAGGCCTAGGCGACCTTGAGTAATTCGGTGACCCTCATTTCTTAACTTTTCTTGTTCTGGGGTGAGGACCGGCAGAGGAACGGGTGGCTTCTCGTGGAGCTGGTCTTTTGTAGCATTGCCCCCGGCTCTGCCCATCAGTCGGTATGCGTTCGGGTCGAAGCCTTCGTCCGAGCGAGTAGATGGCAACTGCTCGTGGCTCAGGAATTGTTTCACAATGCTCCGGTCCTCGAGTTTCGGCAGTGGGAGAGTGACTCTCTCTGTAAAGGGGGTCGGCTGGACTTTATGGCAGGAAACCAAGGGAGCTTCTCCTTTTTCTCTTTGCAATTGTGGGATGTACCGTAAGATTGGTACATTACACTGCGTCGGTGCCGGAGTTGCTGTGGCCAGTTTGTGGCTGTGTGTCGGCTGGTTGTATTGTGTCGACTGTTTGGGAGATACGACTTGCGTCGGCATCGGCGTTGTTGTCGCCGGTTTATGGTTGTGTGCCGACTGTTTATTGTGCACCGGCTGTCTGGAAGGCGCAACTTCTAGCGCTAGGTCTTGCGTCGAAGTCCGTTTTGGAGGCAGAGCATTTTTGTCATTTGATGCCTGGTTCGGCCAAGAGGACAATTTGACTGTCGGTCTGGTCGTTAGATAGAATTTTGCATCTACAAATGATGCTTCAGCCTCGATGAATGGACTTTCGTCGGCGTACACCGTCTTTTGCTTGTCGTCCTTCCAGTACTTGAAGCACTAGTGAAGTGTCGATGGCACAACCCCGTTTGCGTGAAGTCATGGTCGACCTAAGAGTAGATTGTAAGATGTTCTTGAGTTGATGACTTGGAACGGAGTTTCGGCCAGGGTGGCGTTAGCCCGACTTTCGGCAAGTCGTGCTTCCTCATGAGCAGTATCTCGACTTCGGCTTGGAGCTCCTCAGGTTTGTCGAGGACTCGAATAAGGGCCTATCTTGATCGGATGGCCAAGTTGAGGTCGTCATCAATCTCGTTAAGCGGCGAGATCTGTTTTAGTGACGTCTCGAGGTCGTCGCATTTGACGACTGGCCTTTTGCCTTTGTCTTTTGGTGTTGTTTGCTGGCGGCGTGAAAAACTCTTTTGGGAAGAACTCCGCCAGTGTGATGGGTCTTCTCTTCTTTTTGTTTGCTCCTTGAACGTTGGTCCTGGGAGCTTTCTTTTGGCTCTTCGCGCCTTTTTTGTTTAGTGGCTTCGGCTTTGTTTTGGTGTTCACTGGCAACGGTTCGATTTCTCGGACATGCTTCTTTCGCCGGGTGACCAGAATCCACCCCTCTGCGTTGGCTGCAGCTGCTTCACGGGGTGTTGGTTTTGGTGCGACCTTAGCCGGTGGTCGTCTGTAGTTGTGGGGTCAGTTGGAGGGACTGGATTTTGGACGGTATTCCTTCCTTACGACCTGTTGTTTGTTTAGCCGAGCTTGCCGGTTTGACTCGGTTTGAATGGAGATGACATATGAGGACATTGTGTTTTTGGCTCCTTCGATTTCGATGCGGCCTTGAGCCGCGAGCTCCATAATCCTGTCTTTCAAGATGAAACACTTCTCGGTCGGATGTCCGACCAAGCGGTAGTATTTGCAAAAATTTTGTTCCTTGCGTCTGGACTAGTCGCCAGGTCTTTTTACTTCTGGCAACTTGAGCAAATGGTTGTCGAGCAGCTGCTCGAGCATGACAGGAACATCCGCGTCGGCGAACAGATACGTTTTGGCATGTCTTTCCTCCAGTGAAGGCCTCCAATACGTGCCTCCAGCTGGCTGCCATGGAGCATAACTTGTTTCGACCTTGCTCCCGACCTTGATTGGTTCGAGAGCATTCGTCGCGAAGGATGCTTTTGTTTTCTCCTTCGTGTCTTTGGGCGCGGTCACGGCGGCTTTCCCTTCCTTGCGAGGGTCGGTAGACGACGTAGCTTCCTCTCCTCGCTCCTCCATGAGGTTCTCCATGTTGTGGGCCTCAGTCGCGAGTTCTTGGAAGTCTGCCGGCCTCCGACTTTGAATGTAGCACAGGAGCTCCCATTGAATCCCTCGAGCACACATTTCAATTTCTGCTTCAAGGGATAAACTTTAACTCTCTTTGCAATTGAGGCTCAGGTTCTTCCACCGTTTAATATAGTCGACAACTTTCTCACCCTTCTTTTGTTTGAGATTGGCGATTTCGATCAGGGTGACGGTACGCCGAGTGTTGTAAAATCGACTGAGGAACTCTTGCTCCAATTGCTCCCAGCTGTCAATTGACTCCTAGGGCAGCTCGATGTACCAGTCGAAGGCATTTCCCTTCAACGACCGGCCGAACTGCTTGACTAGCAAGTCGTCGTCTGTGCCGACATTGTTGCATGTTCCAATGAAATTGGCGACATGCTGTTTGGGGTTCTCGTCGCCGTTGAACTGCTACAATTTTGGAGGATGGTAGTCGAGCGACATCGGGATGTTCTGGATCCTCTATGTGTAGGGCCACCGGTAAGCGACAGATTTGCTGTCACCCAAACTGTTCCGTACGGAGCGGTTGATGAGTTCAGTGACTGCGTCCAGTGTGAGGGCAGCCGGCTCTGGTTCGGCTCGACCTCTACGAATGGCTATCGGTACGACAGGCGGCAGCTCGTCGTCAGAGGCAATATCTTCTTGCGGTGGTTCGGCCGAACCACTGGCAGTCGCCCAGTTTTGGTCGACCTGTTGAGAAACGCCGCCAGCATTGTTCATGGCCGCGCCCATTTCGAGCCGCTCCAAGATCCTCGCAATTTGAAGATAACGAGCTGCGAGTTGCGCGTCTTTTATGCGCTGTTGTTCGCTCTATTCTTTAAGCACAATTTGCATTTCGGCAAGCTGCTCTTCTATTGTTTTGGCCGATGTTGTCATTGCGGTCATCCTGACGGTCGGCGTCAATGGAGTTGTTCCCGACGCAGATTGAAGTGGTGAGTTTGTTGCCGGCGATCGCATTGGGGAGACGGTCGTCGGTGTTCTTGGGAGTGGAGAGATTGCGGTGGGCGACCGGTCAGGAGAGCTGAATGCTGGTTGAGCGCGGAAGGTGGTTTTGGCGGGTGACTGGCTTGCGGTGGCAGCCTCCGGTGAGATTCGGCAAGATGGAATGGGTGATAGCATAGCCGAGGATGTTGCTGGTGTCAGTAGGCGAGGTGAGCGGATGGGTGGTGAACCGGCTGCTATGGTGAGCGCGGCTAGGAGATCGTGAGAGATAGTCACGATCGGAGACTTATCTTCAGGTGTCGCTCTCTATACGACGGAGTCTGGCGACAAATACATTCTTGCCATGGCGGAGGAAGTCCTGCCCCCACGTTGTTCATATTGCTGCACCATGGCAGGGACAATGGAGCTCCTTTGGGATGGCGGCGACTGAGTCGGGTTGACAGTCGGGCTGCAAGGAGGAGATGCAGCAATGACCAAGTATGTCGGCTTGTCCATTGCTGGAATCGGCCTGGTTGGGGCCACGACTGGCTTGGTGGAGGTCGCGGTAGCCTGTGGTAAGAAGATAGTGCTCGGGCGACGTGCGTCGCGCATGAAGGGAGCCTGTCAAGTGGACAAGCTCCTGGCCAAGGCCCTGGTCATTGGGCGAGTAGCCGGTGGTGGAGAAGTTGGAGCGCGGAGGTTGGCCGGAGAGACGGCCGCTGGTCGGCGAGCTCCTGCGATCGAGCTTGTATTCGCGGCAGGGCGCGGATGGGCAGAGGGCAATGTTCTTGCCTTTGTTGTTGTTGTTGTTGTTGTTGCCGTTGTTGGCGTTGCTGGCCATGGCTGAGATTTTTTCTTTTACGTCGAACGGAGAGGGAGATGAGAGGTAGGAACTGTCCCACCGGGCGTGCCAAATCTGTTTAACCAAAAATCCGCTGGTCCGTGAAGAGGTGCGACCAAGAGAGTAAATCGATTTGCGACAGAATATTTGTGTTACAATTTTGTATTTGAAAGTCAGGAAAATGCGAGTATATTCTCCTAGTATTCCTCTGATTCGATCTCCATGTAATTTGATGAAGTTTTGGTTTCTGGCGAGTTGACGTTGAAATCTGAGTTCTGGAACGAGTGTGCACAAATGGTGACGGCTTTGGTTGGTCGGACGAAAGTGTTTGTGCTCTGCGTGTATCGACTTGTTGACGTTGCCGACGAACGTGTAGAGCCGCTCCGGTCGAACTGATGAATCGCGACGAACAACGAGTTGCTTAACTTCTCTGGCTTGAAAGGGTGTCTATGCATGAGAACGTTTCTCGATGAAGGATTTTTGAACCCCTTCGACAGAACGTTTCTGGCTATTTCTAGCCGGTTCTGTCCAGTTGTTTGAGCTCTTTCCTTAGAATGGGGATCACGATCCCCTTTCCGCTGTTTGTTGTTGAGGTGGGAGGAAGATTGGGGAGCTCCTCTTTTTGATCCCTCGAATGAGGATCGCGAGCGTCTTTTCTCGTCCTTTACCGTTGGCGACCAGGCTTGGTCGTTCAACTGTTGAAGAGGTTGCATCGTGGCATGGCTGCTGACTGGTGCTGACGCGGCGATTTATTGCTGACTCGGGCGATGACTGCACTGATGATGCAGCGACGCGAATGGGTCTGGCGATGAGCTGCGGCAAGTGACTTTGAAAATCTACAGAGCCTACCCACGACGAACGATTGCTGGATTGATGGGCGTTTGGGCTCGTCGTATTTGGGCTAGTCACATTTTGGTGTATACAATATTAAAACACTTTCATTAAAATGATCATAAATTTATTATTAATTTATTTAATTTTCTTCTCATAGGAATTAATTAATAACAAATGTTGCAACTATAATGAATGAAATAAAATTAAACTAAAAGAAAATTTAATGCATACGTTGTTGTTAACATAAAATCACAATACAAATTTTCATTTGCGCATTCAATCATGATAAATTTTAGATACTATCATATCAAATTGAAATTTAAAATGCAAAAAATTGAAATATAATGTGATCATAAAATTTAAATTGTTATGGCCAAGGTTTCTTATATACAGATGTTCTTTCGTGAATTTAAGTGATTTTGCTATGATAAGCTTTTACCTTTGACCTATAAGAAAAATAAGGGAAAGAGGAGCCTGAATTTGGAGAAGAGTTTTACCTCTCACCTATAAGAAGAAACAAGGGAAAGAGAAGACCGAATATGGAGAAGAGTTTTAGAGGAGAAAAATCATGAATAAATGGGAAACCAAAGATGGAAAGTAAACAAAGAGAGAAAAATGGAGAGGAGTGAAAACATGAGAAAAAAAAATAGAAAATATCTTAGGAGAGAATTATGAGGAGAGAAACCAGAGAAAAAACATGGATAAAAGTACTTGAAATGTTTAAGTGATAAAAAAATAGAATATCAATCAACAAACATGGGGAAAGAGAAGACTCACGAACCTTAAATATCAACAAATATCTCAATTTGCAGGAATAATGAATGAAGGTCTTGGATGCAAGAATATAGAGTAACAGTTTAGTAAGACATGGATTCATCAACGAGTTTTTCAATTCATACCTTGATAACCCATTGCATGTCCCACTTCTCTTGTGTTTTACCTCTCTTCAATTGAGAGACAAAAAATCAGAAAGATATAACCACTAAAAATATTTAGGAACTTCATTTTTTAAACGAAAAAATTTGGAAATTTTTAATTAAATAAATAAAAGAAAGAGTAAGAGCAAAGTGGGAGTAATTGGAAGAAATACTTAACTTGCCCGTTTGAAGAGAAATCGAAAGAACTAAAAACGAAAAAGTAGTTAGACTGAACACATAACTTGTCTTATGATCTTAAAGAACTCGTTGGAGAGTATAAAGAAGTACAACTTGAAGCCAAAGGTAATCAGTTTTCTTCAGGTACATAATCATTTTATTAAAATGATTCAAACTTATAGAAAACACCAACGATTACAACAACAACAAAATACTGAAGTAGAAATGTATGCCTTATCTAATGTACAAAAAAGAAAGAGACTACTTTGCTATTACTTAACATGACACCGTAAAATATGTTTGTTAAACCTCAATACATGCAAGCACATATGTATTTGAAGGTTGCAGAGGAACCAAACGTAAGATTGGAAAAAAATAGCACGATAGTCTGAAAGAGAGTTCTACACCATTCATTTTGTTTTCGTGATTCAAAATAAGTAGCAAATAAGAGATTGAGATATATTCATTTTGAATTTAAAATTTTATTTTCTAGTGTATCGATTGTCAATCCCCACTTTCAGGTTTCATTCCCATTATCTGATTTTGTATCACATTTTGTTCTCCTTATACAGGTGAAAAGGGAATAAGATTCTCACACTCCGATTTTATCTCTCACCCTATTCTCTCTAAATAGGTGAGAACCAACTAAGACGATTAACCAAGCTATCCAAGTCGGTCAAGACAATCAATAGGGAACCGGATTTTCGTGAAAAGACTTGATACATGTTCCCATTTATTATATATGGATATGGATTGATATATTAAATTATGAAATAATTAAGCAAGAATTATGACTAATGGATTGATTAATATAAAAATATCGAGTCATGGACGCTTGTTCCTAAAATATCGAAGAATGGATATAGTGAAAAAAATACCCCTCCAAAAAATTCATCCGAGTTCAATCAACAACGACACTGGCAACGAAGCAGAGTGGTAGGTTCCAGCTATCCAAGTTTCAAGACCCCCTTGGAAGCCTCTAAGCGGAAGGACATGAATAATTGATACAAAGAAAGAGAAGGATGGGGAAAGTCATTCGCGCTACGTCTAATCGTCTATTAGTAATCATAGAAAAGAACAATAAAAAAATTTATCCTAAAATACAAAGAATTTATTCAAACTATCCGTGTATCGGCTGCCAGGTATTTGCTTCCCTGCAACTACCTCCCTTGCAACTACCTCCCCTGCAACTTCCTCCCCTACAACTTCCTCCCCTGCAACTACCTCCCCTGCAACTTCCTCCCCTGCAACTTCCTCCCCTACAACTTCCTCCCCTGCAATTTCCTCCCCTGCAATTTCCTCCCCTGCAACTTCCTCCCCTACAACTTCCTCCCCAGTAATTTTCTCCCCTGCAACTTCCTCCCCTACAACTTCCTCCCCTGTAATTTTTTCCCCTGCAACTTCCTCCCTTGCAACTTCCTCCCCTACAACTTCCTCCCCTGTGGCTTCATCCGTGTTCAATCAACTGAGTCGCAAATCAACGATGTTCATGGACATGTAACAATGACAATGGCAACGTAGTAGAGTGCTAGGTTCCAACTCTTAAATTACAAGACCCCTAGAAGCCTCCAGCAGAAGGACGAGAATAAATGACATGAAGAAAGAGAAGGATCATTGGGAAAGTGATTTGTGCTTCATTTAATCTTCTCTTGACAATCGTGGAAATGAACAACAAAAAAACTTATCTGCAAAAACAAATAATGTATTTAACTGTCTTCATATCAATTGTCAAGTTTCTTCTCCTGATCTACCACTACTCTATACAAAATTTGCCACTTCACATTATTGCTACCCAGTCCTGTACCTCCACATTTACACTAACCCCCCAAAAAAAATGGCGAGCACTAACTATGACGGTGTCTTCGACGTATTGACAAAACAAATTCCAGTCGAAAAAGACATGGCCCTCATTTTCTCTCTTAGGTTGCATTCATCACCATCTTTCATCACTTCTAGGCAATGGCGTCTGTCGCGTATCGTAATATTCATGTTTCATTCACATAACAAAAAAATTTCTTGTACAAACAAAAAATTTAAAGGGGTTGGTTATCGACGGAGGAGGAAGATGGGGTCAGAGGGGGGGACAAAGTCGTAGTTGGTGGGGGAAAAAGATAAACTCCGAACAACTCTTGTTTGGAGCAAACCACACGACCAATGTCGTGTTGTTCATACAGGCACTCACATGCGACAACTTAAGACGGTCCAACCTTCATGTACCAATACCAGGAATTAAACCCGAACCAAAATATCGATCAACCCATAAATCATCTAACCAGATACTTTCTTCTTTTTTTTAATAAAAATGCAAACCCAAATTCAAATCCTAATCCCGATAGAAGAGAGAGAAACTGTTCTCTACAACAAACTGCTAGAGCATAATCCAGAGACTTTCCGAAGCATAATCCAGAGACTTTTAGAAAGACGATACACGTGGCTTGATTCTGACCGTTCCTAAATCGATCAAAGCAAAGGGACAGTATAAGAAGGTCGTCTGCTTATCCAATGAATTAGTACGAGGTAGCTTTAGTTACGTTCATTTATGTCATTCAAGATTAGTTAATCTTGCTATTTCTGCTCTTTCAAGTCCTGCATGCTGCTTCTGAAGAGGTCAACTTCGCTTACAACGAATTCAAGTATTATATCTTGAGTCTGGAAGGCACCATAGTTATCAAACCAATTGGTCTCATGTAACTGAAAAATATTGTGAGGGAACAAAAGGGCCAGACCTTTTATCTTGTTCCTTTGCCCTTCAAGAATTCATCAAATCAGGGTAACATAACTACTCGATCTTTCTCTTCTACTTTCACTTTTATAATAGTACCAAAAGACCAGAGGTTCTATGTCTAGGGACTCACCTTCATTATTTCTCCATCCGATAAATTGTCAGGAGCACTCCTGGCTCAATATATAAGCCTTTTTAATTCCTCTAACAATGATGGGAGTCCGAGAAATCATATCTTCACCCTTGAGTACGACACCATGTCAGAATCGACATCAACAGTTTGCACTCCATCCACTTTGCTTCAGCCGGTTATTTTTTCGATGGGGGATTCACGAATTTTAGTCTTAAAAGTGGAGACCTAGTTCAGGTGTGGATTGATTATAGTGGGGGGAGATAAACAGCTGAACGTGACAGTCTCCCCCATCAAGTTCCCGAAGCCTGATCCCCCTCTTCACTCAATGGAGGTCATTCTTGACCCTGTTCTGCTCGACAAAATGTGTCTTGGCTTCTCTTCAAGTACCTGTGAACTACCAGCGGTGCACTACATGCTCAACTGGAGCTTTAAGATGGACGAACGAGCTTGGTCGTTGAAGTTTTCTTCAATTACTTTTGTCCCCAAGATGAAAAGCAATGAGACTTCAAAATTTCTTATGGTGGGGTTTCCTTTAATTGCTTTGGTCGTGGACTGATGATAATGTGTATTATCGCCAATGTCATATATAGGAAGATCAAATGGTCATCACAGATTTGCCCAATAGAGACTAGTTCCTCGCCATGACAGAGAGCTCCTTGGGATTGGAGACTTCAGCCATGTGTACAAAGGGGTCTTGCCTAATTGTAAAAAACCTGTGGTCGTTGAGAGGGTCTCCCACGAATTGAGGCAAGGGATGGAGTTTGTGGCAAAGATCGTGAGCCTTAGCAAGTTGAGACACCGCAACTTAGTGTAGTTGCTAGGCTACTGCCGACGAAAAAGGGATCTCTTGCTGGTCTATGATTACATGGCGAACACTAATTTGAATCTGGGTTTATTTTGGTTTTGGGTTTATGGTTTGATCTATGTTATTTTGGTTTGATGATTTTTGGGTAAATCGATATTCTGGTTTGGGTTTTAATTCAAGGTATGACTTAATGAAGGCTGGACCATTTTAAGTTGCCACATGTGAGTGCCATGAGTGAAAGGCATGACATTGGTCGTGCGGTCTGCTCCAAACAAGAGCTGTTCAGAGCTGATCTCAATCCGTCAAAGAGGGGGGGAAGGAAACTAGTGTTGGAGGAGGAGGAAGTTGAGGTTGGTGGAGGAGGAAGTCGGGGTTGGAGGAGGAGGAAGCTGGAGTTGGAGGAGGAGGAAGCTGGAGTTGGAGGAGGAGGAAGCCGGGGAAGGGGGAGTTAAAATTAATTTTAATTGTTTGGTTCAACATATTCTTTTTGTTTGGTTCAACATATTCTTTTTGTTTGGTCCAATTTAGTGACTTTAAGGAAATGAGTTTTGGTTTACTTTGTTTTTTGGAGGGGCATTTTTGTCACTTTACCTATGTTTCGATATTTAGCAACATGCTTCCATGACTCAATATTTTTACATTAATCCGTCCATGAGTCCTAATTCTCCCAATAATTGATGTCTTAGCCCGAATTCAACAAAACCCAATAAAATGCAATATGTGATTTAAGAGCCAAAATTAATATTAAAGCATCTTGTCAACATTGCGAGTCGATTAAATCATTAAATTCATGAACCAATACTAACATTGTATCGAATAAATCAATTTTAAGATATGGACTTCAATAGGAGTTGTTTCATTGTTGTATTTTTTTTTATAATAGTTGTGTTTATCATTAGAGACTAGCCAATAAGGGTGTCAATTTTACTCGAAGATTACCCAATTTTTCGAATGTTAATTGGATGGATAGGGAATAATTTATTTTTATTTCGATTACCTGATTAACATTCTCAATTACCCGATTACCCGAATTCTATTTGAAACAGATATAATAATATCTATTTCGTACCCTATTACCCGATTATCCGAATGATAATCTAGTAATTCATAAAAAACATATACCCTTTCTTTTAATCAATCTCGCTTATTTTCTTTCTTAATAGAGTTTTAAATAATTTTATAAGTGTTTAGTGTTATTGTGAATATTATATTAGAGTTGTTATAATTTTATTGGAGTGATTTGTATTATGCAAATTACATTTTTTTGTGGTTTTTAAAACATTTATTAAGATTTAGATGATAAAATTTATAAAAATAGTATTTACCCATATATTTACCTGATTACCCGTTTACCCGTGGGTAATCGGGTAAAAATTTTGTAACATTTTTCAATTCAGATGAAACGGTAACGAAATATAGATATAGGGCAATTAAAACGAGTAACAAAATACCTTGTACCCGTTTATACCCTTACTAGCCAACAAGCAAACAATTAGTACAATTCATACAAATTATTTTTTTAATGGCAAATAAATAAATAGTTGTGAGGATCCAAACTAATAACTCACACACTAATAACTCTCATGGGACCATTGAGCTACTGCCCAAGTTCCTAGTTCAGGCAGAATAAATATACTCCATGTAATTCAATACTCCAAATTTGTTTTTTTTAAGAGGACCAAAGGAGGTGTGAAACATTGTTGAGTAACCGAGTTTGGATTTGCTGGATCAAGATGTAGCAAAATGCTACTTCAATTATTCACATAAAACTCGTGCATGTAAAATGATAGATAAATTTACAAATATACCCTTAACATTAATTGACTTTTCCTTTGCAAAGCGATTTTATGAGAGCTGGTGAAATAGCATTTTCCTACGTCGGGTCTGGATTACGCCACGTCAAGCCACATGGGACCCACATGAGCCCTCAAAAAATGATGTGTATGTGATATTCACTTGAAATATGGTATTTTTACTTGAAATGTTATTTTTTAGGTTAAAATGTAGTATTTTTACTTGAAAGATAATATTTTCAAGTTAAAGTATCGTATTTTTCCATTCATGGTAGGCCCATGCAGACCCACGCACTACGACAACGGTTTAGGGCCGAGGCCGCAGCGAATCGGAACCCGGCCATGAATCAGTATGAGATTTTGGCTGGAGCGGACGCACCAGCCAATGGCTGCGGCAGCCAATTGGGACTAATTAAACATCCGAGCTCTGTTGTTCGCGTGAGCTTGGCTCGTCGGGTGTTTGTTTCCGAGCCAAATGAGTCCCTGGTTTGTGAGCTTCTTTTCCGAGCCGGTTCGATTTGTCCCGAACTCTGGTCTGGTGACTGATGTTCCTTCTTCCGTAATCATTTTAAGCAACACTGTACGTCATGATTTTTGGGAAGCAGTAGCAGGGCTTTCCGGCTCCGATCCCTCGATTTCCTCAGAACGAGGCATTTAGTGTAGGACTCACTGAATGCGCTTCGAATCGGAGAATTGGAGAAGAGGAAGCTAGGCTAGAAGGTTTATTGCATCCTTCTCTCTTCTGTTGAAAAGAGTCCGTTTCCTTCAGATCGTTTGTAAGATCATCGTAGGCTTGCCGCAGTTCACAGGTTCCGCTGGGACACTCACTTTACGATGTTTGTTCCGATCTGAGTGAAAGGGGGAAGGGATCTCAAAATGCTGCTAATGTTGTTCTGGTAGGAGTGGAGGATTCGGTTGATTACGTGTCCATTTGTTGCCTAGAGATGCTGTTTCATTGGCATCTCGTATAGCTACTTTTGTATTCTGTCTTGTCTCATTCTGCATATCCATTGTGAGATCGGAAGAGAGAAGAAACCTCGATCCAGACATCAAATTCGATTAATTCCCCTGCAGATTCAGGTAATTTTCCTCCGTCAGTGTTCACAATGCCTTTTCCTTTTAGAGCTAGCATTACGTTAGTATTGAGTCCATAGTTCGCTCACGACACAAGATATCAACAACCGGAACTTGTCTTCTGATTCATAGCACATAAGTTCAGGTTGTTCAATTCGAAAGGATCTTTCTATTCTGATGATGAAATAAATTCTCCTGCAAAATTAACCTTAACGAGCTGTTTAGTAAGCAGTAAACAAAGTTTAGAAACAACTTCTCGTTAAGTTCATTTGGTATTCTTTTCTTCAAAGGAGAAAAGCAGTGGACTGTCTGTGGTTTAATTACTTGCATTTATACTGTTTCCAAATCCTTAGGCAAACTCATAGTCTGGAGTTTGAAGAATCTCAAAGAACTACACCTGGGACCCGCTTGGTTGGTTTACGTGGTCATATAGAATGGCCTTTGGCGTGATTTGCCTACGAAGAGGTCATTTTTTAACTCTTTGGTCAGCTGTCTGGCTTTTCAAGTGCTGTCGAGTATGAAGTTTTGATATACATTTTTCTAATTTGTTGATTTTGAACTATGGTTCTTAGTATATTCACATTGCGGAGAAGATAGTGGGTGCAATTTGTAGTCTTAAGAGACATGACAAAGTTCATTTGACTGTCAACTCATGTTATTTTATTTTGTTCTATACAATCTCGAGACAAATATTCATGAGTCATTCATGTGGAGTTGTCAACCTTCTTATATTTGCTATCCTTTTCACGGAGAAACCAGAAAAATGATTTATTTAAACTTTGAATTATTCAGTTTCCTAATGTCATTTTAGTTGAGGCTTTATAAAATTATGAGTTAAAATTTGTTTTCATTAGCAGATCTCCTCTTACCAATCTTAAAAATTTATCAGTTTACGTCCTCAATTTGGCCAAGCTCAATAAAGGCTAGTTTGGAATATATTTGAATACAAGTGTTTCTGTGGTCATACAATACAGGAATACAGGATGCAGCATGTTCCTGGTACTGTTGAGGAGCAGCTTCTTCTTAAAGCTATCAGAGAAGAATGCCCATGGGAAAATCTTCCAAAACGACTCCAAGCAACCCTTGCTTCTAAAGAAGAATGGCATAAGAGGTGGTTGCGCCTGTTTTCTGTGTGCTCATTCCCAGTTCGATTGTCTTTACTTTGTGTTGCTTTCTTTACCTTCAGCAGTTCTAATATTCTATGGCAAACTTCCATGGCAGATTAGCATGGTTATTTAGGTTACTTCTCAGCAAATGATACCAATTTGTTGTTTGAATATTTAATTCTTATTGGAAATCTATCCAGAGGGATAAATGTTGTCATAGGAGAAGCATTCCTGATGTCCTTTGCAAGTAGCTCTGGTTGGTTAAAACATGACTTGCTTGTGACTTTGATGGCTGAGAACCATTTGCCTTCATATCTTCTTGAAAAGTGCAGACCATTTGTTGTATTTTCTTTACTTTTTGGCTGCTAAATCATACCATACCTTTGCCCACTGCACTTTTTTACTCATTTCTATATTCTGTTTTTTATCATCATCAAAACAAAGACTCTCGTTTTTCACTCAGATTAGCAGTTTTTGTTTTATATTTGTCATGCCTTACACCACAAGAAATAAACTTTACATTCTTTTCCCAACAAAAGCACTGCAGTTTTCCAGTCATTGGCTCTTTTTGAGAAAGACATGGTTTTATGGACTCCAAAGGAATAAAGAATACAACTAGAAAAGCAATTCCTTTCAATGAGAGAATACGGGCAGATAGCCCCATGAGCAAGACTGTTAGCAATGCCATAAGCTGACCTTTTTTATTTTTTATTCTTTTTTCCTTCCCTTCATTGGAGGGAAATGAGATGGAAAAATTAGTAAAAAAAAAAAACCAAAGACATGATTTTTATTTTGAACACATCTAGAAATGAAGCCAAGGATGCCATTGAAAGTGGATCAGCTGCTGTCTACATGGCCCTGCAAGATTTTCCCAAATAAATGCATATGCATATTTGTGAGATGGCACCTTTAAACACTGTTCACTCTAACTACTTTCTTGCATTATAAGAGGAGGCAATAATAAAAATCTTTGCTGAACAGGCTTTGTGTGTTGTATTATCAGAATTATGTTGTAGAGATCTGCTATTTATTGGCAGGGTTCTAGGATGTGATCAGCATCAGTCTTACAAATATCTTAAAAATGTTTCTTTCAGTCTGAAATGGTAAATAGGTGAAATGAATAATGACATGCATTCCACTGGCTGCATGTGCATTTGCTTATTCTGTTTGTTCATGATTGTTGATTTAGTTATGGTTTAATATGTCTAAATGTAGCCTTTTGTTGTCATGTCTCTTATGCAGTACTCATGTTTTTTATGGATTTACTTCTATATGTTCTTTTCTATTTTCTTAAATGGATATCTCCAATTCTAATAATTTATTTACGTATCTATTTATTTGTTTCTTTCTTTGCAAGAACTAGTATCTCTGATATTACTTTTTTGTTTTGCATAGAAAAGGCAACAAGAAGGAAGCTGCTTGTGGATTTCTTTCTTTTTTTTTAAATAAAATGAATTATATTCTTGTAATCATTTATAATTTTGTTTCTAGATCATCTTCTACACTAGGATGTCTTTTTAGTGCTACTTCCATTCACACATTAAATCAATTCTCAGGGTACTCATCTAATTCTTTTCACTTTTTTTTATGACTGGAAAGCAGGGTTACGGAGCATTGCATACGAAAAAGGCTTCCGTGGAACACCTGTTTTGCCCGTAAAGTGTGCAAAGAGAGTGAATATTATGAAGACATGATGCGTTATTTGCGTAGAAACTTGGCGGTAGGGGAAGCAGGTCACCTTTACCTGTGGGCATTTAATGAAAATCTAAATAAGTGCTATACAATTAGAAGATGAAAATTTATTTTTTAATTGTGTTTGCAGCTTTTTCCTTATCACCTTGCGGAGTATGTTTGTCGAGTAATGAGGCTTTCTCCTTTCAGATATTACTGTGACATGATATTTGAAGTTATGAAAAATGGTAAGCAGCAGTTGGGAACCATTTTCTTCAGAATCTCTTACAAGTTGCACTTTGCATCCACATACAGATAGAATGTAAGTCATGATTCTTCATTCTATGGTTCACAGTCTTATGCTAAAATTTAGAAATTGAAAGGAAAGTCAGAAGTTAGCTCAGTGGTCTTGGGCATTAGCTCAGTGGTCTTGGGCATTAGCTCAGTGGTCCCATGGGAGTTATTGCTGCGGGAGGTCTTGGGTTCGGGTCTCCACAGCAGCATTGGGAGTAAAACTTGTAATTGGGAGTAAAATGTATTCACTTTCCTCAAAAAAAAAGGAAAGTCAGAAGTTGCTCTCTCATGGAGAAAAGGGAACTTGTCTCTTCTTCAACTACTCTTCTCTCTCTGCTTTCTTCTCTTTGCTACTTGTTTCTTCTTTTGTTACATCTTTTCTCTTCTTTCCTATCGGTCTATTTCAAATCTATTCTTTTAGTTGTTCTTTTATCTATTTCTGTGTACATGCACTGTTCTTTTATCTATTTAAGTTGGCTGTGCTCTAGTTTTAAGGATTGTTGATATCTGTAGCCTGTGAAATTTGTAATGTTATTCAACTGTCTGTACCGTTGAACATGTGGATCATTGATCAAATGCTCTCTTCTTTGACAGTCTTCACCTTCTTCACCTTTTTCTAATACTCAACATAAGATCCACAACAGGGACAAGAAGCTAAAATTATTCTAAAATTTTTTTTAATATTATTCTCAAAAAAATATTGGTGAAAGACAAGAAAAGTACTGGGGTCTTGGGCATTAGCTCAGTGGTCCCATGGGAGTTATTGCTGCGGGAGGTCTTGGGTTCGGGTCTCCACAGTAGCATTGGGAGTAAAACTTGTAATTGGGAGTAAAATGTATTCACCTTCCTCAAAAAAAAAAAAAAAAAAAAAAAAAGAAAAGTACTGAAACAAAGGGTTAAGATACACTTCTTAATGGGGAAACATGACTGCAAAAGGATGAGTGCAGAAGCAAATAGAAATTTGAGAAACTCTTTGTTCTTGGCAATGCAAAATCTATGAACATCCGACTCATGAGGGGCTTTCTATCATTTGCAAAGGTGTCAATCTGGCTTATTCTTAACCTAAAGCAATTGGATGTCAAAAGTTTATTTTGTATGGCATCTAAAAGAAGAGATAAGTCAACCTTAAATGAGGTAGATTTTTGTATGGACACCTGAAAGTATATTCATCTGAAGGTATAATTTTGTTTATTCAATGGGGCGTAAATGAGGTTTTTTACATCCTTGTCATTAGGGGTGGGCACCGGTCAGGTTGGGTAAGGTTTCCAAAAACTTGGACCTGACCCGACCTTTTTTTTAATGGCAAATGCAAACTCCTAAATACAAATTTCAATAAACTCAAATGCTGCTGTAGAGACCCGAATCCAAAACCTCCCACAACAATGACTCTTATGGGACCACTGGGCTACTGCCCAAGTTGCCAACCTGACTCGACCTTTGAATCCTAAACCTTTCCTTGGAAAACCCGACCTATCCTGTCCCAGCACCCTGCCTCAGTGCCATGCCCCATCACCGTGCCCCCAACCTGACTCGTTCATCTATAAACCATCCAAGTTATACACCATGTTTCAAATGGCGCAAAGAAAATTTTTAAGATTTTCTTTTTGTAGGTTAGGTTCAGGGCGAAACCTGAACACGAGTGAAATCCCACAAGGCTTTTTAACCTGGCCCTCTAGATCCTCGGGGACAAGCTCACTCCATACCGATTTTTTTCTGGGGAACTAGCTCAGTGATCTATGGGAGTTATTGTTGTCAGAGGTCTTGGGTTCGTTCTCCACAACAGCATTGAAGTTTATTGAAGCTTGTATTCACCGTTTAAAAAAGAATACCCACTTTCTTCTGGGTCAGGTCAGTTCAGGTCAGGTCAGGTCATGTCAGGTCAGGTCATGTCAGGTCAGGTCATGTCAGGTCAGGTACCTGTGAAATCCAAGCTGGTGACCACCCCTACTTGCCATCTTGATTATAGTTTTGACCTTGAGAAGGAGCTATATGAGATTAAAACTGGTTCTTTTGCTTTACAAACTTCCTTCAAGATCATGGTCTGCAAGAGAGTTCTGCAGATTTCTTCACCCTCATATGTAATTCTTCTCAAGATGTGCATATTACTTTATGTGGATGTGCACAACTAGGTCTTATTCTCTATTTGTAGTGTGGATGATATTGTGCTCACTGGAAACACTTATTCTTTCTCTGGTTATTATGATTCAGATTAAGCTGCCTGCCTAGATATACTTCTGTTTACACCTGTTTACTGCATTTTATTGGTCCTGATTTATTAAGTTGGTCTGCCAAGAAACAAGCAGCTATTTTCAGGTCAACTACAGAAGCCAAATACAGATCTGTGGCAGCTTCTGTACTGACGTCTTTTTCCTCTGCCACAAATATTTTGGTTCTGATTTTCACTGGCAAAGACGCACTAGTATCATCAGAAGAAAGAGGAGTTTTACTTAATTCACAGCTCCTGATTAGGAAAAATGGACATGACTCGCTGATTGTAGGCTGAGTCATGTACATGGTAACAGCACAATGGATTGGAAGAACATTGCCTTGGCATTCAACACTTGAAGGACAAGATCAACATCTGAAACAGGATAACAAATGGCTGTAAGGTAAGCACTAAGATGCTTAAGCTCGTGCAAATAAACTACCATGGATAACTGGTCTTGTACAGAAGTCATCTTTAAAGTGAAAATAGCCGGAAGTCTGGTGGAAACTACATTCAATTGCCAAGCCTAATCCGCTGGGTGATTGTAGTAGAAAGAACTATATCATGAATTTCTACGGACTAAGTCACATGGATCCACAAGTGCCTTTCTATACAGAAACCTATTCAGGATTTGGTTTTTCTGTCTCAGCAGAAGAAATGCTGGGGAAGAGCAAGTGCTGGTTCCATCTATATGACCATTTGTGTAGAATTTTTTCATAGAGGTAGAAAGATTGGCTTTCAGACAAGGTAATCCTTTGGATATCAGGAATAAGGACTTGATGTTTACTGAAAGCAGAAAAGAAAGTAAGAATATGCATGTGAAACATTGGAAAGTAGATCAATACTGTTGAGGAAGCCATTGAAAAGGAAAGCACAATAATTTCTCATCAAAAGGTCGCAGAAACATGGAAAAGGTCTGTTACCATGCTAAATTGAAGGCAAAAAATGATCCTTTCAATGTGTGAGGATGATGTTTTATTGTAAAATAGATATAAGATTACAACTGGTTACAATAACTAAGTTACTGCAGCCCCCATTCACTTTAAGTCTCCCGCTCGGAGGTAGGATCCAGTGCCCTGCTAAAGGGGGAGGTGCAGCCCCCATAGCAGGGGACAATGCAGCTACAAGCCAAGCTGCCTGTACTGTGGGTCTATAATTTCCCACTAGCTCACCTCTAGCAGCTAAACACTGTAGTACCTTGTTTTGCATTGATGTTGAAGGGTTGTTACGATCGTGATTTATGTGCCTAGCCTTTCTTCTTCCATTAGCTCTTGAGTTTTTGGCATATCGGCTAAGTGTGTAACATTTGGTATTAGAGTAGGCACCACGTCACGAGTTCGAATCCTAGAGGAGGCGACGTATGGAAAGGGCTACTTGAGCTAGAGTGAGAGACGTCACAAGGGTGGAAAGGGCTACATAGTCCAGAGTGAAAGCCGTCATAGACTCGGCTGTTGTGGAGGACTTAGAGGGGGCGACCTATGAAGAGGGCTACCTATGCTAGTGTGAGCCATCACAAAAGTGAAAAGGGCTACCTAGTGCAAAGTAAAAGCCGTCATAGAGTGGGCCGCCGAGGTCATCGACACAGAATCGTGGTGGATTGTTATGATCGTGATTTATGTGCCTAACCTTCCTTATTCCATTAGCTCTTGAGCTTTTGGCATATCGGCTAGGTGTGTAACTAGGGCAGTGTTCACGAATTTCAATATGGGTCTAGAAGCTTGTGGCTTGTTCACTTTCGCTTCTTTCTAAGACATTTTAACTCGGAATGATTAAATAACAAATTTAACCAAGCTGCATTGGGTTGAAAGTTACATATTGTATGACAATAGCTTAAAGCAAAATCTGGACTTGTGAGTAGATTACAAAGAGGGTGCACCCTATTATTTGTTCGTATGTAAAGTCTGTGGGTGTTAAGGATGAGATAGCTAGACAACTTATGTTACATTTTATCTGATAAGAATTTAGGCCTTGCAAACATTAGACCCTCTCCTCAGCCCTTCTACCCTCTTTTCTTCGGATGGGACATTACTCAGATAGTGGCTTGTGGCAACCAATCCCTCCAGGTTGGTGATCATCCTTACACTTGACTAATTCTTGTGGATACATTTAGGACTTGGTGGGAGCTAAGCTCTCTTCAAGGCGTTTCTACTCCAGTGGTGATTGAAGGTGACTCGGACTTTAGTCATTGGCTGGCTCCAGCAGAAATCCCGTTATCATTGGAGATTAGGACATATCATTACTAAATACCAGAAGTTTTGTCCAGGTTAGATGTATCTTGCAATCACTCTTTTATCCATGCTGATTCTCTATAGATTCCCTTGTAAAGAGGGTGTCTAGGAAGCTCCATTTTTCTTGTAGCATGGGGACTTGTATGCATCTGCTCTTGTATATTTCTTCATATTATTTTTTAATTATTAAATATTTATATTTATGTATATTTCTTTTTAATTGTGGATGACGCCTAATTTCAAATGAAGAAACATTAATTTCCTAGTAAAATTTGTTCTTGCTTCTTGGAAATTCTTACAAAATTTTATGGATAAAATAAATTAGGTGTCTGCCATTTAATTTTTCCGAATATGGCATCAAACATTCAAAACTTATGTTATACATAGATAGATATTAGACATGCTTTTGAAGTTTTAGTATTAGCGTTGCTAGCACCTGGAATTCCTAAAATTAACATTCTTCTGGCATATCTGGCAGAGCAACCGTATGATAGCATTCCGAATTTTAGTGCTGCTGATGCCCTAAGACTTACAGGGATTGGAAGAAATGAGTTTATTGATATCATGAACAAATGCAGATCTAAGGTAACTATTTTATGGCGCTAATTCCTAAACTTCATTAGAAAGAGCATTTTGTTCTACTATTCAAATATCTTTTTTCTTTTCAGTGCTCTTCTATCCAAATATTTATTAGATAGTTAAAAAGTTAATTTTTTTACAAAAAAATAATTAGATATTTTTTGGTATTAATTATCATGACAATTATTTACTCTGGGAGCTATCCAGAAAATCATGTGGAAGCTGAACAAATCCATTGCAAAAGAACTGTTGCCTACCCAGCCTGTTGATTTTGCAATTGACCCATGGTGGGGAGTCTGCCTTGTAAACTTCACATTGGAAGAGTTCAAGGTCAACTGATAACCATCTCTTGCTTTTTATCTAAGAAAACACCTATAGTAGTAATATAAAGACACTATTAATTGTACTTGTTTGACATGTGCATAGCCTTCTCTATTCTACAGAAACTCACGGAAGAAGAGACGGCAACAATAGACAAAGTTTGTAAAGAAGAAGTGAATTCATTTTTTTTCTTTGATCCTGAAATTGTTAAAGGTCTTTACAGAAGAGGATTGGTCTACTTTGATGTCCCTGTCTATTCAGATGATAGATTTAAAGGTAGGATTTGGTTATGCTCTTCTTGGAACCTCCATTTTATGGTTCACATATTCATACATTTTTAAATTTCTACTGAATTAAAATGATCGAGGCTTAGTTCTCTGACACATACAAATGGTATTTGCATTTTGTTACTGGTCTTTTATCAAGGTCTGAATCAAATGATAAATATCCATATATGGAGGAAGCCTACACAGGATGGCTTATACGTGGTACTTGAATTTAACCAAGATGGAGTCACGTACCAATACTCAAGACCTTGGCTTAGGGTTCTTATGTTGCTCTTTGCCCTTAAAATCTTATCTTGGTTTTCTTGATTCTATCTCAAGAACATATTTGACATGCTAATGAATAAATGATAGTAGAGACTATCTGGTGTAGTATCGGTTCAAAAAAGACCTTCTAACTTTGGCTAGCCCTTTTGAGATGGACCGGGACTCGACCTTAACAAGGTATTAGAACAAGATATCTGTTTAATAGGCCTAGGTTGTGTTCTATTTAGCTTGTAGCCCATTTGTGTCGCTCATGTTCTGGGTCATTGTCTGGTCATGTAGGGTTAGATATGAGGGGGCCTGTTGGAAATAATCCAGCTTAGGTTAATGTCAGGAAAATCCTGTGGTAGTTAGTCAGAAAAAAGACCTATTGCATTGTGTTCATCTTCATCTTCTTGTTCTCACTACTACTTCTATTACTTCTTACTGGTAAATATGTACTGAACTGACTGTTTAATGAAACATGAAATTGAGATTTATCTTAAAATTCTGAGTTTCTTTTGTCATTCATATTACGTACTTATCTTAATAGTGATCCAGTATCCAGGCTGGAAGGGTTTGTTTCGAATAGGGAGCAGTCATATGAAGATCCAATAGAAGAGTAAGCTTAAATATTTGTCTTCAATTACATTAGCTAAATTATTACTTAATTGCTACTAGGCAATTTTACAGTTTTAATCTCCTAATGTGAAGTCCATCTCTATCCAGGTTACTGTATGCTGTTTTTGTGGTTTCAAGTGAGAATGCAACTGTTGCTGAACTGGCTGCAACATTACAGGCTGACCTTTTCCAGCTGCAGGCTGCTGCATCTTTTGCTTGTAGGCTTGGCTGGGCTGTAAAACTAATCGACCCAGCATCTATTCTCCAGGATGCATCAAATGTACCAGGTTCACCTAGTCATCTACTAAGTGATGAAGAAGATGGTTCCCATGCTAGTATAGGCTCGGCAAATACTTCTGCTGATGGAAATCTAATAGAAGGTGGGGGAATTGAAAATTCTCGGGTTGTTCCCGGTGCTGCCCGGCTTGCCTTTGTTGTCGATGCTAATATCACATCATATCTTATGATGGGTTCACTCTCCCCAGGTTTGATCTGATTGCAAGTCCAAATAGCACCAGTTCACATTCTTGTCCACTAAATATTCCTCACCCTTATCTTTTTCTTTTAGGGTTGAAGTCTCATGCCGTGACGTTATATGAAGCTGGCAAACTGGGGGATGCTAGTGTTGCAGAACTCTGCAAGGACCTGACCACTTTTGAAGGAACAAAATTTGAGGGTGAGCTGCAGGAATTTGCAAATCACGCTTATTGTCTACGCTGTGTGCTAGAGTGCCTGCAGTCTGGTGGTGTTAAAACGGATGATACAGTGAAAGAATTTCATGATAATATGCACTCATTATCTACAAATACTCTTAACACCAATAGCAATACTGAACCTCAATTTCCAAATACTGATCAAAATCGTGGCCAAGTAGATGAGTCCTTTGCAGTCTCTGGTGGGTCTTCTATTACCACTATGGGCACAGTACAAGAGTTTGATCACTCTGGGAATGAAATGGATGCCACTAGTGAACACAGTCAGGCAGATGCAATACAATCAGAAAAGTCAAAAATTTCTTCTGGGTCAGGTGAAACTGTTAACGATACTTCTATTGACAGAGTAGATTCTGCCTCGTCACCAGACAATAAAGGTGGTTCAAGCTTGAGTGAAGATGTAGTTAACGATGCCTCAAGTGATGAGACCTCCAAGTTAACTGATAGTTCAAAAACAAGAAAAGTCAATTCTAAAATGAAGAGGAAATTTCTTGTGAATCTTCTCCGGTGTGAAAGTTTAGCAGCTCTTGTACCAGCAACACTAGAAAGATTATTTCATCGTGACTATGATATCATTGTCTCAATGGTTCCTCTTCCATCTTCATCAGTTTTACCTGGGCCCTCTGGTCCCATTCACTTTGGTCCTCCTTCATACTCATCTATGACACCTTGGATGAAAATAGTTCTGTATTCAGCTGTGGGTGCTGGCCCATTATCTGTTGTTCTAATGAAAGGCCAGTGTTTGCGGTTACTTCCTCCACCGTTGGCAGGTTGTGAGAAAGCTCTAATTTGGTCGTGGGATGGGTCTACTGTTGGAGGTTTAGGAGGAAAGTTTGAAGGGAACTTGGTAAATGGGAACATTCTGTTGCATTGTTTAAATTCACTTTTGAAGCACTCTGCTGTGCTTGTGCAGCCCTTGAGCAATTATGATCTTGATGATTCTGGAGGATTGATCACCATGGATATTCCGTTGCCCCTGAAGAATTTTGATGGGTCAGTTCCAAATGTGGGAAAGGAGCTTGGGCTAAACTCAGAAGAAGCTCTAAAGCTAAATTCATTACTAAATGATATGTCAAACAGGATAGAGTTATGGGTGATTGGTTACATTCGCTTGCTGAGGCTCTTCAAAGCAACAGAATCTGATTATTTTTCTCCAGATGTTGAAGAGTATGAGTGGGTTCCGTTAAGCCTAGAATTTGGAATCCCTCTTTTCAGTCCAAAATTATGTGAGAGCATATGCCAGAGGGTCTCAGTGTCACAGTTACTACAGACTGATTCTTTAACTGAGCACCATGATGCTATGCATGGGTTGAGGAAAAGGTTAAGAGAGATATGTGCAGAGTACCATGTAATGGGTCCAACTGCTAAGCTATTGTATCATAGGGAACATCAATCTAAGGAACCGTCCCGTCAACTGATAAATTATGCTAGTGGAAGGTGGAATCCACTTACTGACCCTTCTACTCCTGTGTCTGGAGCTTTAACAGAACATCAGAGACTCAAACGTGCTGCCCGTAATCGTTGTCGAAGTGAAGTTTTAAGTTTTGATGGGAGCATTCTAAGGTAACACAGCTACTTTTCTATTTTCTGTTTCCCAACAATTTATGTCAATGGGGAGGAATATTTTTCAATAGATATTTTCACTAGCAACCGATGCAGTCAATGAAAAGGTGTTAGAAGTTACTGTAGTTTTTAGCACCTTTTTCTGTCAAATAACTTGAGCTGGTCTTTCATAATATAAAATAAGAACAAAGAGACCTGTCTGCCTTCCTGTTCATACTATCCAAAGAGAGTTCAATAAAGGCTACCTTTTGACGTGCTGTCACTAATCACACTGATATTCTGTTGTTTGGCTGTATTAAATGAGCTGGTGCATCCCCCCGGTTGTTTCTGCAATATGATAATGATGCTCAAGATATTGCTGTCTTTCATTCTTTCACCCACTGTTTGATAAATGATTTCTGTTCCTTATACCCTCACTACATATGGTTTAAACCATGAACTTGTTGATACAAGCACCATCGCTGTTTTTTTTTTTTTTTTTTTTTTGTGTTGTGTTTATTCTGGCATTCTGGCATCATATATTTATATATTTTTTTTGATAAGCAAACCGAATGTTGAAAAGATAAATACAAGATGATTTTAAGAATTAGTTCTGGAAGCATCCAGTAATTGCACAATGATGGGTATCCTCACTGCTTGAGGAACTGCAGATTGGTTGTCTCAATTTTGTTTGTGTTGCTAATTTTCTTTTCACAGGTCATATGCACTGACTCCTGTTTACGAGGCTGCAACAAGACCTATTGAAGAGTCACCTTCTACAATTCCTGTCAAACCGGAACCAGATGATGCTGACAGCAAAGAAGTGGTCCTGCCAGGCGTGAATCTTCTTTTTGATGGATCTAGCTTGCACCCATTTGACATTGCCACCTGCTTGCAGGCTCGCCAACCAGTTTCCCTGATAGCAGAGGCTTCAATGGCTTCTGCATCTCTGCAGCCGAAGTAGCATCCTGTGGTTTTGTTTTGTTTTGTAAACTAAACATGGAAGCATGTGATGGGCCGATGGAGATTCAATCCACTTTCTTTTCTGGTTCACTTCCAAACAGCTTCTCTGTTGGTTCTGCTTTGTTCCCTTCCACTTTACGCGGCTTTTTAAAGGTGATCTCTCTGTCTGTCTAAAAATGCTCTGATGAAGTTAGGCACTGACTTTAATTGACTTGACTTACTCATACAGGTTTGTGTTATTGCAGGTTTACTTAGACTCAATTCTTTTTGACACAACACTTTCAGGGTTGCTATGTAAAGAATATTTAGATGTGACAGCGCATTGAAGTTTATGTTTTAGAAAGATTTGTAAGTAAGCCATGAGTACTAGCCATAAAAGTATTTATTTAGAGAAAATTTGTATCCATGTATATTAGGGAATACAGCACAAGAGAAGTACATAAATCGCTGTTGTTTCCCATTTGGTAAGAGTATTGATCCTACACAGTACGTATTGGCTGGTATTTTGTTGGAGTTGTTTACTCCCATGCTGGTACTGAGACCTGAAGTTTATACTAGTGTATGGGACTAAACTGCGATGCTGACGCTTGGAAGCATTACAGCTGGAACCTCCCACGGCTTGTTAGGGTAATATTTAAGATAGCCAGGGACCTGGTGCTATTTCTTAATCCTTTAGAACTAAGAAGCTTGTCACTCCCGAGAAATGAACCCGAATTTCTAGGAAGAGGTTTCCAGGTAAGAAGATGCTAGAAGACTCTCCCAACAGAATAATCCTCTTGTCCGTCCCTTTGATTAGCTTGTCAGGGGAGCTTTCTTGCCTCTGTATACGCCTACAGCTTCCGTTTAATGGGCGCCTCTCTTTGAGCAAAAACAAGGGGGAGCCCTCTTCTCTTTGCTTGGGCTGGGAGTAGCCTTTATCCCCTCGTTGTCATGTGGAAATTCCCATGCAACGTCTTTATGTTCCATTTTCTTTTCAAAGTTCCACGATGAGTGTATACTTCAGCGGAATGGGAAAATCACAAGTATGAAGAGATAAGTTAGGAGGGTGTACACTTGAAAGGGACAAATACTGAATGAAGTGGCCAATTTCTACTGGTTTCCAGTACAAATATTGGATCTTCCTAATCCATTCAATTACTCTTGTTCATGGTATATAGACAAGTGTTTTAAAAATTAGACCGCACCGATCAGCCCAACCCGGTTGAACCAAAATTGGAGGCCAGTTTGGTTCTTATTGACGCTGTCAGGTTCACTCTAATATGCATTACTAAATGACTTATTTCACCTTATTATTTGTAAAAATATTAATATATACAAAATATACAGTATAATATTCATTGGTTGAATCATCGATCCAACCTGTTTGATTGCCCGGACCGGTTTTCAAAACATTGATATGAAGGTTCAGAGTTAACATCTAATTCAAATTAATACGTGCATATTATCTTTTAAACCGGGCTTTACGGAAGATGTTTAATGGCCAGATGTCTGTTAATGAGCTTACTATTATTAGATCATGGTCCTCATTTGTCTCTGGTATCGGCTGACGATCCCGTCACAAGGTCACATGAAAGAGCAGAAGATTTTTCTAGTCACTCGAATAAGGAACGACGAGCCACCGCTGTCTTGGAGACACGTGTTGAAACGTCGAGCTCACCGGTCTTTTCGCATCACGTGGCGACAAAGCGGGATCCGAGTCGGCATCGGGAACCTGAGAATGCTTACGCCTTACAGTACGGTGCTTACTAATTCGTTGTTAATAGCTCTGCGCTTTCCTCAAGACCTTTCTTCTGTTAGATTTTGCTTCGTCACAGTCATCCATGGATGCTCTTCCTTCCGGGAGACAAGTTTTGAATACGATTCTCAGCTCAACTTCACGCGGTCCTAATGGTGGGGCTTCTCCTGTCTTCACCAATGCCTCGTGCCGAGCTCCCAATCACTTCGTCGTGGGGTAAGTGGCTTTGGTTTCATGTTTGGTTTTAGCTTCTGGAGTTTTTCAATGGGATGAGCGAGAGTTTGTCAGGCGAGAGATTTTGACGGCGTGTCAAATCGGCCATGGAATTGGTGGTCATTTGTGTGTGTACTGGGTTCGTGGTTCGGTCTGAAATACTCCGATAATAAATTTAATCTTTTTTACGGGGAATTGGATCGTGTTTGAGTTCGGTGCGTCGCTATCGCTATTTGAAGTTGATCCTCGAGGGAAATGCTTTACGCTTGACAGAAGTTTGTGCATTTTAATTCAGTGCTTGTCCAAAAAAAGGCCGTTGGGCCATGCCCAACTCTGCGTATTCCTATGTTCTTACTTTAGTATCTATCTGATTATGACGAGACCTTAGCTTTTGTTGATGATAATGGCAAGCTTGTTGGTGTTTCTGAACCAGCGAAGATCTGGTGATGTACCTTCTAATTTCCCTTAGAAACGTTTTATATTCACATCTTTCCCATGAATTATGGATGATACCTGCCGTAATACTAACTGAATACGTCACGCCACGTTGAAACTTATCACCTGTATGGGGATTTAAATTTTGTAACATCTTAACTGGATGTCTTTTCGGACCAACTGCGCAGATTGAGATCAAGTAAGAACCAGGTTGCGCGCTACAGAGAGATACCAATTTATGAGGCATGACACGTCTTCTTTTTCTTCGACACTTAAATGAGAAACTTCCTCTAGGTTCGTTTTCAAGTACGATAAATGACCTGATATTTGGCTTAGGTTAGCCGCAGCAACTCAATCAAGTGTATGACTGCTGAGGTTTATGGTCAAAATGCCCAAGGAACTGCAGTAGAGGTATTATTTCCTATTTAGTTTTTTCTAGTAAGGTAATGGGTTGGACCCTTTGTCCACCTCTGTTTGCATTATTATCTTCTAGCTTATAATAAAATAGTACTTGTTGCTCCTTGTTGGTCTTGCATACTTGATGGCTTGGTGGATAGAGCTTGTGTTTCTTGGTAAAGAGAAGGCTGTGTTTTTGCTTCAATTAGCAGAGTGCATTTGAATAACTTTAAAAATCATCATTGATCTATGAGGGATGAAATATCAATATCATTTTTGCTAATGATGAGGACAATCGATCAGACACTTGTCTTTTATTTTTGAAAAGTTTCATTTCCTGTTTTAAATCAAGTAAAATTGGAAATTTATTTAATCCTAGCGCTTTAGCATGGACATTTTTAAACTTACTTATGAGGCTGTTATACTGTTTTCATTTTATAAATTTATGGCATAGTTAAATCTTCCTAGAAGGAAGAAAGAAGAGGATTGGCGAGGACAAATAATTGTGGGATTTGTTTACAAGTGCGAAGTTACTGTATTAGGTTTACTTGCTTCTAGAGCTCCTCCATCTAGAATCTGGTGACCATGTGATCAAATTTTGGAGGACAATTATGAGCCTCAAGTCAAACACTTATCTGTGTAAAGCACGAGGGATTTTCTAAAGTCCCAAATGAGGGGATCCAATAAAAAAGATAGTAATTGAACAAAGATAGATCGATTGGAACCGAGTTGATTTACTTCACCACTTCATTTTACTACTTTCAGATTTGCAAAGGGTTTTTAAAAAAAGCCAGATGGTTTTCTTACTTTCAAGAAAAGCTTATTAACGAAAGACAATAAATTTCTACCTTCATCTAAGGTATTCATAAAAGGCAGAAGAAAAGAAACCTTGTTTTCATACAATGTTCCTGGTGATATAATTTGTTCAAAAGAATTTATTCTATGTTTGGTACTCATTTTTCTGAAATACCAGGCGAAAATCTCTGAAATGTCTCTGGAACCATTTGTTGATGTGTCTCCGGGACAACCGTTTCCTCTTGGAGTCTCTGAATTGGAAAATGGAATCAACTTTGCTATCTTTTCACAACACGCATCCTCGGTCACACTTTGTTTATATATTCCCGAAAGGTAATTATTATTTAATACACAGTGCTAGTGATAGTATAAGACTTGTTTATATATGCCAGACATGTAATTATCAATTGTGCTATCTTTTCACATCAGTATTAGTGTCAAGTTGCAAGTTGAGAAACTGCTAATTTTGCAGCCCCTTCTTTATTTGCAAAATTTTCTGAAAATAGAGTATTTAAGAGAATTTCTCAAGAATCTTTTGTCTAAAAGAAAAGAAATGTTTCTGGAGGTTGAATTTTCTTCTAAATTTCTCATCACCACTTTTGTGATAGTTTAAATGAAATTTTTACTTTCTAAATATTTTTGACTTATGGTTCCAAGACATGTCCTCTTAGTGAAACATTTTCTTTTTGTTGTGATAGATGGTGACCATGTTTTTGTTGTTCTTCTGGACATGGTGCAGGATAAATATTTTAAATGTCAGATGAGACTACTATATATATTTCTTATTTTGTTATCAGAATCTTGACATGTTTTCTCCCAACCCCCAAAACTTTGACTTGTTTCACCAATTTCCATCTTCAGGGATAAAAGTCAAAAGATTGATTACAGAATTGTTGAGTTCAATTTGAACACCGAGATAAATAAAAGCGGTGACAGATGGCACATACTTGTAAAGGTAGTTCAAAATTCTGAACTCATATTTTCAGGTTAGACCATTTATTGTTGTGCTAGGAGTTTGCTCAGATGCAGATGCCTATTTTTTTTGTGTGTGAGTGTGTCTCCTATTTTATTTGCATGTGCATCGAAAGCATTATCTTGTAGTGATTACATTGTAAAATGGTTTGGTTATTTTTTTTCTTTTTATGCTGTTCTTTTAGTTTTTGCTACTGAAATTATCTCTGAAAATTTCAGGATCTGCCTAGATCTGGGGTCCTTTATGGATACCGTATTTGTGGACCTCAAGGATGGAAAGAAGGTCACCGCTATGACAGCAGCATTGTTCTTCTTGACCCATATGCGAAACTCATTGAAGGGCGTAGAATGTTTGGCGATACCACTAGGAAAATGTCTAAGTTTCTTGGAACCTATGATTTCACTTCCTTGCCATTTGACTGGGGTCCCAATTACAAGCTTCCAAGTATACCTGAGGTAAAATGCAAGATTTTTTCATGTAATTGATTTGCTATGGAATTGCAGGTGACAGTTATGCTAGTTTTATGCAGAAAGATCTAGTTATATATGAAATGAATGTTCGTGCCTTTACTGCTGATGAATCAAGCGGGTTGGATCCTGATATACGTGGAAGTTATCTAGGTGTCATTGAGAAGGTAACAAGTTGAAAACCTCATCAATTTGAACAAGCGATCAATGTCTAAATGATTGGAAGGGGCTTGAGTCTCTATGATGCATGCAGTGGAAATTATGGACTGGGAGTTTGTCATGCTGCTAGTTCTTTCATTTCTTGGGGAATGAACTTAAAAAACAGAGAGGTGGCACCTACAGCTGCCAATGAACGAGGATGCCATCCAGCAAACATTTTACAGTTATTACTTTTGGTCTGGACCCTACACAATATTTTGCTGTGGGCAGTAAAAATTCACATTTTTTTAAGAATTTTATCTGCAGTTAGGATATAGTATTTTAAAAGTGGAAATTACATGGAATAGTCTGATATGTTCTAGCATTTTTATTGGAATCAGATATTCAGCTGGTAATTTGTTTTGAAGCGGAAAATACATGAGTTTGTTCCCTATTGACCATTTGAAAGAAATCTCATTGTTTTTATTGTGAAAAATGTAGATACCACACCTTTTGGAACTTGGTGTGAATGCCGTGGAGCTCTTGCCAGTTTTTGAGTTTGATGAGTTTGAATTCCAGCGGCGTCCAAATCCTAGAGATCACATGGTAAATATCTATATTGTAAAGCAAAAAATCTTCTTATCAGTGTACTAATTTGCAAACTAAACTTTTAATTTCATAGTCTTCTTGGGCAACAGAATGTAGATTCCTGTAGTTAAATAACTTCTTTGTGTATTTATAAAAAAAATAATTTCTTTGTCTAAGTGTCTGTTTTAGAAATTTATGTAAATTTATTTTCGTCCTTCCTTTTTTAATAAAATTATTTGTTTTTTGGATTCAACTTTAGGATAAGACTTCATGCTAATCACTTCTTTTGTGCAAGATCAACACATGGGGCTACTCTACGATAAATTTTTTTGCTCCAATGAGTCGATATGCTAGTTCTGGTGGAGGACCTCTTGCTGCATCTCAAGAGTTCAAGGAGATGGTGAAAGCTCTGCACAATGCAGGAATAGAAGTATGCAATCCCTGTTTCTGTCTTTGTCTCTGTCTCTGTCTCTGTCTCTGTCTTTCTCTCTCTCTCTCTGTAGCTATCAACAATCTATGTACATGTGTGTTTGTGCATTTGTGTCTCTTTGTATATATATGCGCGTTCACACACACACACACACACACACACACACACACACACACACACACACACACACACACACACACACACACACACACACATACACATTGAAGTCTCTATCATCATTGGATGGATTCATTCATAATTTTTCTTTGTGCACGAAACAGGTTATCTTGGATGTGGTCTACAACCACACGAATGAAGCTGATGATGAGCATCCTTATACTACTTCCTTTCGTGGCATTGACAACAAGGTGTTTTTTTTTTTTAATCTTTTTCTTTCTAATTATTTTTGCGTGTGTGGTGGTTGGGGAGGAAAGGCGGGGGTTGCTTTTGGGAGATTGATCTCTTTTCTGATTTTTCATTTGGTGATGTTCTGCTGCTTATTTAAGCCTTCAATAACATTTTGGTCATGTAAATTGCAAGTCAGAGCGAGTATGAGGTCTTATTCGTCTTTCCGTAGCTTGCCTTTGTTGACTCATACTTTTTTTGATAGCTTTTGGGTGAAAATCCTCTTTACTGATTTATCATTTGGTGACGTTCTGAGCCTTCAATAACATTTTGGTCATGTAAAATTGCAAATCAGAGCGAGTATGAGGTCTTAATTGTCTTTCCGTAGCTTGCGTTTTTTGACTCAATACTTTTTTTGAATATATTTCAACATTTACAAAACACCTAATTTTAGAATAAAAAGTAAAGGATAATACTTCAAATGTTTGAGATTATCTTATTTTCTGCATCTTAGCACTTTGTAAGAATAGTAGTATTACTTAGAGTATGAGTTGCAACTACTTTCTGTGATACCTTTTGAAACTTATCTAGCAAGAAGTAATCTAATGATGATAAAATGAATTTCTCGAAATCCACAAGTGTTTATTCCTTTCTATTACTTGAGCTCTCTGCTATAAACCCAATTGCCATTTCAAAAAAAAAAAAAAAAAAAAAGGGTCATTTTCAAAAAAAAAAAGAAAAAAAGGGTATGTTTGTAAGTGACAAGAACATCCTTTTGGTACTCATCTTCAGCAATTGATAGGGTGATCATTTTTCCTTTTTCTATAGGTGTATTACATGCTAGATCTCCACAACCCTGTTCAGCTTCTCAATTTCTCAGGCTGTGGTAGCTACAAGGCACTCTGTGGATGCTTTTCTTTTTTGGCTAGTTAAAGCTTGTTTATCATCTTGTTATGCATATGATTCTCTCTTTGTGATTCCAGGAAACACACTAAACTGCAACCATCCTGTGGTCATGGAACTTGTATTGGATAGTCTAAAACACTGGTAGGGATATCAAACCCCTTCCAGAATTGACAAGATGTTCTTTTTTGTCTTTGTGATATTCTTCCTTTATTGAGTTTCATGCAGCACTGAAATAACATTTATTAATCTGAAGCATAACCTCTTATTAACACTTGTATCAGAAGAAACTTAACTTTAGTAATCTGCATTATTTGGTTGGCTATATTGTAAATACATTCCTGCAAAGTCAATGAGGTAGTTATACTCTTATATTAATCGGCATCCTCAAGTTGGGTTTGCAAAATCTTGCAAATAGATAAATATTTATTGTGGCTAGAAAATCCACAATAACAAATGGCTTGAGAATTTTCAGTTCCAAGTAGCTATTCTGTTTTAGGTGGAGCAGGGCTCAAACTCTACATTGTGGAGCAGGGCTCAAACTCTACATTGTGGCTCAAACTCTACCTTGTGGCTCAAACTCTACATTGTGGAGCAGGGCTCAAATTCTACATTGTGGAGCAGGGCTCAAACTCTACATTGTGGAGCAGGGCTCAAACTCTACATTGTGGAGCAGGGATCAAACTCTACATTGTGGAGCAGGGCTCAAACTCTACATTGTGGAGCAGGGCTCAAACTCTACATTGTGGAGCAGGGCTCAAACTCTACATTGTGGAGCAGGGCTCAAATTCTACATTGTGGAGCAGGGCTCAAACTCTACATTGTCGAGCAGGGCTCAAACTCTACATTGTCGAGCAGGGCTCAAACTCTACATTGTCGAGCAGGGCTCAAACTCTACATTGTCGAGCAGGGCTCAAACTCTCCAACATGGAGCTGGGCTCAAACTCTAAATTGTGGAGCCGGGCTCAAACTCTACAACGTGGAGTAGGGCTTAACTGTACAACGCGGAGCAAGGCCCTAACTTTACAACGTGGAGCAGGCTCGAACTTTACAACATGTAGCAGGGTTCACACTTTACAATGTGGAGCAGGGATCAAATTATACAATGTGGAGCAGGGATCAAATTATACAATGTGGAGCAGGGATCAAATTATACAATGTGGAGCAGGGATCAAATTATACAATGTGGAGCAGGGATCAAATTATACAATGTGGAGTAGGGCTCAATCTTTACAAAGTGGAACAGGGCTTATATTTTACGTGGATTGATGCTTTAATCTTTACAATGTAGTGTGGGCTTAAACTTTATAATATGAAGCTGTCATCAAACTTTACAGTTTGGAGTAGGGATCAGACTCTACAACGTGAAGCTTCACAACATAATGCACAGCTCAAACTAGAATGTGTTTAGCTGGGCCTAGGGCGTAGTTGGTTTGTTTGTGTATTGGTACCTCAAGCACACTCTACTTTGCAACCTCTATCCATCTGATCTTCCAGGGTTGGATGTGAGAGCATGTGAAAGGGTGTGACAGGGTGTGTTAGAATTGAGGGAAAAGCCCCACATCCAAAAATCTCTTGGAAATTTGTTGGTTTATGAGGTTTTAATAGGCCTCCAAATTGAAGTGGTTAGTTGTTTCCCATTTCAAAAAAAAAAAAAAAAAAAAAAAAAAAAGTGGTTAGTAGTTTTGTTGTGGATATCATGGAACCGAGTCTAAATTTGCATCATTAAAATGCGTTGATCGATATCAATTATCTTTGTCCCCATAATGTAACCCATTCCTGATCTTTCAGATAGATAATTTAGCAATACAATGACATGTATGATTCAAAGATCATGTTTAACCAACTTAACCATCTTGCTGTAAAATGCTTTCTTAGATGTAACTTTTCAATGGGTATTCACTTTTGATAAGATCTAAGATGGCTTTGGCTTCCTAATTCCTTGACTAAGATCGATAAGATATTCAGGAAACCTAGCCAGCATGCATAAGCATTCCATTTTATAGCATACGTTTGGACTCTGTGAAACTATCTTTGGCTTCCTAATTCCTTGACTAAGATCGATAAGATATTGAGGAAGCCTAGCCAGAGAGCATAAGCATTCCATTTTATAGCATACGTCTGGACTCAGTGAAACTATTTTTTTTACCTGTGTTTGGCTAACTTCAAGCCTACCTGTTGTAAATATAAATCTTTATCCTGTGATTTTCTACAAAAATTGATTTTTTTAATATTATTTCAATAACTCATCATCTTCTCGCATGAAGGGTAATGGAGTATCATGTTGATGGGTTTCGTTTTGACCTTGCGAGTGTACTTTGTCGAGGAACTGATGGAACCCCACTCAGTGTACCACCACTTATTAAGGTGTGCCACATTTTACTGAAGTCATTATATGTGATGCATGTAATGAATGGCTAGCTGCAATACTGAACACAATGTAGTAATAAACCATGGATAAACCTTTGGACATGTATTACTAATTTTATTATGCTTAATAGAGGGAGATTTCTAGTGAAAAGGATCTAGCAAGTTAGCTTCAGTGACTGCTGATTTTTTTACTTGCTGCAAATTTGGGGCTTAATGGTTATTTCATTGCATTTTAATGGCCAGGCTATTGCAAAGGATGATGTTCTTTCAAGGTGCAAAATAATCTCTGAACCTTGGGACTGTGGTGGTCTTTACCTAGTTGGAAGCTTCCCCAATTGGGACAGGTGACATATGCCTTCTCAAACCATACCAGTGGTATCATATATATTTTAATTTATTTCTTCCTTTGGAGTTCTCGAAACTCACCATTGGTACCCTATAATGTTTCAGGTGGGCAGAATGGAATGGGAAATATCGTGATGATATTAGGAAATTTATAAAGGTTAGACATTCTAAGGAAAGAAAGAAGGGAGATTCATTCTAGGGAAATTACTGATAGCATCTATTTGGTTTTTTCTACATAGTTTAAGCTATTTACAATTTTTGAGTACTGTAGAGGTGAATATGCTGGATAGTTAGTTGAGGTATACTCATGTATACCTTTTTCAAGAGGATCATTGTGACATACTTCTCATGAGTGGTATTTTGGTGGTATGTTAGGAACATTTACCTTTATCTAAAATATAATTTCTGTTTGCAGGGTGACCAAGGGATGAAGGGAAGCTTTGCAACTCGTTTGGCTGGATCTTCTGATCTGTTCCAGGTAGCTTAGGAATTGTGGCGTTTTACTTTTTTTTTCTGAAAATGTTGTTTTACTTTTATTAGTGGTCATTTAACTTTTCTTTTAACATCATGGTAAATCTGGAAACTTACCTTTGCTCCTTTAATCTGTAGGAGAGAATTTTCTCCTGAATGAGCTGATTTAGTCCTAAATTCCTTTGATGTGCTTACTTATGCACACATGTTATTCTGTTGCAATCTTCTTATTTGTTTCCTTTTCCTGCCTGTGGGAGGGTGAGTCTAGCATTTGCTGATTCACTAAAACCTCATTCATGTGTTACGTGCCCCTAAGAGATCATCAATTCCTAATTAGCTTGAAGCTGGGTTCCTTCCTGCTCCAAGATGATGAGTCGAATAATTAATTTTATTCCATGTTGTTGCTATTATTAGTATGCATGTGATGTGCCATCATTTTTTATTCTTTTAAACATTGGACCATCTGGATTAAAAAAAAGAAAAGAAAACATTGGACCATCCTATCATGATAGCTATTGTTTTAGAATACTAAATTCAAAGTTTTTATTGTTTGTCTTTCAAACAAGAAAAGATTTTATTGTTTCTCATTCAAAGAGTTGGGTTCTGAGAGTTGATCCTTATTTAACATTGCTTGATAGGTTAACAAGCGAAAGCCGTATCATAGCATTAATTTTGTCATTGCACATGATGGTTTTACTCTGTATGATCTTGTCGCCTACAACTTCAAGGTATTTTACATCTTTTTTTGAGATTTGAGGAATAAAGTTATACGGAAATGGCTTTTATTTATTTTAGTATCAATTTTGGTAATTCAGCACAATGATGCCAATGGAGAAGGGGGCAGAGATGGAAGCAATGATAATTTTAGTTGGAACTGTGGTGTTGAAGGTAAGTTATTTTCTGTCTGTAGTACAACAGTGAGAGTGATGAAGCACTTTTCTGGGTCTTGAAGCAGCTTCATTTGGAAGCAAATGGAGTTAAAGATGCAATCAACTATGATACTTCCACCTGCTTTGCTTGAGTACTTAAATATAACACATGTAGCAGCTAGTCGTGGTTTTGATTGTTCTCTCTTCATTTTGAATTAAACTTACAGGTGAAAGTAGTGATCCCTACGTTAATGCTCTCCGTTCACGTCAGATGAAAAACTTTCATTTGGCTCTGATGATTTCTCAGGTACTTTCACTATAACCATACAGGAACATCAGAAGGGCCACTTGTTTAAGTTTTAATGATATCATTATTTTTTCTTTTAGTCTTTATCATAATAGATTGCCTTTACAGTTTATCATAAATAGCTTAGATTCGTATGTCTCACAGTTGAATTCTTTGTTAATTATCGTAAACTACTTTCACAAGATAAGCGAGATCACTTGTTGATATCCACAAATTAAGCTAAGATCGATTGTTGGAAAGATATACAAACTTGGTTGACATGCATTTACCTGATCTCTATCATCAATCAACCTTTTGAATCTGTAACTAATTAGTGAAGATTATATTATTAAAAAAGGTGATAACTTTTTCATTCAAAGCCTAATCAGTGAAGATTATATTATTAAAAAAGGTGATAACTTTTTCATTCGAAGCTTAATCAGTGAAGATTGTATAAATTACATAAATCTTCAACATAAGCTTCCAGCCTGAGGTTGATGCGTCATAAGGCAATAGGATTGGTGGTTTCTTCAACGAAACAATTGCAGTGTTCAACTTTACAAACTGGTTGCTTATCTGCTTTTTATTGTGTTACCATGATGTTTGAGCTTGACATTCTAAAATAGGGAACTCCAATGATGCTTATGGGGGATGAGTATGGCCATACACGCTATGGAAACAATAACAGCTATGGGCATGACACCTTTATTAATCATTTCCAGTGGAAGCAGGTGATTTTATTTTCTGCACTGGTTTATGTTGTTGATCATATTCCGTGTAGATGTAATTTTTATAATTTTCCCCAATGAAACAGCTGGAATCAAAGAAACAATTGCAGTTCAGATTTTTCTCGGAGGTTATAAAGTTCCGTCATGGCCATCCTGCATTAGCACAAGAAAAATTTCTTGAAAAGGTAGGTTTACATAGCTTATTCTTACTGCATCTTTTGCTTTTCCATTGAATATTTTTTATCATTTATTTCTTTTTTGAATGATAAATCTGGTTCAGTTAGTAACATGACGGACTGGGTCTGATAACCGTACTTGCAACAAAAAATGTCTTTTCAATTTTTGGGAATTAGACTTCAACCTTGCTCTTTGGTCTGGCAATCCGTTGGAATAGGACAATGTAGCTTTTCTCTTGAATTATGGGGTATCATTGGATCTAGAGTGGAATCAAACCACTCCAAACTCAAAACTGCATGGGTTCGAGCTAGGCTTGGCCAAAAATCTGAGTTCCACCTCAGCCTTGAGCCTTGAGTTGAACCAATGTTCGGGCTTGAGAGAGTAGTATGAGACATAATTAAGATGAAAGTGGAGAGAATGCAATTTGACAAAAAATAGAGTAAGAAAAGATTGAATCAGAGAGAAAATCAACACAAATGCAATCAAAGATGGACAACCTACATGTTTGAAGTCTATTGGTGATTTCACTGAATTTTGGTTAAATCAGAGGTTTGGGAAGGGATAGACTACCTAAATGATAGCCGGTTGGTTTTGTTTTTTCATTATTTTGCTAAAAATAGTTCAGAAGTGTGAATCTTATGGGAAAATGAGCCTTTCATCAAAAGTGACTAGAAAAGTTTAGAAGTGCATGGTAATCAATGCTGTTTCTCCCTACTTTTAAGTGTTCTCTCTTGCCAGTCATAGATTTTATGTTTTGAATCAGCAATTATCATCTTGGACTAATCGTTCTGTTTTAAAAATTGAGGGCGATATCACTTGGCATGAGTCAAACTGGGACAACTATGAAAGCAAGTTCCTTGCATTTACGTAAGAAAATCGCTCTTCCTCTTTATCTCTTTCTAGTTACTTGATTTTCTTTGCTACTATTTTAATGTTATGAAGCAGCTTCCGGTAACATGCTTTAATAAATCTGATGCATTGATCCTCACCAGCATGACTCAATAATCTTACAGGCTTCATGATAGGGATCAAAGAGACCTCTACTTGGCATTTAATGCTCACGATTATTTTGTGGAGGCTGTGGTGCCCTCACCACCCAATAAAAGGAAATGGTACCGAGTGGTATGCTTCTCAACTTCTATGTTCTGTACCTTTCATTGAGAAGGTATCTACTTTCAACCGATTTGTCTGATGGATATGCCATTTTCAGGTCGATACAAATCTTCCTTCTCCTGATGATTTTGTTTCGGAGGGAGTACCTGGCATTAAAGACATCTACAATGTTGCTCCTTATTCCTCAATTCTTCTAGAGGCTAAACCATGAAATAATGTATTTCTCCTGGAGCATGAGCAATAACGGGAAGAAGCTTCAGCATCTGAGATTGCTGCTGCTGCCTAATGTAGCCAACACATGCCACGGCTGATATCAGTTGCGGAGTGCTCATGTGTCACGAGTTAGATTACCACTATGGTAACAATAAAAGAATATTAAGTTGGTTCATATCAATATACATATGATATTTAGTTCAATAACCCCTGCCATTTTATGAGGGGACAGTCATTTACTCCTGGACAATTAGAGTTGGTGGCTACCCGAGCCTCATCAATGTGGAACATGCGAAGGTTAAGATAATAAGCTTGTTAGCCGTTCATTGACAACTGCACCTACCGGAATCTGAAATATGATTTGTCAATTTCTAGGGGATTTCTTCTCTCATCTACGATGTGTCATGTATCCAAATTTTAAAGTTGATTGACTTGGAGCACTACTGTTGTTGTATGGAGTTTTCAGAGCTGCATTCGTCCAACATATTCATATATCTAACAAGATGACTCGCTCCTTCTCCGTAGCAAAGTTTTTCGAAAGAATTCTTTACAGCCATTGAGACTATCCTGTAATTGTTAAGTGGTTGCAACTTGCTAATAAGAAGTTACAACTAAATCTTGTTTTAGGCTGCCGGACTTGCGAGAGATAAAGGATACAAAACAATAATATTACATCGAAAGATTTAACAAGAGCATTCTCCAACGAAAGCAAAGATAAACCAGGAAAACGCCAGCCAATTGCCCCAAAACTAGGAATACCGTCATTGCCTTTCTTTCTCTCTCTCTGTCTCTCTTTCTACTAGTATCCCATTTCTCCCTCTCGCCTCCGGTAGTGTAAAAAAGCTGAAAAATTCATTCTACCTTGGGAGGACATGGGGTCTGCGGCAGCTCTCCTAGCTGGCCTTATTGTCGTCGTTCTCCTTCTGCCTTCCACCCCCAGCGCCGCCGACGCCGACGTCACAGCTCCTCCCCCTGGCCCTTCAACTTCAAGCGCATCCACCAAGCTTGGCCTCTCCGCTTCCTCCACCCCTGACTTAGTTTCTGCCCCCAATAATGAACCCATGTACTACATTGCCTCGCCGATAGGCGACACATGGAAGGTGGTCGACACTCCCACTCTGTCCCCCGTCCGAGCTGTCGACGACTCTGCTAATGGGGCCTCCGTTGCCGCCGCCATGAGCGGCACTGCAGCCATTGCTTCGGTCCTCTTTGCTGCATTAGCGCTGTTATGATCACTTGGGTTCTGACATGATCATCAAGGGAAGACAATAATTAAGCTGTAACATGAGGACAATTGCAAAGAGTATGCATGAATCTTACGATATGCTTCGAGCATATGAAGGCAATTATAAACTACGGGGATTGAGGGAAGAACACAAAAAGGAAAAGAAAGCCAATAGAACTTAGATTAAAAAATATTTTAAATTTATTTTTATATCAAGCAAATGTAATATTTAATTTGTACCCTATATATCTCTCGTTCACATCACGTCATATGAACGTTCTCTTAAAATTTATTTACGTGCATTGTGAAGTTGTGCCAACATCTTGGCGCTTCCTCAAAATCCAAAAACTAAGTGCAGGTGCACTAATCCCATGTAGACACGTCTGTGATTCTAGATGAGTTGCCCCAAGCATCTTTCGCGATCATCCCCCCCAAACGAGACTTAGCGAGTACAAATGCAGGGAAAGTACTGATAATTCAACGGAAGTATTCATGGCCGAAATTAAAACCCTTAAATTTCTCCGTTAGAAAATATAAATCACGTCAACGAGTACAAGTGATAGATTTGACGGACAAGAAAACATAAGTGTGCAGTACTCATAGATTTGAATTTACTCTCAGTCTTTGCTTTCATTGAAGTCCCACGAAGCCCGAGTCCCCACGTCAAAAGATTTCACGGGCGACGACTGATGAACTGATGAACTGATGAACTGATGACCCGAGACATTTCAGTTCAGACTTCAGACCAGGTGGTGCTCTTCTTCCACCGTTTCACGTCTCTGTAACCGACATTACCGTACTGCGTGCGAGCAAAGCTGGAAAAGACTCCGACCCCGCCTGTGAGCAGGAGGCACAGAAATTACTAATTGCAGATACTCCCATTTCACGCTACCTCGAATCGATCTCTCTTTCGGGAATTTCATCGAACAGGTAACCAAAGTTTCTAGCCAGCCAGCCAGCCAGCCAGCCAATGGTGGTGACGTCGGGAATCCGCCGATGAAATCCCCGTTAGTTGTCTAATGCATTGTCTCCACGTTCTCCCATCCTTTCCGCGTTCAAGAAAATGGCAAAAAGAATCAATCAAGAACCAGAGAGAGAGAGAGAGAGAGAGACAGTCCCAGATCGGCAAAACTAAATTCAAAGAATCCCCCTCGACAGAGACCGACGACCCTTCTCATACCCATTCCTGAATTTCAGTCCCTCAAACTTGTTCAAACTCTCAAGCTTTCGAAGAAGAAACGCGTCTCTCTCCGCGTAGTGCGACGCCGCTTAAATATAAAACTAACGCAGAACGCGTCATTATGCTAATTAATTAAGGAGATTTAAGGTAGTAGGTGACGCCATTCACGACATGTATCTCGGTGAGACTAGGTCACATGAATAAAGTAAAATAAAAAAAATAAATCCCCTTTCATATATACATAAAAAAAAAATCTGCATATACACAGATAGACGTACGTACCCAACATGGATTCTAATAATACATACTAATGTATTAGTGGTCAATAACATACAATTGTGGAGTAGGCATTTTAGCAACATGGCATCTACGAATGGTAAATTAAATAAATAGACGTCGTATACGGTGGTGTGGTTATATATATATATATACTATACTCCGGTTAAGTGGAAGAATTAATTAAGATAACGAGAAACCGCGCTTCTATAATTAAACGAGATTAAATTGTCCGTCTAACGGGAGGTTTTTTTTGCTGAATTTCCATCTATGTCCCGCATCACGGGGAGCAGACGCATCGGACGGTCGGGATTACCTTTGGGGGTCAATTATGACCGTTAGTGGGTCCCGGCTTTAATGATGACTTTGGATACGGAAGGGGGGGTGTGACCCGTGTACGTGGCAGAGAAAATTTGGAAAGAAGGCGAAAAAGGATAGAGACGGTGAAATCCGTGTATGGGGGGATCTCGACTGTCAAAAGAGAGAAAGAGAATGGACGGATGGGATTACAGCTAAGCAAACGCTAATGCTTCGTTGGCAGTTTTAATTCCAGTTTTCCTTAATAAAATCGATACCGTATTTCTTTATTCTTTTTTTTTTTTTTTTTTTTTTTTTTTTTTGTTCTCAAACCGACTTTCTTTTCGCTCTATATAAACACCGCCTCGTCTCTCTCCCTGGTCACACCTCTGTGCACTCTCTCAAGCCCTCCGTTTACAAACCCTAGAGCGAGTCAGCGACATTGTGTTCTTCTGTAGAACGAGATCAGAAATGGCTTTCTTCGCCGGTAGATTCGTGGCGCCGTTCCTCATGCTCGCATTGCTGGTCGGATCTTGCGTGGCGCAGGCACCGGGAGCCGCTCCCGCTGCCGCACCTACCGCTCCTCCGACTCCCAAGACACCGCCTCCAAAATCCGCTGCGTCGCCCTCTCCGACGGCTTCTCCTCCGGTCGCGACTCCCTCGCCCGTCTCGCCTCCTACCTCCGCCGAGGCTCCGTCTCCCACCGGTGGTCTCTCCCCTCCCGCTCCGCCTACCTCCACTCCTGGCTCCCCGGCCGCCGCTCCTGGTCCACAAACCTCAATCACGGACGTTCCTACCGGATCTCCTCAGGCTCCCCCGTCTAACTCCGCCGCTGGTGGCCTCGGCTTCAGTAGATCGGGCTTCTTCGCCGGAGCCGCGGCGTTTGCCTTCGCGGCCTTGTTTTAGACAACAAAAAAGATAAAAGGAAAATCTCTTCGGAGACGTACAGCAGCGGCGTCCGTCCTCGGCGCCGGTGATTGAGTTCGGCTAGTCTTTTTTTATTTTTTATTTTTTTCATTTTCTTTATTTTTGATTTTATTTGCTTGTTTATGTCCTTATATTTTTAAGTTCATCATCATCCCTCCGTAGTTTCTTGTTAGGCGTGTGGATTACAGGACTCTGATTATTGATATGTGATATTGGGATTCTTTCTTTTCCTCATATAATTCTTAACTCTTCTCTACTCCTTCCTCACTACTGCTCAGTAGTTATCTCCAAATATTTTACTGCTTTTAGAAATTGTTAATGAAAATCGAATAAAGAAAAATAAAAGTAGGATCTGTAAAAATGCGGACACATGGGTGTTTTTTTTTTTTTTTGTCGTGGACAGCTGGAAGCCGTTGGATTGTTTATGGAAATAATGCGGGGCATGTGGCATGTGATGTGGGGTTCGTGTAATACTGGTTGACAGCTTTTGTAACATCTGTCCTCGGGCCGCCCATCCCTCATGTGCCCTCTTGCGAGGATCTAAGAAATCTTATTTTCATTTACTATAGATTTCCTTTTTTACGTTTATAAAGAATAAAATCAATAATATGCCTCCCCTTTCTTTCTTTTCGTCTGTTGAAAGGAGAAAAAGAGTGGAGAGGAATAAAGTTGGTGAGACGAAGGGTACCGCTCACTACTGTTCATGTGTTGCATTCTCTACATATTTCTTTCCAGGAGTGGAGGAATCTTGCCTTATTTTAATCTGATATTATATGGGTCCTTTCTTAATACCCTCTCGTGACCGTGGACCTTAAGTAATATGATACACTGTTATTAAAAATTCTTTAAACTTTTGTTTTTGTTAAGCTTCAGAAAGGCGTTCTGTGGTTATAATATTTGAATCGGTTGGTGCCAAGTCCTGTCTTTAATCAGCGGTCATGATTCATGAATTCTCCTTGTAGCAGTATTAGGCTCCTAAGATCCAGACATGAATGATGAATCGGCAGATCTTAAGACAAATAACCATGATAATTAACAAAATAGGGACACAATTAAGATCTGCCTCGACACAGCTGGTATGTAATTTCAGGGAAGCGCAAACAGGAACATAGCAGCGGCTGAAACGAAGGCCGCCGCGGAAGGAGATGTCATAGCCGTCGAGGAGGCTTGGGGGTTCGGGTCGAGACTCGTGAGCGACGGCGTGTTGGGTGTGCTGAAGGTTCTTGTTCTGGGGGTTTCGCCTGTAGTTGGCAACGGCGGATCGGTGACCTCGCCTATCGGCAGCGGCGGAGCGGTGCCCTCGCCGACGGGCAACGGCGGAGCAGTACCCTCACTGCTGCTGCCGCCGCCGCCGGCAGCGACTCCCACCGTCACGGCGAGCTTCATTCCCTGGTTGCAGTGCCCGGGTGCTCCGCAGATGAAGTAATGAGCGCCGGCCGTCTTCAGAGTTATGGACGTGGATCCGCTGCTATCGGAGGTGAGGGCGTTTCCGGTTGTGCAGCTGGCGTAGTCGGTCGAGCTGACCTCCTGCACAGAGTGGAACCCGCCCCCATAGTTGAAAACTGCGAATTCTCCACGTCAAGAAGCACCGGGGGGGGTTATATATTTAAAAGAGTAGTGTTTCATGGAAGGCGCTATATATTTAAAACATCATCATCTTTGGTCGATGGATATAAGAGAGAGAGTTTAATTAATTACCAAGAGTATCGTCAACAGCGAAAGTTTTGTCACCGGCCCAGGTACGGTAATCAACTCCAGGACTCCACCCATTGGAATCTCCCACAGTGTGGACTGTGGCAGAGGCACACACGAGCAGGCTCAGAACCAGCAGAGCAGTAGCCCCCATTATTGCTGCCATTGCTTCTGCCATTTCAGAAAGAGATGGATTCGATCAAGGTGAGAGTAAGTGGGTGTTGGAAGAAGGTGGTGGTACTGGGGCTATTATATATATATCAAGACAGGAGTGGAGGAGGGTGGAGCAAGTAAGCTAAGCTAAGACGATGTTGTGAAAATTAATTATTTAAACTGGGCATTGATCCTCTAGGTCGTTTGAATTCACAATGTAGTGTGGTGGTTATAATGATCGATCTAACTGCACATGATTGTTCCGAGGAATTGAAGGAGTGGTTGCCCGCTTCTAATTTGATTCCATATGTCCCATTTCATGTATTCTGGTGTAGAAGATTAGCTAGCCAGTGTTCTTAATTAGTGCATAGTTGTTGTTGATATGACTCGTTGGTGACTCTGGTGAGTTGTCCTGGTCAAGTCGGACATATATATATATATAGACTTCATTTATTGAATGAATTTATTTTCTCTGATTCGGACCTAGTACAGAAAGTCCAACCCTTAGACCTGGCCGGGTTGACTATTAATTTCTGAGTCTTCCTTGCTAAGTTAACCTGCTCTACCTTTTTTTTGAGCCTTGTAAGTCGTATTTGTTAACAGTGCGCCTTTAGAACTGCAATCAAAGAGTTATAACGTAACACAGCTCCATTTTGTTTTCTTCTTAATTAGATATGTAACAAGGTAAATATTATGACAGCATAAAAAATAATTACTCATAAAAAAGGGGCTGCAGGGAAGATAGACGATGCAGGCACGTCAATAAAAAGATGAGACTATACGTTGAAGTGAAGCACTTGGAATTTTCCCAAAAGCGTCAATGAACAGTTAGTATATATAACAGACTTTATATAAGCGTATTATTGTGGATTATTGTAAAGGAATAATGAAAAAAAAATGAACAATTATACGAATATAATGGAGTCGATCGAAAAATTATCTGATTTTCGATTAATTTTTTTGGAGTATACTGTATACATATATAACGAAACATGTTTCTTTTTTCTTTTCTTTTTTTGGATTTTGGACTAATTACATTCAATGTTGGATCTGCAGAGGGGGCACGTAGTTGCTGAAAGCAACCATGGAAGAAGACAATCCGAATGGAAAAGATGAGCGCAGGGAGTCTCCGCCACCACCTTCTTTGATTCCCCAAACTCTTCAAAGCAAAAGGGGCACGTCTCCCCGCTCTCAATCTCGCCCAACTCCTTCATCTTCATCATCATCTTGGATCCCTCAAGCTGCACTCGTCGTGTCTCCTGATCACTCTCCTCTCGCGCCGACGGTGGAACGGACGGGTGAAAAGCAGCCGGAACTAATAAGCGACGACGTCGTCTAACGACGGAAACCCACATTCGGACGTCGATGTTCACATCGACCCTGGTGTACCCTTGCAAGTAGGCGTTGTCTACGTGGGCGGGCACGTGGTCGCAGATGTGTCGGAGGAGGGGTTGGGTGCGCGGGGCGGTGCCGGGCAAGAAGTAGCCGGAGGAAGACAACAAGGAGGTTGCCGTTTGATGCCACAGACGAGGCGCGAATAAGTAGTAGAGTGGTACGTTGACGCACTTGGGTGGCATACTGATGATCTGGGACCTCCTCACGGCTGCAGGGTCCGTGCTCCCGTCGGCTTCGACGACGTAACAGTTTTTCAGGCCGGAAAGGGTGAAGACGACCATGGGAGCCTCCGGAGGTGCGTAATGCGAAGGTGAGAATGTGATGGCGAAGGAGAGATCTTGCCGAGGAGCGGCCATGGAGGAGGAGGATGAACTCGAGATGATGATAGATGATGATCGCTAGCTACCCAGTAATGACTAGTGAGTGAGGGTACGTAGTGTCGCTCAGTTGAGTAGAGAGTGTGAAGTACTGTCACCGGTATTTGAAGGGGCCGAAGTAAGTAAATTAAGACACAATCCTTTCCTACTTGAACTACAACTTCGAAATAGGAAACTTCGAGTTCTCCGATTTTGTCGCTGGTTCTATGATTGGGAAAGATCCATCGTCTTTCTGAATTTTTTGTCTTGCAAGACAAGGTAATACTCGATTAACGAGAAATCTTCCGTGCGGGCGCCCGCACGGTGAGGCGCCCGCGCTTTTAACGGGAAACGTCGGCAGACGTTTACAAAAAAAAGCAATAAAAATTAATTCCAATACTACCCTTACATCAAATGAGAAAGATATTTAATTACATTTATATCCCCTACGTTGAAAAAAACCCGTTTGAAATAAACAATAGTTTTTTATTTCCCAATTTTGAAACCCATATAAAAATTTTAAAAAATTAATAAAAAGGAAAAAATCAAAACTAAAAAAGTTATAAAAAATTTAAATTATTTTAAAAATCGAGAAATTAGGAAAAAATATAAATATTAAATACCCAAAGAAATCATTAAAAATTAAAACTAAGAAATGTAGGAAATTTATTAAAATAAAAAAAGTTATAATTTTAAATAACATCCATTATACAATTCTAATTATCCATTCAACTATATTTCATATGTTTAAGGGTATTCCACAATAAAAATTAAAAGTTCGGGACAATTGAAAAAAAAATGATGAAACTTTTTTTAAAAATAAAAGAGTTTTAAATATTTATAAAACTTAAAGTTACCTTATCACATTAATAATTAACGATAAATATATAAAAAGAATAAGGGCTAACTACAAGTTCGCAACTGTGAGTTAGGGGTAAGGGTGGTGACGGGGCAGGGCAGGGCGGGATTTTGGAAACCCGTCCCCGCCACGTGAAAATTTAGGGAAACCCGTCCCCGTGAAGACCCACCCCGTGGGGTTGGTTTATAAACCCGTCCCCGCCCCCTGCCCCGTGGGGCAAAAAATCGCCCCGGCCCGCCCCATGTGTACCTGACCCGCCCCACCCCGCGTGGTTAACTACGAATTCGCGATTCAGAGTTAGCCCTAACTGCGAATTAGCGATACAGAGTTATCCCTAACTGCGAATTCGCGACTCATAGTTAGGGGCTAACTGCGAATTCGCTATTCACAGTTAGAGGCTAACTGTGAATCCGCGATTCATAGTTAGCCCCTAACTGTGAATTCGCAATTCATAGTTAGAGACTATCTGCGAATTCACGATTCGGAGTTAGCCCCTAACTGCGAATTCGAGATTCAGAGTTAGCCCCTAACTGCGAATTCCAGATTCGGAGTTAGTCCCTAACTACAAATTCGTGATTCGCAGTTAGCCCCAAACTCTGAATTCGCGATTCACAGTTAGAGGCTAACTATGAATCCGCGATTCAAAGTTAGAGGCTAACAGTGAATCCGCGATTCAAAGTTAGAGGCTAACAGTGAATCCGCGATTCACAGTTAGAGACTAGCTGTGAATCCGGGACTCACAGTTAGAGGCTAACTATGAATTCGTGATTCATACTTAGCCCATAACTATGAATTCGCAATTCATAGTCTGAGACTAACTTCGAATTCACGATTCGGAGTTAGCCCCTAACTGCGAATTCGTGATTTGGAGTTAGCCCCTAACTGTGAATCCGCAATTCACAGTTAGAGGCTAACTGTGAATCCGCAATTCACAGTTAATCCTCGATTCACTGTTAGCCTCTAACTGTGAATTCCCCTAACTCTAACTATGAATCCTCGATTCGCAGTTAGCCACTAACTGTGAATCGCCTCTAACTGCGAATCCGCGATTCACAGTTAGCCTCTAAATGCGAATCCGCGATTCACAGTTAGCCTCTAACTGCGAATCCGCGATTCACTGTTAGCATCTAACTGCGAATTCGCGATTCACAGTTAGCCTCTAACTGCGAATTCGCGATTCACAGTTAGCCTCTAGCTGCGATCCAGCGATTCACGGTTAGCCTCTAAGCTTGCGAATCCGCGATTCACGGTTAGCCTCTCTTGTGAATCACCGATTCACGGTTAGCCTCTGTGAATCCCGATTCACGTTAGCCTCTAATTGTGAATCCTCGATTCGCGTTAGCCTCTAAGCGTGAATCCTCGATTCACGGGTAGTCTCTAAGCGTGAATCGCGATTCTTTGTTAGCCCTCTAATTGTGAATCGCGATTCACGGTTAGCCTCTAGCGGTGAATCGCGATTCGCGGTTAGCCTCTAACGGTGAATCGCGATTCACGGTTAGCCTCTAGCTGTGAATCCGGCGATTCACGGTTAACCCTCTGCGTAGTGAATCCGCGATTCACGTTAGCCTCTAATTGTGAATCCACCGATTCACAGTTAGCCTCTAACTGTGAATCCTCGATTCACGGTTAGCCTCTAACTGTGAATCGCGATTCATGTTGGCCTCTAAGCGTGAATCCTCGATTCACGGTTAGAGGCCACGATTAGCCTCTAATTGTGAATCCCGATTCACGGTTAGCCTCTAATTGTGAATCACCGATTCACGGTTAGCCTCTAAGCGTGAATCCTCGATTCACGATTAGCCTCTAAGCGTGAATCCTCGATTCACGATTAGCCTCTAAGCGTGAATCCTCGATTCACGGTTAGCCTCTAATCTGTGAATCCTCGATTCACGGTTAGCCTCTAATCTGTGAATCCTCGATTCACGTTAGCCTCTAATTGTGAATCGGCGATTCACTGTTAGCCTCTAACTGTGAATCGGCGATTCACAGTTAGCCTTTAACTGTGAATCCTCGATTCACAGTTAGCCTATAACTGTGAATCCGCGATTCACAGTTAGCCTCTAACTATGAATCCTCGATTCACAGTTAGCCTCTAACTGTGAATCCGCGATTCACAGTTAGCCTCTCTCTGTGAATCCGCGATTCACAGTTAGCCTCTAACTGTGAATCCTCGATTCACAGTTAGCCTCTTACTGCGAATCGGCGATTCCCTGTTAGCCTCTAACTGCGAATCGGCGATTCACAGTTAACCTCTAACTGCGAATCGGCGATTCACAGTTAGCCTCTAACTCTGAATCGGCGATTCACAGTTAGCCTCTAACTTCTGAATCGGCGATTCACAATTAGCCTCTAACTGCGAATCGGCGATTCACAGTTAGCCTCTAAGTGTGAATTGGCGATTCACAGTTAGCCTCTAACCGTGAATCCTCGATTCACAGTTAGCCTCTAACTGTGAATCCTCGATTCACAGTTAGCCTCTAAATGTGAATTCGCGATTCAAAGTTAACCTCTTAATGTGAATCCTCGATTCACAGTTAGCCTCTAACTGTGAATCCTCGATTCATTGTTGGCCTCTAACTGTGAATCCGCCTCTAACTGTGAATCCGAGCCTCTAACTGTGAATCCGCGATTCACAGTTAGCCTGTAACTATAAATCGCGGATTCACAGTTAGCCTCTAACTGTGAAACTGTGAATCGCGAATTCACAGTTAGCCTCTAACTGTGAATCGCGGATTCACAGTTAGGGGCTAACTCCAAATCACGAATTCGCAGTTAGGGGCTAACTCCGAATCGTGAATTCGCAGTTAGTCTCTGACTATGAATTGCGAATTCATAGTTATGGGCTAAGTATGAATCACGGATTCATAGTTAGCCTCTAACTGTGAATCGCGGATTCACTGTTAGCCTCTAACTGTGAATCGCGGATTCACTGTTAGCCTCTAACTGTGAATCGCGGATTCACTGTTAGCCTCTAACTGTGAATCGCGGATTCACTGTTAGCCTCTAACTGTGAATCGCGGATTCACAGTTAGGGGCTAACTCCAAATCACGAATTCGCAGTTAGGGGCTAACTCCGAATCGTGAATTCGCAGTTAGTCTCTGACTATGAATTGCGAATTCATAGTTATGAGCTAAGTATGAATCACGGATTCATAGTTAGCCTTTAACTGTGAATCGCGGATTCACTGTTAGCCTCTAACTTTGAATCGCGGATTTACAGTTAGCCTCTAACTTTGAATCGCGGATTCACAGTTAGCTTCTAACTGTGAATCGCGAATTCAGAGTTTGGGGCTAACTGCGAATCACGAATTTGTAGTTAGGGGCTAACTCCGAATCTCGAATTCGCAGTTAGGGGCTAACTCCGAATCTCGAATTCGCAGTTAGGGGCTAACTCCGAATCTCGAATTCGCAGTTAGGGGCTAACTCCGAATCGTAAATTCGTAGATAGTCTCTAACTATAAATTGCGAATTCACAGTTAGGGGCTAACTATGAATCGCGGATTCACAGTTAGCCTCTAACTGTGAATGGCGAATTCGCAGTTAGCCCCTAACTATGAGTCGCAAATTCGCAGTTAGGGATAACTCTGAATCGCTAATTCGCAGTTAGGGCTAACTCTGAATCGCAAATTCGTAGTTAACCACGCGGGGTGGGGCGATTTTTTGCCCCGCGGGCCGGGAGCGGGGACGGGTTTATAAACCAACCCCACGGGGTGGGTCTTCACGGGGACGGATTTCCCTGAATTTTCACGTGGCGGGGACGGGTTTCCAGAAACCCGCCCCGCCCTGCCGCGTCACCACCCTTACCCCTAACTCACAGTTGTGAACTGGTAGTTAGCCCTTATATTTATTCTTTTTTTTATATTTATCGTTAATTATTAATGTGTTAAGGTAACTTTAAGTTTTATAAATATTTAAAACTCTTTTATATTTAAAAAAAGTTTCATCATTTTTTTTTCAATTGTCCCGAACTTTTAATTTTTATTGTGGAATAACCTTAAACATATGAAATATAGTTGAATGGATAATTATAATTGTATAATGGATGTTATTTAAAATTATAACTTTTTTTATTTTAATAAATTTCCTACTTTTCTTAGTTTTAATTTTTAATGATTTCTTAGGGTATTTAATATTTATATTTTTTCCTAATTTCTCGATTTTTAAAATAATTTTTATTTTTTATAACTTTTTTGGTTTTGATTTTTTCCTTTTTAATAATTTTTTAAAATTTTTATGGGTTTCTAAATTGGGAAATAAAAAACTATATTTTATTACAAACGGGTTTTTTTCAACCTAGGGGATATAAATGTAATTAAATATCTTTCTCATTTGATGTAAGGGTAGTATTGGAATTAATTTTTATTGCTTTTTATTGTAAACGTCTGCCGACGTTTCCCGTTAAAAGTGCGGGCGCCTCACCGTGCGGGCGCCTCACCGTGCGGGCGCCCGCACGGAAGATTTCTCGTTTCTTCTAATATTATTTGGGTTCTTGCAGATATATAATTCATGAAATTAAGGATAAAAGAAAATAAAAGAACAGAAGGTTTGATTTTGCATGCTTAAGTAAAATCCCGATTCAGGGGCGAATCGCGTCTCCGTCTCATTCTTTAAATGTAATTGATATATAGAGAGGCAAAAATGGTTCATAATTAATCTTCATAATATATACCTTGAGCTGTAGAAGCAACATCTAGAGACTTCTGGATATCAAAACAAGCTGACGATATATTACAGGACTTTCAATAGCCAACAATGATCAAGCTTTAACTTCAATTTAGAAATCTTCTAATTAAATAGTTTATTTCAAACAGCTCGTTTATGTTGTATGTAATAGCACCCAGTTCTTATAATTAAAAAGGTTCATTGCCAAAGACAAGATCAGAACCTGTTGTATAGTTTTAAAATGACTTAATTAATTTTAATTTTATTTTCTATCTTAATCCCACAATTGGGGATGTAGCTCAGATGGTAGAGTGCTCGGTTAGCATACGAGAGGTCGGAGTCGGAGTTTGAGTTGGAGTAGAGTTTTAACATACCAAATTATTTCTCCTATAAAATAGTGAAGTTTTTTTGCAAATAATTAAAAAATAATAAATATTTACAAAACTAGCACTATTCTGGAATTATTTGCAAAAATGACACTGTTCATAGTTTGACTGAGTTGGTCAACTTTGACCAACTCGGTCAACCACCTGCCAGATTTTTTTTAAATTAGAAAACCGTACCTACACAAAAATGATTCGAGGCGGCTTTAAAATGCTGCCTACCGATAAAATAAGAGGCGACAAATCGGCTATTGGAGAAATTTTGTTTTTTCGGCTATTGAACGATAACTTGCGAGGCGGCATTTTTATGCCGCCACTTACAAAAACGCGAGGCGGCATTTCGATGCCGCCTCGACATCACTTAGAGAAATTTCGTGATAAGGAGGCAGTATCTAGATACCGTCTTACGTTCTACATTTTATGCGGCATATAAAAGCCGCCTCCACCTTTAAAACTAAAGGCGGCATTTAAATGCCGCCTTTACTTTATTTTTTTGTTAATTTTTGTTTTGTTTTTGTTTTGTTTGTTTCTCAACCTATAATTACCTGTTAACAATCATAATCCAAAACAACTCACACTACATAACTGTAAATTAGATAAACACATCTATCATTAAAAATAAATAAAAACTATATAAAATATAACTATACAAATGTGAATACATAAAAAATAATGAAAAACAACAAATCCTCAGTTACAGAAACAATCATAAGGCAGAACTGGGCTCTGGTGCACCAATTACCTTTTTTTGCCTTCTTGTATAAATCCTTCGAATAGGAGTGTGGCGGCTGGGCTCCTCCTGGGACTGCTCAATGGGCTGCTCAAGAGGCCGCTCAAGGGGCGGGCCGGGCTCCGTGTCGGGTGTCTGCTGAAGTGGAAGATCGAGCACCGTAGGCTCCGGTACGGCTGAAACCTCGTCAGAGTCCTCGACAGGAGTCGTCATCTCAGTTGTAGGCTGACGCCTTGCACGACATCGCCGCGGAGCTTTATCTCTGGCTGGCTCGACCACGTGAGAAGGCTCACCAGCATGTGACTCGTCTCCGCCGACGATCGCTCCCTCCAAGAGTGGAAGGCTGTGCAGGACTGACTGACAGTAGTGTCCAATCTCCAGCCAATGTGGGTCTGTGGATGATGGGTATAAGGCTGCCCTATGGTTGACGCGCTCAACCACGTTCCTTACACAACCCAACTGCGAAATAAAAACGTAAGTTAAAAATGTAAATAAAGAAATTATCATTCCACAAAGTTAAGTACGTACCAATGCCTCCTCGGTATAACCTCTAGGATGGTATACCATGGCTAGCTCAGTCGGTGGAGGTGCTATGAATCGTCGAGTAGCCCCCAAATACCACCTCATATAGTCACCGGGAGCATGTCTGAGGGTGTGTGTCCGGCTGCCCATAACAACATACTCCACCCGCGCCTCCCACCGAGCGATGTAATCACGGTGGTATAGCGCCCAATCCTCCCCAGCTCGGCCTTTCCGAGAGATGCGAGTAACATGCTCGACATCATCCGGTGGAGTCACCTGCTCAAAGTTATTAAATTAAACACTGAAAGATAAATAGAAATTGAACTTGGGCATTGCAATAATTACCTGCTCCATCCCGAACTGTAACATCACTCGATCAGGAACATGCAGCTCGACGATCTCGAAGCAAATAAGAGGTGTCCTAGACAACCAGATACATCTACCTTCAACGCAGATAGCAGGTAGACGCTGCACGAAATCGAGGTACGACTGCCAGTTTACCTAAGAAAAATACAATAATTACTAACGGAAACTTGCTAGGGTATGAATTGTCATTACTGTTTCTTCGTAAAGTAACTTACCTGATAGCTCCGCTGGTGGTCCAACTCTGTCCTGTATAACACCAAGTTTCCACCAGGGTTTGTGGCATTCGTCCGGCCGGACGTTCCACTAAAAAAAAAACCAATATAAGTTAGTTACCCAAGATTTTATGGAAGTGTAAATAACGATTAAAATCAGTATAGGTACATACCGGAACCTAAAGGGCCACCTCAGAGCTCGGGTCCTCTAGGAGTGTCGGACGCCCGGTATGTAGACGTTCCCACGCCCACAACCGCATAAAACAAAAACTATACTGATAAGTCCTATTCCTTCAAGATGAACAATTTTTATGAAAGAAGAATCTACCTGCATAAGGGTGAGGCATCCAGCAATACCGACGACTCCCGTGCGACACGCCTTAGCGAGTTCCCGGTAGAGGAAGGCTAGCGTGGCTGCTCCTCAGCTGTACCTCCCGGCCGCCTCGAAATCCTCGAATAGTGTCAGGTATGCCATGTGAACTCCTCGGGCACTACCATCCGAGAATATCGTCGCACCCACTAGATGGAGGAGGTACGCACGCGCGTGCTGCTGTATCACCAACTCGGTCGCGTCGTCGGGATAGAATGAGAATTGGCCTCTAAGCCATGAAAGTGACAGTCGACCCCCTTGAAAACTTCCAGGTGGAAGCTCGACCCCCAGAAAGACTCTGGCCAGCTTCATCCAATCCCCCCGATTCGACCCGGTCACAACGTCTCCGTCGACACGTAATCCCAATAAGACAGCCACGTCCTCTAATGTGATAGTCATCTCACCATTCGCAAGGTGGAAGGTGTTCGTCTCGCTCCTCCATCTCTCTACTAGTGCGGTAATCAGCGGTTTGTCCGGTCTCAACCACTGGACTCGTAGTGCACCAAACCCCCGCGGGCCTCTACATGCGGCAACATCCGCCGTCCATGGGCCAATGTCGTAGAGTCTGGAAATGCTCGGTGCATTCCGGACATCCGTGGTCCTGAAAATGAGTGAGTATTGTTAGTGTATGTTTAAACCCTATGTTTAAAAGCAAATATAATAACAAGTACAAGAGTCCGCACTAACCTCCCCATGCCAGATGGCCTCGCTCCTGTGGGAGTCCTGATCGTACAATAATGGGGCGTCTGCCATCACGACCTGTAGGAAAAATAAAGTAACATTAACAAACTAAGATAAATTAACCAACTGAAACGTGTCATTATACATTTTACATAAACTAACAAAATATATTACCGACGCCTAGACCCGGCACGGGAACTCTCTGCGCTATCAAAAGACGGGGCTTTACAAGCCCGTTTGGTGTGACCGGGCTGCTTACAATTACTACACAAATATCATCCTCTGTCGTCATCTCTCCAATCCATAGAATTCTGGATACGCGTGAACATTGGCCTACCCGGAGTCCTCTTCGGACCTGGTGGGAGTACCACTGGACCTTCCTGCACCCAAGTACTTCTCCGTGTAGGCACATCAAACTCTCGTTCATACACCCGAGCATTTGTAGATGCATAATAATACTCGGATGTCAACTGATGGAAGTCGTAGTGTATTGCCCCGCACACTGCAATGGAATGGACACACGGAACCTGATATATCTGGAATGATCGACAGATACACTCCCTAAGCATGACGTTAACCTTGTGTTTGTCGGCCTGAAATATCCCATCACCATAAGCAACAACGTGCACATGTCTGGCATCATCCACGACATTCCCTAAAATGTGCGTCTACTGAAGGACAAAGATGGGTTGTAATCTGAGCAGTCTTATCTCGCCTGTGTACAAACCATGCATTCATCCGATAGAATATCGCCGATGCTAGGGCCTGAACAGGTAAGCTCCATGCCCGCTTCAACAGAGAATTCACGCTCTCAGAGGAATTTATCGTGAGCTTCCAAATGACATGTTTCCATCGTATGCAAGGGCCCACTGCTCAGGGCTCATATCCTCAGTCAACTCCGCTTTGGCTCCAGGACATGCTTCTTCAAGTATTTGCATTTCATGATCGTAATGAGCCACTGTTTCTGCACTCGCACATCTCCATACCATCTTATTCAAGTCCTTGACACTGTACCGCTTCTTCAGATTGGCAACGATGTGTCGTATACAAAACCTGTGTCTATGGGGGCGTGAAAAGACATCCCTTACTGCTCTGATGATACCACTGTGACGGTCGAGATGATGCACATCGGAGACCTCCCTCTAACCACCTGACGCGCCAAACATGATATAAACCAAGTCCACGTATCGATGTTCTCTGTCTCCACAAGTGCAAAGGCCAGGGGAAATAACCGGTTATCCCCATCAAACGATGTAGCTATCAGCAGACAACCCTTGTACTTCCCGTACAGATGAGTCCCATCTACACTGATGAAGGGTCTACAAAACTGAAATCCATGGATAGCTGGTCCAAACGCCCAAAAAACCCTATCAAACCGCACAAAATTTCCTTCTCTCACGCCATCATCCGTGGTTATCATCTTGTACTTAGTACCTCGGTTTGTGTCTTTGATTGCATTAAAAAACTGAGGTAATAAGTTGTATGACTCCTCCCAGCCACCAAATACTGCAACTAGTGCTTTGTTCCTTGCCCTCCATGCCCTACTATAACTCACCTGAATATGATATTTGTCCTTGACCAGCTGAATGATCTCATACGGGGACAGAGTGAAACTCGTCCTCACGTTGGGCATAATCAGGTTACTTATCACTCTAGAGGTGCACAACCGGTAGTCTATGCGCAGCTCGACATTCAAACACGTGTGTTCATCATTGCATCGTCTAATTTTTCACATGTTCAACTTCATACTGAATGACGCGTATACGTGCCATGGACACTGATCACCTGTGCAACGAACAGAATAAACTGTCGGTCCTGATTTATGTACCCTGAACTGGACATGTCTACTTATGCAGTAGTCCTTCAAGTACATCACTAATGCGTCCTTGGTCATAAACCTCTGACCGACTCCAACACCGACGGGTGGGGGTACATTGTCATCATCTACGCCTGGGAGCATTGTGTTCCTATATGTGACATCCATGTCCATCACTCCTATCCACGGATCGAGATACAACTCATCATTCTCCTCTAGAGGTGGGACACCCATGGTAGGAAGGGGTAATTCAACATCTTCTTCTTCCTCAACGTCCTCCTCTGTAACTGGTTCCGGCCACGACCCCTCACTACTAGAATTATCATTTGCTTCCTCACTTGGTTCCCTAAATTCAATTGTAACTTCATCAACAACTAATGCCAAACTGAAATTAAGTAAAACTTTAAACTAGGCTAGAGTGATGATTTTCACCTTTCTTCAGGGATGAACTCCGCAATAGGTCTTTCAACTCTCTCATCCCCTTCGGCCGGAGCTTGCCCCCCATATACCATAACAGCTCCTTCGCCGGTTCCACCCACATTTTCCAAACTTCTTCTACTATCCATCTCATAGGAGTTGGTATCTTGCTTTACAAACAACTCCAGCATTGATTGGAACCCATGCTTCACCATGCCTATTCCGTTCTCCAGTGACACGTCATCGAGTATGGGAGTGTACATCAACCGACCATTGCACGTAAAACTCAACCATATTGAAATGTGGTAAGAAGGGCGTGGGTTCCCCTCGAGAACATTATACATCATAGTGCACAATGTATTAAACGAACACGTCGGCTCTAGATATATAAGTCTGGTTGTCCCCCCGCAATAGCCGACCACATTACCGTGCTCAAAAATAAATTCACCACCAAAATAACAACACGCAGGTACGACTGCCATCTTCAACTAAAATTAAGCAACAGACATTTAAATCACAACTCATCACATACACCACACAACTTGGAATTAAAATTCTTCATGCAAAACCACTTCTTCGCGTAAGGTACTTATTCCAAGATCCACAACGCCTCTAGAAGCGACAACGCCTCTAGAAAACTACAACGCCTCATATACTAAATTAGCCTATAAAATCCTAAATTAGCCTAAACCCTCAATTAGCATAAAATATGACTGAATTACGATTAAAAGTCCTTCATTAGCGTATAAAACCATATCTTAACATAACATCAACATTACCATACAAATTCCCAAATTACCCCTGAAAAACCCTAATTAAGCATAAAATCCATTAATTACCATAAAAACCCCTAAAATAGTATAAAATCAAAATTAACATAAAAACCCCTAAATAAGCTTTAAAACGCCTAAATTAACATCAAAATCCTAAATTAGCAACAAAACCCTGAAATTAGCCTAAAAAACCCTAAACTCTAAACCCAAGAAACCCCAAATCCACGCAATACATGAAATTTAACCCTAAATCAACCAACAAACATGAAATTCGTAGCATAATCATGGTTAATACACTACAATAGGAGCAATTTCAAGTAAAAACATGCATCAAATCATCAAAACAACGTCCAAACATTCTAACTCACGAAAAATGAAAAACATACCTTACTTTTACAACGAAACGAGGAAGATCCGCGGGAGAAACGCAAGATTTTCGTTCGCACAGCCTCCAATCGCTGATTTGCTGCTTCAATTCGGCGGAAATAGGGACGAAAGGAAGAGAGAAAAAGAGTTCTTTCTGCGCGGTTCGATTTGGGAGAATGAAGGAAGAAGAGAAAGAAGAAGGACGAAGAGGATAAAAAGAAGACGAGGCGGCATCGTGATGCCGCCTACGTTTAAGTTAGGCGGCATCGCGAAGCTGCCTCCTTGACAAACAACGAATCGTATGAAAATACGAAATTTTGCTAAGTGTTAGGAGAGGCGGCATGTAAATGCCGCCTTGCGTTTTCGGTAGTGGCGGCATTTAGATGCCGCCTGGCAAGTTATCGTTCAAAAGCCTAAAAAACGAAATTTCTCTAAGTGGTGTTTGAGGCGGCATTTAGATGCCGCCTCGTATTTTATCGCTAGGCGGCATTTTAAAGCCCCGTCAAATCATTTTTTTGTAGGCGGCATTTGAATGCCGCCTACGGTATTCTTATAAAAAAAAATTTTGGCGACACGCTGTCCAACGTGTCGCCTACATGGTGGTTGACCAAGTTGGTCAAAGTTGACCAGTTGACCAAGTTGGTCAAAGTTGACCAGTTGACCAAGTTGGTCAAAGTTGACCAACTCGGTCAAACTATGAATAGTGTCATTTTTGTAAATAATTCCAGAATAGTGTCAATTTTGTAAATATTTTTTTTTTAATTATTTGCAAAAAAACTTCTAAAATAGTAGATGACAATTTAGAACATATTAGCTAGCTCCACTCAGAAAGAATTACCTTTATAGAAAAGATCAAACATGATAAGTGGGTTAGTATCATCTAACTGTGAGTCTGACATTGCACCCACCGATTGGTGGATTAATACTAGAGCTATTGTTCATATTTGCTATGATATTTCCTCTTTCTCTCCCTATCAGGAAGTAAAAGGGAGAACTGTACTGTAGCACGAGTTATTGGAGAAGGAGAAGTGAAGTTGAAGTTTACCTCCGGGAACACTCACTCTCCATCATGTGGAGCGTATGCCACATGTTAGAAAGAATCTTGTTAGTGGTTTTCTTCTGAGTCAATTAGGGTTTAAGTTAGTGTTTGAATCAAATAAGGTTGTAATAACCAAAGGAGGCAAATGTTATGTAATAGAAGGTTTATTTAAACTCAATATAACTTTCGTTCACTATAATAATGAAGCTGCTAGCTCATCTTAGTTTTTGTGCATTGATTCTCATGATATATGACATGGAAGACTAGAATATGTAAACTTGAACACTCTTAAAAGAATGATGAACTTGGACTTAATTCCCAAGTATAACTTAAAATATGAATAACAAGTCTGAGAAATGTGTTTAGTGCAACCTAGGAAACCATTCAAGACAGTAAGCAGAAGTTCTGATTTACTTGAATTGATACACAGTGCCATCTGTGAGATGAGCGGTATCTTGACTAGAGGAGGTAACAAGTATTTTATTACCTCTATTGAGGATATGTCAAAATATTGTTATGTGTATTTGATAAGAACAAAAGATGAAGCTTTTGAAAATTTTAAAATCTATAAAATAGAATTTGAAAACCAAAACCAAAAGACAATTAAAATACAGGTCAGATAGAGGAGGTGAATACTATTCTGCGGAGTTTGGGAAATTATGTGAGGAGCATGGCGTCATTCATGAAACCACTACTCCGTATTCACCCCAGTCAAACGGGATTGCTGAGAGAAAGAACAAAACATTCTTGGACTTTATTAATTCTATGTTATTTAGTTTTGGTTTCCCCAATAATTTATGGGGAGAAACCTTACTTTCAACCTGTAAAATATTTAACCGTATCCCTTATAAGGACATCTAGAAAACTCCATATGAGTTATGGTGGGGTATAAAACCTAGTCTTAAGTACGTTAGAGTTTGGGGTTGTCTTGCTAAGGTTAAACTTAATCTAAGCAAAACAACAAAGATATGCTGAAGATAGTAATGCATATCGGTTCTTAGTTATACAGTCTGATATATAAGAGATCAGCGTAAATACAATAAGAGAAACTGATGATGTTGTGTTCTTAGAGAACATCTTTCCCATGAAAGAAAAAGGAAACTAGATGTACAAGAATCATCAAAATCACATGCTGAGAAAACTGGTGAGTTGTCAGAAATTGAACCAAGAAGGAGAAATGACCTATGATAGAGAAATATTTTGGAGATGATTTCTATACCTTCCTTATAGAAGATGATCTTTTAACTTACACTGAGGTGATGAGATCTAGTGATGCATCCTTATGGGAAGAAGCTGTAAAAATGAGATGGATTCTATACTTTCACACAACACATGAGTGTTAACTGACTTACCTCGAGGGTCTAGACCTATAGAATGCAAGTGTATTTTCAAATGGAAGTGGAATCCTGATGGGTCCATTGAGAAATATAAAGCTAGATTAGTTGCCAAAGGTTACAGTCAGAGAGAAGGGATTTACTTTTTTTACATCTATTCTCTAGTAACTAGGATCACGACAGAGTGAGTGATCATAGCACTGGCAACTTCATATAAGCTCGAGATCCATTAGATGGATGTCAAAACTGCATTTCTTAATGGTGAGTTAGATGAAAAGATTTATATGGAGTAGCCAGAAGGTTCTGTAGTTCCTGGTCATGAGAAGAAAGTCTGTAAAATAGTTAAATCTCTGTATGGATTGAAACAAGCTCCTAGATATTTACATGAGAAATTTGATAGGGTAATTCTCTCTTATGGATTTAAAATATTTGATTTTGATAAATGTGTGTATTGGAAGGTGTATGAAAATTTATTCATTATACTATGTTTATATGTAGATGGCATACTAATTTTTGGTAAAGAGCATGTCAAAATTTTAGAGGTTAAAAAATACCTTAGTGATAGTTTCGACATGAAAGACCTAGGATTAGCAAATGTGATATTAGGAATTAGAGTCATAAAAGATGAAAAATCGGATTAGTTTGACTTAGTCTCATTATGTAGAAAAAGTCTTGAAGCGATTTGGCTTGGATAATAGCAAACCAGTTAGTACACGATATCATTCTAGTGTTTAACTAAAGAAGAATGGTGGGGATAGTGTTTCTCAATTGAGATATCCCTAGATTATTGGTAGTTTGATGTATTTGTCAAACTGCACTAGACCATACATATTATCTGTAGGCAGATTGAGTAGGTACACGAGTAATCCAGATAACTGAAGGGAACGATTAACTGTAGGATACACTATTTTGGTTTACCAACTGTACTTAAAGGGTACAATGATGCTAACTTGATCTCACTCTGATGAAACAAAATCCACTAGTGGATTTGTGTTTACACTAGATGGTGGTACTGTCGCTTGGAAATCCTCTAAGCAAACCTTGATCACTAGGTCCACTATGGAGGCTGAATTTGTACCTTTAGAGTTGTCTGGTGGGGAAGTAGAATGACTTAGGAGTCTATTATCAGATGTTTCCTTGTTAGATAAGCCTATTCCTGCTATCCTAATAAATTGTGATAATCAGGTGACTATCATGAAAGTGAAGAGTAAAAAATCACAATTTAAAGTCGTCTAGACACAGATCTTAGATACAAGATTTTGCGTAAGCTCACCTCCACTGGAATCATAACGTTAAGTTATGTTAAGTCCATGGAAAACTTGGCAGATCACCTGACCAAGGGTTTGTCGAGAAGACAAGTACAATTTGCTTCGAAGGGGATGAGTTTAAAGCCTATTATTTGAGTTACCGTTAGTGGTAACCCAACCGGTCTGACGTGTTATCCCATGACGCAGGTTCAATGGGTAAAAACAAACTAAGTAACTGGTAGGAGCACCAAAACTAGTGAATTTATTTACGTCCTATCTTTAGGAAACCAGTGCTCAACTGCAATTATCTAAGGATGGTGAAATACCTTAATGATATCGAGGATATTGTACCAGGGTATAGAGATGCAGTATACCCTTGGAGATATCACCGAATGTGAGTATGATTGTCGGGCCGCAATCTAGAAGAGAATTTGGGCTTATTCTTTAAAGAGATATTCACATAACAAGATACCTGCACATGCCCATAACGCACAACCCTGAGTGAACTCATATTAAGAACCAACACTTAGTTGTTCGGTGTTTCTAAAATCTATATATAAAGTCCAAGTTCAAACTTGTTCATGTACGACTGCGGGTTCAAGTTCGCAAGACACCTTTAATCGAAAGCTAATGTGTACTGATTCTTTTCTATTATGTCTTGTGTTATGTCAATTGTCATTCTTGTGTTATGTCAGTTGTCTCATTATTTAAAAAATGATAGGGAATATTGTATAGTTTTAAAATGATTTATTTCATTTTAATTTTATTTTCTATCTTAATCACACAATTGGGATGTCGCTCAGATGGTAGAGTGCTCGGTTAGCATACGAGAGGTACGAGGTCTGATCCGGAGCAGTTATAGATCTGAGATTTGATCGGACAGATCAGATCCAGTTGGTTACAGATAAACGGTAAGATCGAAAAAGTTTTGAAAGAGTTCGTGAGTTTAACTCAACTCAGTGCATGAGTGAGTCAACAAGGTCCGTTGTATCTTTCACAAAGAGATTCTAGGAAGAACTGATGAAGTGCTGAACATAATACTAACTAGATAGCCATGAATTTCCTCATTCAGAATCTAAATATCTAATACACCAACGATAACTTACAATAAAAGATCGTGGATTACTGATGAGAGAGAAAAAAAAAAAAAAAAAAAAAAAAAAAAAAAAAAAAAAAAAAAAAAAAAAAAAAAAAAAAAAAAAAAAAAAAAAAAAAAAAAAAAAAAAAAAAAAAAAAAAAAAAAAAAAAAAAAAAAAAAAAAAAAAAAAAAAAAAAAAAAAAAAAAGAAAAAAAAAAAGAAAAAGAGAAAAGAGAAAGAAGAAGGAGACATAACTAAGCACTGCCTCAACCCTGGTAATTAATTCAAGAAAGAGCGAAGACGAGGATAGCAACAACAGCTGAAATAAAGGCCCCGGCAGAGGGAGAAACCATGGCGGCAGTGGAATAGGCCCCAGCGACGGCGGTGGGAGTCGTGAGCGAAGGCGTCCCCGGTGTACCAACCGCAGGCGTGGTGGGCGTCCCTCCTGTAGTATTCGGCGACGCCGGAGAAGCCGTACTCCCACCGCCGCCGCCGGCCGCCACCGTGACGGCGAGCTTCATTCCCTGGCCGCAGTGCCCCGGCGTCCCGCAGATGAAGTAATGAGTCCCCGCCGTCTTCAGTGTTATGGACGTCGAGCCGGTGGTGTCGGAGGTGAGGGCGTTGCCGGTGGTGCAGCTCGCGTAGTCCGTCGAGCCCACCTCGTCCACCGTGTGGAACCCACCCCCGTATTTGAAAACTTTAGAATTAACGAAATCAACCCCAGATTAATTAGATCGATTGATCGAATTAATTTCCATATTCAAATCAGTGTCAAAAAAAAAAAAAAAAAAAAAAACGAAACTGCAGCTACAATTACTGGGTACAAAAGATCAGATAATTACGTACCAAGAGTATCACCTACAGCAAAAGTTTTATCACTGGTCCAGGTACTGTAATCGACCCCAGTACTCCAACCATTAGATTCTCCCACCGTGTACACAGTAGCACATCTGCCACACACCACCAGATTCAGAACAAGAACAGCAGCAAGACCCACAAATGTTGCAGCCATTAATCCTCCTGCCATTTCAGAAACAGAGCTGGGGTATAATATCGATCGATCAAGACCTACTGGGTGTTGAAGCAAATTAAGCTGGGCTAGCTCTTACATATATATGTATGAAGATGATGAGTGGGAGGTGGAGCAAGTAGAGGTTGCTAGCTCAATTTAAGTCTGTTTTCAATATGACTGGGTCGTTTGAGTCTGATAATGGACGTGATACTTGAAGGGTAGATATCTTGAGTTACAATTGATTCCTTGAAGGAGTGGTTGGCCGGTTCTGATCTTATCGTCTTTCTTCCTTTTTCCATTTATGTTTTCCACATCTTTTTGGTCGTTCAGTACTGAGGGTTGGTTGTTGTTTGAAGTGATAAGACTTGTCGGATGGTCAGGTGGGTTTCACTTCCATAAGATCATAATATGGACATGGAAGATAGGTGCGAGAGGTTCCTTCATATTGCCGCAATCAAGATATATATGTATACTGTGCCCATATATGTTATTTGTGTGTATATATAAATAAATAAATCAGTATTTTAAAAACCTGACCGGTCAGTCCTAGAGTGTTTTTTTTCAAATAATAATTTTTGATAACTATTTAATAAGTGACTGAAAAAACTGGGCAATATTACATCTATAATCTATATATGTCAGTGTTTTAAAACCCGAATCGAACCGCCTAGTCGGACCCAGTTGAACTAGAATCAGAGGCCAGTCCGGTTCTTAATTATTAACTCAGGTCGGTTCACTAGCTATAATCAACATTAATTTTGCCTTTAATTTTTCTATCAAAATATAACATATTTATAAAGTATAGAGAATAATATTCAAAAGTTGAACCTGTTGGTCCAACCCGGTCTAAGCAGGTTCGACCAAAACTGGATATGCTGCCGCTTCTTGATGGCTGGTTCATTTTTTCAAACATTGAAATAAATACATATATTAGAAAAACGGGGCAAAAAAGAAAAAAATCGGACCGGCCAATCCAACCCAGATGAACCAGAACGCAATCTGGTTCTTACATGACTTAGTTTGGTTCACTATAAATCGTTAACTTAATTTAAAGCATTTCTTTTGTCTTATTACCTAAAGAAATATTAAAAATATATATAAATTATAGAATATAATATTCAACAGTTGAACCATTAACCCTGGTCTAACTTACTTTGACCAAAGTCCCGTTGTTAAAACATTGCTGAAAATATTGTCATTATATTTTTAATTAAAGTATTTTCTGACTGGAATTTACTCACTTACTTGTGTCACTATAAGGGGTAAAAATATGCCAGGAAATTAATTAATTCACGTATATACTATAATTTGCAGACGTTAATGGAGCAAAAGAAATTAAGGATGCAAAATGAAATTAAAGAAGATTGAAGAGATAGCCCTCGTTTCAAGTAAGGAATCAGTGAGAGATATAACAATATTGACTGAATCGGGTCTCTTTTGTGATGCTTTTGGAGTTGGAGAAATGGCTTTCCACCTTTTGCAATATTTTCCTGCTCCACACACACTTTCCCACCAACTACTTATGTTGATTAGTTGGTGGGAAGAGTTAATTAATTAATAAGAGATATTTTTTAATGGAGTAGGAAACAGGTTTCTACTAGTGTGCAAAAATTTTAAAAACCCCCTCAAACATGGCGTTGAACAAGTGATTTTTTTTCCTAGTTATGGGAAACCCAAGTTCTTTCCTGAAAAAAAGTGATATTAAAAAAACAAAAAAATAGAAGTTCTTTGTCTAACCAAATTTCTGTTGAGATTATTACAAAATTCTTGTTATATACTCTAATATTCATGTCATTTAAAATATTTTATTTTAATTAAATTGCAGTGTAAGATAATTTTATAGTTAAATATAACACATAGAATAATATTTTTCTTTAATAGAATAACTTTGTAAACTAAGAAATAATTGAGGTTAACCATACTTGTTTCGACTTGATGAATCCAGTCTCTTTAAATATTTCCTTTTTGTATGTGTTTTTTTTGAGACTATGAAGTTTGTTTTTGAATTTAAATGAAAGAATGCAGGGGAGGAAAAATTAACTCCATATATATGGCTAGCTTCAACTGGGAATGCTGTTAAAAACAAAATCAAGAGGGTAAAAACTAGGAGAAAAAGAAAATGCTGATAAAATCTGTTCATAGAATAATTTTTTATTAAAATTAATTGATAAAAAGAACCTATTCCTTCCTATATATGCTAAAAAAAAATTTGGTTAAAAATAATTTAATTAAAAATTTGATCAAAGAAAATTAATTAGTGTTTGACACTTTATTTTTGTCCGAACGACTCCTAAGTAGACATTTTCGAGGTGTTAATTAACTATGTAAAAGGCCCTACAAAAGAAGTTCATGGTTGTAAGTTTTTTTAATTAATTAACTGCATATAAATAAAGACGCTAAATATTTGCATCACTGTTTTAAAAACTGAACCGGACCGGCCGGTCCAACCCGGTTGAACCAGAACCGGAGGCCAATCCGGTTCTTATTGACTCGGCCCGGTTCACTATAATCAGCATTAATTTTGTCTTTTCACCTATAGAAATATAACATATTTATAAAGTATAGAGGATAATATTCAATGGTTGAACCATTGGTAACTGCATATAAATAAAGACGCTAAATATTTGCATCCCTGTTTTAAAAACTGAACCGGACCGGCCGGTCCAACCCGGCTGAACCAGAACCGGAGGCCAATCCGGTTCTTATTGACTCGGCCCGGTTCACTATAATCAGCATTAATTTTGTCTTTTTACCTATAAAAATATAACATATTTATAAAGTATAGAGGATAATATTCAATGGTTGAACCATTGGTAACTGCATATAAATAAAGACGCTAAATATTTGCATCACTGTTTTAAAAACTGAACCGGACCGGCCGGTCCAACCCGGTTGAACCAAAATCGGAGGCCAATCCGGTTCTTATTGACTCGGCCCGGTTCACTATAATCAGCATTAATTTTGTCTTTTTACCTATAAAAATATAACATATTTATAAAGTATAGAGGATAATATTCAATGGTTGAACCATTGGTCCAACCCGGTCTAACCAGGTTCGAGCAAAACCGAACATATTGCCGGTTTGATGGCCGGTTCAGTTTTTAAAACATTGATTTGCATTAGAAATCATTTTATCCAATTAATCTTACTAAGAAAACGACTAATTGCCCTCAATCAATCTCACTCGGTGAGTTAAGGAGACCATGACCTTTCTTGAAGTGGGTGCAATTATGCACTTTCCTTCCATTTCATCGTTAATCTGTGCGAGTTCGACTATCAGTGGTAATAGAGCAGGTTCAATTCTAGGCAATTTTTTTTTCCTGCTGCGATTTGGGTTGAATTTTTTTTTTCTCCATTCTTTTGGATTTTTCAAGCCGGCGATCAATCACTGTAGCGACTCCTCAGTTGCGGCCACAACGAAATTGACGTCCTCCCCAGAGATTTTCTCCAAGTACTCCACACTACAGACACACAGATCGAGATCAACGCTCCCAGTCTTTAAGGGTGGCAATTTTATCCGATTACCCGATTACCCGACTACCCGAATGCTAATCGGATGGATAAGGAACAAAATAATATGTTTTGATTACCCGATTACCCGATTACCCGCCTCTTGATCGAAACAGATATGGATAATGGGTATTTCTTACCCTATTACCCGATTACCCGGATAACAATTTGGTAAATTTTGAAAAATCTATGCCCTTATTCATATTACACATACCCTAATTTCTTTCCCTTCCCCGTTCCATTCCCCGACTCCCCCTTTCCTGACTCCCCCTCTTTCCCTCTTTCTCTTCCCCAACTCCCCCTCTTTCTCTTCCTCGACTTCCCCTCCTTCTTTTCCTCGACTTCCCCTCTTTCCCTTCCTCTACTTCCCCTCTTTCCCTTCCTCTACTTCCCCTCTTTCCCTTCTCTTTTGGTTTTTAGCCTGCAGGTGTTGCTGGTCTCCATTGCAGTGAGCTGAAGTTTGGAAGAAAGTAGGTAGCCCGAACGGAGCTGTTCAGCAAGGAGAAGCTTCGTAAGCTTTCTTATCACCATATACGGCAGCAGGTTCTTATCCAGCAATGTCAGCATTGTTCGCACCGTCGCATTGTAAGGTACACTCAACAAACCCTCCACCATTCTCTCTCTCTCTCTCCCTCTCTCGGAGTGCCGGAGCGTATCTCAGTTCTTTATCGAGCTCTCTCACTCTCTCTCTAGTCACGGATACGCTTGTGAATGAATCAGGAATCTTCGATTTTCAGACGAAATTTTGTGGATTTAGGAATCATAAACTAACTAAAACAACTCCAATTGTCATTTATACTTTAGATTTCCACAAATTTAAAATCTTTCTTATCCCTTACCCGATTACCTGATTACCCGCGGGTAATCGGGTAAAAATTCGAGTAACGAAATGGCTTATTTTTATTCGGGCGAAACGGGTGATGGAATACAGGTAGGGTAATCGAAACGGGTAACAGAATAACCCTTACCCGTTTTGATTATTACCCGTTTACACCCCTACCAGTCTTGCCGATTGTGGATTTTGAAGTTAGACCAGTGATCTTGCCTCGTGGACCGTGGACCTTTCCATTGGCGACGATGTCAAAGCAACCAGGAAGTTCCAGTTCGACTCCAATCGACCAACTGGCAGATGAGAATTCAGCAGTTACACTCGACACTCTCACTGCTCGACAAAATGACATAGAGAGGACACTAACACATCTTGATCAGAAAATTGATTCAATGCATGATAGATTTATGGAGGCTCTACAAGCCGTTTTTGATTCACGGCTAGGGCCAGTGGAGCAAAGAGATCGCTGCCAAGATGACCGATGATAACTTGCCGGTAACCGTCTCCAAAACGCACTCGAGTTATGAGTATTGATTGCCCGCGATATGTGGATTACGAAGATCCACTACTGTGGACCAAGAAAGTCGAACAATTTTTTGACTACCACAACACCAACGAGGCTGAAAAGTTTAATCTTGCTGGGTTCTATTTGGACTGTGTTGGTCTACACTGGATCTACAGTGTCAAAAAAGAAGAGGGGTTTCGTGATTGGACCAATTTCGTACGCCATTTTTGTTCACGATTTGGAGCCACAAAAACTGAAGATTTTCATGGGGCTCTCTTTAAATTACAACAGACATTGGCAATCAGTGCCTATCAAGAGGACTTTGAGAGGTTGCTTAATCAGGGCTTATCCATGGAGGCTAAAGTCTCCTGCTTTATTAGTGGTTTGTGATCAGACATGTGTCGAGGTTCGTACTTTTCAGCCATCTACTTTAGTAGAAGTGATACGCATCGCATCTGTACAAGAAATTAAGCTTAATTTGTTGCAACCACATTATTTTTTTCTGGTCGTTCGTCTCTGGCTGGTCACAATTGGGGTCAGCCCGCATAGTGAGAGCAACTGTAGCAGCCCCTCACCACTACCTTTGCCAGCCCCTCACGACCTATTAATGACATGGCCAACACTCCTCGACTATTATCAATGGGCAGACCATTTCGTACAATGTCCCAGGAGAAAATGGATGGTCGTCGTGCTTGTGGTCTATGCTTCAATTGTGATGAAAAAATTCATCTTGGTCATCGTTGTCGTCTGTACCAATTCCAATTATTAGCCGAGGATGAAGAAGAGGACATTGCTATTGTTGATTGTGATGACGCACTAGTGTCTGAGCCACCACCAGCACTATCTTTGCATGCCCTCTGAAAGGCTCCTCTGTTATTATTCTTTTGGATAGTGGGAGTACCCACAATTTTATTTGTGGCAAAGTTGCAAAGCGACTCAATTTATCACAACACCATATTTTGACCTTCAAAGTGATGGTGGGCAACGGGCAGTATCTGTACTGTCCGTCAGTTTGTAAGGGTGTGTCTTTTCTGATTCAGGGTGCACCCATAGTAGTTGATCTATATATACTTCCAGCAAAGGGAACAAATGTTGTATTTGGGTTACAGTGGCTGAACACATTAGGCACTCTTCAATGAAATTTTTCTAATTTCACATTTATATTTGACTTGGCAAACAAAACCCACTAGTGGATTATTGATTTAGCATCACATCCTCCCACAGAGGTTGTTTTGAAATCACTTGCTTATGGATCACTGCATAGTCCTTTCTGGAGGAGCAGCACTCATTGTCTGAACCGAGTGAGCTAACCTCGGTGTTGGACCAGTTTGCTAATCTATTTTGGCAGCCCCAAAGTTTGCCCCACGATCGTGACTTCGATAATATACCGGGAGCGCAACTTGTTAATGTGCGACCATATCGATATCCAGTCGCACAAAAGTCGAAAATTGAGAAGCAAATCCATGAAATGTTGGTGCTTCTCGTAAAAAAGAAAAATGGCTCTTGGAGATTTTGTATTGATTATCAGGCATTGAACGAAATCACAGTTAAAGACAAGTTTCCTATTCCGGTGATTGAAGAGTTTTTGGACGAGTTGTGTGGGGCACATATGTTTATGGAAGTTTGATATGCTAGCTGGCTATGACAAGATCCGAATGTATGGGATTGACATAGAAAAGACTGCTTTTCGCACACATGAGGGCCATTATGAATTTTTGGTCATGCCTTTCGGATTGACCAATGCACCTTCTATATTCCAACACTTGATGAATAGTATTTTTGGCCCTTTTTAAGGCATTTTATTTTGATATTCTTTGATGACATCCTTGTTTATAGTCGCTCGATGATGGAACACCAGCAACACCTCACTACAACTTTCCAGGTACTCAATGATAATTCCCTTTTATTAAACGCTCCAAATGCATTTTTGGCGCTTATACTGTGCAGTACCTCGGACACATTATTTCTGTTGAAGGGGTGGCTGCCGATCTGAATAAGTTGCGAGCTATACAAGATTGACCTCTTCCATAGACAATTTTGCAATTATCGGGTTTTCTTGGTCTAGCAGGGTATTATCGACGCTTCATTCAATCTTTCGACTCCATTGCTAGACCTTTGACTGATTTTTTAAAAAAATCAGTTTTCCAGTGGTCTTTGGCTGCTACTGAGGCTTTTTATCGACTCAAAAAAGCATTGGTCTCTACTCCAGTGTTGTCCTTGCCCGATTTTACTCGGGATTTCATGGTGGAATGTGATGCTTCAGGAACTGGCATTGGTGTTGTCCTCAGGCAAGATCACCACCCCATTGCTTCTTTAGTAAGGCATTCAAGGGAATTGTAGTTTCGTATTCTACATATGAAAAAGAGTTATTGGTTGTGGTTCTTGCTGTCCAGCACTGGTGGCATACTTGCTAGGCCGACGATTCCACATCGTCACTAATCACATGTCCCTTTGTTTCTTAATCGACCAACGAATTCTTACACCTCTGCAGCAGTGCTTGTTAGTGAAGCTTATGGGCTATGCCTTTGACATAAAATTTCAGCAAGGGTTCGCCAACATTGGTGGTGATGCTCTTTCTCTCTGCCCACAACCTGTTCTTGCCATGCTAGTTATGGGGACTCAGAGTGCTTTCCTTGATCGTATTCGACAAGCTATGTTTGGTGACTCTAGCTTATTGTCCAAGTTTCATGCAGTTCGTGTTGGGTCCGATCCTCAACGGTACTCCTTTGCTCATGGTCTATTATTTTTTAAAGGTTGTATTTTTGTTCTTGGGGATGCCTCTCTTTGCCATGATATTGTGGTTACTATGCACACCACACCTTTGGCGGGACATAAAGGCATCTGGAGCTCCTATAAACGAGTGTCGACAAGTTTTATTGGCCTCGGATGTTTCAATTTATTTGTGGAATAGTGGCTGAATGTATGTCAAAAGGCTAAATATGAAGCGACTTCTCCAGTTGAGCTGCTTCAACCGTTGTCGATACCAGAGCGTATATGGGAGGATATTTCCATGGATTTTGTAGAGGGCCTATGTTGCTCGCAAAACGTAACTTTCTAGTTAAAGAAAGTTACTCTATAGCACGAAAGTGCACGTGTCGCGCAAGTAATAAAGTGGACTCAAGAGTTCGGATGTCGAACCCACAGGGACTATGTGTAGACTAAGTACTAAACATGCATCTAATAGCTATAACTAACTGAATGAAAGGATATTTAATGAAAATGATAAAATATGCACACTAACTTGGACCCAGACAAGGGATAACTAGGAGAGTCTATTTAAAATAGAGATAGGGGTGTGATTTCACGTCCTCGCGCTCCATATCGAACCTATTCTAGCATTCAAGCATTTCATCAAACACTTGGTAGACCTAGGAATTTAGTACATATGGGTCTCTTCTGAGATCACCGCAACCGTGTCCTCTATTTCGACCCCCTAATCTTTCGATTGAAGATCTAGAAAGAGAACCCACTAAACGTAGCCTATAGGTCACGTACGGTGGTGGGTGATTCCTAACTCCATACACGAATCCCTTAGATAGACCTCCTAACTAGGTGGAATGCACGTTGCCTAATGCAAATCTACCCAAATCTACCCTCCCGATATCGAATCGATTTCCTAAATATCGATTGAAAGATAGTTAGGCAATTAATCGAACACTAAGCATGCATTAGACATACCTAATGCAATCTTGCTCAAATCACAAAAATAACCACATACGTTGCAAGAGTACGCTACATCACACCCCCAAACAGGGGTTTAAATACACATTGAGTCAAAATACAATAATAATCTTATATTCCAATGCATGTCCATACTCATAATACACACAAACGAAAGAAAATGATAAAGAAGAGCAAACTAGGAGTGTATAACACTTCTTGAAGCTTCAATCCTCCTCCCGGATGGAAATCTCCTCAAGAAATGGCCCCAAAATCCTCCCTTGAAGCTCTAGCACAAACCCTAGACAAGTCTAGGTTGACTCCCCAAGTCCCAAGTCTGAATGCTCCTCGAAATCTCCCCCTTTTTATTTATAGCCTGGGCAAAAATTCCTTTTTTTTGCCTTTAAGTGACAGGGTGCCATGGTGCCCAACACCTCTTATGGTGCCGAGTCACTTAAATAAAGGAAGCTTGCAAATCGCCTCTCGGTGCCACATGGCACCCGGGCCATTCTATGGCGCCCAGCCTTTTGCGCTAAACCCTTGCCATGGCGACCAAAAACAAGTGCCGAGGCGCTGAGTCTCTCTATCTGTTGCCATGGTGATACTTCCCTGCGCTGCGGCGCTGGACTTTGGTCCGCTGTTGCGTTGGACTTTGTAATGGGGCTTGAGATACGGATAGGATCACAAGTGAGTACCAGGGGTAGATCTCTCTTTAATGCATGACCCAACCCTACAAACCAAGTTCTAGCCTTTAAAGTTTCCCCCAAACACACGTTCAAGCTATTGTGAAGCAAGTTCCCCTTCTCCTTTTTTATTTTTAAAGTTCCCCTTCAACCAACTTTACCGTTTGATGCGAAACTTCACGATTCTTGAGTCACAAAGGCTGGGTTACTTAGTAAATTAGTCATTGCTCATTTGGCTTTCACAATTGTTACTTTTTTCCTCTTTCCTTTTTTTTTCCCACTCTTGGATCCACCATTATTTTTAGATTGAGCCATGCACCAAGAGGGATAGGTTATGAGAAAAAGGATAATAATGCAATCAAGATGGGTTTATACCATGGATAACAAAAGAAATAGAACATGGCCCAACTTGGTTGACTAGGGGAATTGCTAAGTTGGCTTGAAAGGCCCAAACTCATGAAAAAATTGTCTAACTCATTTCTTTGAGTTGCAACCTTCAATCTTTCATTTCAAACTTCCCTTGAGATTAGTTCTAAAGCTTCTAAAGGAATTCTTAAGCTTATAAACCAAACATTCTACATTCCCAAACCATGACATGTTGACTTCAAAAAAAAAAATTGTGAGTGGTGCAGTGACATGAAAATGAGTCGATATCTTAATTCTATTATGCAAGTGAGTGTCGAGCATAGAATTTTCAATCTCGAGTTGAACAACATGGTGGTATCACAAATTATACGCAAGGCAAGATAAATATACATGCAGCATGGTACCCTCCCCCCAAACTTAAATTCTATATTGTTCTCAATGTATCATAATAGCAAATAAAAAGAAAGGAGTTAAGAAACCTCCCTGTAGGTACAATGCTGCTCCCATGAAGAGTGCTAATATAACCTTGTGAGGAACATGAACTCATGTACAAATGTGAGATCAAACATATGGAAGAAGTATCTAGGGATCCAATGTTCTTATTTCTAAAATATAAAACTACAATTTATTTGACATCAAGCAACAAAACAGATAGGCAAGTCAAAATGCACATGTTGATGAAGTTCAAAAAGATATAATCTGGAAACAAACATGAGCTCACAAGTAGAATTCTTACACTAGACATGGTGTCTTTGGGTTTAGGGTTTAGGGTTTAGGGTTTAGGGCTTCAAAAGGTGAAGGCCTTGTGTGAAGTCCCCTCTTTCTTAACCCCATAGATGCCCCTCAAAAGAGGGGAGCAAGATTCAAAGGATATAAAAAATTTTCACTGAATCCTTCCTGGTGACATATAGCGTCCAGTTGTATTCATGGTGCCAGACACTAGAAGCTGTTTTTACGCAACCTATGGCATCGTATGGCGCCCAGTGGCACCCTATGGCGCTATATAGCGCCTTATGGTGCCAGGTTATGCCAAGTGCGCAATCCACTTGACTTCCATTTGTTTTGCTTCAAAAAATCCATCCACATGTTTCACTATTTATCTACACTAAATAACTAATCTAAATGGGTTATAACCACTTATTTTCAAAAATTCAATTCTATTCTATTTCTATCATTTTACTTTCTTGGGTTACCTCCCAAGTAGCGCCATGTTTAAGGTCCTTGGCTAGACTTGTTCACCATTCTTCCCTGATCAAAAGAAAAGCTCAACCACTTTTGTTTTATCACATCTCTACCTTTGGTAGAGCAAGCAAGTGGCTCCCAAAGATTTTGGGAATAGTAGGTGGTGACGTCTTGCAAGTTGGGATTTTTCAATTCAAAATGTGTAAGATGTCTCAGCTCTCCTCCAACCTCTCCTAACAAGATACGCAATTTTGAACTTGAGGTTGGTTCATAGGGTGGGAGGATGAACTCATCTTGGTCATCTAGGTTTAACCTCCCCCCTTTAATTGAGATTGGTTCTTCAAGTAGTGTTACCCAAGTGTCTAAGGGATCTACCTCAAAATTTTCTTTTTCTTCCATCCCTTCCCCCAAACTTGGCTTCAATCCTACCTCAATTCCCTATTGATATGTATCTAAGGCTTGCTCCCCATTTTCTCTAGTAGAAAAGAACAAAGGGTCAGGTTGGTTACATCTCTCTTCCATAAGTTGGTCAACCTCTTTTGTATCCTCTCTATCTAACAAGTTATGCCACCAAATTTCTGAAGGGTCTATGAAATTGGGTTGAAACGCATCCTCAAGATATTCTTTCTTCTCCTCTAACTCATTCACATAATCATCATCCCAAACCAAGTTGGGTCCCCTTTGTTGTTCTTCAAATTTCTCATCATAGTGGCTATCAATCCTAGAGGAAACCATGGGTTGCTCATATCCACGCTCCAAGCACGAATCTACCATGCTATCTACACATGATTTCCCCATTGAATTCATCGCCTGTTGACCAAAGAGATCAACCTTCTCTGATAGCTCATCCAACCATTTACCTTGCTCTATCACTACCTGTAAGAGATATTCCTGCCTCCTTTCAAAACTAGAATCAAAATCATCATCTATGGGTGGAGGTTGAGGAGTCACCTATTGACAAAGGAAACTCACATTTTCTTGTTCTTCTCTGAAAGCTTCTTGCTTTGCAAGAAGTCTTTGAAGAATCTCACTATTCCTATCATCAGACGAGTTATCCTTGGTCCTTAGGGATGGAGGTTGAGTAGTTGGGCATACAGTGGGAGAATATGGTTGTCTATGTTGGCCAAGCATAGACAAGATTTTTGCCTGTGCTCCCATGAAAATTTTTTCCCTATCTCGGATCATTGGTCTCATATAGAGGGGAGCCAAATTGGTCTTCTTAAAGTACAATGGCTTCCTCCCTATGGACCTCTGCATAGCTGCTTGGGCCTGTGCAAACTCCCATTATTTTTCTCTAGGACAAGAGAAACCACACTGTAGAGAGCTGGCATAGAGCTTGATGCGGAACCCCAGACTAAAGAGACCGAAACGCCAACACACAGCTTGATTCAACTCACAATCAATCCAAACTCTCGCCCTACTGAACCCCCAAGAAACTCGTTCCCAGAAACGCAGATAATGAGGCAAATGAGAACAAGAACTGAAATCGCCACAAAGTAAGACTTACCTTGATAAGTTGTCAATTCCTGGTACAACTATGAGAAAAGAAGCAAACTCACAGAAGCTGTAGAAGAAGAACACGTTCTTCCTTGATAATTTGTAAAAATATGCCAAAAGATCCCTAATTCTGAATTACAAAGCCTTAAATAGGCATAAGAAAAAACCCTAAAGTTACTGGGCTTTACCCATATAGTTACTTACAGTAATGACCCATCAAATAGTCACTTTAATATTACCCGGCTAACTCAAAAATTATAAATTAAATATAAATTTATTCCCATACGAATTTGGGTTTTTATTAGGATCTTATTCCCTTCTAGTAAGCCCAATTAACTTCTCCAATGATCAACCATAAGGCCTAGGTGACTTTGAACACAAGGAAATCTTCATGAAACTTCTAAATGTCTTTGCTTCTTGTGCTTAATTATAACTTGCTGACCAAACATAGTGAAATTGAACTAATTTCTTCAGTTTTGGAATTGGGCTTCTCTTGTTTGGCCAAATCTTCATACAAGTCCTTTACAAATGACTTGGCTAAAGTCGCAAATCCATCTCGTAGATTCTTTGATTTTGCCCTTGTAATTGGTCCAACTAGCATAATGCAGGCTTCCTCTCGTGCCTTATTGATGAAATCACCATGTTGCCCTCCATTGCTCATATCATTCCCTCCTTCTTTAGAAAGATTCGTCCTCGAATGTGTATCAATGGCAAAAGGAGGAAGATCAGAAACATTAAAAGTGGCAGAAACATTATACTCACCTGGCAAGTCAATTTTTTATGCATTGTTGTTCATACGCTCCAACACCTGGAATGGGCCATCTCCCCTTGCATCAAGCTTTGACTTTCGTTGCTGTGGAAACCTTTCCTTTCGCATGTGCACCCAAACCCAATTACCTGGCTGAAGTATCACTTGTTTTCTTCCTTTATTTGCCTTTTGTGCATACATGTGTTTCTTCTTCTCAATCTGCTGACGTACTTTCTCATGTATTGTTCTAACCATTTCAGCCTTCTTTTTTCCATCCAAGCACGTTATTTCACTCAAAGGGAAAGACATCAAATCTAACACAGTTAATGGATTAAAACCATACACAATTTCAAACGGAGAAAAACCTGTGGAAGAGTGTATAGCACGATTATATGCAAACTCAATAAATGGTAAACAATCCTCCCAAGTTTTCAAATTCTTACCAACAATAGCACGTAACATGGTTCCTAATGTCCTATTTACTACTTCAGTTTGTCCATCCGTTTGTGGGTGACATGTAGTTGAAAACAAAAGTTTAGTACCTAACTTTCCCCACAACACTCTCCAAAAATGACTTAGGAATTTAGCATCTCTATCTGAAACTATGTTTCTAGGAACACCATGAAGCCTAACCACTTCCCTAAAGAAAAGATTAGCAATTTCTGTGGCATCATCTGTTTTATGGTAAGTAATGAAATGAACCATTTTACTAAATCTATCCACTACCACAAATATGCTATCTCTACCCCTTCTGGTCCTTGGTAATCCCAAAACAAAATCCATTGATATATCAGTCCAAGGTTCAGTGGGGATGGGTAAGGGTGTATACAAACCATGAGGCTTAGACTTAGACTTAGCTTGTTTGCATGCAATACACTGAGCACAAACCCTTTCAACATTTTTTCTCATGTTTGGCCAGTAAAAATGTTCACTAAGCATATTTAACGTCTTTTGCACACCAAAATGCCCCATCAACCCTCCACTATGTAATTCCCTCACAAGCAATTCTCTAATGGAACAAATGGGAATGCATAATTGTTTGTTCCTAAATAGAAATCCTTCATGCTTATAGAACTTGTTAAATGCAGAATGTGCACAAGCATGATATATTACACCAAAATCAAAATCTGTGGCATATAATTCTTTCAAATGCTCAAATCCAAGTAATTTAGAGGTAAGCATAGAAATCAAAGCATACCTTCTTGATGGTGCATCAGCCACAATATTGTCTTTCCCTTGCTTGTATTTGATCACATATGGAAATGTCTCAAGATACTCTACCCATTTCGCATGCCTCTTGCTCAGTTTTCCTTGCCCCTTCAAGTACTTAAGTGATTGGTGATCACTATGTATGACAAACTCCTTAGGCAGCAAATAATGCTCCCACACCTCAAGAGCCCTCACCAATGCATAGAACTCCTTATCATAAGTGGAGTAATTCAGAATGGGTCCACTTAACTTTTCACTAAAATATGCTATCGGTCGGTATCCCTGCATCAAAACAGCCCCTATACCAATCCTAGAAGCGTCACATTCAATTTCAAAAGTTTTGGAAAAATCAGGTAAACTCAAAACAGGTGCAGTACATAACTTTTGTTTTAAGTTATTAAATGCATCTTCTTGTTCTTTACCCCATTTGAAAGCAACAATCTTTTTGACAACCTCATTTAGTGGAGCAGCAATAGTAGAGAAATTTTTAACAAATCGCCTATAGAAACTTGCCAAACCATGGAAGCTTCGGACCTCACTAGCAGACTTAGGCGTTGGCCATTCTTGGATAGCCTTCACCTTTTCCGAGTCATCCTCAACTCCTTTAGAACTCACAACAAAACCTAAGAATACAACTTTATTATTGCAAAAAGAACACTTCTTAAGATTTGCATATAACCTCTCCTTCCTCAATGCCTCCAAAACAGCCCTAACATGCAAGATATGATCATCTAAGCACTTGCTATAAATCAAAATGTCATCAAAGTATACAACCAAAAATTTTCCAAGAAACTCCCGCAAGACATGATTCATTAAGCGCATGAAAGTACTAGGTGCATTAGATAGCCCAAAAGGCATCACTAACCACTCATACAGTCCATATTTGGTCTTAAATGCAGTTTTCCACTCATTTCCTTCTTTCATCCTAATTTGATGATAGCCACTTTTTAAATCAATTTTTGTGAACACAAATGAACCATGCAATTCATATAGCATATCATCTAATCTAGGAATAGGATGGCCATACTTTACAGTGATTTTATTGACTGCTCTACAATCCACACACATTCTCCAAGTGCCATCTTTCTTTGGTACCAAAAGAACCAGTACAACACACGGACTCAGGCTCTCTCTTACATACCCTTTTTCTAATAACTCATCGACTTGCCTTTGCAACTCCTTGGTCTCCTCTGGATTGCTCCGGTAAGCTGGTCTATGAGGTATTTGTGCGCCTGGGACAAAGTCAATTTGATGTTCAATCCCTCTGAATGGTGGTAACCCATGGGGTACCTCTTCTGGAAAGACATCACCGTACTCCTGTAATAAAGTCACAAACACACTAGGAAAATTTGGGTCAAAGTTAGTCTCAGAAAATAAAACCTCCTTCAACCTAATCGGAATCAATGCCCTATTCCCTAAGTAAGCACTTTTCAAGTCCCTTTCTTTTGCATAGAAGCAGTGTTGTGTCTCAACTTTTTCACTCCCCTCATTCTCTTTCCCTACACCTTTCTCCTTTTGTTCACTCTTTTTCTTGTTTTCACTCACTAACATTTTCTCTCCTGCACATCTCTCATTTTTTTTATCTATTGTGCAGTCACTCACCGTTGGGCCTTTATCATTTTTCTTTTCTCTCTTGGCCTCTTTTCTCTCTTCTTTTTCAATCACCTCACTTCCCGAATTCTCACTTGATGTCCTTTGAAGCTTCACTTGATCAAGATACACCTCTTTTGAAGATAAAGGTGCAAGTGTAAACTTCTGTCCATGTAACTCAAAGGAATATCTATTCTTGTATCCATCATGTAGTACACGCCTATCAAATTGTCATGGCCTTCCCAACAATAAATGACCAGCTTGCATGGGCACTACATCACATACAACCTCGTCAGCATATCTTCCAATAGAAAAGGCAACCACTACTTGCTTAGTCACTCACACTTTACCACTATCATTCAACCATTGCAACCTATATGGAGTAGGGTGTTTAGAACATTTCAGCCCCAACTTCTCCACCAATGTAGTACTGGCGACATTTGCACAACTACCTCCATCTATAATCATACTACACATCTTTCCCCCAATCAAACATCTAGTGTGAAATATATTTTCTCTTTGCTCTAGACTTTCTTCCTTGTGAATTTAAAACACGCCTAACAACAAGAGATTCACCTTTTACAGGATATTCAATATTTTCTTCATCACTGGAGGCATCTACTAATGGTGGCATACTATCATCACTTCTATTACCTTCACAATCATTTTCATTTTCAGATCCAGAAACAATCTCATCACCCTTAATATACATGACCTTTTTATTAGGGCAATTAGAAGCATAATGACCACGTCCTTGACACTTAAAACATTTAACATCTCTATGTTTAAAAGCTTTAGAAAAAGATTCAGAAGTACCTTTCTCCTTGCTTTTCTGTGCATCTAGCCCCTTGTCATATGAATCTATAGATTTCTCTTTCTTCTTCTCTTAAAATCGATTCCATTTAGAACCCCATTTGTTGCTGGAATTTGTAAATGACCTGGCCGATCCCTTTTGTTTCTGATGTCTCTCCACCTTCATGGCCATGTTAACTAAGTCCTCCAACTCGACATAGGGATGTAGTTCAACTACATCAGCTATCTCTTTGTTCAAACCACCTAAGAACGTAGCCATTATCACATCCCTATCTTCCTCTATATTAGCTTTAATCAGCAGCATCTCCATCTCTTTATGGTAATCCTCCACTGATTTAGACCCTTGGTTAAGCCTATGCAACTTCTGGTGCAACTCCCTATAGTAATAAGAAGGCACAAACCTCTTCCTCATCACTTTCTTCATCTCATCCCAATCTTCTATAGGATCTTCTCTATTTCTCCTTCTCGACTTCATTAACTCATCCCACCAAACTAAGGCATAGTCTGAAAATTCTACTGCAGCCAACTTGGCTTTCTTTTCTTCTTCATAATTATGGCATGCAAATATCAATTCTATCTTTCTCTCCCATTCTAAATAAGCTTCAGCATCATTCCGACCCCTAAAGGAAGGTATCTTCATCTTGATAGCATTCAGATTGTTATCTTTTTTTTCATTTCCTTCTTCCCTTCTTCTGTCCCTACTTGTACTTTCTTCAGCCTCTTCCTCTTCATTGAACCTCTCATAAGAAGCCCCTCTTCGCCTTTCGTTTCTCCTTCCAGCACCTCTAGAATTACTCCTAGACTGCTCAGCAATTTGCTCTCTCATATCAGCCATTTCCATTCTCATTCTTTGAAACTCACTCATAATTGCCTTATAAAACATTTTCTGATCAACAGGTTGATCACCTTCTAGTTCGACCTCATCACTTCTGGCCTCTCTACTAGCCATGTTGCTAAGTGTTGCCAATAAATATTAGAAACAAAGAAAAAAATTAAAAATTAAAACCTCACTAATCACTCCTCACGTGTTTCGCTCTTTGAACAACCCTCAGTTACTCGTGTTTGCACTCCTTTATTGGCTTTTACCCTCACACACTCAAGCCTTTTACCACTCAAGCTTCTTTCATGAAGTTGCACTTCAGAATTGAACAACTCAAATAAAATAAGTCTCAAGTGTAGCGATTTTCAAGAAGCAAAGAAGAGACTCAACAAGACTGAAACATAATTTTAGGGGAATGAATCTCGCAGCCAGCAGAGAATTGAACGAAAGGTGGAATAAATGAAATAGAAGCACTAAATTTCCAAGAACACTTAATCACAGATTGATAAAGAAAAAAAAAACACAACTCAATCTTTAGAATAAAACACAACTCAATCTTGTTGCAAACTATTACTTTGAAGTTTCTAGATTGGACAAGAATCAATTGAATAAAAAAAATGACAGCAGCCACAAAAACCTCAACCACTTCTCAAATGAGTGCTTTTCCTTTTTTTTTTTAAGCACTTTTTTTTTTTTACGATTTTTTTTTCACTCATTTTTTTTTTGTTTGATAAATCACTAAATTAAGTAGAAGACTTTCCAATGAATTCAACGAAATAAACAGAACTCAAATAGGGTAAGCAGAACTTAAGTTATGACAATTTAAAGGAAGAATGAAGACAAAAGAATTTTTTTTAAGCAGAAAAATAAGAAACCCTAAAGATTGATTTTTTTTCTTTTAAAACTGATAGAAGATAAATAAGAATCTATCTTGACCGTGCTCTGATACCAAATGATGCGGAACCCCAGACTAAAGAGACCAAAACGCCAACACAGCTTGATTCAACTCACAATCAATCCAAACTCTCGCCCTACTGAACCCCCGAGAAACTCGTTCCCAGAAACGCAGATAATGAGGCAAATGAGAACAAGAACTGAGATCGCCACAAAGTAAGACTTACCTTGATAAGATGTCAATTCCTGGTACAACTATGAGAAAAGAAGCTAACTCACAGAAGTTGTAGAAGAAGAACACGTTCTTCCTTGATAATTTATAAAAATATGCCAAAAGATCCCTAATTCTGGATTACAAAGCCTTAAATAGGCATAAGAACTAAAGCTACTGGGCTTTACCCATATAGTTACTTAAAGTAATGACCCATCAAATAGTCACTTTAATATTACCCGGCTAACTCAAAAATTACAAATTAAGCCTAAAATTATTCCCATACGAATTTGGGCTTTTATTAGGATCTTATTCCCTTCTAGTAAGCCCAATTAACTTCTCCAATGATTAACCATAATGCCCAGGTGACTTGAACACAAGGAGATCTTCATGAAACTTCTAAATGTCTTTGCTTCTTGTGCTTAATTATGACTTGCTGACCAAACATAGTGAAATTAGACTAATTTCTTCAGTTTTGGAATTGGGCTTCTCTTGTTTGGCCAAATCTTCATACAAGCCCTTTACAAATGACTTGGCTAAAGTCGTAAATCCATCTCATAGATTCTTTGATCTTGCCCTTGTAATTGGTCCAACTGGCATAATGCAGGCTTCCTCTCGTGCCTTATTGATGAAATCACCATGTTGCCCTCCATTGCTCATATCAGAGCTCACCTGGGCAAACAAATTCACTATCCACACAACCTTCATTGCACTTAGATTGACACAAATAATGATCCATTAATAAGCTATACAATCACAATCACAAGAAATCACACCCCTACCTCTATTTTAAATAGACTCTCCTAGTTATCCCTTGTCCGGGTCCTAGTTAGTGTGCATATTTTATCATTTTCATTGAATATTCTTTCATTCGATTACTTATAGCTATTAGGATGCATGTTTAGTACTTAGTCTACATATAGTCCCAATGGGTTCGACATCCGGACTCTTGAGTCCACTTTATTACTTGCGTGACACGTTCACTTGCGTGCTATAGAGTAACTTTTTTTAACTAGAAAGTTACTCACGTTTAGCGAACAATAGCCTACCACTTTCCAGTGGTTACTCTATTTTATTTTTTGTGGTTGACCCTCTGTGCAAGTATGCACACTTTATTCCCCTCAAACACCCCTGTACAGCAAGATCGGTCGCAGAGGTATTTATCCGAGAGATTGTGCGTTTACATGGTGTTCATCGCACTATTGTGTCGGATAGGGATCCTATCTTCATCTCCACCTTTTGCAACGAATTTTTCACTAAGATGAGCACAAACTTATTGACAAGCACAACATATCATCCTCAAACTGATTGCCAAACGAAGGTGGTGAACAGATGTGTTGAGGATTATCTTCTTTGTTATGTCGGGGATAATCCAAAATGGTGGACTAAATTTCTTCCTTGGGCTGAATGGGCTTATAACACTACACACCACTCTGTAATTTCTATGACTCCGTTTGAGGCAGTGTATGGACGTCCACCTCCTTCTATTCAGACTTATATACCAGGAACAACTGGTGCATCAAGACTTGATCAATAACTTGTGGATCGTGATTACTTGTTACACTCTTTAAAGCTAAATTTGGCCACTGCTCAATATCGGATGAAGCAGCTTGCGGACCAACATTGGTTTGAACGAGTTTTTGAAGTTGGTGGTTGGGTTTATCTCAAATTACAACCTTACCAATAACTGTCAGTCTGTCAAAGGCGGAATCAAAAGATCTCTTTCCATTATTTTGGTCCTTTTCGGATCCTGGCGTGGGTTGGGGCCGTGGCATACAGGTTGGATCTTCCTCCATCTTCTCGCTTACATCCTGTCTTTCATGTCTCTCTATTAAAGAAGAAGGTCAGCGAAAGCATTCCCATCTCCCCCACATTGCCTACATGGACGGAGGATGGTGCCATCGTGTGTGAGCCAACTCATATTTTGTAGTAACGTCGTGTTCGAGTTGGGCGCCGCCTCCAAATCGAATTGCTTATTGAGTGGCGACATATGCCAGTAATTGACGCCACTTGGGAGGAGGAGGACAAGTTTCATCAAGCATTTTCGGATTTTTCTGAACCTTGAGGTCAAGGTTCTCTAGGAGGGGTGGCCTGTTACAAAGCAATTATAGTATATTTATTTCATTAGTAGAGTTATAATTATTTATATTATTTGCACATTAAGTTGTAAGGGATACTTTGGTAATTTCATTTATGGAATGAAATAAATAGAAATGGTCGTCTCCCACATTGGGAGAATGACTAATTACCCTAAATCAATCTCACTTTGTGAGTTAAGGAGACCAGTGTCATTCTCGAAGTAGGTGCAATTGCGCACTTTTTCCATTTCACCATTAATCCGCACAAGTTCGACTATCACATAGGTTGGATTTGGATCGGATTTCTGAAAACCCAAACTCGACCCGACCTATATAACCGAAAATCCGAACCCATTAAAAACCAAAATATGTTTTAAAAACTCACCCCTAAACCCGACCCGACACTTACTTCTACAAACCTGAACCCAATCCGACCTGAGAAAAATCCGACGAGTTTTAGTAAAATCCGATCCAAACCAAACCGGTCCTGAATAAATCCATTCACATGAACGTGGTTTTAAAATTTGTCAGATCAATGTCAACAATGTGTTTCTCAATGAGCAGTTGGATGAAGTCGTATACAACGAGTCAGCCCTCTATTGTTTGCTGTCTTCGCAAGTCTCTTTATGGTCTCAAGCAGCCTCCGGGCATGGTATGAACGACTAGCTTCCTATCTCTCTGAAGTTGGTTTTAAAATTTAGCAAGCCGACTCGTCCTTGTTCCTCCGGTATGATTCATCTTCAACTTCGTTTGTGCTTGTTTATGTGGATGGTTTGTTATTACTAGGAGTTTGTCTCCTAATATTTAGCACTTGATCGACGGTCTGAAGTCTGAATTCCCTGTTAAAGACGTGGGACCACTACTTTATTTCTTGGGCATTGAAGTCACTCGAACCAAGAGTGGCATGCATCTTAGTCAGTCGGAGTATGATCAAAGTCTTCTGCATCGTCTTGGCTTGGCTGAAGTCCTCCATGCCCGTTACCACGGGTTCCAAACTATCTAAAGTCGAAGGAACTTTGTTGACAGACCCTTCCAAGTATAGAGCCACTATCGGTGCATTGTAGTACCTCACACTCACCCACCCAGATCTCCAATATGCGGTGAATCAGGCTGTCAATTTCAACAAGCTCCCACTGACACTCACTGGACTGGGGTCAAACGGATTCTCCAGTATGTCAAGGGCTCCTTATTACATGGTCTCCACATTCTGCTGACCACTAATATTGGCATTGATGTGTTCTCATATGCCGACTGGGGAGGACGTTTGGATGACCAAAGATTTGTCACCGATTTTTGTGTTCTGCTTTGTGGTTCACTCATCTCTTGGGCGTCCAAGAAGCAACTGACTATGGCTCAATCTAGCGCAAAGGCTGAATACCCTGCCTTAGCGATTGCTGCAACATAAGTTTCTTGGATTCTACAACTCTTTTGCGAGTTACGCCTCTTCATTCATTCAAGAACTCCCAGCGATCTAGTGCAACAATGTTTCAGTCAATTACATTGCAACAAATCCCATTTTTCATGAAGTGAAGCATGTTAAACTCGATTATCACTTACATTCGGGAACGTGTGACAAGTGGTCAGCTTAGAGTGCGCTACATCCCGAGTCAAAACCAAATTGCTAACATGTTCACAAAATGTCTTAGTCGATCTCAGTTCAATCATTTTCTCAGCAAGCTTCAGGTTCCTTCGAAGCCGCTCAGCTTGAGGGGGAATGTTAAGGAAGATTCCTCTGCGAATCAAATCAATTAGTATTCTAGTGTGATTGTATTTCCTTATGTGTTTGATATCAATTGTAATTTATATAATCTAAACTAGGAAAGACTCCTAGAAGAGATGTGACTCTTGTCTATATGTACACATTGTGTACATCCAACAATTAGCATTCTTACATAAATAAATATAAATATGGAGATATATATCTCCCTTCCTATTTTCTCTCTATATATTCAATACGTCTTGGCTAGATACTCCCTGGTTAGCTAATGCATCTACTTTAGAATTACGACGATATTATATCTAAATTTGTTGTCACGACTCAAATTGTCCTGAAGTCGCTCCAAAATCTCCTAGGTGGATGAACTCTTACTATATCTTTCCCTTACAAATTTTTTCTCTTCATTCACATCTAAGCTAATTTTTCCTGTTTATTAAGATTTTATTATTACTAAATAAAATACAAGCCATAGGGAAGCCACATCAGCCTTTTACGTTATGCTTACAAGCAAGCAGGTGAGAGACAAGAAAACCGAAGAAAAACCGATTAATTAAAACCCTGCAGGGAATCCACCTTTTCTTGGGTCACTCACTGCAACAATCTCTGCATGTCTAACACCATTTGTAACATATTTGTAGTTTTCCGGGTTGAGAACTAGAAACTGGCAGATGGTTCCCCCTGCAATGTCTTTTAGGACATGGCCTTTCTTCTTGAGGGAGTTCCTCAAATCAGTGGGAAGTTCGAAGTGGTCCCCAGTGACTGTAGTCCAGTTCTCGTACAAAACCACATTTGGAATCAGCTGTAAGAGGAACAACTGGAATCACCAAGCCGGTAGCTGACAGTTAATCGTAATGCAGAATATATGTACCTGTGTAAGAGTAACCAGGACATTGATGTTCTTTTCTTTTATAATTAAGCATGGGCTGAATAATGCATGAGCTCACTAGATAGGGAGTACATGCACTTGAGTCTAAATTAATCTTCATAGTCTTTCTACGTTCAATTTCATTAGGTAAATCTGATTTCTTCTCAGTCATCTGCAAATGGAACCTTAACAATGTCCCAACGACCACAGGCTTTTCAGTTGTTTCCTCACTCTTTTTTCTGTCACTTAATTGTCATGCCTCAACAGAGTTTCGTGAAGCAAACAGAACCTGCAGAACTGTATATATATATATATACATGATTAAAGAATTTTAAGAAGTTGCATGAGGATTTTGACCTGGTGATAAAATCTCGGTGCCATAACAGATGAAAGAGGATCCATTCCCTTGCCAAAGTGATTTAAAAACACCTCTGTGGTTCCTGCTATGATCATTGCTCCCCCACTTGCACCCAACACTGCCTTCAGCTGTCCACCCTATGGAAAGCCATCAAAATTTTCATAATAAATTAAGGAATGTTCATCAAAACAATGAGGCATTTATTTCTGTGATTCACCTTGAGAACAATTGTTGGTGTCATTGATGATAATGGCCTTTTGGATGGTTTTATGAAGTTTGCATGTGCTGGAGGATGGACCCCAACTTCTTCAGGGATGGAGAAATCATCCATTTCATTGTTCAGCAAAATCCCAGTCCTGGGTGACAAAAATTTAGCACCAAAGTATGCATTTACGGTAGAGGTCATGGAAACGGAATTTCGGTCACCATCGACAACGCATAGGTGACTAGTCCCGTGGTCATTGATTTGATTCCACCTGTAGGTTGACAAAATGAAGTGAACATGGTTTAAAAAAATTACCATATTTAGATCAGAACTGGTAGTTTAAGAGCAAAGGATATATAGTGGTCAACAAACAAAAAGGAACAGCAGCAGCAGATGCATTCTGTTAAGGGCTGGCAGAGAGTATGTAACAGATACTTTGGTGCGGTTCTGCACTAGAAAAGTTTGTATTTCTACAACATGAAATACATTTCCTTTTTATGCATTGTATATCAAAGTTGATAATCAGAACAGATGACATAAATTTGGAGAAGAGACTGTACCTTCCTCCATAGTGATTACTGTTGAAGGTCATATTATCATAAATGGTAGCCTTCAGTTCTTCTGCAAACTTGTCTGAGAGCATATCTGAGAGAACCTTGGAAACATCTACCAAATCGGGATCACCAAGGTTCATCCTAACAGCAATCATATGCTTCAGTGCTTCAATCGCCCTATGCAGTCCAAGAGATCCAGAAATGCCATGAGGAACTCCATACCTGGCAAGAATATTTAGAATCTGACATTGACAAAAAAGAACTGCACTAAGTACAAAATTTTAAATAGTTTGCAGAAAACGTGACCAGAGTAAAATCCAAGACTTAAAAAAGAAAATGTACTACTCACAAGTATCATCCCTGCACCACCAGCAGAAGGTGGAGGCATGCTTAGAATCTGATGTCCTATAACCTCCGCAATAACTGGTTTCCTCCATTTCACTTGATATACCCCCAAGTCCTCCATTGTCAAAATCCCACCAGACTTCTGGATGTCTTGTACCAAACTAAACCCAACTGAGCCATTATACAATACTTTGGGCCCATATCTTGAAATGGCTTCTAACGTCTGAGCTAATTCCCTATTGTGGCAAATCTGACCTATTTGCAAGAGACTGCCGTTGGAAGCAAATACTTTACGTAGTCCCTTATCTTTAAGAATGCCGACTTGTGTCTTAACCATCTGCATGTGTAGATAAGGAGATACTTCAAAGCCTTTTTGAGCAAGAACTATGGCTGGTCTTACAAGCCTCTTCCATGGAAGTTTCCCATATTGCTTCCAGGCATCATAAAGTCCTGCGACCTCACCAGGAACTGCTACAGAGAGTGGTCCACTTGATTTAGACGAAACATCATTTGCATACATGTTCTGTAAACATGCACAAGCAAATTAATGAGGCATGTCAAGTGCTTGAAACTGAGAAACGTATATTTAAGGCAAAGCTTCCAATAGCCTGAAAGCTTGGTCAACCCAAAATCCCTGCAGGTGATTTTCATCCCCTCAATCCCAAGATACAGAAGCCACTCTAACGCCGAGAAATATAATTATATATGCCAAAACCAATGACAAGATACACCTGAAAAGCAGTTGAGCCTCTATTCAACTCTACAGTAGCTGTAAATTTGAACTCTTAGATTACCTGTGAAGCTTTCAATGGAGCAGTTTCCCTACAATCAAGAGCGTGAGCCTGTCCATTGGCCAACCTGATTATCATAAAAGCTCCTCCACCGATCCCACTGGACGCTGGGCTAACGACACCCAAACAAAGGGCTGCTGCCACAGAGGCGTCAATAGCATTTCCTCCATCCCGAAGCACATTTGTCCCAATAACAGAACACCTCCCATCGTCCGTGGCAACGGCACTTCGTTGGGCGGCAATTACTTCTCTTCTGTGTGAAGATGATCGAGCCGAAACTGTCCCAGGAACCTGCAGTAGCAGAACAAAAGCAGCGCCGAGGCAGAGTAGAGAATAAGCAGAGAACGCTGTCAGCGCTCCCATAAGTCAGTAACAAAGTCCCGGCGCTTCAACAGATACCCACCACCAAGTGACTCCATTTCAAAAGATGTGAAGCAGAAGAAGATAATGGGCATCCACGTGGAGGCATCCATATGCAGACATTTCTCCGAAAAGGTGATCGACTCATATATCGCACTGGGTGGACACAGTTTGCCAAGTGCACCACTGGGAAATTAATTTACAGAGGTTGTTTTCAAAAGGGTAAGCCGCTAAAGTGAGTGAGAAGCTCCCATTCGATCACATCGTCGTGGTGGAATGTGGATGCATTCTAAATCTGCAGAAAAAAGAGTCGGCACTCCATCTGAAGCTCCTGCACTCATCACATTTTTCCCCGTCCACTAGCTGTCTCTCGTTTCATTCTAGAAGAACCGAGAGCCATAGCGCTGGATAGAGTTTTGGCTCTTTCCCACTCGGAGAAATTGTTTCTTGATTGTCCTTTACTACTTGGAGAATTTGTTTTTGGCCCCTTCTGACGTTTCGGCTCTTCTTTGGCGACAATGATGCATGGAAACTCCCCTACTCAATAAAGATTCAAGAAGCAAAAGGAATCACGGAAACTAGAGCCCTTTTTTTCCGCTCCTAGTGAATATAATCGTCTGGTTTGTCGTCGTTGAATGTCGCCACATCTGCACCTGTCTGTCACACTAAGGTTTTCACTGTTCCACATAAATATTTAAAGACAAAGCTTTTGAACCAGTCTGGTTGTCATGGCCAAGAAATTGAAAAGGTTTAATCAATTGGAAAACAGGTGGAAAACAGGACTGAGAGGACATGGCCATACTCAACAATGATGAGACCATTAAATTGGAGAATTTCCACAGCGAGAGAAGGTCATCCACCTAGCTAGGCTTCTAAATATACAGCAAGTATTTCACATCTTCTTCTTATTCTTCATTGATTTTGTCTTACCTAACCATAACCAGACTTCACTGCCTTGTTCGTTTTCTGCACCACAGCATAAAGAAATTCAACTGCATCTCCCTTGCCACCTGCTTTTGTTGCCCCTCGATCTTTCCATCTTCAGTAAATTCATCTTTCTCGTGTCCCTGCCCCACACATCTCGTCTGCCCTTCCTTTTGTTCTTTCTCTTTCCCCTTCTCCGCTTTCTTCAGTACTCGTCTTTTCCTCTTCCGACATACTCACCAGTCGCTGATACTCAGTTTACTGGTTATTATAATTTGTATCTGAGAAAATCTTATGTAGTTGAGATAATTTATACCACACACAGATAATATCATTATTAAAGAATAATTTATACTACACACAGATAATATCATAAATCAACTTACCGGATATTAGTACAAAGTTTATTGAACATCTTACTCCATTTCTTCCCTTACACATTACTGTGTAGATAGAATTATGCTTGATAAGAACATGGTTGTGAACTGCCGCTACAGTCTGATTGATAATCGAAGATTTCTTCATAGTATGTTTCTTCATGAAAATGAGACAGTTTCAGCTGAAAATAAAAAGGGTAACCGACTACGGATGTGTATTCTTTGCCGAAATGCTCTGGTGGAGTTGGTTTATGAGGAAAATAAGAAGAAAAAAAGAAAAAGAGAAGCAACTGCTTTCAGAAATCAGGAGAATGCATTGCTGCCTTCCACTTTAAAGAAAGCTGAATTGAGAAAAATAACAGAGAGGATCTACAACAACAGATTCTTGCCTAGGGATAGTACTGAACATTCATGATACAAAAATTTTGAGCTTGCATTGATCAGTTACCCAGCCTCCTCACTCGCATCCAATTAAGATTTCAAAATAAAAATTCATAATTTAGTCCAGCTTCGTCTCACATTTTCCTCAAACAAAATCCAAATCACCCAGAAAGCCTCTGCGCACAATTTCCAACAGTTTTTCCTTAGATGGCAAAAATGGGATCAATGCTACACTTGTATTGTTTTAATTGGGTCATTAAGTCATTAGCTACTTTCTCTGAAAATGATCCCCTTGAAGAGTTTACCGAATCAAGCTTCTTATGGGCTGAACCCTTTCCAGAACTTCTAGAGTCATACTTCAGTAGTACTGATCCCTTTGAACTGTTGTCAGGACCACCATTTGTCTGAGAACCAAACACTCCAAGAGCATCCAGGAAGAACCTCTTATTGGCCATATGAGAGCTTCATCAACTTATCAACTAAATCTTTCTTGTTAGTTTGAGTGTAGGCCTTATAAAGTAACTTATAAGTGGAAGCATCCGGCAGAGTACCATTTCTACTAGAATAATCCAAAAGCGAATCCGCTTCATATGTAAGATTGTTTAAGCAGTATGCATCAAGCATGGAATTCAAAGTGGACACCTGCACTTCCTTACCTGATTCTATTAACTCATCAAATTTTTCTCGAGCTTTGGCAACACAATCACAGTACCCATATGCAGTTATTAAGCTCTCATATGTCACATAACAAGGTGTATATCCCATGTCCACCATCTACTTGAAAATTGATTCTGATTTCTGCCCTCTCCCTAACACGGGCCTTCCCATAGTTTATAATCATTGAATTAAATGTTGGTAAGGAGGACCTTTCTTTAGATCGTAGTAAACTCTTGAATACTTGCTCCATTTTCTCAAAAGCCTCTCTTCCCATATGCATCAATAAGTAAATTAAATGTTATGACACCAGGCTTGCACTGGTTGAGTTTCATCAGAGTAAGTACCGATTCCATCTCCTGTAACATCACATTATATGTGTATATATCAGCTGAAACTAAGCTTTCATCAAGATCTTTGAATAAAGCTTCGACTTGTTTCACTTCCTTTGCCTAGGCATAAGCTCTCAAAAGAATGTTGTAAGTTACAATGCTGGGTTTGCACCTTTCAATACCTTTCATCTTTTCAAAGTATCCAGAAGCTTTTGCTAAAGCCTTAGCTTTGTCCTTGGGATAGAGATTAGCAGAGATAAGGGCATTGTAGACAGAAGTGTCAGGCCTGCAGCCACTGTTCCTCATCTCAGAGAAAAGCCACATTGCCATACGAGTCTGGCCTTTCTTTCTCATCACTGAGATGAGCTTAGAGTAGACACCATTATCAGCAACATACCATCTTTGTTTCTGCATCCACCTAAAAACCTGAATGGTTTTAAAATGAATGAGCCTTCACTTAATGTAAGAAACGAAAGATATTAGACCATTTCTTTTGAGGAAGAAATGAAGATAAACAAATCCCATCTTTTCCACTACATCCAGTCCAAAACAAGAAAAAGAAAAAAGTATTGCAAATTCTTTTTTATGCTTCAGTCAACCATTCAATTACGAGGTCAAAATTCGCAGGTGAACCACATGCATACAATCTCAAACAGAGGAAGCTGATGTATGATATGCCATAAATTTAAGTAATAGTATGAAGTGAAGCAGGGGATCCATCAAAACTGATATTAAAATTATGGTTTTTTCTTCTTGTACTGCAAAGGCAAACCCCTCTTAGGCAGATGCTCAAATGCAGATTTTGGAGTCAAAAAGCAACCTCAAGGATCCCACTTGACCAGAATCATGGGGTGTAGAAAGTTACAATCAGAGTTCAATCTGAATTCTACGGCAATTATACAGGAAATGTTTGAGGCTAATCAACATGACGAGGTCAACAAGTAGGAGTTACAACGAAGCAGTAAATTACCGAGAAAAGCAAACAAGAATAATGTCGAAAATATTCCTCATTAAAAATCAAAAGAAACCTCCAGTGCAGAAAGAAGTAAAATGATTAGCCAGCCCGAAAACTTCAATAAGCATACCAGTGTAAAGATTGCAAATTTATAAACTTCTGAGCCAGTCAATGCAAGCACCTTCAAAAAGCATATATGAAAGAGAAAAACGAACCGATAACTTGACATAAAACATGCTTAAAAAATGCTCCAAAACCAAACAATTACCAAAATTTTATAAGCAGACAAGAAGGAGAATGAAAAACTAACCTCGGACACTGCAGCCACCTCTCCCTCCTACCCAACTCTTCGAACATCCTAAAACAATACTCAGTCCACACGACCTTACCGTATTTATTCAAAGTCGAGCGAGACCAAGGGCTTTTCACCGTCAGAGCCTCTTAACAGAATCCGCACAAGCTCTTCCGCTTCCGACCTTTCGTTCTTTAAGCTCGGCTTCCTCTTACCCCGCGCCAAAGCGCAAGTAATTATAAAACCAACTGAGTAGACTTGAGCTCCGGCAAACAATTTCCATTGCGTTTGGAAAGAAATGGATAGCCATTGCTTAGTGGCAGCGTCAGAATCGTCAGAGCCTGGGGCATTTCAGTGTTTCTGATCAAATGAGGGACATGAGCGATGAAATGTTCCGTGTGGAAGTGAGATTTGTACAGAGTTTTGTAAATTGAGGTAAGAAAATGCAGAAGAACGGGAACAAGAAAAAGATGGTGAACGTGGAAAACAAAAGCGCGGAAAACAGGGATTGAACCCGACGTGAATCGAACACGCAACCTTCTGATCTGGAGTCAGACGCGCTACCATTGCGCCACGGATCCGCTTGATATATATATATATATCTAAGACATATGATATTTAATAATATATAAAATAATAACCAAAATCCTGCTCACCTAAATTGAATTTAGAATCTGTATAAGGCAAAATATAATAAAATATATGAAATGCTCATAAATATGGTTAGGTTACTTTTAGAAAAAGTATCTTTCGTCTATGTAATACCTAATATTAGACTGACCTTTTATTTATAATTACTTACGGAGTTCACTTACACAATTATATATCTGTTTATTTACTTTAACTTTTGTTCATTTAATAAAGGATAGATGGGTAATTAAACACGTAAAATTTTTAACTAGAAAGAAGATTGGATGGATAGTCAGAAGTGGTATCTATATATAAACACTACTTAATTGTATTGGATTTCTGATAGTTTATTCGTATGTTTAGATTTATGCTATCTAATTAATATCTGCATACATGCACATTAATAAGAAAGATGTAGATACAATAACACAAATACACAAACTAAATGAAACTTATATAAAACTTCCAAAACTTAGAAAATCATAATTCACACCCCTTTCACAAATCACAATTTCACAAACCCTCTTGCTATACATAAGAGTTTTCTTGGTTTCTCTCTTTCTTCCACGCTACATACATACATATATATATATGTATATATATACGAGAAAAGATCTCCTACAAGTAAATGTAGGAAACTTTTCTCTACACTCACTTTTTAATAATGAAAAGTGATGTCATTGTAATAAATGTGAGGGACATTTGTAACATTTTTATAAAAGTGAATAAAATTGCATATTACTTTTACAAAAGTGCCCTTCATGCCTTCTTTGAAAAGTGAGTGTAGGAAAAAAAATTCCTACACTTATGTGTAGGGTATCCGCTCTATATATATATATATATATATATATATATATATATAAGTGCAAAGCCAACTCCAAAATAGAAAAAAAAATGAGGCCATGACAAACCTTTTAAATCTCAGATTACAAGTGTTGGGTTTAATCCCATATTACAAGTTGTGGGTTTTGTTGGTTAATTGGATGGGACATGGTAGTACTTCCCATTGCACATTTACCTATAGACAATGGGGCAGGATTCTGCTAGTGAGCATTTGAAACTCACCATGACTCTCGTGTAGGGGAAATAGGGGCCGCAAGCGTGGGTGCAATCTGGCAAGCTCAACCCCGTCAGAAACAACTCCATGCCCAGCTCCCTGCTCTCTGAGCCTTCCTGGAGACAAAGATATATAGTGGAGTATAAAATCTTTGCTTTCGTAGACTGCAAATAGGTAGGTAGCTAGCTGAACCAAATGCCTCTGATTTCATGAACAATCCCAGAAGTAAACCCTCAACTTCCATTAGAAGCGGCGCCACTTCTATGTACACATAAGTGAGGTTCCTTTAGTGTCCTTGTTACAACAACACCATGCGAACCTCATTAAGAGTTAAAACTCAACCCTCAATAACGTAACGGGTAGCATCAGAATGGCTTTAAAGTTCCAATACTCAGTCACTCATAGTAACTTGTTCTTACCCATTAAACCTAGGACTAGTGTTCTAATAGCATTCGGTTCGGTTACCATTACTGTTGACTAAAAAGGGTTTCAATCCCATCTCAAGAAATATTTCTCTCACCACTTCTCTAGAAAGCCCTTTGGTAAGAGGATCCGCTAAGTTCTTACTTGACATCACATAAGTAATAGTAATAATACCTCCTTGTATCAATTCTTTCACATATTGATGTCTTAGACTAATGTGTCTAGACTTACCATTATAAATGTTATTATATGCTCTAGACAATGTTGCTTCACTATCACAATGAATAGATATAGGATGCATGAATTAGGCAAAAATTTTGTATCCAACAATAATTCCTAATCCATTCCGCTTCTTGACCAGTTGTAGCCAAAACAATAAATTTTGATTCCATAGTTGAATGTGAAATGCAAGTTTGCATCTTAGAAGCACATGAAATAGCACTTCCACCTAAAGTAAAAATCCTGCCACTAGTAGACATGTGATCATCACAACTACTCATCCAACTAGCATCACAATTACTCATCCAACTAGCATCACAATATACTTCTAACACATTAGGATATTCATTATATTTCAATTCATATGCAACATTTGATTCCAAATGCCCAAGGATTCTTTCAATTGCTTTCCAATGAATAGCTCTAGGATTACTAGTATATCTACTCAATTTACATACAACATATGCAATATATAGCCTTGTGCAATGCATAACATACATCAGACTACCAATAACACTAGCATACTCAAGTTGTGCAATTGCTCTCCCAGAATTCATACTCAATTTCATACTAGTATCATGAGGAGTGTTGTGATCCTTAAATCCCAAGTAAGAATATTTATCAATGATTTTCTTTATATAATGTGATTTATTTAAAGCATAACATTCATTTTGTTTTCTCACTTCAATGCCTAAGATAGTATCCACTACACCTAAGTCTTTCATCTTAAACATAGTAGTAAGATACTTCTTAGTTTCAAGAACCCTCACCATATTGTTTCTTATGATCAATATATCATCAACATATAAGCACAAAATCACATTATATGCATGTACAAATTTTATGTAAATGTATTTATCAGCTTTATTATGTTTAAAATCACAAGATAAAATAACAGCATCAAAATTTTCATGCTATTTTTTGGGTGCTTGCTTTAAACCATAAAGTGATTTCATTAACTTACAAAATTTATCTTCATTATTAAGAAAAATAAATCCTTATGGTTGTTCCATATATATTTCTTCATCAAGATCACCATTTAAAAATGCATTCTTAACATCCATTTGATGAATATACAAATGATAAATGAAAGCCAAAGCAAAAAGAATTCTAATGGAAGAGATTCTAGTCACCGGTGCATATGTATCAAAGTAATCTATTCTTTCTTTTTATTTAAATCCTTTTCCTAGCACCTAGCTTTAAATGTTTGTAAAGTTCCATCTGAATTGTATTTCTTTTTAAATACCCACTTACAACCTATAGGAATAGAACCTTGTGACAAATCCGTTAAAACCAATGTGTTAACCAATGTGTTATTTGACATGATAGAATTCATATCATCATTAATTGCTTCTTTCCAAAAGGTTGAATTTTAGATGTCTTAACGTCACTATAGGTCTTAGCTAGGAACATCATCTTCATTCAATTCTATAGGTGTCTTATTCAATACTTTGTCTTTATTTCCTTCTACAAGAAAAACTATAGATTATGTAGAGATAAAATTAGGGCATAGAGATTTTTCTTTTTTTGCTCTTTGACTTCTCCTTGCTTCTATATTTTTCCTATTGTCATCTTCTACTTCTATAGACGCATCCTTAGGAGTCTTACTCGATTCACTATTATGGTCTTTTGATAAGAATTTATTTTCTAAAAACTTAACATCTCTAGACTCAATTATTATATTAGATTCACAATCTAATAATCTATAGCTTTTGCTATTTCGAGCACAACCTATAAACACATATTATAATGCTTTAGAACCTAACTTAGTTCTTTTAGGATTAGGTGTCCTATAATATGCTACACAACCCCAAACTTTAAAGTATATAGTATTTGGTTTTCTACCTTTTCATAACTCATAGGGACAAGTTTGGTTCTTTCTATATGAGATCCTATTATATATGTGACAAGCTGAAAGCAATGCCTCACCCCATAAATTATATAGTAAACTAGAATTAAGAAGCATATAATTTACTATTTCAATCAAAGTTTGGTTTCTCCTTTTAGCCAATCAATTTTGTTGGGGAGTATAAGGTGTAGTCATTTGATGTACAATACCATGTTCTTCACAAAAATTTTAAAATTCTAATGAAAAATATTCTTCTCCTTTTGGTTTTCAACTTCAGCCTTATGAGCCTTAAACATAGAAAATGTTTCATCTTTAGTCCTCATGAGATAAACATACATATATCTAAAAAAATCATCTATAAATTTAATGAAGTATTTCTTACCTCCTCTAGCGATTACACCATTTAATTCACATATATTGGAGTGAACTAATTCCAAAAAATCTGATGTTCTCTCAATGCTAGAGAAAGGTCTTTTTGTGATTTTAGACTTAATGCATATTTCACATCTTTTCATTTTATTTTGATTAAGTGTGATTAAACTCATTTTATTCATTAATTTCATGGAGTTAAAATTTAAATGAGGTAATCTTGCATGCCACATACTACAAGAGTCTACCATATAGGATGAAGCACTATTATTAATATTCAACTTAAACATACCATTACAATAATAATCCTTTCCAACAAACAACTCATTATTTGACAAAATGGTTTTGTTGAATTCAAATATGACCTTGAAACCCTTCTTACATAACATATCTGCAGAAATTAAGTTCTTTCTCATCTTAGGAACATGTAAAAAATTTGTGAGAGTGAGTTTCTTACCAGAAGTGAAGAAAAGATCTTCCATACCTTTTCCCACAACTCTAGCTCGATTTTGGTTTCCCATTTACACTTCTTAACCATCGGTTGTCTCCTCAAAAGTCTTAAAAGCTGATCTATCTTTGCAAATATGAATTGTTGCACCGGAGTCCAGCCACCAACCAAAAATTAAATCCTCCGAGTTCACTTCAGTCACCATGGCTACAAACTCTTCAACCATATTTGCATCCTTCTTTCGATTTTTGCATGTTCTAGCAAAATACCCAATTTTTCCACATAATAACAAGGACCATTTTTCTTCTCATTTTCATAAGCCTTCTTTGATTTCTTTATGGGTTTGTTTTCTATCACATCGGCCTTTGAAATAGTTTCATCTTCCTTTTTGTCTCTAACTCTAAACTCCTCTTCTATTCTAAGGTTTCTTTGTAATTGCTTGAGGGTGAAATTTTCAATCTTATTGATAACTTTCTTTTGATAATTTTTCCATGAAGGGGGTTGTTGGTGCACTGATGTATGGTTGGCTAATTATGACAAAACACATCTTGATTTAGAATCCTGGTTCGAGTAAAAAGACAGAAAACATAAGCTGGAGTGTTTGAGTCTCCTAGTTGATATAGAAGAGTAACCACCACAGGATGTGATCGATGCTGAATATGGAAAAACAAGAGAAGTCTAGTGCAGTTAGAACTTCTCCCTCGGTGATGTAGCTAAAGTCAGAAAAGGACTCGGTTAACCCTAAAGGTATATATATAGCACAACATGTGATGGAGTAGGGTTACACAGAAATTGAAGGATACACAGCTAGGGTGAGTTTGAGGGGGAGTTTGAGGAGATGATCCGTACACCTTCTTCTGAAGTTTGAGTGTGTTCATTGGAGCTACTCAAGAGGTCACAAGCTTATCGTAGAAGCTATTGACCATCGTAATAGTATTCTCATCCTCAGAAGGTTGCGTGAAGAAACTCCCTGGTGATAGGGAACACACTAAGGGGGAGACTTAGTGTGGGGGTATAGAAGGGCTTCTGTTGTTGTGAGAAAATAGGAAGCTTGTCTAGGACAGGTTGTTGTTCAAGTCCTTGAGAGGAGGAGAACTTATTATTGTAAGAAATGTCGTTGAACTTCTGTAATACTCTCATTATTGGATTTTGATACCCTGAGCTGAATGCCCCACAGAGTAGGAACGATTGGTTCTGAACTATGATAACAAAGTGTCACTATGGTTATGTTTTTATAAGTATAACGATAAGTGTCATTACACCAGTTCTCGGGTGTAAGTACACTCCTGTGTACACGTGCTAAGATTACTGGGATTTCAAGTGGTATCAGAGCGGGCTCCAGATTAGTTTGGAGATAAATGATTTTATAAACTTGACGCGAAGAAAGATGGCAGCATATCCGAAGGAAGGGGCTTCAAATACATGACCACCTTTGCTTGATGGAACGAATTACTCTTATTGGAAGGCAAATATGCAAATTTATATCAAGGTTCAGGATGAAAAAGCCTAGAGATCTGTTGAAGATGGCTGGACACCCCCAATAACATAAGTTGAAGGCGCTGATAAAAAGACAATTTTGAAACCTAGCTCAGAATGGACCGATGAGGAGGACAAACTATCAAACTGCAACTCCAAGGCATTGAACGCAATTTTTGAAGGAATTGATGAAGATCAATTCAGGAGAGTATCTGCGTGCACTACTGCTAAGGAGGCATGGAAGATACTGGAGGTTCATTATGAAGGAACCAAAAGTGTAGGTGCCACAAAGTTACAGATGCTAATGACTCAGTTTGAGCTTATGAGGATGAGAGATGATGAGACGATTTTGGAGTTTGAAGGTAAGATCAGAGATATTGCAAATCAATCTGCCAATTTGGGAGACAGGATACCGTAGGATCGACTGGTTAAAAAGGTACTTCGTTCACTTTCCTCAAAATTTAAGATGAAAAGAAATGTCATAGAAGAAAATAGATCTCTTAACACTATGACCTTGGATGAATTGATTTGGTCATTAAAAACTTTTGAGATGAATGAAGAGTCATGTGACTCAGTAGGAGGAAGTAAGAAGGAAAGTGTAGCCTTTCAGTCCTCTGTAAGAAATGAGGGGGCCCAGTTAACAGAGGAATTCGATACTCCCACCATTACACTAACAGAATTGGATGCAAAGGTGTCTCTCCTGGCCAAGGGACTTCACAAGTTTATAAGAAAAAACAAGAAGAAGAATTTTGCCTCGGGAGAAAGCAAACAAAGTGGAGTAAGCTTTGATTCAGCAAACAAGAATAAAGGCATAATGTGTTATGAGTGTGGTGGGCAAGGACATATCCAGTTAGAATGTCCTACATACCTGAGAAAGAAAAAGTCATTTGTTGCTGCCTGGAGTGATGATAGTAGTGTCTCTAAAGATGAAGAGTGTAATTATGTTGCATTCACGATTAGTGTTCAACAGAATAGTATATTACCAGCTCGAGGAAAAACTCATTGTAATACAATAGTTCCTAAGGATGAAACAAATGGCAAGGATGATATAGGAATAGTAGAGAACATCAAACAGTGGAATGGGGTTCTTGAGAGTACCAAGGTTCTGCGAGAGCAAGTTAGAGCTCTTGAAAGAGAAAATGTTGTTCTAAAATAAAAACTTGATGAGAAAGAGGCAGAAGTTCAAAAAACAGAAAGTGAAGAGAAGATACTAAAAGAACGAATTAGTGTATTAGATGAAGAAAACCACATGCTAAGGCGGAAAGTGGATGAAAAAGAGGAAATAATTTTAAGAGTGGAAGAAGAACTAAAGAAGGCAAAGGAGATCTGGGTGAAGTTTGACAAGGGCAAAGAACAACTAGATGAGATTCTGACTCAAGATAAACGAGAAAGTAATAAACATGGACTGGGATACTATGGTGCCAGTTCATCTCTGCAACCAGCGTACACTCAGACTCAGCCTAGAAAGACCAGAAAGTTTATTCCTACATGTTATTACTGCTACAAGTTGCAGAGATATTGGAGAAGGAATGGGAGTCATAGAGTAGTTAAATCTACTGCTCTGAATTATGTCTGAGTAAGGAAAGAGATTGGTCTATTTGCTGCCCATACTTCTAGAAAATCAAACACTGATGGAGTATGGTATTTTGATAGTGGGTGTGACACATGACAGGAAGTACAGAGTTTCTTACAAGCCTTCACAAAGAAAGTGGTGGGCAAGTTACCTTCGGTGATGGTGCAAAAGGGTCTGTGATTGGGAAAGGTGATTTAAATGTCAGAGGACTTCCCAAGCTAAAGAATGCCTTACTAGTCGATGGGCTGAAAGCATATTTGATAAGCATCAGTCAATTGTGTGGCCAAAACCTGTATGTTAAGTTCACCAAAGATGGTTGTCTAGTAATGGATGATAATCATACATCTATACTGGAAGGAACAAGAACAGGTGATAATTGTTATAAGTTACTTTTGTCACATAAGTGTCAGAACACTAGAGAGACTACTGCCCAACTGTGTCATAAGCGACCGTGACATACATTCCAGAGGATTACATAAGCTGGTGAAGTATGAAGCGGTCCGAGGATTGCCTACTTTAACAGGAAATTTTGAGACTGTTTGTAAAGGATGCATGGAAGGCAAACAACATCGGACTCCTCACTCTGCATTAAGGTTCATCACCACCAAACAACCATTGGAGTTACTGCACATTGATTTGATGGGGCCAGTTCAAACTGAGAGCATTGCTGGAAAAAGGTATGTACTGGTTTGTGTCGATGATTTAACTAGATTCACATGGATTGAGTTTATCAGAGAGAAATCAGAGGCCTACAAATTATTCGTAAGTCTATGTAAACGACTTATGACTGAAAAGGGGGTGACCATAGGAAAGATAGTTCGGATTAGGAGTGATCATGGAAAGGAGTTTGAAAATCATGAGTTTGCTAATTTCTGTGAAAGAAAAGGGATTTCTCACGAGTTTTCAGCACCCAAAACCCCACAACAAAATGAGGTTGTGGAAAGAAAGAACAGAATTTTGCAAGAAATGGCTAGGACTATGATCAACTAAAAGGATCTACCTCATAAATTATGGGCAGAAGCGGTAAACACGGCTTGCTATGTTGGCAATCGTGTACATCTCAGATATCTAACTCACAAGACACCATATGAGTTGTGAAAAGGAAGAAAACCCAATGTCCATTATTTTCGTGAGTTTGGCAGCAGGTGTCATGTTCTTAGAGATCGTGAACAATTGAGAAAATTCGATTCCAGGAGTATGGAAGGGATTTTTGTAGGATACTCCAGGAATAGTCATGCATACAGAGTGTTTTTGAGAAGTGCAAACATAGTCATTGAAACTGTGAATGTGGAAATAGCATACCAAAATGAGGATCTTCAAAAGCTAGATGATGAAAATATACCCTCCACCCGAAAAGGAGGGACTGTTAATACAGAAACTGGTACATCTGAAGCTACTATTGTTGATACGCCTGAAGTTACATTAGAGGGACTATCTATTGAAGAATCACCAGAAGAAATGGAAGTATATTATACTAAGACTCAGGAAAGTATTCCTGCTAAAGAAAAGGCACTCATCTATAAGAGTGCAGAAGAATCATCCGGCTGATGCAATAATCGGTGATGTTAATGAAGGAATGAAGACTAGAGGTAAGAAAAAGAATTATGAAGACATGGTTAAGTTTGTGTGTTATAACTCGTTAGTATAACCCAAAAAAGTAGAAGAGGCACTAAAAGATGAGTTCTGGATAAGAGTCATGCAAGAGGAACGTGAGGAGTTCGAGAGGAATGAAGTGTGGACACTAGTACCTCATCCAGCAAATCTGAATGTCATCGGTACTAAGTGGGTATTCAAGAACAAAACAGATGAGGAAGGTAATATAGTTAGAAATAAAGCAAGACCGGTTGCACAAGGGTATACCCAGGTAGAGTGAATTGATTTTGATGAAACCTTTGCACCGATGGCTAGACTTGAATCAATTCGATTGTTGCTTGCCATTGCTAGTATGATGAAGATAAAACTACAACAGATGGATGTTAAGAGTGCATTTCTGAATGGGTATTTGACTGAAGAAGTGTATGTTGAACAGCCAAAGAGTTTTGCAGACCCCCATCGACCAGATTATGTGTATCGATTGACCAAAGCTTTGCATGGACTGAAAACAAGCACCTAGAGCTTGGTATGAAAGATTGACACATTTTCTGTGTTCTAAAGGATTTACAAGAGGGGGAGTAGACAAGACACAATTTATCAAGAAAAGGGATCATGAGCTAACAATATCTCAAATTTATGTAGATGACATCATCTTTGGTTCCACTAGTGAGTGTGCCCAAAAACAGTTTGTCAAACATATGCAAGAAGAATTCGAGATGAGTATGGTAGGAGAACTAGCCTATTTTTTGGGTTTTCAGATAAAACAGAGAGTTGATGGCATCTTTGTCTCTCAAGAGAAATATGTCAGAAATTTATTAAAGAAGTTTGGATTGGAAGATGCCAAGGCTATGAGTGTTCTGTTCTTTTAAAATGATGTAATTTATTTTAATTTATTTTCTATAAACCCGAGGTAAGCTCAAGTCTACAGAAAGCCCGAGCCCACTAATGAGTGGGCCCAAAAAAAAATAAAAAAAAATAATAGTGCTTCAAAATGTACACATTTCTAGTGTACATTCTCAAATCGTACACTTGATGCGCACATTTTGAAGGGGGCATCTATGGAAGCAAAATTTGTGAAGACCAACAACCACGGTCAAAATCAGAATCGTATGACTCGGGTCAACAAGTCAAAGATCGACCCCAGTCAAACCGATGAAATTAAGCCGTCGATCAAGCTTCAACAGATCAACAGTCGAGATTGCAATCGCCTCGTCAGCAGCTTACATGGGCGACAAGTCATGCAATGTGGCCACGTCAGCAGCCTACAAGGATTACACATTACTCTCACCTTGGTCAAAGACAGCTCCACTCTTCAAGGGAGACAGTACGCAGAAGCGGTCGAAATAAGTTACAACCACTCCAACAAATCAGGTCAACACCGTTAAAGCTCAGATAAGCCTATAAAATCATAGGCTCAGGACATACACGGGGACACACACATATAGCCAAAAGACCAAAGATCAAAAACTCAAGAGTGTATGCCAAATTCCAAAAATCCCAAAATCACCCAAATCTGAGAGAGCAACAAGCATTCTTGCCGCCGTCTCGCAATCAAATTGCCGTGAGCCAATCGGAATACGAAATTTTCCGTCAAGCCTCGGCGAAATTCAAGATCGTTCCGATCGTTCGTGAAGAAGGCGTATGTTGATTGTTCGTGTCTAAATCGGAGATCGTTTGTACTTATTTGGAGATCGAATCAAAGGAGTTCTAGAAGTCGGACCCCACACAATCACGTGAAAATTACCAAATTAGCCCTCAAATTATTTTGTACACTGTACATCGGACACGTATTTTTTGGTCCACATATTGTACACGTTTACAATACCTAAAACACTCATTTGATTAAAAATGGCTTTCATCTCATGGTATTAGTCTAGAATGACCTTATCATCAACCATTTTAAACTCAAGGTATTTGGATATAAGATATTTGCTCGTTCCTTCTTCCTCTACCTTGCATTTTATTTCTAAAGCCTTCCATATCTCCTTTGCTAACTCCATTTGAGAGTAACAAACAAAAAAGACGATCAGAGATGGCTTGTAAGTTATGACCTCTACATAGTAAGGCATCTTCTTCTCTTTGCTCTCATTCCTCCAATTTGTCATCTATTTTTTTCGTAGACTTTGGAAGTTCTTCAAGTTTTGGATCCAGGATGTAGAAAATCTTCAAAGTAGTGAGGAGAAACATCATTTTGTCAGCCCATCTTTTATCGAATCGACCCAACTTCATAAGGTCTTGATTCATGATCTTGAGTGATGCCACATTTGATTCTAAAGAAGCCATGTTGGAGAAGAATTACGGCTTAAGATTGTTGAAAAATTTGATGAGAATTGTCTTAGTGAAAGACTTCTTCACGGATTTAAATCGTAATTTCGAAATCTACTCTTGGTGCAATTGCTACAATGTAGAACTCTTCAACAATCTAACACAGTACTCCGACCAGCTTTAACGTACCTTGTAAACTTGTAACATTGTATTGCTTTAGAAAGAGAAAACATAGTTAAAATAAATGGAATTCTGAGGCGCGAAATAGCTTTCCTTAAGGAATAATTACCCCCACTTTCGATAGTAGTTTGCTAATGGATTACAAACAAGTTTTCACAAACAAGTTTTCACCCAAGATACAATGGAGTAGTGTGTTTAACGTATAACAATTATGTTTAAACATCTTTCCTCTTGCAAAGTATCATAATTAAGAGAGCTAGGAATTGGGAGAGTAGAGAAAATAGAGTTTTCAAGTTGTGAAGAAGTGGTTGGAATGATCTGAAGTTCTAGGTTGCCAAACACCAATGTACATTGGTATTTGGGTGTCAAACGGCAGTGTATATTGGCATTTGGGTTGTCAAACATCAATGTACATTGGCATTTGGGTTATGAAATGTCAATATAATTTTTAAATACCAATGTAATTGTCAAACGCCAATGTACATTGGTATTTGAGTTGTCAAACGCCAATGTACGTTGGCATTTGTATAGCCAAACGTCAATGTACGTCAATGTACATTGGTATTTGGGTAGTCAAACGTCAATGTAATTTCAAATGTCAATGTACATTGACATTTGGGTTGTCAAAGGCCAATGTAATTTTTAAATGCTAATGTACATTAGCATATGGGTATCCAAATGCCAATATACATTGGCATATGGGTTATCAAGCGCTAATGTTCATCGACATATGGGTTGTTAAACGTCAATATAATTTTTAAATGCCAATGTACATTGGTATATTCGTTTCCAAACGCCAATTTATATCGACATATGGGTTTTCAAATGCCAATGTACATTGGCATATAGGTTGTCAAATACTAATGTACATTGGCATACGGGTTGCTAAATATCAATGTACATTGACATATGTGTTGCCAAATGCTAATTTACATGGCTAATAGATGCACATTGAAGTTGGGGATACATATCGATCGTTTAGTGCAAAATCAAATGTTATATAAGCCAATACGGGTAAAATAATATTCAAATAATTATAAAAAAATATTTAAAATTTACTTTACTTTATTTAATTCAGATAGATATATTTTTTTATGAAAAACTTAATTATAAGCTAAAAATTAAAATATACATGTCTACATGTATGTTGAATATAAAATATTAGATTATTAAAATTTAAAATTTTCAACGAAAATAGGTAAAAGTATAAGCGGTGAAACTGACTCAATTTCATACTTAAAAAATGTCAGCTTCAAATTCCTTGTAATTTTGGATTAATTAACATTTTAAGCTAATTGAATCGTCTCGATTGATACGTAATCTTTCAAATAAAAATTCTCCTTCATTTGATAACGAAAATAGGTAAAAGTATAGGCAAAAGTGTGAAATTGACTTAATTTTATACCCAAAAATTTTAGGTTAAAATTTGTTGTAAATTAAAAGTAATTAATATTTTAAGCTAATTATCCCCTGGCATTAGTTTGTATGAGATAGGTTAAAATCTGATACATATCGGCTACTGTCTATGGTTGGAAAAACAAAAATGGTAAAAATGATTTAAAGGGTATTTTTTGAATAATAAATATTTTTGTCTAGATATAAATAGAATTTAAGTTATAAAAAAATTATATAAAAAGGTATTTATAGTATTTTCTAAAACAATTATGGTTTTTACGTTGGCTTTTTCTAACATTGAACTGACATTAAATTTTTTGCCGCCTCAGCGTGAGGCGCGTGGGCACGGAAGTTTTCTGGTTTATAGTATAGAACTATAGATAAATAGGTAAAATTATCCGCTTATTATTATTATTCGAGTAAAAAATTTTACCTCATAGCTATTCCATTTACTAATTGGTAGATGGTTGAATAGGTAGTAAAATTAGAAAATTTTCTACTCGTCTCCCTCATTTCCCAAGGAATATATAGTTGCAGAGCAAGGCAGAAAATTTATTTCTCTCGTCTCCTTCTGGCTTAGCCACTTATTTATACTCTACCGGAGTCCAGACCCAGCGATGTGATCTTATGATGATGGGATGGGAATAAATAAGATCCGGCCCAACTTTACATTCCTTTCTATATGACTGACTATTCAAGAAGGCGGATTATTGGGGAAACCGACCCAGATGCCTTATAAAAGGCAGGCAAAAGACAACATTCCCAGTTTCTTGGTCTATTCTCTCGACTATTTCCTTAGCAGTTACGTATTTCTAATGTGTTTTTATACACTCTAGTGTTTTTGGTAATTAGAAATCATTAAACAATGATCAACAATAAGTAAACTTTCCTCCTAAGTTTGTTTTACGTTATAATAGGAATTAAATTTTTTTTATATTATTACTCCTATGCTTAAGTCACAAGTTTTGTGGGCTTATTATTCATAAATCATAAACGAGGCAGGAAAAAAAAAAAAAAATTACAAGTTTAATTGGGTTACTATTCATAAAATCATACAGGGAAAGGAGATATCTGAATTGGGTTACATCATCATCCTCGATTCCTCGTCTACATGTCATCGTCTATTCGTCTTCGTCTGAATGATATAAAAACAAAAAAAGGACAGTATTAAGGACGCGTAACAACAAGTTGGGAGTTTCCGTGTGAGAGCCGCGCGAAACCCGAACCGCCTGCGGCGCTTGAAGGCTGAAGCTTTCCTAGTTGAAAAGGGACAAGGACACAACCATCGACGCATTCATTCTCTTTCTGGAAACAAACAGAGCAAGCTTTAAATGTCAAATCTTGGAGGTCTTCAGAATTCTTCACTTCTTCAATGCCGCGAGGTGTATTATACAGAGGAGCGAGAGAGGCGAAGGCCGCGTCTCGGAGACCCGTGTCGGACATGAATCACAGGGAGGGAGTTTCGCATCCGATGCCCAGAGAAGAAGTGGTCACGACCAAGTCCCAGTCCGGCGTAAAGCGCCGCCGCCGCCGCCGCCCTTCTTCGGGACGGGAACGCAGGAAAAAAAAAAACAGATTATTGGAGGACGGCGTGCAGTGCGACGGGTCGTTCCAGGGGGACAATTTCGAGATTCTGGAGGTCATGCGGGGATGGGAGGAAGGGGAGGAACGGCGCCGGGGAAGGGAAACGGCGAGGAACCGAGATTTGAGAGAAAATGCGGGGGTTGTGAGTGATCTGGGGGATGGAGACGTGGAGTGGGAGAGAATCGGGTGGGGGGATATCGATACCGAAGAGGATCGGTTGATGTTGAGGTCCGCGGCGGAGGCGCTCCAATGGCGATTGAAGCTTCGACAATGGATGACGGATTTGGCAAGTTTGATTAATGGATCGGTGACGGAAGAATAGAGGACCGCATTGCTACTGAAATACTCTGTATCATATGTAAATACAAATCCATTGCAAATCGTAATGGAATGAATACTCATATATACTATATCAATTCCAATTTTGACAAGCTCTGTTATATACTATATCAATTCCAATTTTGACAAGCTCTGTTAAGTCCTCTCACTCTAACCGAATCCGTCGGCGTCCCCAAACCAGCGATTTCACACCTTGCAAATATTCTCCCCTGAAATTAATTTCTTTTAATAAATTACTTTTTTTTATTGTTATACACTTATATGTAATGTTTTAACTTTTAAAAACTAAATAGGAGATTACAAAATAATAATAATTTAATTTTTTAGTGTTTCTTTCCCCTTTTTATTATCACTCCATTAAATCTAGAATGAATTCATAGTCCATTATCCACCAATAACTTGATACATTACCTAATGGGCCCCGTACGAGGATTTCCTTTTTCTATAATTGTTTCCTACTCAACTTTAGATTTAGGTTAAAGGCGTCCAAAACCCAACTCCACCAAAAACATATACCCACAAAGTGAACTCAAATAGAGGCCTAATTCCCATAATATTTTAAATTAAATCGTTTTAAAAAATAATTTTAAAATAATTATTTTATAAAATTAATTATTAAAATCAGAATATTTATAATTTGAGCAAATTGATAATTTACTAAGTTTCGATTTATATCTAAATTGTAATTTTACCCTCAGTTGATATTCTCTTAGAATAAAAAACTTTCTAACTATGTTAATAATTTTAATTCTCCAAAGTAATTGATTATATGCATTAAAATACTTCACTAATGCTATCAATTTCATTTCAAAAGAATTATGCACCCTAAAAGAAAATCAATCAGGTCAATTCTCAAAGGTCTAACAGGGGACTTTAATAGTAAAGGAAGCCCAACGGAACTTCCCGGGACTTTGGCTCTTCTGAGCCTGCCATGTCAGCAGTCCATGTTCAGCCTTTTTTTCTCCCGTATTTGAATGACAAGTAGTTTCAATTTACTCTGGTAAGTCTTTCTATTTCTTTTTCCATTTTCAATTTTCAGTTTCTCTTGAGAGAGGAGAGGGAGGGAGAGAGAGGGAGAGAGGGAGAGAGAGGGAGAGAGAGGGAGAGAGAGGAGAGAGAGGGAGAGAGGGAGAGAGAGGGAGAGAGAGGGAGAGAGAGGAGAGAGAGAGAGAGAGAGAGAGAGAGAGAGAGAGAGAGGGAGAGAGAGGGAGAGAGGGAGAGAGAGGGAGAGAGAGGGAGAGAGGGAGAGAGAGGAGAGAAGGAGAGAGAGGGAGAGAGAGGGGAGAGAAGGAGAGAGAGGGAGAGAGAGGAGAGAAGGAGAGAGAGGGAGAGAGAGGGAGAGAGAGGGAGAGAGAGGGAGAGAGAGGAGAGAGGGAGGAGTAGATGGGAATCCAAAACCCACCCCGGGTCGGGTCGGTTCGGTATTTTTATTTTTAATATATTTTTTTTGATTTGTTTAAATATATATATATATATATATGCACAAAAATGTGCATGGCCCACGTTCGACAGATCCAGGAGTCCAACGACCCAGTAAACAAAGTTCGTGGATAGGCCGCGACAATTCTCGAAGTAACTTAACGCAGCCCACCGCCAGGATCCCGTTTCGTCGCGTCGTCAACATGGTGAGTCATCTCGCCACATCATAGACTCGGTGAGTCATCGTCTAGTCAAAGAACGACTCGATGAGTCATCGCCACGCCAGCATGAGTCAGATACAATCAGCCATTTCAAACGGGAAGATGAAAACCTATAAAGAAGCCACGATCCTCATTCGGGGGATCTCAACGGGAGCTCCCGGTCTTCCTCCTCCCCTCTTCCCTCAACTTCACGCGGCGAAGGGGATCGTGATCCCCTTTCCCAAAAAAAAATCCCTCAACAACTACAAAGACTGGCTACAAAAGGCCGACGTTCCCGGTTCGAGAGGTTGGTTGGAAAAATTGAAAAGTTAGAGGAATCACATTCAAAGGCTCTCTTAACATCGGTCGCGGAAGCTCTCTCGTTCCCAAATCGAAGGTCCAAAGCTCCCTTCACCGAAGAGTTCCTCACGCACGAGAGGTTCTTTCATCGCAAAAGAAGTTCAACATCTGCAGTTCGTCGCTTCTACAGTTCGACCGAAGCCATTCTACACCGTCGCCGGCATTGTCATAAGTCGAAACACACGGAACACAAATACTTCCGTCCGACCGACAAAAGCCACACCAGATCGGTAATGCGTTCAGAACTTCGAAGTCTCGACGACGACCTCGCCGTAAGCTTTAATTTCACCCAAACCACACGGAGATCGAATCGAGGGTTATTAGGAGAGTGAACTCGCTTTTTTCCTGACTCACACACCTTGTAAACTCAAATTTATTCTAAAGTAATTGAAAACTTCTCTCGGTCGCGCCCTTTCGCGGACCGGCGGATTTTTGGTGAAACAATATATATATATATATATATATATATATAGGCGTGATCTAGTGTCAAACTCACTTTCGTGTGAAACGTGTGAAATACGTTCTCAACCGTTCGATCAGGCTCAAATGGACGGTATCTAAATAAGGAGAAATAATCGTCCCCTCCCCGACTTAATCCCCGATCCTCTCATTTCATCGCCAGAATATAAACTTCATTTTCGCGTGCGTCAGAAGGGCCAATTCAAGCGTAGCTCCTTCTGTTCCATTTTGGCGCCTGAAATTTCTACTACACCAATTGGGCGTACATAGCACGAGACATCCTCACCGAGACTCTCACCATCCCTTCTTCTTTACCTCTTTCAAGAAACTTTTCCATCTTTGCAGCAAACTTCATGAAGTCGACGCCCCGATCGTAAAACCCCTCCACGGCCAGAGAAATCAGAGAAATACTGAAGGAAAAGATTGGTGTGCAAACAGCTTGAAATCAGAAACACTAGAAAGGAGGGGGAAAGGGAAAGGGATGGGAGACGAAAGGGAAAGGGATGGGAGACGAAAGGGGGAGGGCAGACGGCGAATCAAAAGGACCAACGATTTTTCCCAATTTCGTGGAGAGACAAAGAAGCTTCGGGTCTTCCCAGACGCGCGACAGATGGTTGATTTCTGAAGGAGGGGAAGAAAGGAAGGGAGGAAGAATTAGGGAGGACGGGGAAGAAGGGAAGGGAGGAAGAATTAGGGAGGACGGGGAAGAAGTGAAGGGAGGAAGATTCAGGGAGGACGGGGAAGAAGGGAAGGGAGGAAGCTTTAGGGAGGACGGGGACGGGAAGAAGCAACAGGGGAAGAGTCCAAAAGCAGAAATGAAGAGAGAGGTCGAGGATATGGGATTCACTCGGCAAGGGGACGGGAAGAAGCAACAGGGGAAGAGTCCAAAAGCAGAAATGAAGAGAGAGGTCGAGGATATGGGATTCACTCGGCAAAGGGACGATTTTTTCCCCTTATATTTAGACTGTCGATCAAAATTGAACGGCTGAGAACGTGTTTCACACGTTTCACACGAAAGTGGTTTCACATTGGTGTGAAACGCATATCATGTGAAACTGTGAAACACGTTCTCAACCGTTCGATCAGGCGCTATTTAATCTACGGACAAAAAAAAAAAATTAATAACTCGTCTCTCGACTCCCGACTCCTCTTTCCGATACTCGACTCTCCTAACTCCGACTCCGTGCCGAAATCTCTTTGCTTTTCGCGTGCAGGAGAGCGGAATGATTTTTTCATTCATGCTTGCTTTGATCAAAGAATGATTTTTTCTAGAATCGCTCGCTCTGCATCACGGTCTGCTCGTTCCAGATTCGAACCCGTGAGTTACTTTTGTTTTCATGTTTTATTTTCTTTTTTGTACTTAAATTTGTTGTCTCATGTCCTCTCTACTAAATCAAATGCGCTATTCCAGAACGGAGTTCTTGGTGGGTATGGTGCAAGGGGGGCGTGTTTGCACGAATTGCTAGTTCGATCACCGCCCTGCAGAGGGACTTCCGGTGGAAGCGATGGATTCGGCCTCCTCAGGGGTTATTTGACCTCCATTGGGGCTAATAAGGGTTTTAACGGGAGAAAGTTTTTCTCTGATTTTAATTGGGTTCTTGTGAACCCAAAATTTCACCGACTCTTTTCCAGCGAAGCGCCTAAAAAGAAGAGTAAGTTGGATTCTGTCACTGCTTTATCCCTTTCGAAATGCTTGTATCCGGGCTTCTGTAATGCGGTTTGCTGCTGTTTTCTTTAACATCATCTCTCAAGTGCATTTTTTTTTACGATTTTCAGATTATGAAAATTTCTATCCGAAGAAAAAGACCGATGTCCCTAAAGGAAATGATAATCAGAAATCGGAATCTAAAGGTATGGAATTGCGGCTCCTTTCCTATTTTTAAGCTCCCAAATTAGTGCTTTTTTGGCTTATAAATCATAATTATAGCTGAAACGATGAATAGTGGGTAGTTGAGTCGTAGATGAAATAGATGGTGAGCGCTTGCCACTGTCTAATGTAGCTTGTCGACTTGGATTCACTTCCTTCCGTGACAGTTATCCAGTTAAATGCCTAATTAGAATGATTACTTGTCATTGATGAAACCTTGGAATCTCCAACGCTGTTGGTCTCTTCCAAGTGGCAGAAAACTTTTTTGAGTTTTAATAATTATATTGTTTTTCATTACCTTTTGCATAGTGTTTGTGTACTTTGAATTAAAAGAATGCAATAGTTATAGTTTTGGTAGGGAGAGGCCAGCTTGGTGTCACAAGGTTGATAGTAGATCCCCCTGTGGTATACTGCACACGGCATAAGACAGCAAATTCCCAATAGTTGACTAGAACACCAACACCATCATCGGACTTCATAATTAGGAAAGAGCATTTTATCATGGATTATGCTGAAGGGGGCTCCCTTTTTCTTTTAAGTGCCTGAAACAGTAAACTACTACCCATGTTATTTATTTTAAGGTGATAGAAATAGTGATGCTAGGGCAAAGGGAGAAGCTTGGGTTAAGCCATAAGGGAAAGGAAGGTCCCATTGCAAGCTAATACATGATGATGAGTCTGATATAACATTGGCTGCTCATGAAGTGTGCTTTGCTCAACATTTCTATAATAGTTTGGTGTAAGCCTCCAAGATATTCAGAAAGTTTTGAAAGTCAACTAATAACAATGGCAGAATTCCTTTCAACAATCTCTAGTTTACTGAAATTCTTAAGAGAGCTTCAACCGATTAACCACTGTTCTAGTTTCTGTCCAAATTGAGCTACAGATCCTAGATGCTCCTCAGAATGTAGGAAGAACGACACCTGATCATGTGCTACTTCTCAAGACCGTAGTAATGGAAAAAGTTTGGCTATCCATCTTGTGCCGCCAAGCAGCCGAGTGAGTGGAGTTGCCATGCTGCTTAATGAAAAGTGACCACATACTGCTGTTTATGCTCAGTTATGGAGTTGAATTCTGTTATTTCCTGTTAATGCTGTCGAGAGAAACAATCATCTGTGATGATTTACTTGTCATTTACATTAGAATTTCTATTTATGAGGTATTTGTTTGATTGATACAATATAACTGCAGGCATTAGCGGATGAGCTTGGGATTCCTTTAATTGAAACAAGTGCAAAAGATTTAATTAATGTCGAAGAAGCTTTCTTAACCATGGCTAGAGAAATTAAGAAAAGGTATGGATTCATCAGATCCATGTTGATTTATCTGTCAAGGGTATTTTAGTCATGGTAGATACATGTCATGTAATCAGAGCAGTGTAAATATTTGAGTGCAGAGGGTTGATTTCAGCTCTCAGTGAGTGCTGATTGCAATCTGTCTAAAGGGTATTTTAGTCATGGCATAGGATTCTTTTAAGCTTGTCAATATTCTGAGATTTCATTTATGCTTCACTCATTTGATTTAGCATATATACACTTAATTTTTTTCTTTATGGATCTTTAAGCTCAAAATGGTAAGAGCGCTCAATAAGTTGAGAGGATGGTGGTTCGAATCCACCAAGATCCGTCTAATTTATAACTTCTTTTGTATATATTTTTTAAAAAAAATTCTATTCTTATAACCTTTGGCGATGTTAAAGTGGTGTTTGGTGCTGTCTTTAGCAATGTTATTTTTTAAGTTTTGCTGCTTTTCACAACCTTTTTGCTACTTTTCAAGGTTGTGATAATTTGAAACTCATGCTTAATCCAGAGCCTTCTTAGAAGATTCATGGGAAAATTGAGAAAAAGACTAAAAGCCTGTTATCAATCCATAACATTGCCAGCCATTGAAAGCTTCAGTTGTTAATTTTCTGAAGCACCAATTCACTTGGATTATAAAACCAGAATCCATAGTAGTCCATGTAGTTCCAGAAAAAAAGATTAAATGTATAAGCAACCCTAAATAGGGACGCTTTAATAAATAGCACTGCTAAAAAAGAGCACTATATTATGTATCTCTGCTTTATAAGCAGCACTGTTTTACATGGCGTTGCTTATTTAGATTGAAGAAAATACTGCATATTTATACCATGAAGGCACACCACTGCCCGAGTTCACTTAGAGCATAGTTTATAGCCCTCAACTTCTGAATTTGGTTGACAACACCATCGCTTTCTGTTCTTTCAGATACTCCATATTGTAGTCGTAGTTCCTTTTTGCATCCAGCATTTGTGGCTCCAAAAAACTGCCATTTGCTTCTCCTGGTGCTTGTAAGTGCAGCTTGCTCCAAAACTGCCTCTATTTCTGTTATTTATTCATGTAGAGACCAAATCAGATGGATGAAATTCATATAGCAGCTAGTTTTGATCCTCAATTCAGCATGTCTGAACTAAACAAACTCAAGAAGGTGAAGATTAAAAAAACTGTCCAAAAAATTAAAACAAGAGAAAAGCTAATAATTCAAACAATTTATTAAATTTATAAATAGAAACCTAAAACAGAATAAAACAGAGGGAATAGGGTGTGATTGCAGAATTTATAAACGCCTGAGAGGGATATACAACTTCTTGTCAAGTTAACCAACAATATTTTAGGCACCAAAATCGAAAAATGCAAGTAATATGGGGCCCAAAGAATTTCAGGTAGGAAAAAAAACGTGATTGAACCAAATAAAAACCTGAATAGAAGAAGGAAAACTTGAAATTGTAAAAGAAAGAACTTAACTTCCGGTCCCAAGAACCACTTTAACTTCCGGTCCCAAGAACCACTTTAACTTCCGATCCCAAGATACACTCACCGAGCAAGTTACAGGAACAAATTAGCACAGCAGGTTTGAACACCCAACCATACTATTTTTTATTCAAACAGATGAACCGGTAGAGTTTTAATGTGCCCATCCAGCAATATCTATAATAGAAGAAAGGTGGGCTGTTATAGCCAACTAAGAATACAACCAGAGCTTCAACCTTTCCTATTTTTTATTAATATTATACATAAGATTCTAATAGCAGTTTGGAAATGGTTGGGTTAAAGGTTAAAGGTTCAAACAGAATCTTACAAGACTGTTTTTTCCAACCAGCAAATTAAGCCCACCATCTACGCATGTGAAGCAATACAACAACAGGATTGCACTTAATCTGAACCTGTAGCTTGTCTAAAGCATCTCATAGCAGTAATGGGAGAGAGACAACCGCGTGATGAATGCATAAACTAGTTTTCAAAAGTAACAAAATGTGTATTAATTATAACACTAACAACATTAAGAAGAATATGTTCTAAGCAGAAGTACAAAAACCATATCTTTGACGAACACAGTTGAAGGAACTGGAGACTTTAATAAATAATACCAACCTTACAAGTACAAGACTCCATGTGTGATTAAAGTTTTGGACGTTGTCATCACATTTTGCACTTCACTTCAAGGTAGCAAAGTAAATAAACCATCAATTAAAACAACCGAGAGGACAACAGGGGGAGCAGCCTTTCCATATGAAAATCTCATTTCTGGACCAGGGTGAGGTAATATTTTACGCGTCAAAGCAGTCCAAAAGAAGTATGGACCAGTTCAGAAGATGTTCAAAAAGTCTACGGAGCACAAAAGAAAAGGAACGTTAACTCTTTAAAAATACTTCTAAAGTACAAGCTTTTGGGAGGGGGGGGGAGGAAAAGATGATGGTGGGGAGATTGGATCTGGAAGCTGCAATGGATTTGAAAGAAGGCTTTCACTTCTGGTTATTTTATCTTCGCCGCTCAGAATATACAGGATAAAACAACTCTTATAACTACTTGCTCTAGGAAAATGTCCGACCATCTTATTTTGAAACGACTTGGCATGCTGGCCTTCTTTTCCTCCTTCGGTTAAAGACCAGGATCGTGACCTTCTTTTCCTCCTTCGGTTAAAGACCAGAGTTTGATAGTTAACTGCTGAGTTGGGTGATGAACCGACGAGGCATGCTGACGAGTGCTGACTCGACAAAATTCTGCTGATTGTGTTGCCGATTGTGCCGATGACGTGACGGTGTGAATGGACCCAAGGATGGGCTGTAGCAGAGATCTCTACATCTTGACGAAGCCTATCCAGGACGACCTGTTGTTGGATCGTCAGACATCTGGGCTCGGTCAAAATTGGGCTATGCATATTTTGATGCCTACAGATTGCCCCCTTCAAGACTTGATCGTTCGGGAGGAACGATCGAGTTTTGAATGTGAAGAACACAACACACGACGCACGCACACTTTTTTTTTTTTTTTTTTTGTTGATCCTCTTACTCTTTTAGGATCGTTTATCTTTTGAGTAATGTTCTTCTGTCCTCTTGCTTTTTTAGGACAATGTATATTTTCTGTACACCTGTATGTATATGTATTTTTTTTTTTTTTTTTTTGGCTTTCTTCTTTGTTTTAGAGTTGTTTGCTTTCTTTCAATTTTTTTTTTTTTGTCTACTCGTACAGATGTACGGTATAGAGAGATGAGGTACCTGAGTAGAGATATCGTTTGGATTTGATGGATAGCGGTGGGTTGGAGTTGAATTGCTGGTTGCGATTTGTTTTGAGTGTTGTCGTAGGTTGTTTTGACATCGCGGAGAAGGCCGTCGCGATAAATGTTGATAACCCCTGAAAACTTCGACGATTCTGGATGTCGAGCCGAAGGAAGGTGTCGCTCGGCGACTCTGTGCGTGTCGCGCCGGGGAAATGTATTGCGATGGCTTGCTCACCGGGCCAAGGAGAGAATTTGAGTTTAATTAAAACCCAGGAAGCCGAATCCGAACTTGACTGACTTCTCAACGAGCTGAAATTTCTTCTGCGAACTGTGTAGACGCGCCGGGAGGGGAATTTTGAAGAGAAGTGCATATAGTGGAAAGAGTTGGTTGAATTAGTGCTCCAACCAAACTAGGAATTTCTCTGTTGCCGGCTTAGCTTCTACGACGATTTGGCTTCTGTATAGGTCGTGGAGTAGTTGAGGGGAGGGGACGTGGGTCCCACTTCATTATGTGATAATCCCTTCTTAAGTGGGGAAAACCCTGATCTGCACCCCGTGGATTAGTTAAAGGCTTCATCCTCTTTCTTCTGGGTACACTCTGTGATTCTTGCTTGAGGGACTGTCTGCGAATTGGGTGTTTAACAACAGTCCACGATCCTGGTTGGGAAGGTAGTCTATAAGTTAGGTTTCTTCTCCTGTCTGCGACATCAACTCCAGAGAGAGACTGCGAATTTGACTTCAGAGGTTGTCGTTGTCTGTGACTTTGATCCCAGAGACTATCTGCGACTTGGATTTGGTTCTGTCTCTTTTTGCAAATTGAGTCTGAGAGGCTCTGCGATTTGGAAGAATTTGGGAGGCTGCGGATTTGACTTCTGTACTAGACTGCGACCCGAGAGACTGTCTGTGGGGTTAGGAGATTGTATGCGAATTAGGATTGAGAGGCTGTTTGTGATTGGATTTCGGGAGGCTGGGCAATCTGCGATCTTGACTCTGTTTTTGGATTGGGAGACTACCTGTGGTAGCGACCCGGAAGGCTGTCTCTATCTGCGACTTTTTGAACTGCGACCTGCAGCTTGCTGTCCTCTGCGATTTGACTCTATCTCTTCCCGACTTGCATCAGAAATCTCCCACGAACCAGGATTAAAAGGTACTGTAAATAATTTCTTCTCCCCCAGCAGCCTCGACTTGAATTCGAGTCAGCCGGGGTCGACCCCACTCTCTTTTCTTTCTTCTTCTCTTCCTACCTCTTTCTTCTTCTTTTTCTCTCCTCTCATTTTCAACTCCTCTCTCGGTCTCTTTCTCTCTTTTTCTTTTCGTCTTTTTCTCTCTCTTTTTCTCTCTCTTTTTTGAATTTTCTCTCTGTGTTGTTTTTTTCTTACCTCTCTCTCGGGCTGGCTTCCTTGCGTGCTCCTAGTGTCCGTCAATTTGTCGGTATGATAAACTGACAAATTCTGGTGTGTCCTGTATTAGAGTTGATTTTGGTCGCACTCGGCTGGGTCGCCGGGTGCTGAATTATGCTTTGAATGAGCTCGGCTGAGTTGCTGGAGTGTCGTCCTTTCCATGTTGTTGCATTCGGCTTGATCACCGGGTGCTGTCATAGCATCCGGCTCGGTCGCCGGATGCTGGCTTTCATGCTGGCTCTAGCTGGCTTGATCGCCGGGGGATATAACATCTATTTTAGTCATCGGGTGTCAAAATTTTGATTCGACTGAGTCCGAATGGTTCGTCAGGAGGCAGGATTTTTGTACCAACGCGCTCGGCTTAGTCGCCTGATAAGTGTCAAAAAGACACTATTTTTAGGCCTGAATTGGAATTAGAAATTACATGTTGGAGTCAATATTCATAAAAATATCACTAAATATGTCTCAGATTCATCTTCTCTCTCTCTCAGGAGTCCAACACAACAAGAATCATTGAAATCGGAGCTAAAATGAAGAAGATATGAGGATTTTAGTGCATAAAGGTACAATGTTGCTGTGACCGGCGCGACCGCACCAGTTTGAAGGCAAAATATGGCGTGCCCGCGCCAGAAAACGGCGCGCCCGCGCCAAAATGGTGCCAGAAGGCTTATAGAGTTGCCAAACATGACCAGAACTCTTTCCATTCGAGTACTTCGAAGAATCTCTGCCAGAGTGGCGCGATCGTGCCAGTTTCAGGCATATTTTTTGGCGCGACCGCGCCACTGACTCAGAAATACGAAATCTCTAAAATCTCGGGATTCTGACAAGTAATCAAGATAAAACGTGAATGAAAGAGTCTTAAGTGTATAAGAAAGGTGTCCACGAAGTCTCTTGAGGAAATTTATGGAAATCCTAAGAGGTTTGAATCCTCAAAGAGATGAAATTCTATTCTTGATTAGGAGACTGCTGTAAAAGGCAATTAGAGTCCGAGATTGAAGAGGCCATATTTGGAGATTTCGTTCTTCAATTGAAGCCAAATTTGGACAGAAGATTCCTGAGGATACTAAGGATCATATCACGAAAATTCAGGCAAGTCCAAGTCGGGGTTCTCAAGTTTCATATCTTCAAAGTGGTGGACCCAGTGCAGAAATTGGCAGCAAAAACCATCCAACTTCTCCACATCATATCTCGAGTTTCCCAAATCAGAATGGATTTAAATTTTGTGATCAAGGAAAGGACTACAAAAGGAAGGTTCGGATGTAATTTCAGCCAATTTTGAGGTCGGGAAAGCATAATTCATACCCCTGAACAGAGACCAATTTACAAGGCCTGGACAGAACTTCAACTATAAATAGAGGTCCGAGGCAGAGAGTTAGGCATCCAGTCTTGTATTCAATATTCAGTTTTAGTTCCAGCATTCAGTTCTTAGTTTAATTTCCATATTTCTAGTTAGTTTAGAGAGAGTTTTGAGAGGCAGCAGAGACGTCCTATTGAAGCTTTTGAGGCAAGGAGGAGAAGCAGTCATTGGAAGCCATCTTCAACAAGTAGATCCTTCTCAAAGGAAGTTTGTACTTAGTTTATCTTTTCTTTTCTTCTTCATGGTTGTATTCAAGACCTTGTTTTGTGTTTTTATTTCCAGTATGGAGTAGTCTTTTATATTGGGAGTCCATGACTCCCTAGACATGTAATGAGATTGATACATTATATTCTGTTTGGTTTCAATTTGGTGCATGAATGAGTTTTCCAAAGTGTATAATTCTTGATTCATACTTGCTGTCTGCTATGTAATGGTTATAAGGTGCTAGACTTAAGGTAAGATATGCTGATAGAGTTCTACAAGTCTTTTTGAATTCATACACTAGGCAGATTAATTGATCCTTGGGTTAATCCTCGACCTTAAAGTAATACCCTGTTGGATTAGTTGATTGTTCTATGACACAATAAGCTTCATGCTTATGCTATCTAGTAGAGTCGATCATGCTAGCTAGGTTTACTCTAGGAGATAGAAACAGGTGATGCCGATGCGGATTATAGCCATGGTTTTATAAGCTTGTCAGAAATTGATTTCCAAAACTCAACTTCTATTCAATCTCAGAATTGCCTAGGGAGGGAATTGGATTCCCAATGCCTTTTTCCATACTGATTTTATCAAAAGCCCTCTCTTGATCTCTATAGGATTAGGTAGATTAGTTTACTTTCTGTTTTTATAACTCTCTTCCAACTGGTTTCTCAAACTTTGGTTTTTAAACTAGAAAAGCAATTATCTATTAGCTTGGTCCTTGTGGGACGATATTCGGACTTACATAAGTCTATATTACATTGATTAGTCCTCTTGCTAGTGATTAGCTGGGATCGCATCATCGCCGAATCCTGATTTTTGTATGGTCGAGGCCGGCAAGGGTCGCCGGGAGATAGGGCTTCCATTTCCCCTTTTTTTTTTCGTGCGACTGGTTGTTTTTGTCGCAGCTCTTTTGGTGACGGCTTCTTTTTGTCACAACCCCCTTTTTTTTTGTTTGCGACGACTTCTTTTTGTTGCAGCCTTTTTCCCTTTTGTTTTGTCTGCGACTGCTTATTTTTGTCACTTGCTTTTCTTTTGCGACGGCTTCTTTTTGTCGCAACCCCCTTTTTTTGTTTTTCGGAAAAGAGTTACATACCTGATTCCGCCTGGCTGCGTCCGGGTTAGTCGCCGGTTGCAGGAGTTTGCTGCACGGCACCCGGCTCGGTCACCAGGTGTTGTTTGGTCGTGTCCCTCTTTGTTTTTGGTCGGGAAGCTGTGAAGGGTGCTTGGCTCGATCGCCGGGGACTTGTTTTGGTCGCGGTCGGCTGTATGGCTGGTCGCAAAGTTTTGGTTTGTGTTCAGCTCGGTTGTCGAGCAGTTGTTTTGGTCGCGGCCGCCTGTATGGTGGGCCGCGGAGTCTTCGAAGGGTGCTCGGCTCGGTTACCGGGCACCTATTTTCTTTGTTCGCGGTCAGTATTTGATTGATCGCGGAGCTTCGAAGGGTGCTCGGCTCGGTCGCCGGGCACCTATTTTTTTTGTTTCGCAGCATCCACATCCCGTCCAACTCGGTCGTTCGGCACTGAGATTTGATTGTGCAGCGTCTGGTGTTGTTACCAGATGCTGAATTCTCCGTTGTGTTGTGCTTAGCTTAATCACCGGGCACTGGAGAGTTCGATTTTATTTGCCTTCGGTTTGTTGGCCGCGAGGCCTTTTTTTTGTCGCGCTGGGCTCTGTAGCCATGCGCGGCGTCTTTTGAAAATGTGTTCGGATTGGTCTCCAATATTCAGCATCATTGTTTTGATCGCACCCGGCTTGGTCATCGAGTACTATTTTTTTTTTGTTGTCGCGCCTGACCTGTCCGTCGGGTGCAAAGTTGTTGTTTGTACTCTATTGGGTTGCCGAGTGTGAAGCTTCTGCTTTGATCGCACTCGGCTCGGTCGCCGAGTGTCGTGAATTTCTTTTGGTTGCATCCGGCTTGGCCACCGGACGCGAAGGTTTGCTTGCCGGGCAGAGGTGAATTGGTGTATCTCTATGGTTTACCCACTCTCTTTTTTTTTTGTTTCTCCGACCCTTCTTTCTTTTCTTGGCGACTGGTTCTTTTTGTCGCCCCTCTGTTTTTTTTTTTTTTTTTTTTTGTTGCTTACGACCTCAAAATTTTTTCGTCACAAATTTCCCTTTCTTTTATCTGCGACTTTGCTTTTGGTCGTGGGGTGTTCTTCTCTTTTTTTTTTTTTTTTGATTTCGAGGGAGAGAGTTAGATTGCGTACCTGGTTTTGGCTCGGCTGATGATTTCAGTGCTTTGCTTGCAGATGTCGGCTCTGTCGGATTCGTTCTCCTTCCTCGGCTTGACCCTTTCGAACGCCAAGGGCTCTTTGAAAGGCGTCATTCAGTGTTGCATACGAATTCACGATTCTGAGGGAAAGCAACTGCGATTATTATTACCTCTCGGGGGGCCGTCTGCCTATGGTGGTTGTGACATAACTGTGCCTCCGGTCAAGTCTGTTCATGACCTATGGAGCCGCCCTGTTGTTGACGAGGATGATCAAGTCTGTTACCTCCCGAGGGTCGAAGAAGCTTCATCCTCTCCTCATCAGACCGTCGGCCATATTTTGTTAAGCCCGCTGCATGACCACACGATTCGTTTTGCCAAGCCGACGCTCTCCATTGACAACAACAAGCTTGAAGCATGGGATGATCGACAGTTGGTGTGCGCGAGTCCCCAACCTTTACCTTTCTACTTCGAGTGGGCAGGCGTCATTCTCCACACTTGCCCCGGGTTATTGACAGCGATCGATCTGACGCACGCGATTCGAGCTTCATGTTCACTTACCGTTGTTGTGGCAATGTCATGCCTTCTTTCTTGGAGGTTTGGTGTTCTGCTACTAACACTATTTTCACTCGTGAAGGGGAGCTGTCAATCTCGTTGTGGGATCTGCATCGGCTGGGGGGATTACCTCTTTCCGGTAGTCTTTATGATGAAGCGACTCCGACAGTGGCAGATTTTACTCAGAGCCGCACCACACCATTGCCCGAGAGTCTGCAGTACCTCCTTCTTGCGTATTATCGACTGTTCTATCGCTTGTCGGCTTCGAATTCAGAAGGATTCTTTGGGGTCCCGATGTCCGAGTGGGTGTCTTTTTGGTTTCGTGCAAAGGAAGGGACGCAGCCTATAACCGACACATGGATCGATCGCGGACAGACGACTGGCTCCATGAACCGCGATCGTTCGGCATTTCAAGATCAGCCTCTGTCTGAGCTCGGAGTTCCTGCTGCACTTGCAGACGAAGTTTATTTGGCCGCCTTTCTATCGATGTGGCTTTGCCGTTCTGTCTTCCCTCTGCCAGGCGGCACACTGAGAGCCAGCGTTTTCAAGATGGCATGCTACATGGCTGGCGGCAGAAAGTTCAGCCTAGCCAGCGCAGCATTAGCTAATCTTTATCGGAGTCTCAACAGCTTATCTATGGGGAGAGTTCCTTGGCCGTATGTGTATTCCTGGCTTGCTTAGAGGTTCGGCGTTCACGAGGCCGACTCCGACGACGGTGACAGACCACTTATGATGTTGTATCGCAACCCGGCGCACGTTCACTTTTACACGCAGATAGAAGCTCGTTCCTTGTTTTGGCGCAGTGGAGTACGATGCTGGTATCCCTCTGAGGCACTTCCTCCTGGGCCGATTATTGACAAACCGGGCCATTTTGCTTCACGGTTCGAAGTGGAATATTTCCACTGTCTGTGAGCGACGTCTCTCGTCTTGCGCTAGCGTGAGTCCTCCATCGTGGAGCCTTATAGTCCCCATTGATTTGCTCGTCAATTTGGGTTCTGTCAAGATTTTCCGGGGGCCTTATTTGCTAACCAACGGAAGACAGACACTGTTGACGCGCTCCTGGAGGTGTGGCGTGCTGCGACTTCGGTTCCCCTTGGCAATGTGGAGGTACCTTCCTTTGTGAGTCCCGGCTCTGACCCGGGTGTGACAGCGCTCTTTCGGGAATCCTGGCTTGAGACTGTTATTCCTTACTTCGAGGTACTTGTCTCACCTCATATTCCTTTTGTGTTTTCCTCTCCCCTTGCCTTTTGTTTGGTATTTGACTTCTTCCATCCTCTTCTTTTGTTTTAGAGGGTGTGGAAGAAATTTGCCGGTGTCTCTGCGAAGAAGGCTCTGCCGTCGGTTCAAGAAGACGGGGATGCAGAGGGTGGTCGTCGCAAGAGCACAAGAAAAAGTACGAAGCCTCCAGCTTCTACCAAAGCGAAGAAGAAGACTGCTGCGAAGAAGAATGCACCTAGGCCGAAGGTCGCGAAGGACGCACTGACGAGTCCAACGGAAGCAGCAACAGCGACGGGTGTCATGATCAAAGAGGCTCCTTCGACAGAGGGTGAGACCCGGTCGGTTGTGATTTCTTTGCCGGCTGAAAACTCTCCTTTGGATAAGGGGAAAGGGGTGATCGGATCACCAGCTTCACTGAAGAAAGCTGCTCCTAAGAGGAAGAAATCGGAGATCCCAGAGCCTGAACCGGTCGTTTATGCTCCTTCTCCCTTCAAGAAACGGCTTCGAACCGGCTTGATTAAGCCTAGGATCCCTTTGCTTTCTTCCTCGAATGTCCCTATGTCAGAATCGACCGGAGAGAAGGCTAAGGAGCCGGAGGCTGTTGGCCGGTCTATTGCTTTGCTGACTAGAGTTATTGTCGCGGAGTCGGTGACGATACCTGCGCAAGTGGCTGAAGTTGAGGCGCAAGCAACACAGAATTCCGGTGATGTACCTTCTGATAAATTTGCAATCGTCCTGGCGCCGTCCGTGGATCAGCCCGAGTTTCAGCAAGAAGATTTGTTCGATCTCCGATTTAGAGGGTACTAAGCAACTGGAGTGGGTCGACGGGGCACTTCCTGCTATTGTCGCCGGAGAGTTTGTGACCGGAGAGGTCGAGTGTCCGGCGACTATCTCGAATGATGGTGGGGCGCATACAGGTGTGACTGAACTAGTCAGGGGTGGATTGCAGTACCCTATTTTTGATCTGGGCCCTCCGGTTGCTGTCAGTGAGGATTCGTCGACTTCGCGTCCTACGTCGGCAAGTGTCTATTTCTCTCTGCTCCCCCTCTTTTTTTTTTATATTCCGACTCGTTTCTCCCTTGTGTTTTTTTTTTTTTTTGAGTTGTCGGCCCTTCCTCTTTCGACGAGGTTGAGGCTGCTAATGCAGCGATCAGCGCTGGCTCTGTGGACTCGGTTTTTCGAGTCGATTTTGGTACCGGCCGACGATCCTTGTTCACCCGAGCTTGTGGCTGATACTCGTGCCTTTCTGGTACATTTGAGGGGAGCCGGTGTTGATACTTCAGTTCTGGAGCAATGGGTGGAAGACTTTGCTTCGGAGGCGACTCGTTTTCAGAAACTACACCGTTCTTTGACTGGGAAGCTTAGCTTGACGGAGCGGTTTAACATCGAGGCCGAACTTGCTCAATCTGTCCAGCATGTGAACCGTCGACGCGATGACTTAACAACTGACCTGGACCAGTGTCAGGCCGAGCATGAAGCTGCGGAGGCTGATCGTGAAGCCGTGGAGGCTGAGCAGGCGGCCCTTCGTGACCGTCTGGCATCTATCTCGACGCAACTCAACTCTATCGCTGCTGAGCTCGCGACTATCCGTACGGGGCTTGATGCTGCAGAAGTGGAAGCTTCTGCGCTGGAGGGTCAGCTCGCTTTTGTTCGTGCACGTCCTGTTCTCGGCGAAGCTGAGACACGAGAGTTGGCTGAAGTTCGGGCTGAAGTAATGCGACTGCGGCGGAGAGTGGCTGACTTCGAGCTTCCCACCTTTTGATGTAAATTTTTTTTTTTTTTGTAGTCTCGTTTTTGTTTCGAGACTTGAGATTTTTTTGTAGCCTCACAGTTTTGTTGCGAGACTTGCGCTGTTCTCATCACTTGTTTTTTTTTTGCATGAGAAATCCACAGTTTTGTTGCGAGACTTGCGCTGTTCTCATCACTTGTTTTTTTTTTGCATGAGAAATCCACAGTTTTTTTTGAGATTCTCTCTCTTTTTTTTTTCTTTGCTGCCCTCTTCATGGGTAAAATCGTTTAAGGAATTTACCATTCGTTATCGGCAGCTCCGATCCGTTTGCCGTGACGAGCTTATAAGCGCCATTGGTATAGGCCTCCTGCACCACGTAAGGTCGTTCCCATTTTGGGCCGAACTTGCCCCCGATTTTGCTCGTAAAGAGCATTGGCCGTCGAACTGCGAGTACGAGGTCGCCCTTCTGGAATGACCTGAGCTGTACCTTTTTGTTGAAGGTTCGGGTCATGTGCGACTGATAGCACTCAAGCCGTTGTTGTGCCTCGAGTCGCTGTTCGTCGAGTGACTCAAGCTCTGCCAATCGCAGCTGAGCACATTCCTCCGTCGTTAGCCCTTCTCTCATTGCAATTCGCAGAGAAGGGAGTTGTACTTCGAGAGGGAGAACTGCTTCGGTGTCGTAGACCAGCAAGAATGGAGTCGACTGCGTCGGTGTTCGGAACGACGTTCTGTATGCCCATAGGGCTTCACCAAGTTTCTCGTCCCAACTCCTTTTGTTGGCGTCGATGGTCTTCTTTAGAATTTTGCAGAGCGTCTTGTTGAAAGCTTCTGCAAGTCCGTTGGCTGCCGGATTGTAAGCCGTTGAGGTCCGTTGTTGTATGCAAAATTTCTCGCAGAAATGGTCCATGACTTTGTTTTTGAATGGCTTACCGTTGTCCGTCATTATGTACTGGGGAACTCCATATCAATAGTTGATTTGTGTTCGAATGAAGTCGATGACGGTGACAGCCTTCACTTCTCGGTAAGCAGCACTTCGGACCATTTTGAGAAGTAGTCGGTAGCAGCCAGGATGTACTGCCGGTCGGAGTCGGACTTAGGAGAGATGGGGCCAATGATGTCCATCCCCCAAGCTTCGAATGGCCATGATGCGACCGTCGGGTGAAGCGGTTCCGGCACCTGGTGTATGTAGTCGGCATGGAGCTGGCATTGTTTGCAGGCTCGAGCCATTTCGATGGCGTCTTTAAGCATCGACGGCCAGTAGTATCCTAGTCGTTTTACCTACAAGTAGAGTTTCGGGCCAGCTTGGTGCGCACCGCAGATTCCACTGTGTCTCTTTGAGAACTTGTGACCCTTCTTCCTTTGACAGGCAACGAAGAAGCAGACCTTCATATGACCTCCGGTAGAGTATGTCGTGGATGAAGACGTACTTTGGAGCTACTCGACGAATTAGGACTCGTTCTCGCAGATCGACAGGAAGTGTGCCGTGACGAAGGAAGTTTATGGTAGCCTCTCTCCAATCTTCGGTTTGATTTCGACTGGCCGAAATGGGTAGAGACTCTTCTGTCTCTTCTATTTCGTCTCCCTCTGTTTCTTCCTTGATCGGTGGAGGGATTACCCATCGTTCGCAAATGGGAACCTGGCAAGGTCGCTGGTCGAACAGTGCTAGACTGGCCGTGATGCCGGCTAATGCGTCGGCTGGCCCATTCTCGGATCGAGGGACATAGTGGAGTGAGGCTTTCGGGATTTGGGCCAGAAGTTCACCGGCATGTCTCCAGAATGGTTCGAGTTCGACTTTCTTCACTTCGAACTCTCCTATGAGTTGCTTGATGACCAATGCCGAGTCGTCGTAGATGTTTAACTGCGGCAGCTTCATCTCGACCGCTATGCCGAGTCCGAGGAGGATAGCTTGATACTCTGCTTCATTGTTCGAGCAGTTTTGAGTGAGCACGAACTAGTAAGGTAGCAGGTCTTTCTTTGGTGAGACGAACAGGACTCCGGTGCTAGCGCCGCTTCTTCTCGCGGCATCGTTGAAGTACATCTCCCATGGAGGGAGCACCTCTACCAGAAATATTTCCTCGGTTGGGAACTCCTCTGTTAATTCCCATTCGGCCGGCACTGGGTGGTCGGCGAGGAAATTCGCCAGAGCTTGGCCTTTGATAGCTCGTTGCGGCACGTAGTTGATCTCGAACTAGGAGAGGAACAGCGCCCATTTTGCCAGTCGACCAGAGAGAATTGGTCGAGACATAATGTACTTCAGCGGATCGGCTCTCGAGATGAGGTTCGTCGAATGCACCAAGAGGTAATGTTGAAGCTTTTGGATTGCAAAGGTGAGAGCCAGACAGGTCTTCTCGATCGGTGTATAGTTGAGTTCGGCGCCCCCCAGAGTTCGGCTGAGATAGTACAGAGAACGTTCTTTCTTTTTCTCGTCGCATTGAGCCAAAAGAGCTCCCACTAACTTCTCTTGCGCGGCGATGTACAACAGCAGTGGTCTGTCAACAATTGGTGCTACGAGCACTGGTCGTTTTGTGAGATACGCCTTTATGTTGTTAAAGGCGTTCTGGCAAGATTCGTCCCACTCGAACGGTGTATCTTTCTTAAGCAGGCGACTGAAAGGCTGGCATCTCCCGGCTAGATTCAAAATGAAACGCCAGATGTATGCCAGGTGACTTTGAAAGCTTTTGAGTTCGGAGACGTTTCTGGGCTCTGGCATCTTTTGAATGGCGTCAATTTTCGACTGGTCGATTTTGATCCCTCTGTGATGCACGATGAAGCCGAGGAATTTTCCTGTGGTGACACCGAATGCACATTTCAATGGATTCATTTTGAGTTGAAACCGTCGAAGCCACTCAAACACTGCCCTGAGGTCGAGGAGGTGATCCGATCTCTGCTTTGTTTTCACCACTAGGTCGTCGACATAGCATTCGACGCGCTTGTGCAAGAAGTCATCGAAAATATTCTGCATTGCTCTCTGGTAGGTCGCACCAGCATTCTTGAGTCCGAATGACATCACTTTGTAACAGAAGATTCCTTTGGGCGTGCGGAACGCAGTGAGCTCCTCATCTTTTGGATCCATCCGAATTTGATTGTAGCCAGAAGAACCATCCATGAAAGATAAAGCTTCGTGACCCGTCGTCGCGTCGACCATGAGCTCGGTTATTGGCAGAGGGAAATCGTCCTTTGGGCATGCTTTATTCAGATCGCGAAAGTCGACGCAGACCCGAATTTGGCCAGTCTTCTTTTTGACTGGGACGATGTTTGCGATCCAGGACATGTACTTCACCTCCCTAATGAAATTGGCTGCGATCAATTTATCCACTTCCTTTTCTATTTCTGGCACCAGTTCTGGTCGAAACCTTCGTTGCGACTGCTTGACTGGTCGAACAAAGGGATGAACTGCCAAATTGTGAACCGCCTCTCGCGGGTCGAGGCCGGGCATCTTTGTGTAGTTCCAGGCGAAGATGTCACGATATTCGCGAAGCAAAGCCATGTAGTCGACCTCTTCTTCGATCGTCAATGAAGCAGTGAGGAATGTCGGCCTCGGGTCCTCTGCTGTGCCCAAGTCGACTTTCTTTAATTTGTCGACAGTCGACTGGCCTCCTTCTTCGAATTCGGCAGGAGCCTCCTTCAAGACGAATTCGTCTTCCTCTTGGTCATAATCAGTGATGGAGATGTGGTTCACCATAACTGAGTCGTAGGCGTGGGCTCGTACGATTGCAGCTTTCAGAGTGTAAATAACCACTGGTTTCAGCGCGTCTTTCTTTTCCGTCGGTGTTTGGCCGACTGAAACTTGATGCACATCTGCCGAAACCTTTCTGGTTATTTTGACTGGTTTCGCCTGGCTGGTGTAGATTTTAATCGGCTTCTGCTTCTCGTAGTCGAGGCCTAGGCGACCCTGGTTGATTCGTTGGCCTTCGTTTCTCAATTTCTCCTATTCTGGAGTGAGAACTGGTAGAGTAACGGGCAGATTGGCATGAATTTCATCTTTTGTGAGGTTGCCCCCAGCTCTCGCCATCAGTCGGTAGGCGTTCGGGTCAAAACCTTCATTGGAGCGTGTTGACGACAACTGCTGTTGGCTCGGCAACTGCTTCACAATGCTTCGTTCCTCCAAATTTGGCAGAGGAAGCGTGACTTTTTCTAGCAAAGGGGTCGGTGAGACGGAATGGGTGATGTTGCAACAGGGGAGGTCGCCGATGTCTGTCGGCGAGGTGAGCGGATGGGTGGTGGTCCCGCTACTGCATTAAGTGCAGCCAAGAGGTCGTGCGAGACCAACACGACTGGTGAGGTGTCTGTGGTCGTCGCTCTCTGTACGGAGGAGGTCGATGATGTTCTTGCCGCGGGGGAGGATGAGATGCCCCCATGTTGCTCGTATCATTGCACCAGAGTGGGAACGATAGAGCTTCTCCGCAAAGGCGGCGACTCTGCTGGGCTGACAGTCGGGCTGCGAGGAGGAGATGCAGCGACGGCCAAATATGTTGGCTAGGTCATTGCTGGCATCAGTTTCGCGTTGGCCGCGGTGGCTTTTGCAGAGGCCGTGACAGCCGGTGGTACGAAGACGGCGCTCGGACGGCGCGCGTCACGCATGAAGGGAGCCTGTCTGATGGACAAACTCTTGGCCAGAGCTCTTGTTATTGGGCGAGTGGCCGGTGGTGGAGAGGTAGGAGCGCGGTTGTTGGCCGGAGATGCGGCAGCTGGTCCGTGAGCTCCAGTAGTTGAGCTTGCAGTCGCGGCGGGGCGTGGTTGAGCAGAGCTCGAGGAGGCAGTTTGCTTGCCCCTATTGCCGTTGTTGTTGTCGTTGTTGTTGCCGTTGTTAGCGTTGCTGGCCATGGCTGAGGTTGAAGTTTGTTTTTTTTTTGGTTGGACGGAGAAGGAGATGAGAGGTAGTAGACGTCCCACCGGATATGCCAAATCTGTTTCACCGAAAATCCGCCGGTTCGCGAAGAGGCACGACCGAGAGAATATTTCAATTACTTTAGAATAAATTTGTGTTACAGGGTGTGTTTTGTATAAAAAAATGCGAGTTCACTCTCCTAAACTTCCTCTGATTCGATCTCCGTGTGAATTTGGTGAAGCTTCAGTTTCTAGTGAGTCGGCGATGAACTTCGTGTTTTGGAACGAGTGTGCACGAGCGGTGACGGCTTTGGTCGGTCAGACGGAAGTATTTGTGTTCCGTGTATTTCAACTTGTGACGTTGCCGGCGAACGTGTAGAGCTGCTCCGGTTGAACTGTTGAGTTGCGACGGACTGCGAGTTACTTGATTTTCTGATTCGAGAGCTTCCGCGAGTGGAATTTTCTTCTCGGCAAGAAGGTTGTCGAACTTAAGTTTTCCCCAACCCCTGGGACAAGGAACCTCTGGCTTTTTGTAGCCAGTCTGTGTAATCGTAGAGGATTTTTTCCTGGGAAAGGGGATCACGATCCTCTTTCTGCTGGTGAAGTTGAGGAAGAAGAGGGGAAGAGGAAGACCAGGATCGTGGCCTTCTTTTCCTCCTTCGGTTAAAGACTAGAGTTTGATCGTTAACTGCTGAGTTGGGTGATGAACCGACGAGGCATGTTGACGAGTGCTGACTCGACGAAATTCTGCTGATTGTGTTGCCGATTGTGCCGATGACGTGACAGTGTGAATGGACCCGAGGATGGGCTGTAGCAGAGATCTCTACATCTTGACGAAGCCTATCCAGGACAACCTGTTGTTGGATCGTCAGACATCTGGGCTCGGTCGAAATTGGGCTATGCATATTTTGATGCATACAGTAGTTCAGGTCGGATTCGGGTTTGGGTTTTAAAACCCGTGAGGGTTTTTTACGGGTTTGGGTTTCGGGTATATAAGTCGGGTGGGACTGTTTTCAAAACTCAACCCAAACCCGACCAGGTACCCACCCCTAGGGGGGCCAAGGAGTTAGGGGCTGGAAAGGGGAGGGGGGGTCCAAAGAAAGGGGGGAGGCAAGGAGGGGGGGGGGGGAGCAAAGCAAGCCAAGGGGAGGGAGCCAGGGGGGGGGAGTCCTGGGGGGGGGGGGGAAGTGTCCTGAAGGGGGGAGCCTGGGCAAGGAGGGGGGGGAGCCCGGGCAAGGAGCTGAGGCTGAGACAAGACCGAGGGGCAATCGAGGCTGAAGGCCTGGAGGGGGAGTCGAGGCTGAGATGGGGTTAGAGGGGGAGTCTGGAGCCGATCGAATGAGTGGAGTTGTGGAGGAGACAACGGTAGAGGGGGTGCCCAGAACCGACCAAAGGAGCAAAGTCGAGGCAGAGACAGGGCTGGATGGGAGTCGGGAGTCGACCGAAGGAACTGTCCGGGGGAGACTGATCCAAAGGGGAAGAAAAGAGGGTGGTCAGGCATGGGTGGGGGGAGAGACAGAGGTATTAACAAAAAAAAAAATTTAAGTAATATATATATTATTATTAAAACATTAAAAATAATATTAATTTATATTTCTATTTATTTTATAAAATGTAAAAATAAATCATTATTATAATATAAAAAATATATGCAAGACATAAAGAATTTAACATTATTTTATAATAAATATTACAAATAATCAATTAAAATTTAATAATCTAAAAAATAAAAAATCAAACATGAAAATAATTTCTTCAATATTTGTAAAATATATCCCAAGAGTGGTTTTATAGTACTACTGGATTTTTATATTCATACAAAGTTTAATATTAGAGTAATGTAATTAAAAATATTTGTAAAATAATACCACATATATTTTAAATTAAAATTAAAATTATATAATAATACCAAGCTTAAAATCATAATTCAAACAAATTGTCAATTTGTTTAGTTAGTTTTTTATATAAGTACAAAGAATTTCTCTTTTCTCAATGTGAATAGTTTTTATACAAAGTATTAGATGATAAATATTAATTTAGTAAACATAAACATAATTTCATGTTTTTAAGTTTTTATACAATGATCTTACTATTTGATTAATTTTATTCATTAACCAATCTTATTAAATATTTAGTCATTTATTACATGTAAACATATTTTTTCATTTGAACGGTTTAATTTAGTATATATCACTTTAAATAAAATACTAAATAAGTTAAAAATATTTAAAAATTAATAGTAATAATTTTAAAATTAATAAATTTTTGTAAGGTTTTTTATGAGAAATATCTCATAAAAAATAAAAGAATATTACTTTTTATGAGAAAACATTAAGTAAAATTTTATGCTTTTATGAAAAATGATGAGCATATTTTAAATAAAATTTAAATTAAGTATATTATTATCTCATTTTATTGTTATAAGTATTTTAGATTTTTAAATGGTAATAAAATATTTAGGTCTAAAAAGAAAGGTTATATGATTTTTATATTATTTTTATCCTGCAAAGATTATATAACTTTTTATATATTTTAAAATAAAAATAAAAATTATTGTGATTTTATTGAAAGGGAATTCAAAACATAAAAAAAGATATAATCTTATAAAAATTAAACTTATGATTTTTTAAAGAGGCAAAAAATTAATTTCATATTTTTAGGAGGACTTTTCCGATTTTTGTCCCTACTTCATGGTTGAACCCATGTCTAGAGTTAAAGAATTCATGTATTGAGTTTTTTTTCAAGGGCCTCTAAATTTACTATGTCTTGAAACTCTGATTTCTCTCCTAATTTTAGGGAGAATTGTGAGTTTGTAGTAACACCCACCTCTTAATAATCTAGATGAAATTCTATAGAATTAATTTTGCATGCAAAAATTAAGATTTAATGTTTTGAACTAAACTGCACATCACAAATTTGTTAACATATGTCAATGTGGTTAATTGGTAGAGCAACTAGGGTTCCAGTTGAATCGTCCGGTTTTAAAACACTGATTATACTCCTCATATATGTGACAGATTTTCCTGCAGCGCAATGGGCTTGTGTTAATGTTTAGAATATAATACGGAGGCGTGTGTGTGTGGAACTGTGGATAGCTCTTTTATACTTTTTAGGACTAGGAGGAGAAGGAGAGAATTAGAGAAAGCTATGTATGGAAATTGGTAATGCATCGTCCTTCTTGTTCGTGGCGATTGGATTACCCAATCGCCTCTTCTCTACGCCTGACGCGTGACGCGTTTCAGTGGGAAACTCCAACGGCGACCATGGCCGAAGATTCCTGGTGAGACCAGGAGAGGGCAAAGAAGAGTGTGTGTGTGTGTGTATATATATATATACACACAGAAACGGTTCGTGGTACTCTTCATTCACTCTGCCGCAGATTGTCGGATTTCGAGTACGATGGCGGAAGACGACCGGGTTTCCGGCAACAAGCGGAGCTTTTCCGACGGAGAGGGGGACTTCGGAAGGAAGAGAACCACAACCCGACGGATCTTGGGCTTGGACGACAACGGCGACGGACTCGGTGATAACGTGGGGGATAACTTCGAGATCGTCGAGGGTCTCCGGCGGCGTGGAAAGGAAACGGTGTTGTGTCGCAGAAAGAAGATTCCCGTGAGAAGACCTAGAATGCGGCTTTTACCTGCGAGGGAGAGGGAGAAAGGGGCGAAGAAAGTCTGTTTGGCCGAGAAAATCGAACCCGACATCGGGAATGAGGAGGATTTGATTGCTCTGTTTGCTAACTTCGATTGGCGGAAAATTGGGTGGGAGGACATTGACGACGAAGAGGACCGGCGGCTCTGGAGGTCGGCTGCTGAAGAGCTGTACTGGAAGATTCAGAACCGAAGAATGGATCAGGGACTTGAGCCGTTCGATCGACCCACGGAAGCGGACTGCTGCTGATGATTTAGCCTCAGAATTCGTGGTATGGAATCTGGATAGTGATCGTTGGAGAAGGGTATATAGTTCTCTTGCATTTTGCTTTGTATTTTGCGGAAACTGTGTATATGGGTTCTGGAATTCCAAGTTCCTCTCTATCCTTCAGCTTTTTTTGTGTCAAAAGAAAGTCTCTTCTGACAAATCGTTCTAGTTGGTCTGATACAGGGTTTTTGACAAAAATTGTTGACCAGGCACTGATGGTATTGCTTCAGATACTGTTTCCATATACAACTTCAGTAGCAATTAGCAATGTATAATCCTATGTTATGTGCTCTCTTACAAAGGAAAAATTTTAGTTTTTGACCTACAAATGAACGAAGGAGAAGCATTGACATGAACCCTGAACTCAAATCTGCAAAATATGCTCCCCAGCACATTCAAAACTGTTTTTGGTTCTACACTGTAGTACAGAAGCTGACAACCTAATTCCAACAATTTTACTTACAGGATATTGATAGACAGATGATCAGGTGTGATCACAATGATCGAAGGTGTCACCCTCTGGCAAAAGTTAATGCTCTATACCTGAGAGAAGACATGAATAAGCCCATGGATGATAAGAGATGTAGCTAGGCTTGCTTGTCCCAGACAATTCATAAAACTTGCAGTGTCCACCTCGTTGCAGGTTTCCCTTCTCCTCATTTTCCTGTTGCCATTTTAATTTCCCAGTCTATAAGAATCCATAGGTATTCCACTGGTACTATATCTGAAGCTAAAGCAATCAAATTGGATTGTTTAATACATGAGAGGAGAGATGGACTTAGCTCCAAGTACTGTTAAATTTCCTAAAGCCAAATTACCATTGGGAACAATACATGCTGTTTCAACAAATGCCCAGTAGTGCCGTGTTCCTCAGTTTTCAAGATAGTGTTTGACGTTGACTGCTATCTCTCTGACTTATTTCATAACTGATGGAGCTTTTCACCATTATGTGGACTTTCCCTCTTTTTCAACTACTATCTAGTGTTTTAGTCTGGGAACAGAGTCTGATTGACATTTGTAAAACCTACACCATGATGAGGTGAGGGAAGTTGGCTGATGTTGTCATTTTTAAGTTTCTGACAATCTGAAGTTACTTATCTTCAACTGGTGTGACAACCTTTCATCAGAAATTTCCAAGGTTCTCTTGATACTTGATGGTGATTAAACTAGTAGCATTAGAATAAGAGGTCATCTTTTATCAGAGTCAGAGGTTCCCTTGATACTTGATCTTAAGAAGATGAAGACACCCTTTATACTTTCAGATTTTGAACACCTCAATTGTTCCCTTGGTTTTATTCAATTTTTATTTCATAAATAAATTTCTCTGCTTATTCATTTTCTTTAACCTACCGAGTACTGACCTTTTTAATTTTTAACTCTTTTACAGTTTTACCGGTTACTCGTAATTTAGAGTTTTTCAGCTTTTTTATTTGAACAAAAAAAATCTTCTTATAATAAAGATTTTTCAGCTATTTACTTTGAGCCAAAAAATCTGAAGTTAATCCCAGAATTTGTAAAATATTGAAAATTAATAATTTAAAAAACCTCATGTAAGAATAATATCCTGTCAAAGTTCTTGAGATAACTTTTTGAAAGTCCCTTTTAGAAAAAAATTATTTTAGAGCTCTTTCAGAGAAACTGATTGAGAGAGATTAACATAAAAACCGCAACTATTATTGTAAGAGCAATGCCAAATCGCGTCCTTATTATTTCTCATAAAAAGGTACAACTCCGAAAATCCAATAGGTTCCGTGACAGCCGACAGTGTTTGCAGTGGTGTCCAGTTGAGTGGTCTCTTCGTCTACCCTTGTTTCATCAACTCTCGGATGCCCACTTCATATGAGAAAGGGAAGCTTTCCGTCAAACCATCTGCAAGTTGAAAAATGAGGAAATGTCAGTGTGCTCTAAGCTCGAATTTTTGTATTTGTTTTTGTGCGTCCGTTTGGGACGAAGAGACGGATGTGAAAGGAGAGCGAAAACCAGACCTCTGAGAGTCTTGAGTCGAGAATGACTGATCCTGTTCTTGTGATTCATAAACATGGCCACTTCCTGCAGCCAAGGTTGCAGCTCCAATAGGACCTGAAAGTTACAATGACTGCAACAGTTAGACGTCTTATTACAAGTGAAAACTTATCTATATATGTGAATTGAAGCCTACAGTCAATTCATCAATGTGGACATTTCTGTTTTTGAACTAAAAAGAATAATACATTTTCAACAAGTAAATAATGACTTTACCAAAGTGGGCCGGGTCCTAGCTTCCGCATGTAAGTTTAGACATGCATTACGCAAATTAAGTGAAAGTGGCAAGTCATCTGTTACAGGAGATCTATTTAACTCAATCTTCAGAAAAGCTAGGATGCTCTTCTCCGGAACAGTCAATGTAGCTTTAGAAGCTCACTGAAGAATTCTTGTTGCAGAGGAAACAATGAACAAATACTGATACATCAAGTAAAACATTCATTATTGCTACAAGCCTACAAGAGCAATAGCAGCAGGCTACTCATAATTACAAAGAACCGCCAAGTACACCTACAACTCAAGTTCTGCACCTTTTCATGCCAAAACAAGAGGTGCAGAATAAATCGTTCAAAATGAGTCACTGGTCGCTACTGCTCGTCTCCTCTTTGAGGAGGCCTCATTAGATAATCAATATCATAACCCTTCCCCTGGAGCTCTAACAGGACTTCATTCCGCATGCCTATCCACAATTTGTGAGCTTCTTGGTCAAATTTTTGTGATTGCAGCTTCTTTTGGAAGTTTTCAGAATCTTTGTCAGAATCGATAAAGCCTTTGGGCCCAATGGTTGTTCCGAGAGTACCTCCACTTGCAATAAACTTCTCTACCGCTTCTTCATCACCAGGGTACGGAAACCTCCTACGCTCATACAAATGTGCCATTTCTCTCTCTTCCTGGTACAAGAAGGACATTTAATTTCTATTTCACACTAAATGAACTTGCATGCTCACACACACACATGCCGCCAGTCACAAACAAAATTTATCGATCAATAAGCAAGAGCTGCACGACCATAAAGTTTTGTCACCTTCAATATGCACTTAACTCATTTTGAATACTTACCAGTTACTAACGCAGACATGCCTCTTACAGAAATACAAAATTTACTTCACAAGAAAATGAATCTATGTTTGGGTCTACATCCATGAATCTTATCTAATGCAAATGAACAGCTATTAAAACCATGGTATGCAAATCAACAGTTCTCCAAAGAAATTAAATCTCCCAAGTAACAAAAATAGATACGATCATCACAAAATGCAACAAATGCTTGTCTTGTTCACCGTAATCCTACCAACGAAGAATTCCAGGAAAATGAGTTTAAAGAGAATGGATTTACATCATCATCTTAAAGAACTGAACTTTCAAATGACAAGTTCTATAATTTTTTACCTTTGGACGAGGCTTAAGAGTCCACCAACCAAGTGGGGATGTTTCATTCCATAACCAGGCAAGACCAAACACTGTATATGTGCAGAGCAGAGCTTTTCCTATTTGCTTCCAGAAGGGTAAATCTTCCTTGCCCAATCCAATTTTCCTGATTCAGTTTAAAAATTATATCCAATAAAGTTTTACTATTTTTAACTTTATTACATTTCATGAGAATGCTAAGCATGAGTGTTGGAAATATCACACTTGCAATCAACAAGATTTTTGAGTCTTCTGTCCATAACTATAGTTCGAGTCATAGGTCATCAATTCCTTCATAAAAAATTGAAGAGAAAAAGAAAAACGCATAGATTGGTTAAAACAGAAAAGGGAAAGGAACACAACTTTAGAATATCTGCTCAGAAATGATTGTACAATGGCAGCATGTCCAAGGTCAGCATCTAAGATGCCTTAGCTTAAAGATTTTGTAGCAAGAATCTTTCTCTTTGTTGAAACTCTATATTTTCTCTCTGAGGCTGGAGAATTTTGTAGCAAGAATCTCTCTTTGTTCAAACTCTTTATATTTTCTCTCTGAGACTTGAGAACTTTATCCGTCTCTAGTATGTACTGTCTATCTCCTACAGATTGCATAGCAAGAATTCGCCGTTTCAGAAAAGAATTCGCCGTTTCAGAAAAGAATTTGCCGTCTCTAAGGCTTGGAAAGGCAAGGTACTGTCCAAAGCAGGAAGGCTGATATTGGTCAAGGCTTGCCTCATGGGATTCCCCACCTACTTCCTCTCATTCCTCCGATGTCCTAAAGGAGTAGCCTAGGAAATGGAAAAGATTATGGCCCAGTTCCTATGGCAGGGATCCTCTGAAGGAGTCAAACATCACTTGGTCAGATGGGATGACATCTGCAAAACCAAATTTGAGGGGGCCTCGATATCCGGCATATAGAAGATTTTTAACAAGGCCCTCTCGCTAAAATGGCGCTGGAGATGGAATCCCCATTGGCTGTGCTTGTAGCAAAGAAATTTGGGGCAAAGTACAATGACTGGAAAGTAGGATGGCACCAGACCAGACACCTATTGTGATTTGGAGAAAGATTAACCCTCTATTTCAGTAATTCAGCAGATGTATCAGATACTCGTTAGTGGTAGTAAAACAGGTTTTTGGAAGGATAGGTCGGTCAATGAAACACCAACCAAAGGAATGTTCCCTGGACTTTATAGACTAGCAAAACAACAATCAGCTACGGTAGCAGAAATATGGAGAGGAGGTTCAACACAAAGTATTGACTGGAACTTAGTGTTTAAAAGAGAGCTGAGAGACAATGAGGCAGAAGAAATAAACAAGCTAGATTAAGAAGTACAAAAAATCGTCCTAGATTATAACCTGCAAGATAGCCTAATTTGGACACCACAAAGCAAAAGGAACTTCTCGATAACCTCGGCTTACAATCAGATTACCAACCATCCAACAGCTAGACATGCAGCAATCCTGGCATTGACAGTTGCTTCCCCCACTAAAACCCAGTTCGTCATGTGGAGTGCCTTATTAAACAAAGTGCTGACCTAAGACAATCTGTGCAGAAGGGCAATGTCATTACCCAACCCCAACTGCCCACTTTGCCATCAAGAGGAGAAACAGTAAATCATCTCCTGGTCCATTGCAGTTTTACTTGGAACATCTGACTGCACTTCTATAGATTATTCAAATCTGACCCTTCACGGAAGTGCGAGGAGTTCACCCTTTCCCGAACTGACACCTCAACTAAGAAGTGCAGTCACAAGCAAGCTTGGTAAGCTGATGATGGAAGCCTGCACAATTTTCATTCCATGGTGCATCTGGGCAGAGAGAAATCAGAGAATATTTCATGTAAAGGAAAGAGGACAAAAAGAAATGGGTGAACTCCATCAAGGAGAAGATGCTAAAGTGGCTCTGTACACTCAAACAATTCCAGGACGTTGGGGGTGCAGGCCTCAGGCAAAGCTGGGCACTGTATGCTACAGTGGGTAATTCAGCCGCACCACCAACCATGGTTGGTGATCTCCACCTGAAAGTGGCTCACTTAAGTTAAAATTTAACGGGGCCTCGTTTGGGAATCCAGGCCCCTCAGGCTTTGGAGGGACAATTAGGAATTCTGAAGGATTGAGCCTGTTAACTTACAATGGACCACTGGTTAACTCGGACACACCACTGCAGAGGTGTGGGCACTCCTTCATAGTCTAAGACTATTCAAGCAAAGATTCAAGGGAAGACTATAAGTAGAAGGGGACTCCTCTTCAGTTATCTCCTGGGGCAAGGTGAGCCCCACCCCCGCACCCTGGGAGATTATGTGATACTCCAACTCATAGACCACTCCATACATTGTAAACCAAGATCAGAAAACGGTGTAACTGATGCATTAGCTAAATAGGTAGTTCACCTACAATCATTGGTTGTAATAGACACTCCCTAGTCATGTAGAAATTATGTAAACTTTGAAGTTCTAGCAATTGCTATGCATTAATAAAATCTACACTTTGAAGAAAAGGGACCAAGTTGTTGTGAACTCATTGTGCAAACTATGTAACTTGGAAGAAGAAAACTCCAACCACCTTCTACTTCATTGCTCTTTCAGCTCCTTTGTTTGGGGTGCATTACTCAGAAAATTCAATATTCCTCTTTGCATGCCAAGTAGCATTGGACTGCTTATTGAGCAATGGCAGAATGTTTAGCTACCTATATGTAGATCCCTTGGCAGCTTTGGATAGAAAGAAATGAAAGGACATTCAACAACAAAGCAAGATCAGTGGGAGGAGTCATAGAAAGAGTAATAAATAGCAATCTACTGTGGGCAGGAGCAACCAACAAACTTCTTCCCTTCCCTAGCTCCATTATCCAGCTATTCTGGACAAGAATAATCTTATTCACTTCAAGTAAACCAAAGGTGATGCAAACATGGGAACCTTCCTCCTTTTGTATGTATAAGCTCAATTTTGATGTGTCCTCTTTAGGGTACTCAGGACCTGCTGGAGTTGGAGGGGTCATAAGAGACAGTGGTGGAAGGTGCCTACTTACTTACTCGGGTCCCTTGGGTCACACCACATCCATCAGAGCTGAATCATGTGCCTTACTAGAGGCCTTGAGACTAAGTCAACAACTACCCACCATGCCTATAGGGGTTGAAGGTGATTCTAAGCTGGTACTTGATTGGGTGAAGCTAGCTACAACCACTCCTTGGAAGTGAAAGCACACCTTTGGTGAGTTACAGCCGCTTCTTATGGGAATGCAGTTAACATTCTCCAAGATACCAAGATCAGCCAATTCTTTGGCTGACAAGTTGGCAAAGGAAGGAGTACACAAGTAGGATTAATTGTAGAATTTCCTATGACAATGTAATCTACAGCTGAGATGTAAACTAGCTGGTAGTAACTGCCATTTTAACATTGATTCTTTACTACAGCAATAAAAAGCTCACTATTTCCAAAAAAATAAAATCTACACTTTCCTAAAAAAAAAAAGAAAGATTGCAAAGAATGCATATCTTAGCTGAAACTCTTCTCATTTTTTATGAGGCTAGAGACTTGCTCTACCTCTTTTATGTAATTTGTCTCTCTCACTACAACAAAAAATCTCTTGAAAAATAAAAGCTTACCTGAAAAACAAAAAAAGTCCCAGAAAACAATGTTTGATGTAACATAGAGAGAAAAAAAGAAAATCAAAGAACAACATTGAGCAGCATTCAGGTCCAAGTCTAACTGGATCAACTAAACTCCAATAAACTGGGTCAGCTCATTGAAACCCTCACTGCAATGAGAACTATTTATATTACTAACATATCCACAGTTGATGTGAAATTTGGCAAGAACAGCAATTGGATGGATTCAACAGTGGACTTTAGGTTAACCTAAGCAGATTATGAACCTGTATCCAGCACAACCCACTCTTCTACCCATGTCATCCAAACTTTACATCTTCAAAAGAAATAAATTTCTTTTTCCTTTTGTTCTTTCATAACAAACAGGAATGTTATCAAGAGAATGAGGCTGAATGCATTACTATCAGCAATCACTTGTATAAATAAATGATTAACAATTCAATAGGGTGTAGTACTTACTTCAAGAGCTTCTGGGCTTTTGATAATCTTGCCATTTGAAAACCTGAAAGTTTTGAATTTCAACAGAAAAACAGGAGGGGTCATGTCCACTGAAAAAGAGGAAAATTTTATAATTATAAATCAGTGAAAGAAAAATGATAGACAAATGCAAGTATATAACTTCAATCTAGAGCACAAGCTTCTGGCATGACCACGAGGTCCATGACTGAGAAAAAGTCTGTGTTCTAGGTAACAGGAAGCTTGAATGCAAGAGGCTAAAAGTGGTGCTGCTCCATATTATGTCTTAGTCCCACCATGAAGCAGCCTCTGAATATCAAAGGGAATTAAGAAGAAACAAATTATAAACCTTTTATGCACCACAGAAGGAAGACATTTGCAGATAAATAGGAAAAGAGCCCACTTTGGAGCTCTAAGAATCAAGCCCGTGATGTTGATTAATCGATAAAACCTCTTGAACAAGAAGTTGCTTATGAACATCTGAACCAACTAGCTGGTCGCACATCAGACGTTTAAAATTGGGAAAATTGTATTGGACACACAGCTCAGATTGAGCACATTCCAAACACAAAATAAAATTAAAAATAAAATATACTATAGAAGAATTTTTTATTCACAAAATGGTGCTGTTTTTGCACTTGTTAATAATCAAGAGGATGTGCAACCTTGCTTGGGAGTCCGTGGTACCAAATTCGTCTACAATATCTCCAAAAATGTTATAGAAAAACTTTAAACGGTGATTATACACCTTATAAAGTGGAATAAAAGTTGACAAACAACGTTAACATCAAAATGGATAAAGTAAAAAAAATGTGGGCTTGATAATTCAAGGTTGAGGAACCAGTACAACGCCTTCAGTAGATTAGGGAAATGAAAAATTCTTAGCTAGACCAAACAATCTCCATACTAAAACTGAAGATGTCAAACAAGTTCATAGAGGAATAGAGAAGAGCAGGCTAACAAGTATGTTAAGCGATCACTGTGTCAATGTGCTTGAAATCATTAGATAATCGTTCATTGTTCGGTTTATTTGCATGAATTTTGAAAAACTTCAAGTACGAGAGTATATGTACTACCCTACAATTTAAATGAATATCTTGTTCAATTTCTCTAAAAGGAGGAATCGGATCACAAGAGAGAGTTACCTGCACATGCGACGAGAGTTAGGTCAATGAGATATTCTCCTCCGCATGAAGACGAGCTGAAGAGAGAGATTTGAGCTTGGATCTAGGAGGCAGGGCAGGGTTTTAGAATAAGAGAAGACAGCACTCCACAAGCAGTGTCTGGAGGAGACGAGCACAACCGTGCGGGAGAATTTTCATGCGGAAGTGTTACGACGGGCTAAGTTCCCCGCATCCATTAACCATTGGATTACGAGGAGAACTGATCGGACTGTCCGTAATGAAAGTTGGTCCAGAATTGTGTGATGTCATGAGATCTTTTAATCAAACTGTAGATGAACTCAAAGTTATCAGACCCGGCCCGGGTATTGACCCGGAAAACGGCTCCGATCGGGTCAATCGGGTTGAACCACCGATTCAACTAGTGTGACATCATAATTATGTCCTTATTTATATTGTATTGTATGCACCGAAATGTGCATAGCCCAAATTCGATGAGTCCAGCAACCCATCGATCCATCAAACAACGATCGTGGGTAGGCTCTGTTCATCTTCAAGGTTCGTCGCTGCAGCCCATCGCGAAGTCCAGCCGCATCGTCGCGTCACCAGTACAGTCGGCAACACAATCGTCAGCATGCTTCATCAGCTCATCACTCAACGGTCTCAGTCTTTAACTAAGGGAGAGAAAAGAGGCCACGATCCTGGTCTCCCTCCTCCCCTCATCTTCCTCAACTTCACAGTAGAATGAGGATCGTGATCCCCATTCCCAGGCAACGTCTCTCAATAGTTACCCAGACCGGCTACAAATAGCCAAAGGTTCCCTGTCCACAGGGTGAAGAAATCGACTTCGAGAGAAACCTCGACAAAGTGAAGAACTCTCTCCCTCTCCCAAACCGAAGGACTCAAATTCCTTCTCGGAGGAGAAGCTCTCACGCACACAAAAGTTTTTTCGAGCCACTGAAGCCAAGCAATTCATCGTTCGTCGTTCTACAATTCGACCGGAGCAGCTCTACATGTTCGCCGGCAGCGTCACAAGTCGATACACGCGGAGCACAAAACACCTCCGTCCGACCGACCAAAGCACAACAGATCGTGCACACTCGCTCTCGCAACTTGAGTTCGACGTTCGTTCGTTCGCAGAAGCTTCGACTTCATCAACAACATACGGAGATCGAATCAGAGGAAGCATAGGAGACTGTACTCGCATCCCTTGATACGAAACACATAAATTGTAACACAAAAATTCTCTGTTATTAATCGAAATACTCTCTCGGTCGCGCCTCTTCGGGGACCGGTGGATTTTCGGTGAAACAAATTTGGCATACCCGGTGGGACAGTTCCTACCTCTCATCTCCTTCTCCATTTGAAAAAAAAAAAAAAAACCTTCAACCACCGACCATGGCTAGCAAGCGCCAACAACGACAACAACAACAACAACACCAACAACGGGGGCAAACAAACTGCCTCCTCGAGCTCTGCTCAGCCACGCCCCATTGTGGATTTGCAAGCTCGACCCCGGAGCTTGAGGATCGGCGGCCGCATCTCCGGCCAACCTCAGCGCTCCGACATCTCCTTCACCGCCACACGCCCACTTACAAGGGCTCGGCCAAAAGTTTGTCCACCTGGGACAAGCTCCATTTATCTTGTGACGCGACGCCGCCTCAACTTCCGTGTTAGGTGCCTCGGGCTACGCGACCTCAGTCAAGCCAACCGCGGCCAAAGCGATGCCGGCGATGGCCAAGCCAACATATCTGGCTGTCGCCGCTTCACCTCCTCGCGCCGATTACCAGCCCGACGCGGTCACCCGCCGTCCTTGAAGAAGTTCCATCGTTCCCACTTTGGTGCAGCGATACGAGCAAAGAGGGGGCATCTCCTCTCTCTTTGCTGTGAGAACACACTCTGTGCCGGCTTCCTCCATACAGAGAACATCATCCACAGATAATTCACCAGTCGTCATGGTCTCCCATGACCTTTTGGCCGCACTCAACGCAGCAGCTGGTCCACCACCTGTCCGTTCACCTCGCCGACAAACACCGACCTCCCCTGTCGCAACATCACCTATCTCATCCTTTTGATTCTCGCCGGCGGCTGTCACTGCAAGCCAGTCTTCGCCTAGAGCCACTCTCTGCAATCAACCTGCGACTGGTCCTTCTGACCGGTCCCCCACAGCGACCACCTCTCCAATAAAGTCACCGACGACGGCTTGATATCTCCAAGTTGCGTCAAGAACAATTTCTCCGACGCAAACCATCAAGATGGCCGCAATGACAACTTCGGCCAAGACTATTGAAGAAGAGCTTGCCGAAATGCAGGCCGCGATAAAGGAGCAAAGCGAACAGCTGCGCATAAAAGATGCGCAACTTGCAGCTCGTGACGCTCAACTAGCAGCTCGCGATGATCAAATCGCGAAAATTCTTGAAAGGCTTGAAATGGGCACAACCACCAATAACACCAGTGGCGTCTCTCAAGAAGTCGACTGAAATCGGCCAACTATCAGCGCCTTAGCCGAGCTACCGCAAGAAGATCCCTCTTCTGACGACGAGCTGCCGCCCGTCGCTCCAGTGGCCATCCGCAGAGGCCGACCTGAACTGGATCCGTGTTCTCTCACACTTGATGCCATTACCGAGCTCATCAACCGTGCGATCTAAAAACGGCGCCCGGCGACCACAAATCAGTCGCCTACAAGAGACCGTACACACAGAGGATCCAGAACATCCCAATGCCGATCGGCTATCACCCTCCCAAGTTTCAACAATTTAACGGCGACGGCCACCCAAAGCAGCATGTCGCTCACTTCATCGAAACCTATAATAACACTGGCACCGATGGCGACTTGATGGTGAAACAATTCGGCCGGTCGTTGAAAGGAAACACTTGCGACTGGTACATCGAGCTCCCCCAGGAGTCTATTGACAGCTGGGAACAATTGGAGCGAGAGTTCCTCAGTCGATTCTACAGTACTCGGCGCACTGTAACACTGGTCAAGATCGCCAACCTCAAACAGAAGAAGGGCGAAAAAGTGGTCGACTACATCAACCGAAGGAGGAACCTGAGCCTAAATTGCAAAGAAAGCTCGAATCTTTCTCTCGAAGCGGAAATAGAAATGTGTTCACGGGGAATGCGATGGGATCTCCTCTACTACATACAGAGCCGAAGGCCGAAAGATTTCCAGGAGCTTGCAACTGAAGCTCACAATATGGAAAACTTGATAGAAGAACGAGAGAGGAAGGATCTTCACTCGCCGACTCTCGCAAAAAGGGGAAGGCACCTGCTGCGACCACGCCCAAAGAAACGAAGGAGAAATCAAAATCCTCTTTCACGACAAATATTGTCGAACCAATCAAGGTCGGAAGCAAGGTGAATGCAACATACATCCCGGGGCAGCTAACCGGAGCTCACCGAAAACTGTCATTGGAGGAGCGACAGGCAAAGACATATCCATTTGCCGATGCAGACGTTCCCATCATGCTCGACCAGCTGCTTGACAATCAACTATTGAAGTTGCCAGAAATTAAAAGGCCTGGCGACCAATCCAAAAGCAAAGATCCAAATTTTTGCAAATACCATCGACTGGTTGGGCACTCGACGGAGAAATGCTTCGTCTTGAAGGACCGTATCATGGAGCTGGCGGCGCAAGGCCGTATTGAAATCGAAGGAGCTGAAAACACAACCTCCTCATATGCCATCTCCATCCGAGCCGAGCCGAACCAGTTAACTCGACCAAACAAGAAGCAGGCCACGAAGAAGGAGTACCGACCAAAGCCCAGTTCCTCCAGCCGACCTCATAACAACAAACGACCACTGGCTAAGGTCGCACCAAAACCGGCACCTCGCGAACAAGCTGCAGCCGACGCAGAGGGGTGGATCTTGGTCACCCGAAGAAAGAAGCCTATTTGAGAAATCGAACCGGCACCGGCGACCATCAAAACAAAAGCAAAGCGGCCAAACAAAAGAGCCACAAAACGCCAAAGAAAAGCTCCCAGGACTGACGTCCAGGGGGCAAACAAAAAGAAAAGAAGACCCGTCACTTTGGCGGAGTTCTTCCCGAAGGAGTTCCTCGCGCCTCCAGTAATGGTGGCAACCTGTTCGACAGCTCCTCCCGAGCAGGCAACGCACAAAGACAAAGGCAAACGACCGGTCGTCGAATGCGATGACCTCGAAATGTCACTAAAATAGATCTCGCTGCTGAACAAGATAGAAGACGATCTCGACTTGGAAATTCGGTCGAGAAAAGCCTTGATTCAAATCCTCAACAAACCTGAGGAACTCGAAGCCAAGCTCGAGATGCTGCTCATGAGGAAGCACGACTTGCCAAAGGTCGGGCTGACTCCGCCTTACAAAAAGGAGGAAGATGCATTATCTCCACCACAACTTGCAAAAGCAGAACAAGCACTCGCAGTGACATGCCCCCCGTGCATTACATTCCGAGAGGAGGACATACAATTGGGGACGAAAAATCACAATAGACCGTTGTTCGTCTCCGGTTACATCAGAGACCTGAAAATCAATCGTATCCTCATTGACTGTGGATCCGCAGTTAACATTCTGCTGATTCGCACCATGAAGGACGTCGGTATCTCTGCTGGCGACCTCTCTCCAAGCTCTCTCCTCATCCAAGGTTTCAATCAGGAGGGCCAGAGAACGCTCGGGATGATCAGTGTCAAGTTGCACACAGGCGATATGGTGGTCGAAACTCCTTTCAAGTTATCGACTCGAGAACCTCATACAACCTGCTCTTGGGTCGACCGTGGCTTCACTCTAATGGAGTTGTACCATCCACACTCCATCAATGCTTCAAGTACTGGGAGAACGACGAACAAAAGACGGTGCACGCGGATGAAAGCCTGTTCACGGAGGCCGAAGCATCGTTCGCAGATGCCAAAAATTATTTGACAACCAAACCGTCATCTTGGTCGAACCAGGCAGCGAACACTGAGGACACTCCGATGCAGGCTACATCGTCAAAGCCACTAATGCAAGCCGTGGCGCCTAAACAGCCATCACAAGATACAGCTTCAAAGCAAACTCCGACGCAAGTTGCGTCCACCAAATAGAACACGATTCAAATCGTGTCTGCAAAGCAGCTGACGCGCTACAGCCAACCGGCACAAGGCCACAAACCGGCTGTAGTCAATCCAACACCGAAGCAACGCAGTATACCCATCTTACGGTACATCCCGCAATCACAAAGGAAGAAAGTCCAAGCTCCTCTGGTCGCCTGCCACAAAAGTCAGCCGACCCCTTTGCCGAAAAAAGTCACAGTTCCTCTACCAAAACTGGAGGAACAAAGCATCGTGAAGCAGTTCCCAAGCCAACAGCAGTTGCCGGCTACACGCTCAAATGAAGGCTTCGACCCCAACGCTTATCGATTGATGGCCAGAGCCGGGGGCAACCTTACAAAGGATGAAATTCACGCAAAACCACCCATCACTCTATCACTTCTCACTCCAGAACAGGAGAAGTTGAGAAACGAAGGCCAACGGATCAACCAAGGTCGTGCAGGTCTCGGCTACGAAAAGCAGAAGCCGATCAAAATCTACACTAGTCAGACAAAACCAGTCAAAATAACCAGAAAGGTTTCGGCAGACGTACATCAAGTTTCGGTCGGCCAAACTCCGACTAAAAATAAATTCACGCCGAAACCGGTGGTTATTTACACCCTGAGAGCTGCAATCGCACGAGCCCGCGCCTAAGATTCAGTTATGGTGAATCACATCTCCATCACCGACGGAGACCAAAAAGAAGAAGAATTCGTCTTGAAGGAAGCCCCGACTGAATTCGAAGAAGGAGGCCAGTCGACAGTCGACGAATTAAAGAGAGTCGATTTAGGCACAGCAGAAGACCTGAGGCCGACATTCCTCAGTGCTTCATTGACGGCTGAAGAAGAGGTCGAATACATGGCTTTGCTTCACGAATATCGTGGCATTTTTCGCCTGGAACTACACGGAGATGCCCGGCCTTGACCCGGGAGTTGCAGTCCATAAATTGGCAGTTCACCCCTCTGTCCGGCCAGTCAAGCAGTCGCAACGACGGTTCCGACCAGAACTAGTACCAAAAATCGAAAAGGAGGTCGACAAACTGATCGCGGCTAATTTCATCAGAGAGGTGAAGTACCCGTCTTGGATCGCGAATATGGTGCCTGTCAAGAAGAAGATTGGCCAAATCCGGGTCTGCGTCGACTTTCGCGACCTGAACAAGGCATGCCCAAAGGACGACTTCCCTCTGCCGATAACCGAGCTCATGGTCGACGCGATGACGGGTCATGAAGCTTTATCTTCATGGACGGCTCTTCCGGCTACAATCAAATCTGAATGGACCCAAAAGATGAAGAGCTCACTGCGTTCCGCACACCGAAAGGCATCATCTGTTACAAAGTGATGCCATTCAGACTCAAAAATGCTGGTGCGACATACCAGAGAGCAATGCAGAATATCTTCGACGACTTCTTGCACAAACGCGTCGAATGCTATGTCGACAACCTGGTGGTGAAGGCAAAACAGAGGTAGGACCATCTTCTCGACCTTAGAGCAGTGTTCGAGCGGCTACGACGGTTTCAAATCAAAATGAATCCGTTAAAGTGTGCTTTCGGCGTTACTTCGGGTAAATTCTTGGGTTTCATTGTGCATCACAGAGGGATCGAAATAGACCAGTCAAAGATCGATGCCATCCAGAAAATGCCAGAGCCCAGAAACGTCTCCGAGCTCAAGAGTTTTCAAGGCCACTTGGCTTATATTCGACGTTTCATATCCAATCTTGCCGGGAGATGCCAGCCCTTCTGTCGACTGCTCAAGAAAGAGAGGCCATTCGAATGGGATGAGTCATGCTGAAATGCCTTTAACAACATAAAGGCATACCTTACCAAACCACTTGTGCTTGTCGCACCGATCGTCGGCCGACCATTGTTGCTCTACATCGCAGCACAAGAGGGATCCGTCGGCGCTCTGTTGGCTCAATGCGACGAAGATAACAAGGCATGTTCCCTCTATTACTTGAGTCGAACGCTGGTGGGTGCTGAACTGAATTATACACCGATCGAGAAGACATGTCTGGTGCTTGTCTTCGCTGTTCAAAAGCTTTGTCACTATCTTCTGGCACATTCGACGAAACTCATCTCGAGAGCCGACCCGCTAAAGTACATTATGTCACGGCCAATTCTCTCTGGTCGACTGGCAAAATGGGCGCTGCTCCTCTCCGAATTCGAGATCAATTTCGTGCCGCAACTAGCAATCAAAGGCCAAGCATTGGCCAATTTCCTGGCAGGCCATCCAGTGCCGGCCGAATGGGAGTTATCAGAGGAATTCCCGGACGAGGAAATCTTCCTGGTCGAGGTGCTCCCTCCTTGGGAGATGTACTTCGACGGTGAAGCACGAAGAAGTGGAGCCGGCGCCGGAGTCCTGTTCGTTTCGCCAAAGAAGGACCTACTCCCATACTCGTTCGTGCTTACTCAAGCTTGCTCGAACAACGAAGCAGAGTACCAAACCATCCTTCTCGGGCTCGGCATGGCGGTTGAAATGAAATTGTCGCAGCTACACATCTATGGCGACTCGGCTCTCATCATCAAGCAACTCACAGGCGAATTTGAGGTAAAGAAACCTGAACTCGAGCCATTTTGGAGACAGGCTGGAGAACTTCTGGCCCAAATCCCGGAAGCATCACTCCACTACGTCCCTCGCTCCGAGAATGGGCCAGCCGATGCATTAGCTGGCATCGCAGCTAGTCTGGCACAATTCGACCAGCGGCCAAGCCAAATCCCCATTTGCAAACGTTGGGTAATTCCTCCCCCGACAGAGGACGAAACAGAGGAAGAGCAAACAGAAAAGATAGAGGAATCCCTTCCTATCTCAGCCAGCCAAAACGAAGTTCGAGACTGGCACGAACCCATCGTGAACTTCCTTCGCCACGGCACACTTCCTATCGACCTACGAGAACGAGTCCAGATTCGGCGAGCAGATCCAAAGTATGTTTTCATCCACGACATACTTTACCGGAGGTCGTATGAAGGTCTGCTTCTTCGTTGCCTGTCAAAGGAAGAGGGGTCGCAAGTCCTCAAAGAGACACACATTGGAATATGTGGTGCGCACCAAGCCGGCCCGAAGCTCCACTTGCAAGTCAAACGACTAGGCTATTATTGGCCGTCGATGCTCAGGGACGCCATCAAAATGGCTCGAACCTGCAAACAGTGCCAGCTCCATGCCGATTACATACACCAAGCGCTGGAACCGCTTCACCCGACTGTCGCATCAAGGCCTTTTGAGGCTTGGGGGATGGACATCATTGGTCCCATCTCTCCTAAGTCCGACTCCGACCGGCAGTACATCCTGGCTGCCACCGACTACTTCTCAAAATGGGCCGAAGCTGCCGCCTACCGAGAAGTGAAGGCTGCAACCATCGTCGACTTCATTCGAACATAAATCATTTATCGATATGGAGTTCCTTGATACATAATGACGGACAATGGTACACCATTCAAAAAACAAAGTCATGGACCGTTTTTGCAAAAAATTTCGCATACAACAACGGACCTCAACGGCTTACAATCTGGCAGCCAACGGACTCGCAGAAGCTTTCAACAAGATGCTCTGCAAAATCTTAAAGAAGACCATTGGCGCCAACAAAAAGAGTTGGGACGAAAAACTTGGTGAAGCCCCATGGGCATACAGGACGTCGTTCCGAACGCCGACCCAGTCAACTCCATTTTCGTTGGTCTATGGTACCAAAGTAGTGCTTCCTCTTGAAGTACAACTCTCGTCTCTGCGAATTGCAATGAGAGAAGGGCTGACGACGGAGGAATGCGCTCAGCTGCGATTGGCAGAGCTTGAGTCACTCGATGAACAATGACTCGAAGCGTAACAACGACTCGAGTGTTACCAATCTCGCATGACCAGAGCCTTCAACAAAAAGGTACGACTCAGGTCATTCCAGAAAGGCGACCTCGTGCTAGCAGTTCGATGGCCAATGCTCTTCACGAGCAAAACCGGGGGCAAATTCGCGCCAAAATGGGAAGGACCCTACGTCATGCAAGAAGCCTATACGAATGGCGCATATAAGCTCGTCACTGTAAACGGGTCGGAGCTGCCGATAACAAATGGTAAATTCCTCAAACATTTTTACCCATGAAGAAGGCAGCAAAGAAAAAAAGAGAGGGAGAAGAGAACCTCAAAAAAAAAAAACGAGTACGGACTTCTCATTGTAAAAATTTGTAATGGGAACAGTGCAGGTCTCGCAACAAAAATGCGAGGCACAAAAAAAAAAGAGTTTTCTTTCAAGCTTCGGAACAAAAGGCGAGGCTACAATAAAAAAAGAAAGAGAAGAAGTCTCAAACAAAAAAAAAAAAAGCAGCACATCAGGAAGATGGAAGCTCAAAGTCAACTACTCTCCGCCGCAGTCGCACCACTTCGGCTTCAACTTCAGCCAACGCCCGTGTCTCGGTCTCGTCAAGAACAGGCCGTGTACGAAGAGATAACAAATTTGATCATCTTCATCAATGGAAGGACGGCTCCATAGGTCTTGCATAGCCTTGACCGGAGGCACCACTATATCGCAACCCGCATAAGTCGACGGCCCTCCGAGAGGTAATGACGACGCTCGCTGTTTTTCTTCAGTGTCGCGGATTCGCAAACAATGGCGTAGGGTACCCTTCAAAGATCCCTTAACGCTCGTAAAGGTCAAACCGAGGAAGGAGACTGAATCCAAAGGAGTAGACATCTGCAGCAGAACATAGAGGCCATCAGCCAAACCAAAATCAGGTACGCATCCTTCCCTCCACTCGAAAAAAAAAAAAAAGTCTCCTACGGCCAAAAGCAAAGTCGCACAAAAAAAAGAGAGGAGAAAGAAACTTGCGATAAAAAAAAAAAAGAGGAAATCAAAGTCGCAAGCAGAAAAAAGGGGCGACAAAAAGAACCTGTCGTAAAAAATAAAAATGAAAATGGAGAAACAAAAAAAAAAGAGTGGGCAAACCGAAGAAGTATACCAAACCTCTTCGACCAATCGAGAAGCAAATCTCGCGCCCGACGACCGAGCCGAGCACAATCAAAATGGAGTTATTTCACCCGGCGATCAAGCTGGACGGAGCACATCTTCAAATTCGCAGCCAACTACAAAGCTGGCTGCAGTAAAAAAAAAGGGGGCAGCACCCGACGACCGAGTCAGGTGTGACCAGAACAACAACATTGTCCTCGGCAATCGAACCGAGAACAGTCCCAAGGCCTCGCGCACGGCAACAGAGCTTAGCGCGACCGAATCAAGCAGCCTTGCAGCCAGCAAACCGGAGGCGAACAAAATCGAGTTCTCTAGTGCTCGACGACCAAGTTAAGCACACCAAAACAGAGAATTCAACACCTGGCGACAGAGCCAGATACCGCGCACCCGATCCTAGAGCCTGACGATTGAGTCGGACAGGAAAAGGATGCTGCGAAACAAAAAAAGATGCCCGGCCACCAAGCCGAGCATCCCCCCCGAAGCCCTGCGACCAGCCACAGGTCTGGCCGCGATCAAGGCAAATACCCGGCAACCGAGCCGAGTATAATTCAAAACCGCGTGACTGAAAACAAAGATGGACGCGACTAAAGCAACACTCGACGACCGAGCCGTGTGCCGTGCAACAAATACCTGCAACCGGCAATCAACCCAGACGCGGCTAGACAGAGTCAGGTAAGTAACTCTTCTCAGAACAAAAAAAAAAAGAGAAAAGGCTGCGACAAAAAGAAGCCGTCGCAACAAAAAAGGAGGTTGTGACAAAAAGAAGTCGTCGCCAAAAAAAAGCTGCGACAAAAAGAAGCAGTCGCAAGAAGAAAAAAAAAACAAATTCGACACACTCACAACTGGCGACTCGGACCAGCCGCGACCAATTCTGGCCGAAAGCGATCAAGCAACAAGTCGCACTCGGCGACCAAGCCAGGTGCACTAGTGCAAATGCTCGACCTCCTGACGATCAAACCAGGCTAAGACAAATCGCAATTTCGGCACCTGACAACCAAAACACAAAGTCCATCTCCCGGCGACCGAGCCGGCCAAAGCCAAAACGAAAATCAGCACCCGGCGACTGAGCCGGAGGCAACAGCAGCACCCGGCGACCGAGCCGGATGCGACAACATGGAAAGGCAACACCTCGGCAGCCCAGCCGGGCTCATTCGAAACAAACTATTCGCACCCGACAACCATGCCGGAGGCAATCGCAGCACCTCGGCGACCGCACCAAGCTGTACAACAGAATTCTGCGCCCTGGCGACCGAGCCGGACGCAGCCGAAACACAACTTGAGCACCCGACGACCGAGCCGGGTGCGACCAAAGCTGAATCCAACATTCGGTAACTGAGCCGGATGCCATCAGGATTCAACTCCAGCACGCGATGCATGAAGAATTGTCAGTGTGGTCGCATTGACAAACTGACAGACACTTAGCGCGTGAGAGAAAATGAACGTGAGACAGAGAGGAAATCCAAAAAAAAAAAGAGAGTAAGAGAAAGAGAGACTGAGGGAGGAGTTGAAAATGAGAGGAGAGAAAAAGAAGAAGAAAGAGGGAGGAAGAGAAGAAGAAAGAAAAGAGAGCGTGGTCAACACCGACTGACTCGAATCCAATTCGAGGCTGCCGGGACAAAGAAAATTATACAGTACCTTTGAATTCTGGTTCGCTGAGAAATTTTGGCGCAAGCCGGGAGGATTGCAGAATCGAATTACAAACAACAGCAAGCAGCAGGTCGCACCCCTTCTCCCCAATCGCAGTCAACCAATTCGAATCTTCAGGGTCGCACACTAGCTGAGGACAAAAAAAAAAAAAAGGGTCTCTTTCAAGTTGTCGTTCAAACCCGCAGTTCCTCTTTGGTCGCGATCTTCCTAACAGCAGGTCAAGTTGCAAAGAATGCAAAAGAAGAGGAAGAGAGGTTCGATGGTATTAGGCTTAAGGAAGGTCGAAGAGTCTCTGAAGGGGATAGATTAGCCTTCTCAAGAGCATACCAGGGTTTATCAAGGAGAGTCATATTCAAATTGAAATTTGGTTTGGGAAGCCCGCAGAAGGGGGCACTAATCAGAGAAGCGGGACCCACTTCTTCCCAAGCTTTATTTCCTTCGATCTTCACCAAGTTGGAACGGGAGACGCGAACAGCAGCCCGAGACGAAATTACTGAAGCCACTCCGATTCTCCTTCTCTCTCGCTCCCCTTCTCCTTCCACATCGATCCTTCTTTCTCTCTTTTTTCCCCTTCGGCACCAGCAACAGCCCAGTTGACGATCCCTTTTCAAAACGGATTCAACGACGGATTTCCATACAAAGTCTCACTCACGGTCGAATCCTGCATAGAGACTCTATCAAGGAACAGCGCTGGATCGTGAATCCCACCACTCCAAGGTCGTTTCAGCTTGTTCAAGCCCGATCGCGAGCCAACGCGAATGGGGAGGAGGAAAACAAATTCCAATATGGAGCTTCTCCAAGGTTCATAGTTCAATCAAAGACCGCAGAGGAGTTCTTGCATCTCGTCAAAAAAAAAATCGGCTAAGTTAAGAGCGAAGCCAAACGCGCTTCATTTCGAAGGGAAGTCGATTCTACTCTATTGACGTCCCGGAACCATGCATGAGAAATTCACAACTTCAATCATACTGAAGCGCCTTGGTCTTGAGAAGTTCGCCGAGAGAAATTCGTTTCAGCAAAGAGTTTGCCGAACTGAAGCGGAGCCTTCCCTTCGGTTCACGTTCTCTTTTTCCGGAATGACGATTTGGTCGTCGAAGTTGCCGCAACCCAGAGAGTCGCCCAAATTCATCAAAGCCAGCCAGCAGAATCCATTGTCATTTTTAGAGGGATCGTCCAGTGGCTTCTATAGTATCTCGCCGAGTTCAATTTCCTCTCCAGCGCGAAGACCAGATCGTTGAAGCTACACTGCTCTAATCCTCCACACCTAAATTCAACAAATTTTTGAGTTGGATGGTTGCAAATTCCAATCCAGCCAAAGCAGCAGGGTCACGACTTATCTCAATTCACAACATGCCGAAACTCACAGAAATCGTCACAAATGCCTTATATGAAGTCTCAAAGCAATCTTCGGTCACATTCAAGCAACTCTCAACCCAGACGACTGCAATTCATCATCAAAATTCAACCTGGGCTACATCTCTGCTCAGGTATTCATCGTCCTTCCATACCGAACATGCTTTGTATGTTCGAGTATACAAAAAAAAAAAGAGAAAAAAACAAACAGCTCTAAAACAGCAAGAGAGCCAAAAAATTTTACATACAAGTGTACAAAAAATATACACTGTCCTAAAAAAGCAAGAGGACAGAAAAGCAGTACACAAAAGATAAACGATCCTAAAAGAGTAAGAGGATCAAACAAAAAAAAAAGAAAAAAAAAGAAGAAGGGAAAAGCGTGTGTGTGTTGTGTTCTTTCGTTTCGAAACTTGCTCGTTCTTCTCCGAACGGTCAAGTCTCGAAGGGGGCAATCTGTATGCACCGAAATGTGCATAGCCCAAATTTGATGAGTCCAGCAACCCATCGATCCATCAAACAACGATCATGGGTAGGCTCTGTTCATCTTCAAGGTTCGTCGTTGCAGCCCATCGTGAAGTCCAGCCGCATCGTCATGTCATCGGTACAGTCGGCAACACATTCAGCAGAATTCGTCGAGTTAGCACTTGTCAGCATGCTTCGTCAGCTCATCACTCAACGGTCTCAGTCTTCAACCGAGGGAGAGAAAAGAGGCCACGATCCTGGTCTCCCTCCTCCCCTCGTCTTCCTCAACTTCACAGCAGAATGAGGATCGTGATCCCCATTCCCAGGCAACGTCTCTCAATAGTTACTCAGACCGGCTACAAATAGCCAGAAGTTCCCTGTCCACAGGGTGAAGAAATTGACTTCGAGAGAAACCTCGACAAAGTGAAGAACTCTCTCCCCCTCCCAAACCGAAGGATTCAAATTCCTTCTCGGAGGAGAAGCTCTCACGCACACAAAAGTTCTTTCGAGCCACTGAAGCCAAGCAATTCATCGTTCGTAGTTCTACAATTCGACCGGAGCAGCTCTACACGTTCGTCGGCAGCGTCACAAGTCGATACACGCGGAGCACAAAACACCTCCGTCCGACCGACCAAAGCCACAACAGATCGTGCACACTCGCTCTCGCAACTTGAGTTCGACGTTCGTTCGTTCGCAGAAGCTTCGACTTCATCAACAACATACGGAGATCGAATCAGAGGAAGCATAAGAGACTGTACTCGTATCCCTTGATACGAAACACACAAATTGTAACATGAAAATTTTCTGTTATTAATCGAAATACTCTCTCGGTCGAGCCTCTTCGCGGACCGGCGGATTTTTGGTGAAACATGTATATAAATAATTATAGCGACAAAAAACCTCCAGTCCGCGAGGCGACGTGACCGATTGAGTAATTCGACAAGTTTACAAAGAAAATGACAAGTTTGTGTTGGATTAGGACGTTATGCTTCCGCTTATTCGATCTCTGTTGTGGGGGGAAGTCACTGCTTTCTGACAATTCGATGGCTAGACGAGAACTCCAAGTGAGTGTACACGAAGAGTGACGAACTTAGTCGGCTAGATGGAAGTATTTGTGTTCCGTGTGTTTTAACTTGTTGACGTTACCGGTGGTTGTGTAGAGTTGCTTCGATGAACTGGCGAACTCCGATGAATCTTCAGGTGGCTTGAGTGAACTTCTAGTTTGAGAGTAATTTTTAGCATGCAGATTTTGACCCATTTTCTTTTTTGGGTGGAAGGTAAGACTTCTTGGCGATCCTTAGTGAATCACGAGCCTTCGAGAAAGTGTACACAAGTTGCGGCGGATTTAGTCGGCTGGACAAAGAATTTGGTACCTCGTGTATACAGCTTGTTGACGTTTTCGAAGTCGTCCAAAGGTCCTCGAGAAGTCGAGTGCGACCGGAAGGATCTTTAGTTGGTGCCTTCTATGGACTGAAATTTTCTCTCCCTCTTAGATCCTTGGGTGAAGCTTTTCTGGCTATTTGTAGCCAGTGTTGGTGTGTTGATGCTGGGAATGAGGATCTCACTCCTTTTGATGCTCCCCAGTAGGGTGAGTTCCTCATCATTCTCCTCCATCGATCCTCAGGAAGGGGATTGAGGATGAGACTTTCCTTTTTTGGCTCTGGTTGAGCTAGACCAGGACTTGGTCGATCCTAGTGGCAGACAGGTGGTATGCTAATTTGGTGCTAACGATCGGATATTCATTTCTAAATGAATTGATTTGAACTTTATCCATAATGCTTATCCGATGTCCACGGGACCCGAACCGACCTGTGCTCTCCATCCCTCCCAAGTCCCTCTCCCGACCCACGCTCTCCATCCCTCCCAACTCCCCCTCCCGACCCGCGCTCTCCATCCCTCCCAACTCCCCCTCCCGACCCGAGCTCTCCATCCCTCCCAACTCCCCCTCCCGACCAGCTCTCCATCCCTCCCAACTCCCCTCCCGGCTCCCCCTCGACTCCCCCCTCAGGCTCCCCCTCCCGACTCCCTCTCTCTTATTCAGAACAAGAGTTATAGAAGTCACATCACTTTTCAACTAGTCTCCATCACAATCCGGAACGATCTAGTTAGAAAAATAAGTTATTTTAGAAAACAGGAATCAAAAAACTAACCCAACTCTCTACTGAAATTTAACTTCTCTATTCGAACCTCATTAAATTCCAGAATTGAAGCAGTCGTCGGATGTTTACCGCTTGCTCATAAGGGAGGGCATCCTCTCGCTTGCTCTTGCTCAAAGCTTCCTCTTGTTTAAACTCGAAGAACACGATTTCGATTTGGGAGGACACGATTTTGACGAGAGAGAAGACAGAATTTGGAAAAAAAATTGCGCTCACGGGTGAGAAAACTATGGCGTGGGTTATTTTTACTAAGTTTGACCGAGACCCCGAGACATATGGTGAGGGTTATTTCTTTAAAATGCTTAATATTAATAAGAACTCATATTACATAATATTGACGAGGGTTATTTCTTTAACCCTCGCCAATATGGTATATATGGCGAGGGCTTAATGTCAAACCCTCATTACTTGGCTACAGGTATATGAACAGACTAAAATACTCATTTATGTGTCTTTCGAATTTTTTTTTTGTTAAACCGTCAACCAAATCCAAATAAACTCTAAATTGTTACCACTCTAAACTGAAATTGTCTTTTTCATTCTAGGTTAACTTATTTGTCGGTGGTTACTAATATAATATTTTGTGTAATCTTAATATATTATTCGATTTCAATTTACATATTAATCAATATTGTAATTTCATGCATTAATAAAAATTATAGAAATACTAACCCACTAATATATAGTCACTAACATAATCCTACTTTATAGTAAGACTAAGTGAATCTAAAACTAAGGGAGGTGGAATCTGAGAGTGCCATGTCAGCACTCCTCCTTTTCCTCCTTTCCCATCGCGTCGAAATGCCCAGCCGCACGTCCCTCCCCTGCAAACATGTTAATTTGTTATCTATTATAAAGCCCTTGCTATCCTGTCCCCCAATTACTATCATTCCTTGGTCAGTAATTACAGTTTCCGATGCTCAAAAGCTGCAGTGTTTTGGTTGGTTAGTCTCGCTCGCTCACAAGATCTTTTGTTTCGTTTTCTATTTATGTTTTTCTCAACTTATATTGTTTAATCCTTTCTTTGTTTTTCTCCTTAGTCTCGGTCGCCCATGGGTGTTAGGTAGCGTTAAGGCAGGGGGAGAGGGGGGGAGTTAGGGGGTAAGAGCCGGGGTGAGGTGCGGACTGCCGAGCAGAGAGAGGGAGGGGAGGGGAGAGTGGGGGTGAAAATATAAAAATTTAAGTATAAAATTAAATTTTGTCAATATTAGTAATAGTATAATTGTATTTTAAAATTCTATAAGAAAGAATATTATATATTTTATTAAAATTAATATATTTTAATACTACTTTTGAAATTATAATTTAAAAAAAATGTCGCAAGAGCTCTATGCTAGTATTTTGTGTAATTCTAACATTCTATAATATAATTTTGGTTCATAGTTGGGTTTTATTACAATATTTGGTTAATATTTTGATACGAACCCCCTCAAGTCACACTAGTTTAGTTATGCTTTATTCGTACTTTGGTTGTACTTTGCTCAAGTATGAATTTTTGCCTTACTTCATTATAAGGGCAATATAATCATTTTACTTTTAGCCCTAATTTATTTTACAAAGGGTCTTGTAGTCTTTTTACATTAAGATTGAGATGAATAAATTGACAAGAAGCCCACGTTTAGGGCAAGACCTAACAACCAAATTAAACTCCAGCCATCTCTCTCACCCTCTCTTCTCTTTCTCTCTCTTTCTGCTGCGTTCTCCCTTGTTCTCTCCCTCTCAACTGATCCTGACACTCGTTCTGCACCACCAGTGCGACATTCTCAAGCTGTGATCCCCATCACACGACTCAACCCTCCAACAGCAACCTGCTTTTAACTTTGAAGTCGTGATACTTGGCATCAGAGCTAGTTCACGATGGGAAATTTTTTTTTTTCCCATGCCCCGCGAAGTGCTACCTTCATTCAGCAATGCTTGGTAATCTCCAACCCTCCACTATCCATATTACCCATCCTCCTTCCACCTCTCCACTCAAAATTTCAATCTTCTCTAGTTTTCCTATTCAAAATCTAATCTTTCTTCTTCTGACCAGTCCAAGAAACGATTTTTCCTCAAACCTAAATCCAAAATTCGTTCTTTTTTCTTCTCCCACAATTCAAGAGTTGTTTTTTAGGGTTTTAACCTTTTTCCCTAAATTTTAGGGGTTTGCAACCCTCAAGGAACCCTGTTTCTTCCCACCACCCTAAGGTTTTTTGGGTACACCAACCCCATTTTTCCTTCTTTTCCATCACTACCCTTCTGCCAACCCTGATTTCACTTCGTACTCCCTTCAGCACTATCATCCACAGTTACCATTCAACACGCTGGAACTCCACAGTGGACGTCGGCTTCTAGTACCACCACCACCACCACCGGTGCGAGTCCCAACAACAGCATCACCATCTTCTGCTGATCTTGCTCGTCGCTTCTCCACTCCCATTTGGCCTCAAACTTCATTTAGATCTGCACTCATGGCAGATTCACAACCAACCCAGTCCTACCGACCGCACACGGCTTCTAAGTCCAGTCCCTCTACTTCTAGACCACCACAAGACTCGCAGCCAGAGAGAGGCGTTCTCTCAACTCCAGACACGCACCCTTTTGAAGCTCGTATGGCAACTATAGAAGGGAATTACAGTTCTCTCAACCGGACACTAACAGATATCCAGAACAGCCAGCAAGTTCTCCTACGAGCTTTCTCCTCTGGCAATCAACCACATTCTCCACCAGGCTTTCCAGCTCCACGTGCCACCTCTCCTCCAGCAAATTCCAGAGTTCGCAATCCGGTTTATGAGCCGGATCACTATGACGATACTTCACAACGTAGTCCACATGTTGCTACTCCTAGCCCAACCCTCTAGAAGAAGATAATCCGAATCGACTGCCCACGATATGTGGACTATGAAGACCCCACTATGTGGCTCACAAAAGCAGAACAATTCTTTGACTACCATGAAGTCGACGAAGACAAAAGGGTCTCTCTTGCAAGCTACTACCTTGATGGCAGGCTTGGCAGTGGTTAGCATGTCTACGAACAGATTACGATGACATCACTTGGGAATTCTTCACCCAGAAATTTTGTGCACAATACGGACCAAGCGAGTTCGAAGATCAACATGGAGCCCTAGCCAAAATTAGACAAAAGGGCACAGTTCGAGAGTTCATTGCCGAATTCGAACGACTTTCAAATCGAGTTCGAGGATGGTCAGCGGATGCAAAGATTGGGTGTTTCGTAAGCGGGTTACGCAAGGATATCCAGGCTGAAGTTCGCTCTTTTAGGCCTTCCACCCTTACCGAAGAAAAATCCTTGGCCGTTTTACAAGAAGAGAAATTTAAAACAATCCACTCCACCACTTGGTCGGCACGCAAGTGGTCACCTGCTGCCCACTCAGACTCCACCAAACCGGCTCTCCCAGCCCCGTCGCCATCCCCAAGCTCCCGACCAGCCCCTTCCGGGTCTAAGCCATTTAGGACCCTCACTTAGGAAGATATGGACACCAAGAGGGCAAAAGACCTATGCTTTAACTGTGACGAGAGATTCACACCAGGCCACAGGTGTCGGCGGTTTCAGCTTCACTTGATGGAGGAAAACATACCTGAAGTTCACCTAGACACACAAGAAGATGAGACTTTTGACTTTACGGCGCTCTCTTTGCATGCCATCTCTGGGTCGCCAGAATCTCCTCGTACAATGAAGCTTTCAGGTAATGTGTTCTCTTATCCCTTGATTATACTACTTGACAGTGGCAGCACACACAACTTCATTTGCACCCAACTGGCTCATCGACTTGGATTGAACATTGTGAACATACCTGGCATTAGAGTTATGGTGGGGAACGGGGCATTTTTGGCCTGTTCATTGATGTGCGAGAAGGTATCACTATCTATCCAGGGTACCACCATCGAAGTTGATATGCATCTCCTCCCAATTGAAGGAGCAGATGTAGTCTTGGGTATACAATGGTTCCAGGAATTGGGACCCGTCAATTGGGGCTTTGCCAGATCCACCTTCTCCTTCTCATCCAAGGGACAGACAGTCACATGGCAGATTAGGCTCAACCAACCTCCTGCCACAACTAGGGCGGTTAAATCGTACTCATCGCATAACGATGCAGCAACATTCTTCATGTGGTGCTAGAGGGCTAGCACTGCGGATCCGCCAACCCCCCTCATTCCCCCTGTACTAACACCTCTATTAGAGGAATTTGACTCTGTTTTTCAGGTACCGACGGGATTACCACCATTGCGTGCTCACGACCACTTGATCCGGCTACTCTTAAACTCCCAGCGGTCAATGTCCAGCCCTACCGGTATCCGCATGCTCATAAGACAGAAATTGAGGCGCTGGTTCGTGACATGGTACAATCCGGAATCATCAGACCGAGTACAAGCGCATTTTCCTCCCCCGTTCTCCTCGTGAAAAAGGACGACTCTTGGCATTTCTGCGTCGACTATCGTGCTCTGAACAAGTAACCGTGAAGGACAAATTTCCCATTCCAGCAATTGATGAATTGCTGGACGAATTACACGGAGCAATAGATTCTTACAAGTTTTGAAGGACATGAAATTACCTGAGGGATTTTCATCTAATATTTTAAAGTTAGTGCAAGTGCAAGAAAATAAAATTATTGGATTGAAAAGTCATGATTGTCATGTCTTGATGCAACAACTCCTTCTGGTGGCTATTAGAAGTTCACTTTCTAAACCAGTGGCTGCAATACTAATTGAATTTTGCAATTTTTTCAAAGTATTGTGTGGGAAAGTAGTTGATACGAGGTCATTAGAGAAACAAGAACGATCCATCCCTATGATTTTGTGTAAATTGGAAAGGTTGTTCCCTCCTGCATTCTTTGATGTCATGGTCCATCTAACGGTCCATCTCCCGACTGAAGCTAGATTGGCTGGGCCAGTTCAGTACAGATGGATGTATCCGATTGAGCGATATCTTCTCACACTTAAAAATTATATCCGTAACAAACATCGGCCCAAAGGTTCAATTGCAGAAGGGTACATAATGGAGGAGGTTACAATATTCTGCTCACGTGGATGGAATAGAGACAAAGTTGAATAGACCACTACGATATGAAGAAGGACCAATTGGTGCTGGTACATCATGCTATATCTCAGCAGAGGAGGCGTATCAAGCTCATCGTTTTGTGCTCTTCAATAATCAAAAAGTGCAACGCTATATTTTGTAAGCCTTTAAATATGATTGTCCAATCAATAAATGTATAACTTTTCCATTGTATTTCATTTTTTTTTTTTTGTTAGGCAACACAAACTGTTGTTGAGGCGGCAACATCCACAGTGGAGTGAAACTCGAGTCCAGTTGGAACAACATAATAAATTTGTGCAATGGTTCATGGAGCAGGTAAGTTTTATATGACGACATATATTAGAGGTTTTCTATGTTCTAAATCATTGTGTTTCTGTAATTAGGTCAACATAAATAAGGCAAACACAAATGGAGAAGAAGATATTTTCTTCCTTGCTACTGGTCCAAAACCCAATGTGATAACATATAACGGTTTTTTTATGAATGGTTACAAGTTTGAGACAACCTCTGTTGACAAGTTACGTGTAACTCAGAATAGTGGGATAGCAACCATCGGGGAAGCTAATGAAATTTTTTATGGGACATTAGAGATGGTATTGGAGGTCATTTTTGGAAATCTACCACCCATTCATTTATTTAAGTGTAATTGGTACGACATGAAAGAAGGTAGTGGTTAGTTGGTAGATGATCATAAATTTACGATGGTTAATACCACCAAAAGGAGTTTTCAGGACGAGCCATTTATCTTTCCTTCTCAAGCGCAACAAGTATCTATTCCACGGACCCACTAAAATCTGACTGGAGCATTGTTAATCGATGGAAACCAAGGGACACCTATGACATTACAACGACTGAAGTTGGTAGGGTTGATGCGCATGACGAAGTATTACTAAGAAACGAGGATGTTGCATGGGTCAGACGAGAATTGGGAGTTGGCGTCCAAGTAGATGAAAGTTTACTAATCTTGACGTGATTAGCTCGATAATAGAGGTTCAGATCAAGATAATTGATTCTTTTCATACTTGTTTGCTTGTTTATTTTCGTTAGTGCTCTCACAAATGTCTTTCTCTTTTTGCAGGTTCATGGCCCCAAAAGTTGATCTCACACCCCAGCACCTTAACGGGAATGTGTTGTTTTCGGAGGCTAGTAATGGTATGTATATCCCAACATCATTTTTCAATTGCACTGTCTATTATATGTAGTAATCAAATTTTTTGTACTATTTACAGGAGCATCTTCACAAATGCCACCCAAGCCCCGTAATCATAGAGGGCCTACAAGAGAGACATCATTGGATCCACCCAAGGATCAAAAGTGGAAGTGCATAATCCATAACAATCAGATGTCACAAGGTGACACATTGAAAGTTACCCAAAAGCTTGGAGTATATGCACGGAATGGTAACTACTTTCCCCTACACCTACAATGGGGTGAGTTGGCTACTATGAAGTCTGCAGTGGTTTTCAGTGAATTAAAGGTTTGCATTTATTTATTTTTAATCTATTTTTTGTTACATTAATACTATGAGGATGCATCTTTAAAACTTTGTATTTTTTTATTTTTCAGAAGAAGATTGACTTTGTGAATGAAGAAGGTGTAGAAGTGAAAGATGAAGTTGCTATTGTAGCTTGTCAGGAAATATTGAAAAAAGGTATTACAAATTGGAGGGCAAAATTGAAGAAAAAATATTATGATGGAAAAAAGGATGAAGATTGTAAGACATGCCCTGATAAAAGGGTTATGCAGTCTCAGTGGGATAGCTTGATTTTGTATTGGAAGGAAGAAGCCAATGTCATTGTCGCTCAGAAGAATAAGGAGAATCGAGCAAAAGCACAGGCTTCACACACACTTGGTTCTAAGTCTATTGCCAAGCATTACTTTGAAGAGGTAATCGAACACTTTACATGATATTGTGATCCAAAAATGAATATTTATTTTTACATTATTTCTTTAATTGAATGCAGCATGAGAAGAACAAAGAAAATTTCAGGGTCCATGATGCATACCTCTCGTATCACAAGAAAAAGAATGGGGAGTATGCAAATGATTACACCCGTGTTAAATGTGTAAGTGTTTATCATTTTTAACATAATATCATTTCACTTTAAAATGGTTTCTCACTACTCAACTTCCTATTTATAGCTTGAGGTATCAAATACTTTTCAAAAAAATGAAATTGTGGAATCTCAAGACACGCGAGACTTGTCCATTGTTTTGGACAAAGTTTATGGCCGTCATCATGGTGGGTATGAGCGAGGCCTTGGAACAGGGTGGTCACGAAGGAGGGAAAAGATAGTTGTTAGCTCCAGTGAGAAGGTTAATACTCTTTCCACCCAACTTGAGCAAGCACATGAGGAGATCACGGCCTTGAAAGAACGAGAACGAGAGAGGGATGAGCGTGAGAGGCAAAGTGCAGAACAAATGCAATGGTTGAAGGACCAAGTCTTGCACCTTACTCAACGCATTACATCACAAGGTGCTACATCTCAAGGTAATGAACATGCAAAATTTCTGTTACTCATTATATGATTTATTTTAATTCTAACCTAGTTCTTACCAACGTGATTGTAGGCTTGTCAAATGATGTGAGGATGACCAGGTAGGGCTATCATAATTCAATACATGTTCAACCATATATGATAAAAGTTTTTACTTCGATGGCTCAATTTTTTTTTTTTATTTTCACCAGGGATTATATGGAGCATGCAAAGATTTTTTGGGGAAAATCACTTTTTTGGAAATTTTTTACTCAAGTGACATATAGTGACACCATTTTATGGTTGGTGTTTAAATGTTAGACATATGTAAGTGTTTGTCATATACTCGTATAAGACATCAAATGATGGATACATGCGAATTCTGATTGTAAGTAAATAGTTTCGATTGAATGATGGATATATACTTGTGTAAGACATAAGACACACAAGTGGGCCTCTCCCTCTCTCTCTCTCTCTCTCTCTCCTGCATTCTCATTGGGTTGCAGCACAATAAGGTAAATAGTTTGTTCTTTCTCTTGTCATTATCTCTTCTTAATTGTTTTAAGCATCTTGAAAATTCTTGCATTTCTTGATTGAGAACTTGCTAAAACCTCTTTTGAACCAGTTTGGTAACTCATGTTGTTGTTGAGGTAACAGCCCAATCCTACTGCCTTGGTTCTTTTCATTCTTAATCTGAATTTTATGTGCAACACTTTTTCTTTTCTATGCAGGCTGAGAAGAAGAAAATTCAAATTGCATGAATGTGCATCATCTTCAAGTCCTGTAAGTTTTCTGATTTTATGTAGAGGCAATCTCATCTAGAAAATGGAATAGGTGCTCCTCTATGCCATCAATGTTTGTTACTATTTCCAAGCTTGAAATAGTTTAGTGTAATTAAAATTGTGAATTTCTGTGGATTGCCTTAGGTTGTGATGCTTGGATTGGATGCTGCTGGCAAAACAACCATACTATATAAACTACACATTGGCGAAGTTCTATCAACTGTTCCCACTATTGGTGAGTTACTTGTTTTACAGTGCTGGGTTGTTGATGTAGCTTCTGCAGTAAAGTAGAAGTTTATCTAATCTGTATTGATGAGAGAAGCAGATGTCTTTTCACTTTTTATTTTCATATTACTTTCTTTTTTGTTAATATGATGTGTTTTGTTTTTGGATTGTGGGTGTTGAACTTCCCATGATTAACTCCAAAATAATCTTGGGCTTTTGAGTTTAATCTTGCATATGAGAAGACAAGGGAGAAATTAAATTTTGAAAAATAGAAGGGACAAGACAACACTAACATGGATGAGAAGCAGCAACAGCAGCAAGTAGTGGTAATAAATAGGTGTTAGGAGCTGTATGCTAATTGAAGGGGATGTTTGCCATTAGAGCTTCCAGCTGGCAAAATGAGTAAGTAACAAATGCTTAATATGACAAAATAGAATATATCCAGCTTCAGTTACAGTGTTTGGAATTAATATCTAAAAATAGTACTGAGAAGAGTAACATTGACCACCTATTTGCGTACAGGACCTGATCAAATGTTTATTTTCCATTCTAGAATAAATGTTTCTCTGCTAGATAACTTTTATCCGGCTTATGAGCCTTCTTCTGACCTTCTCTGCTACTAGGAGGCTTGCGTTTCAGGGCATTGACTAAATAAGTTTTTTACAATTAGATACCTTTGGTGTTTATGATGATAAACTTTTAAAGTTAAGGTGCAGTTTTTTATTTTTTGTCTTTTATGAAGGGTATTCTTGTTGAAATGTGTCTATGGCAGGGGAAATATCACCATTGCTGCCAGCTAGCTGTCAGTATGTGCCAAGCTGCAGTGAGTATTCAATGATAGCATACAAAAAATATGGTGTCATAAAGGGCACAGTTTTGACAGCATAGCATCTTTGCCGTTGTAATCCTCTTGGTAGGTAGAGTTTCACTTCTTTTTGTTTTGAGTTTAGGAGAGACTTAGTTGGATTTATATCAGTTCTTGCAATTTCATGTCTTAGAAATTTTCTTATTGATTTAGTTGTTTCAATTGAAGTACTAGGATTGTTCAACAAGAGATCCATGCCAAACTTTTATAATTCTTAATCATAACCTGCTGGCTGGTGGTTGGATGTGAGCAGCCCATTACACCAAGTCATTTGCAGAAATCATGTATTTTGCATTTCTCTCTCTTATTTTGAATACTAAAAGTTATCAATTGAGAGATATATCAGTCTTCTAAATAAGAATACAGCAGTTGTTTACTGAAGTATAGGTGGGCAATTGGGATCTCTGTATATTTATGTATAATGTAATTGGTAAACACCTGATAAAGTACACAATTCATAAAAGGGTTTAGCATAAGGCACTTTGAATTTAGGCTTCCGTTGACACTGAGAAGAACTTTTCGCTTGCAAAAATTTTTTTTCTTTCTTTAGTGAATTCTCTTTGAGCTTGTCCTTTTTCTTTTCTTGTATCCCCTTAACTGCCAAAGTGGTTGTAGAATGTTGACTTGTCAATTTAGGTTAAGTGTATCTCAAATATTTCTTATGATAGGCCCCTCAAGCTCTCTGAAATGATGACCGTCTACTTAATGTGAGTATCCTGCAGAAATGGTAGTGTAGTAATATCACATTTTCTCATCAATTAGAAAGGATGCATTTATTGGTATCTCTTGTATTTTTTATATTTTATTTTTATTTTTTGAGAAAGTAAGAAATGTGGTTTTCATTAAGGGTAAGTTACAAGAGGTGGGGCAGGTGCCCTGTTGTACATGAATAAAACACAACTCAATGTGGGGAAAATGTAACAAAAGGAGATGGGAAATTAGTCCCAACAGTGAGGTGCTGTCAGGACATCCCCTCCCTGGCTAGTGTATCAGATATAGAGTTTGCGTTCCTAGGGGTATGGTGCCAACATATAAGAAGGCATTGCCAATGTCCCCTGTCTCATCTAGCAATTCAAGGTGCCTTCTTGAGCTGACCTTGCGCCCAGAGGCCCTTGTGATAACCGTGTTGGAATGTCCCTCAATTACTAGAGATGCTGAAAAACAGACCCTGTAGAGTCTGATGCCTTGTAGAAGTACTTTGAGCTTGACTGTAGTGGAGTCACAGATCCCAAGGGGCAGAGTAAACAAGAAGTACTGATACCTCTTTTATTAAGTTCCTGTTGTTAATACATCTGTTTCTCTGTAATCATTTAATTGCTAATGATTAAATCAACATTTTTTACTTGTTCATGACTGTTAACTTTCATCAAGGTATGCCTTGTTCGTGGGGATGTATTTCATATTTCTTCATCTGGAATTCTCTATTTTGGTGTGTTACTGGAAGTCTATATCATTCTGGAAGAAATCTTTGATTCTAACTGCATAATATCTTGTAGGGATATTTTGCTGTCTTATATAGTTAGTGGAGATTGTATACAAGTTTTGGGTTCTTTGAGCATGTTGGCCACATTGTTGCAAACCAAAGGTGAAATTAGTGAACGTAATTTTGCATTTAGTTGTCTCTTGTTGTTTGTCAAAATTTGATTCTCTATATTTATGAATTATTTGCACTTTGTAGAACTGGATGAGTCGATGCTGGATGCACTAGGAATTCTTCCCCAAAGAAAACAGCATAAAAAATTCTTGGTGGTTGGTGCCTATTTGTTCTAAATGCAATTTTTTGGCTGATCTTTATCTATTTATGGACGTTTTAAAAATTTTTGGTAGTTTAGAGCAGCTGAAGTATTATTTATTAGATTGTTCTGTTACTCATTATATGATGTAATAGTATCATTTTGTAATTTATATTATTTGATTTAAGCTATTCATAGGTTTCATTATTGATTTTTGAATAAATAGAGAAAACACTTATGGCGAGGGTTTAGACTGTCACCATTTCTCTTTATGGCGATGGTTATAACCCTTGCCAAATAAGTATGTATGTGGCATGTATGGATGCCACATACATGCTTTTGTCGACGGTCCATGACCCTTGCTAAAAGACTTTTGGCGAGGGTCTTCAACCCTCGTCATTAAAAAAAATATTTGGCGACGGTTCTCCCCTCACCTTATATTTATGCCGAGGCCTGCGGACGCGACGCTCCTATGGCGACGGTCCTTCCTCGCCAAATGTGTTTGGCGAGGGTTTTTATGGCTTTTACTAGTGAGAAGTAAAACATATTCCTAAAAAATAACTTAAAATTATGCTAAATTGTAAATAATTTGAAGATATAACAAATTATGCTAAAAAGATATTCTTATTTTTTTTTTCTTATGCTCTATCATTAATGATTTTTATATTCTAAATTCTTATTAATTTGGTTTGATGCCTTATTTAACCTATATCTTAAATTTTGTATATATGTAATAATCTACAATACCCATTCCCTTAAAAAAATAAATGCGGAATTTTAATGGGATGGGAGAAAATAAAAATAAAAATTACGAGTTTTTTATTTAATTTTTAAAATAATCAATATCTATATACTTCTCTCCATTTAATTTTTTTCCTTTATTCTTGATTTCAATTTTTTCTTCATGGATACAACAACTGAAGTCTTCATTTTAAGCATCTTCATATTAAATTAAAATATTTAAATTCCATTTTAAATTATTTAAAAAATGTAGAAATAAGGTTTCATAATTTTGCAATATTATTGAAAGTAAAAGGGTACAAAATTGTTCTATTATAATAATAGCAATAGTAATGATGAGATAATATTATTAAAAAAATTTATTATTAATTTTAAAATCATTCATTTTATTATTATTTATTTTGTAAGTTATTACAAAATTATTTGGATATTAAATTTCAAGATGTTGAGTAGGGACACTGGGTAGGGATGTGAAGTGGGTTCATTATATAGGATCATTGTATGGGATTGCAGAGTCATGGAGTAAGGATAGTTCAATTGAGCTGTGGTGTGGGGTATGGGGTAGGGATGGGGTGGTGTCGAGTGGTGGAGTGGAATCGAGGTAGGTTTAGGGTCCATTATGAAGTGGGTTGGTACGTTACAAGGGCTTAGTTCCATTATAAAGTGGAATTTTGAATTCTCTTTAATTCTCTAACCAAGTCTAATATAATAAAATAAATTCAGAGACTTTGTTTACCATGAATTCAATTACTTTAAATTCTTTCTAAAACATTGAATTCTCTTTCCACTAAACCCCCCCATTAGGGCCACCGTACGCGTGCTCTAAGTTGGTGGAGGTAGAGTTCAGATTGGTTTTAAAGCCACAAAGCATATTAGGAATAAAGCCATCACCAAACCGGCTATTTAGACCCTCAAAATTGGTCAATTTAAGAACAGTAATGGCGTCAGGTTGTGCTTGGAAACGTAAAGAAATCCATCCATATTCCATGCACGTAAGAATAATCCAATTTGATTTTGGTTTAATCAAACGAATGAAATAATTAATATTCATGGATCGTCTGATCACAAATCATTTCAACAAGTCTCCAAACTCTTAAGATAATCCAATTTTCTATTTACAAGACGATTCAATATTAATCACTCGTCTTTGACGACCAAATTAACGGGTCAAGATTTGGTTGCCATCTCCTCTGCGGAAATCTCATCTTTCTCAATCGTTCCTGTACCGGGTACTTGAACCGCCGTTTTCTGCAACTCTTCCTTTCCTTGGATGATCTGAACCTCCTGGGCGTTTTTCTTCTCATCCTTCCCTTCTTCATCTTCCCCGTCAGTCAGACGTTCGACAAATTCTTCCACGTCGTCGGATACTTCCTGAAACTGCGTTTCAATGTTAAAATTAATTAAGGATCAACGAACTCATGTAATTATATATATATATATATATATATATATATATATATATATATATATATATATATGTATGTGTGCGAAATGGAAGAACTGATCAATTAGATATATATATACCTTGTTGATGATGTCTATGGCTTCATCAGCTGTTTCACTAACTTCTCTGGATATTTCTTCGATGCAATCTGCAGCCTTTCTCATCCAACCACCTTCGGGGAGCCTTTCTCCCACCTCGTCCGCCACCTTCTCCACCGACTCCGCTACGTCGTCGATTATCTCTGTTACATCTTCTACCTTCTGTACGAAACTTTCAACCTCACCTAAAAGTACAAGATGCGCGAGACATTGAGGATCAGAAAAAAACAATAATAATAATAATAATAATAATAATAATAATAATAAAAGGAGAAGCTAAAGATAATATGTATACATATTATCACTCTGAATTTTTCAAATGTATATATTCTTACGATGGAAAGAGAGCAATCTTCCCCCGGTTATGGCCCAGAAGGGCTGAATCAGAGAGAAAACCAATCCAACGACACATTTTACCCTGCATTCATAAACAGAGAGAGACCATATAAGAACGATATAGAAACAGGGTACGTTTTCATGCAAATTCGTGTTTATATATAGATGAGAGTATTACCATGGAGGCAAATTGGGTTTGGGGAGATTCGCAAATGGTAGTGGAATTTTGCCACCTCTGCATCGAAAGATGGAGAATATGAGAAGCCATCACAATTTACAGAGGAACTGCAGATAGAGACACTCACGCTGATGCATCGACTCTGAACTTTGGGTTGTGACTACTCCTTGGTCGAAACCCTTCCTTCTTCAAGTAAGAAAACCCGTATTTGAACAGATCGGAGCTCTGAAAATGGCGAGTACTCCAAGTGGTACTGTTACCTCCCTTCCTGTACCTGTTGGGGAGATTAAAACCGCCATTGTTGTAGTAACCGAAGGACGAGGGCGAGTTAACCAAAGACATGCCGGCAGTTGGCCGCTTCTCTCTTTCAAGACAGGAAAGAAACAAATCCACTATCTCTTCTCCTTCTGCTTCTTCTTCTTCTTCTTCTTCTTCTTCCTCCTCCTCTTCTTCTTCAAATCTATGAATGAAGACGAAAAAAAAAAAAACTGATGCAGAGACCCTGAAATCCAGCTACGTACCAATGAAGAGTTTTTTATGTGCAAATGCTAATATTTATAGAACACAGACCGGAAAGCTTTACCAGTGTGGCGGCAGAAACGACTTTTATTTGGAGTCACTGGTGCATGTTTCTTGACCTCCGAGTCTCTGACCATTCGAGGAACTTTCCCATTTCATTTCCCTGGTCTTTGATTTCGAGCTTTATCACGAAAGTCCCTTGAAAACTCTTATAATTAAAGCGCCGGGGCATACAAGAAATCTTCAAAACAAGACTTTTTGGCCATGTAAGAAATCTAACATGCATCTTTGGTAATGGCGCTCTGGTTTACAATCACTAGTACAGAGATATACAATATTCACTCAATTTTGCTAATGTGCATACTACTTTGTGATAATTACTTTGTTAATTTATTCATTAGTGCCAACGTGATATGATTCAGACACCTTTTGTCCTAATATAGAAGAATTTTTTTTTTTTTATTCGCTGGCACAGCAGAATTTTGTAATCTGTTCAGATCCTCGAGAAGAATAAATCAATTATTATTTTACCTAAGTGTAATATTGTTTAATACTAGACATTAATTCTGCTTAATTAGGTGACTAGATATGTTGCATGGCAGCTGTTTAATATGAAAACTTTTTCTAACCTTTTGTCTTTAATTGTCTAGTTAAGTTTTTTATCGTGTCCACTTGGACGAGGTTCCCTAGCTACTACATGCACATGATATACTGTATAATAATAATCTCATTTCTTAACTATTTTTTAGAAAGTTTCATTAATTTTTGTTAATTGGCACAGCTTGGGATCCACTTTGCTTTTGGAAATTAAGCACTAGTGCACAAATTTATCAAAGTTATTAATTTTATATTTGTTTTTGTTAAATAGATTATGTTAAAATTATACTAGTCCCAAAAGAGCATATTAGAATCAAGTGGGTGTACAAAGCCAACATATATACAAGGCTAATGGAAGAATTAAAATGTTCCCAATAGCACACTTTATCTATTAGCTATTTTACACGACTAAAATTATCTAAAAGCCATAAATATATACCTATTCATTTATCTAAAACTAACATAAAGACCAATTCATTTATTGATTTATCAAAAAAATTAATTACTAGTTAACACTTGGTATATATAATCAGGTACGAAATAAATATTACCTATATTGGTTTCAAATTGCACCCTGGTAATTGGTAATTTTACCCGGTAAATTACCCAACTGCTAATTGCAACGAAGAAAATCTCTCTTATCTATCTATCCAATTAGCATTTGATGTATCGGGTAATCGAATTATCGGGTAAAACTAACACGCTTATAACCTGATTAATTAAGGAGCAAATTACTTACTGGTATTTTCATTAACTCTTATATATATATATATATGAGGGAGGATGACCAAGTACTATATGAAGAAGTTTAAAATTGAAGAAACGTATGGGACTACTTGTTCGGAAACTAAAATTGGATGAATTCTCTTTCTATCTCTTTTGCTTGGTCACCGTCTCACCAACAAAGCAACAATTCCACCACCACCAAATTAATCAAGATAAAAAAGTACTCACCGCGGATTCAAGTGATCGAGCCTCACGCGAGAGAACAAACAAAAGTCTCTCAATCTCATCCATTCCCACCAGCGAAAGGAAGGAAACAAATTCTGGAACGCAAGCGACAGGCAATATTTCTAAATTCTTGATGTTGTCAAGATAAACATGAAACACATCTAGAAGATTAATTTACTCGGTCCTTCATACAGATCCATATATTTATAATTATACATCGATCATTCAGATCTTGCATTAGTACTAATTATAACAAACGTACACCAGTTTTCAGAACTATATATATATATATATCATATATGCATGCAGTATATGAACTATTCCAGATAAATTAATACCAACTTTAATTTATACACAAATTAATGACGCTAATTAATGTAGCTATATCATTGGCTAGCATGTAAAGTTAGCCACATTGTAGGAAACAGTTGATTTATATGGTGAAAAGGTTTTCCAACTTAATTTGCACCTTAAGCCATTAAGCATCATCATAGTTTTAGGTAAGGAACCTGCTTGGTCTTGTATATAAAAAGGCCATGTGACTCAAAGTCATATGGATATTCATGATTATGAGGTGCCTGATGGTTTCCTTAATTCATTTAATATGGTAGAAACACATAACTAATGCCATATAATGCTTACCTACAACCAAAAGTATTGTGGTCCTTTCAAGGGTCAATGTGACTTAATGAAATCAAGCTGTATATGTTTGTGGAGATAATATTATGAGAAGTTATGATATTGATAATAACCATAGTTGTTAGAGTTTCTCTTACCCAAGAAAATGAAATTAAAGTTGAAAAATAGGATCAAAAGTGTTTTAGTTAGTATATGGATTGAATTGGGTTTTGAAAATGTTCTGGTACTGCAACAATGTTAATGGCGATGTTTTAAACTTTGTGTGAAACGTTAGCTCAAACAATGAAAATAATAAAAGCAATTGACACACGATATGCTATCGCAGTTCATAACAAAACCACTTCTTAATATGTGGGGTGGTTGTGTAGCCCAAGTTGACAATAATTCACTATATTAACTCTTTTACAAACTTTCTCCACCAAGGTTTACACAGGTGCCTCAAACACATTGTTCAACATAACAGAAAGTGAACACCTTTCAAGATCCCACCTTGAACGACCTACTCCTTAGCACGAGTAGTCTTATAGTTATCATCCACACCGGTGCTCCCCCTCAATGTATGCATTCGTCAAGAAAGCTGAGTATGTCTCCTGCACGGACTAAAACACCGATTGCAACATCAGCTTCATCTTTACAACAATTTCTCAATAAGCAGATTGATGAAGAACGTATTACCTCATTTTAGACACAAATTCAATCCCTCGTAGAATACTTTGTAAGCTTTGAATTCATGCTTGTGTCCTAGCCTTCACGCCTTAATTTATATAGTTCTTCGTGGTATGTGAATAAGGTAAGTTTATTGTAGTTAGGACACATAATTGAAGGGATTGATTCTTCTAATTATATCTTCTTACTTTCTTTAACTAAAATCAATCCCTAATTTGATTGTTCAATTGATCTTGATTGTCTTTAACTTTCTTCTTCTAATTCAATCAACTTGATTGAGTGAGTGAATATGTTTGAGTGTCCATTTCTGGTTCAATAATCAGCATATATCCTAAAATCATGAGATCTTGGGTGCAAATTAACCATATTTGATTTTGTCAAAGAATGACAAAAGTACTCCCGGCCCGTACGTGGATGCACTAACAGGATTCAAAATCCGCTTGGATTTTAATCAAGATTTGGGGTTTTTATGACAAGAGTCGGGTTTTTGGTACCCTTTGTTCTCCCTGACCCAAAGAGAATAACTCTTCTCTTATTTGAGTGTAATTTGTACTTCTCTCCCACTTTTTTTGTGTACACTTAGTTGATGCAAAAAGAATTTATCATTAAATTCCCCACGCTATACTCAACTTTCATTAATACCAAACATATACGAGGAAGTTTCCGTGCACTCGCAAAAAGGCTGATATTCAAAGGCCAAAGTAGAAATTCAAAGAAAAGGACTGTGACCTGGTCAATTCCAAGTTGCTCAGCATCTCTTTCAATGCAACCACACCATTTAATTTCACTAATTTAATTCCAAATCTAAAGAACCACCACACATGTCCTAGCTTTTATTAAAGTAAAAGATACCTAAGTAGAATTACTCCATTTAATTAGGGAATAAACTTTAAAACACTAATCTATCATTACCCATTAGTTTTACCCTAACATGCACCCTCATCGAATTAAGTGATGTTAGAAGAACCCAACATGTGCAATTAAAAGTTTAATTAACAGTGGAAGGGCGTGCAGTTTTAAAAGAGGTTCTCTTTCCTAAGCTCTAAAAGTCTTGGACTAATGACTTTAATAACTTTTTTAGTTAATGTAACTAAGTAATGAGACCTCATTAATGCACTTCTCCTATTCTTGTTGACCTTCTTAATTTAGCCTCCATATGGAGGCTCATATGGCCCACAAACGGGTATATTTTAATAGGATATATAATCCGCTGATTGAAAACAGTATAAGCAATGCATTTACATCAATGTTTTAAGAACCGGACCAGATCGACCGGTCTAACCCGTTGAACCAGAACCTGTGGACCGTCAGGTTCTTATTTACTTGATCCACGTCGCTATTATATGCATGAATTTGAAAAGAAAAAGTTATCACTTATTTTGTTTTATTACCTATAAAAATAATAAATACAAACAAATTATAGAATATAATATTTAATGGTCGATCTCCGTGTGAATCTGGTGAAATTTAAGCTTCTGCGAACTAACGTCGAACTTGAGTTGCAGGAACGAGTGTGCACGAACTGTTTTGGCTTCGCTCGGTCGGACGGAGGTATTTGTGCTCCGCGTGTATCGACTTATGACGTTATCGGTAGTCGTGTAGAGCTGCTCCGAGTGAACTGGTGGAACGACGAGCGGCGAACTGCTTGACTTCGGTGATTCGAAAGAGCTTCTCTTTGGTAGAAAATTTTCCAAACCCCTGTAGTAGAGAGTCTTTGGTTTTTTGTAGTCGATCCTCTGGAGTTGTTGAGGAATCGCCTGAGGAAGTTGAGGAAAAAGAGGGGGAAATGAGAAGGACCAGGATCGCGGCCTTCTTTCCCTCCTTCCGTTGACGACTGGGTAAGGCTGACGTGTACTCCGATTGCTGACTAGTGCTGGTTTGCTGATGACGAGGACGTCAACTACGCTGCTGACGCGGCGGTGCGAGTGGACTTCACTATGGACCATGTTGAGCGGCCTCGAGAGTTAGTGAAGCCTATCCACGAAATTTGGTTGCTGGGTTGATGGACTCCTAGGCTTGCTGAATTTGGGTCACGCACATTTTGGTGCGTACAATATTATCCACCGTATGTTATATATATTTAATATTTCCATAAAAAAGGAGAAAAAAATAATGTTGGTTATAGTCAACTGGGCCGAGTCAATAAGACTGGACTGGCCTCTGATTCTGGTTCAACCGGATCAGATCAGCTGGTTTGGTTCAATTTTTAAAACACTAGTCGAACTATTGGTTCACCACGGTTTAATTGGGTTTGACCAAAACGGGACAGTGGTCCGGTTTTTAAAACATTGATCTACATGCAACCTGTGGATTCAGGCTACAGGACTGCTCAGATAAGTACCGGGCTTTAATCTATAAAAACATTTCATGAATGAGACACCCGAGTCTCCATTCTCTCCTTCTGCAAAAATCCCATTAATTTATTACCCAATCTTTGTTTAAAAAATCTGTCTTCTCTCATCCATTGATACTGATAGTATCCTCAGGCCTACCCTCACTGTTTACAAGAACAAGTTCCGTAATGGCAGTTTCTTCTGTTTACCCATACTCGTAAAGAGAACAAAAACTACGGAAAATGCCCTGTCTGGATTCTGGACTCTCTGGACTCTCTGGACTCGTTTAAGGAAGACGTGTTTTTGGCTTTTCAGAACACAGCGTGAAAAAAGCTATATAGTTTCCTCGAAACTTCCGTGACTGTTGATCGAAATTCGAATCCGTGGCCTGTTGATCGAAATTCGAATCCGTGGTCTGTTGATAGAAATTCGAATCCGTGGTCTGTTGATCGATATTCGAATCCGTGGTCTGGTGATCGAAATTCGAATCCGTGGTCTGTTGATCGAAATTCGAATCCGTGGTCTGTTGATCTGAACGATCCTAACCTTCCACATGAGTTCCAGTTCGATTTACAGCAGACCCTTTTAACTGATTTAACTTTCTGATACGAATTACGAGTTTATGATTCTGTGGTGAAGATGGGTTTCGTTGCGATGGAGCAGGGTGTAGGCCATGACATAAAGAGAGTTGATTTGATTTGATCTGGTTAGGTGGTCAGTCTGTAGTAAATAACAAAGACAGGGAAGACTGGACCTTCTCCACATACACCCTCTTCATTGACCTCACCGGAGAGCATTCATTGACCGCAGAAGGCAAAAGAGAAAAAAGGAAAAATGAAGCACAAAATTCGATCTCTGTAGCGGGAAGAAAGAAAGGGAATCCCGAAACTTCTCCCTTGTTTCTGCGAGATTAGGGCGGGTTACCTTCTGTTTTTTGTGCTGCTTTCTCTGTTTCGTTTTGCTTCGTCTTCTGCCATGGATTTGTTGCGGAGAGTTCTTCATCCAGACCTCGATGGCCCAAAAGATTGTCTGAAGGATTGTTACCCCGATTGTCCACCTGGGTGTGTAGCGCTACCGCCCCCGATTGTTGTTTCTTTCCAAGATCCTCCTCCTCCTCCTTCTTCACATACCCTTTCCCCTGTTCTGATTATCCTCATAGCCGTACTCTCAAGCGCCTTTCTTCTGGTAAGCTATTATGCTATAATTGTTAAATTCTGTGCGAATTGGAGAAGGAGGCGGAGAGTCCCCGCGACCCAGAACAATCCCCCTACCGATGATGAATTCGACGAGGCTGCAACTCCCGTGAATTACATATGGTATGTCTCTACAGTCGGTCTAGAGGAATCCGTGATAAATTCGATTGCTGTCTGCAAGTATAAGAAAGGGGACGGTCTGATTGAAGGGACTGAGTGTTCGGTTTGTCTGAACGAGTTTCGCGAGGACGAAGACCTTCGACTTCTGCCCAAGTGCAGCCATGCCTTCCATGTCCCCTGTATCGATACCTGGTTGAAATCTCATGTGAATTGCCCTCTCTGTCGAGCTAGTGTTGTTTCCAAGTTACAAGAGGGTTCTTCCGCGATTGACCCAAATTCGAGTTCCGCCGGCTCGTCTTCCGGCGGCGGAGTGGATATTTCCGACGGTAACGCTAGTTCGAGTGAGACGGATGAGGAGAACCATGAGGTCGAAGTACAGAGAGGAGATGGAAGATTGGGGAGTGAATTCGTTCCAGAGCTTGTCGTCCCGTTCCCTAGGGTTGATTTCGGGATACGGGTGTACAGTGATTTGGGGCAAAACAGAGGATACACGGTAGAGGAGATGAATAAGGATTTGCAACCTGTTCGACGATCGTTCTCCATGGATTCGTCGGCCGCGGCTTTGATTCGTTTGTCGCTGAGAAATCTCCCGGCTGCAGAGACGGAAGAGAAGAGGGTGAACTTGGGGGAATCGTCGGAAGCTAAGAGAAATGGTCCGACCCGCAAGGGTGGACACAGTCGTGCTCTGATCAAAGTGATGTCTCATGGGTGTAAAGGGTACTCTTCGCTGTTCAAGGGGCCTGTCGCCATGAAACGATCTTTCTCAAGCGGTGGCAAGTTCTTCCTTTCCAGAAACAGCAGAAGCAGAAACTCTGTTCTTCCCTTGTGAGTCGGGAACATCAGAAATTTTTTGTGACATATTTTCGTACCAGGCTCTCCTTCCAGACATCCGTCCATCATGGATGTCTTGGCTGCTTCAAAATCTCTGGACGAAGTCCTGCAGATTGTGATTTTTCCTTTGAATGCGGAGAATGATGGAAGCCTAGAAGCGGTATCTAGACAACAAGAAGTTCTGAAATAGAACTTGAGATTCGCCATTAATCCAGGTAAAAGGTCCTCGATGCTTGGTTACCCATCATGGGATGATCCGATGTTGTGCCTTATAAAATAACAAAACCCTGTTTCTCAATTTGCATCTTTGTGACACTTCTAGTGATTTCATCTGCTTAAAGCCACGAAGCTCAGTAATCAATTATTCAGTTCGCATAAATTCGCTCTACTTGTTTAGTTTTACAAAAATTATTCCTGCACTTCAGTTTTTTGCAGAAGATCACAATCTCAGAACTTCTAAATTCTGTCTTGTTAAGTTTAGAAGGGGAAAATACTCAGATTCATATAATGTAACTGATATGAGCAGGGAAACTTTAATATTAGCACTGCTGCAACCATGTCATCTACAGAGGAATTACTCATATAAATTGTATTTGTTAGATTTGTTTGTTGGTTGATGACTGGATATGATGAAACTCATAATGCAGCATGAGGATTGGATTGACAGAGGAAATTCTGATTCCAATGCTTGTGATACCCTTTTGTTTTTTAGGATTGGCTGCCATTATTCTCTTAAATAGGATCTAGACAGTGAGGGAGAGTAAGGTAGCTTTTGGCTAAGCTCTTGGTTCATGACCATGGAGATGCACTCTTGGGAGGAGTAATAACTTAACCTAGTCATTAGTATGTTTATAACTGAATCAACTCCAGACCAATAGTGTTTCTAGTTTTAGTTTAACATAGTTGAATTATGATCGGACTAATGGTTGAACAACTAATGTGTCATTAGTAAAGATTTCATTCTTTTACATGGGATATATCCATACATAGTTTAATTAGCTTAATTGGACAATCAACAATTTTGCTTAGATTGTAGAATCATACTCGTCAATTTTGAATTTTTGAATTTTATATATATTTATAATATATAACTGTATTTTAAAAATTGAACCAAATCGGCCGGTCCAACCCGGTTGAACAAGGAACAATTTTGCCTATTCTATAGTTTCAATTGAGCCAATAACACGTCACATAGATAGGGTGTAAACGGGTAATAATTGAAACGGGTAAGGGTTATTCCGTTACCCGTTTCGATTACCCTACCCTCATCACCCTTTTTGCTTGAATAAAAATTTCTTATTCCGTCACTCGAATTTTTTTCACGGGTAATCCGATAAATAAATAGATAAATAATATTTTAATAAATTTAATTATCTAACCCTTATAAATTTAAAAAATACAAAAACCTATAATTTGTATAAATAAAACTAGCTCAAAAGCCTAAAAAAAATTATGCATAAATTTTTTTAATTGTAAAAGAAGTATACAATTAAATGTTTATTAATATATGAATTTAAATTTAATTTTTAATAATTATTATTTTACAAATATTTTCTAAAGGATAAATGTTTAGCATTACTTGATTGTGTAGAATATTTGATAGGGGTAATTGTATTTATAAATGTTAATGTATAATAAATTAGTAATTTAAGTTATGCATAAACGAAAAAAAAATAAAATTTAATATTAAATAAATTATAGTGTTTAAATAATACATATATATATATATGGTTGTTTTCAATAACCCCCCTCTCCCAAATGACCCCAACTCGGATCTCACCCCAATGATCCCAATATGGATCCTACCACATAACCCCTAACTCGGATCACATCTATCACCCCAACTCGGATCCTACTGTGGTGTTGCATCACCCCATCTCGATTGGCTCCTCACCCAACTCTAACCCTAACTCCACCTTTACCCCCAACCACACCTCCACCCACATTAACACCATTGTGACTCTTATATACGAAGCCTCAACACATGTCCTCCACCCCTCGACCTCATCCTTTGAGCTTGCCCAACACCCTAACAAAATGCCCCACCCCTCGAGTCTAGGGGTGGGCATGGGTCGAGTTTGGGTTGGGTTTTTGAAAACCTAAACCCGACCCGACTTATATAACCCAAAACCCGAACTCGTTAAAAACTTGCATAGGTTTTTAAACATGAACCCAAACTTGACCCAAACTACGATTTTACGAACCCGACCAAAACCTAAACCCGACCTGAAAACCCTGAATTTTTACATATTTTTAAAATAAATCAAGAAAAATATAAAAAAATTAAAAATAAAAACCCGAACCTAAATTGCAGGTTAGATTTGAGAATTCAAACCCGGGTTTTTCGGGTCGAGTCGAATCAGGTTACCCAGAAAACCCGACCTGATGCCCACCCCCACTCAAGTCTGCCTAACACTCCTCTCCATGCCCTTACACCATGTTCCTATTTTACGAATACGATCTCACCCCTTTATCCCATCTCACAACCCCATGACCCTACACAATGAACCAACTCAACGTCCCACCCTATGATCTCGTTGCACAACCCCGTGACCCTACACGATGAACCAACTCAACGTCCCACCCTGACGTTCCTGCTTGACTTCCTGCCAAACGTGATATTGGCTTATGACCTTAACAACACCTCCGCATGACCCTAACCTCTAAACCCATAATTCCTACAAATTAGTCTATACCTTAAAAATTCAACCATCCAAACCCACTTTAATAACCTAACCTTTAAACTAATAATAAAAATATTTTATTACATGTATATGTAAACTTAAAATGTTAGGGATTTGATTTTTTTGAAGTTCAACTTAAAATTTTGTATTAAAATATGTTTTATTTTAAATATAAAATTAAAATGTTTATTCTATTTTTTAGTATGCAAGACTTTTAAAAACTCTCCAGATTTAGCTTAATTTCACATAATAAATTCAGATTTGAAAATTTTTATTTCTATTTTAGTTTTTAATGATTTCTGAATTTTAAATTACAAAGTAATAACAACTTCACAAAATAATTTGACATTAATTAAGACATTTTATTTTTTACTTCTTTCAAAGTTAATCTTATATTGTAAGTATTTTATTATATTTATATGTACAAACTCTAAAAATAAAAAAACTTAGGGTTTTAAAATTTTAGTTTTTAATTAAATTTTGGAATCAATAATTCTGTTATTTTCTTGTTTATATGTATATAACCTTCGCGCCCTCCTAACCTTAGTTTACTTGAAATAATTTATTAAAAAATACATTATACATTAATATACATTAATGGCAACACCATTGAAAATTATGCAATTGAAAACTAAGTTATACAGATTATATAGAAAATAAAATTAAATACTCAGTTTTAAATGAATATTTGAAGGGTAAAAAACTAAAAATATAACTTAGAATAAACAAATTACTTATGCTATTAGAATTTTATCAAATAATTACAACTATTGAATGACTAAAATAAGCAATAAAATGCATAAATAAAATTAGAGGATCCAGATCCTTGCACAAGAGGACAACATGTACAATTGTTTAAAAAAAATATCTTATATTAAAAAGGAGAGGAAAAACCTTTTAAAAAAAAATCTCTCCTTTTAAAAAAGGTCGTTGTTTAGTGACAATTTGGAGTTAGCTTTTTCTCACCCTCTCTAGCCCTTGTTCACATAATATCCTTCCCGGCCCACCTATTTCCACCGTCACCAGTTTTCTTCTCTTGTGATCAAAGTTTGTTCGACATGAAAAACAAACTATAGTGCGTCAATAGATGAAAAACGAAGAGGCAGTGCAAAGAAAGAAAAATTAATGGGCAGTCTTGACAAAAGCAGAAAGCAAGCAAAAATAAAAATAAAAAGGGGATGAAGAGGAGAATGGAGTAATATCATATCAGGAAAAAATATGAAGGAAATCAAAACAAATGAAAACCACGCTGGAAAGAAACTATAATAGGAAACCAACTACTTATTGAAGCGGGAGGAAAATGCCAAAATGGGAAATAAATAAAAGAGGGTAAAAAATGAAAAAATAAGTATAATTCATGAAAAGTACAAAACAATGGGAAATCAAGAAACAAAAGAAATGAAAAAAACATAAGAGAGGAGAAGAGAGGGAAGATAGTAAGATAAACATAGGGCTATATTATTATAATAAAAAATATAAATAATAAAAATTGAGAGTGCAAATGATAAAAGAAACACAATGCATCATATAAACATCAATATTATGAAAAAAAGAAAAAAAAACATGAAAACCAACTGAGGGATAACTTACCTGTTGGTGGCTGAAATTGAACAAAAATTGGAAGAGGTGAAGATAATATATATTCTAACCTGTTGGAAACTAAAATGTCAAGGAGGGAGAAAAAATAAGAAATACAGAGAACTAACATTCTTATTTTTCTCTATAATCTCTCTCCACTCCTAAATTACCTCCTTATCTCCCCACTTATCTCCTTACTTATCTCCCCACTTATCTCCCCATTTAACTCCCCACTTCACCCTCTACATGTTAACCATCTTTAATTCTCCCTAATTTTTCTCTTACATCTTTTTATCTCTTAGTTTTCTTCCTTTTGGAATTTATTTTTGTTAAAATTAAAGGAGAAGCCACATCAGCATTTTTATCCATTTTTATTAAAATTAAAGGAGGCCATAGGAGAAGCCACGTCAGCATTTTTGTCCCTATTTTCACTCGACTCCCATTCCTATAATATATATATTGGTAGTATCAATAAAATTATAAAAAATAACTTCAAAAGTAATATTTGAATAACATTAATACCAATAAAATTATTAGAAGTCTATTAAAATAAATATTTAAAAACATAAAAAATTCAAAATCATATGAAAATTGCATCCCAATTCTTAAGTTTATCTAAAAACTACTCAAACAAACGTTCAACACACATATTATCTAAAGGTAACATCAATTACATTAAGTATGATAAATTAGAGTAGGGTATTATAGGAATAATACATTAAAATAAAGGGTATAAAGTTTAAATACATTACCAAATTACCATCCGGGTAATCGGATAATCGGGTAATCAGGTAATCGGGTAATCGGGTAAACGGGTAAACGGGTAATTAGATAATTGGGTAATCGGGTAATAGAAATATAAATTTTTTGTTTCTTATCCATCCGATTACCATTTAGGTAATCGGGTAATCAGGTAAAATTGACACCCATACACATGGATCATGATAAGGTTGAGCTTGAACTCGAGCCCCAAAGTTATTACTGCGCAAAATGAGTTTTTAAATGTTAAGATTCAACTATAATATTTCATCGGCTCATTACAAAGTGGCCAAAGTATGAGAAGTTTACAGGGGAAAAGGTTTTGAACATGGTTTCTACAACGTTGTTAATTATATAAAGCATAGCATGGTTGGGATTAAACGAGAAACTGCATAAACAAGTCAAATTCGATCAAATTTATTCAACTTGTGACTGAATTGGCTAAATCTTTGTTTCATGTTTGGTTTTTATTTCTAGTGCAGTAAGAAGGACTAATTTGTGTTGAAAACCTAGTAGTCCTTCACTTCCATAGCCATTGCCCCCAATCCCCATGTCCAAGTACTGTTTTGAATATGGAATTTTTTAATGAAACTTGCCCATCATACCCAATTCTTAAGATCTTAACCTTCTAATCCTACTAACAGGCATCACACCCAATTCCTACAATCTTAATTTTCTATCCATCTGATTTTCTACAATAATTTAACTCAATTTAACTCAATTTGTCATGCAATGGATGACATAAACTTACCAACCTTTTTTATGCTTTTTCTCTATGTAATTGAAGCACTTTTGTATCCTGGAATTATCCACTTAGATAAAACAAAGGAAAAGTAATAGAGCTCACCTTTTTACCGGGCCAAAAACCAAACGCTACTCTTCAACCACTTAAAGAGTATGAACTTATTTCTCTAGTGAGAAAAGGAGAATTGAGAGAAGAAGAAGAACCATATTTCTGAATTCTGAATCGTGTCTAGTGTCTTCTCTACTCCACCTATTTATAGGTGTATGAAATTGTAACTCCCATAAAGGGAGTTAATTTCATAACCTTCTTATAATAAAAAGAGTAAATATTTTACAACTCCTTAATATTAAAAGGATTAAATCTTATAACCTCCCTCATATTATGAAAAGTTAATTTCAGCCTTTAATCAAAGAATCTCACCTTGATCTCTTTTAATTTTGTGTAACCTATATGGTCCCACAATGAAGACCAATGGTTGTGCTCCATTGGAATCCCACTTGGCCTATGGGTGCTAGCCCATATGACTAACATCCCTCACTTCGGCGATGCACCCTGAGGCCTTAAAGACACATACTATCTCTCCTTAGTCCCATACTATGGACATGCCCCAGAAAATAATTTGTAGTTAACGCTTTTGTCGATGGATCAGCCAACATCTCAGAAGTTGGAATATGACTTACAACTACTTTCCCCTTCTGTAGAATGTCAAACACATAGTGATAATGTACTTCTATGTGTTTACCTTTTGAACTGATTTCACCATTTTTCAATGTTGTCACAGTTGCTTGATTATCACAAAATAGTTGTATTAGACTACTAGCTCAACAACTCAATTTCAAGTCTTCTAAGAAACCTTTAATCCACACAGCTTTAGTACTTGCCAAACTGCAAGCTACAAACTCAACTTCCATAGTGGACTGAGCAACACATTTTTGTTTCTTACTATCCCAAGAAATTGTTGCACCGCCAAGCTTAAAAACAAACCCCGAGGTTGATTTCCTATCATAAGGATCACCAGCATAATCTGAATCTGTATACTCAATAGGAATCAACTCTTCGGCCTGATATGTGAGCTTGTAATCCTTTGAGCCCAACAAATACCGAAGTATTCTTTTAACCACTTGTCAATACAAAGCACCAGGGTCACTTTGATATCTACTCACTAGGCTTACTACAAAGCCTAAATCAGGGCGGGTGCACAACGTAGCATACATTAAACTACCCACAACTTGGGCATATGGAATAGACTACATCTTTAGTCTTTTCTCATCACTTAATGGTATCATTTTCTTTGATAAACTTGTCCCTTTATAAATTGGGGAAACGATGGTCTTCCACCCGACCACACCAAAGCTTTTTAACATGCTATCTAGATATCTTTCTTGAGAGAGTGAAAGTTTCTTGACTTTTCTATATATTTCAATTTTTATACCAAGGATAAATGAAGTTTCTCCCATGTTTTTCATATCAAACTAGGTTTTGAGCCACTCTTTAATCCTTAAAACCATATCTAAATCATTCCCCATTAATAGTATATCGTCAACAAAAAGAGACAAAATTATAAATTTACCCTTACTAACCTGGGTGTAAACACAAGGGTCATATAAGTTGGGTATAAATCCATACTCAGTTATCACTTTATAAAAAGTGAAAAACCATTGCCTTGGTGATTGTTTAAGCCCATAAATAGATTTTATCAGTCTACACACTTTATCACCTTGATCTTTCACAGCTAACCCTTCAGGTTGGCACATATAAATTTCTTCGTCTGAATCTCCATTGATGAAGGTTGTCTTTACATCCATTTGATGTAATTCAAGGTCAAAATAGGCTACTATAGCTAATAATACTCTAATCGAAGTGAATGCTGACACAGGAGAATAAGTCTCCTTGTAGTCAGTTCCTTCTTTTGAGTAAATCCTTTAGCTACCAACCTAGCTTTATATCTATCAATGGTTTCACTTGGTTTTAATTTTTTCTTAAACATCTATTTACAACCTATTGGTTGTCTACCCTCAGGAAGTTCTACTAACTCCTACACCTTATTTTTGTCCATTGAGTCTAACTCTTCTTAGATTGCTTTCAACCATTCAGTCGAGTCTTTAGATTCTAAAGCTTGTTCAAAAGTTTGAGGGCCATAAAAAAAGACTTCTTCATTTGGATCACTTACATCACTCATCATAACATAGAAGTCCTTCAATGCTGAAGGAGGTCTTCTAACTCTTACTATGGGGGTGACAGGATTAGCTTGTTTTGGGGTTTCTATAATTTTTACTTGATCAACAGAAGAGTCTTTTAGTTTTTGTATTTCAAATAACTCAATTTTCTTTATTGTGTTTCTTGGATCAAGGTCTTCTTCTAAAAAATAAGCATCTCGACTTTCAATAACCCCCACTGAGCCAGTAGAATGGTGTATAACAAATCTATAACCACCTTTTGAATGACTACTATAACTAGTAAAATTACATTTTATGGTTTTAGGATCAAGCTTGCCGCTATTTTGATCTGGCACTTTCAAATGTGCCCCAGAACCCCAAACTCTAAGGTGAGTTAAGTCTAGACTTCTACCAGTCCATAACTCATAAGGGGTAGTCTTTGTAGTTTTACATAAGACTCTGTTAAGAATATATGTTGCAGTATCTAATGCTTCACCCCAAAATTAGGTTCCTAGCATTGAGTGGTTTAGCATACAACGTACCATCTCTAACAAAGTTCTACTCCTCTCTGCAACCCCATTTTGTTGAGGTGTATATGGCAAAGTAAATTTGTGACGTATGCCATTTGCCTTGTAGAACTCATCAAACAAATCAAAAGTATATTCTCCACCTTTATCTGATTTAAAGATCTTAATGGTTCTTCCGAATTGATTTTCTACCTCAACTTGGAATTCTTTAAATTTATCTAAGGCTTCAGACTTCTTAGAAATCAGATAAATGTAACCATACCTAGAGTAGTCATCAATAACTGTAATAAAGTAAGGCATTCCTCTATGGATCTTTACATTAAGAGGGCCACATATATTTAAATGTATTACCTCTAAAAGATTTTGGACTCTTTCCCCTTTACCAAAGGGTTACCTTGTCATTTTACCAGACAAATAATTTTCACATGTATGTAGTTCATTATGTAACTTAGGTAACAAACCACTACTAACCATGCGATGTAGTTTGTTTACATTCACATGATCTAAGCGTAAATGTCATAATAAAGAATCATCTAGAGACAAGCAAGCATACTCAAAATCAACTTTCACATTGCTAGTGGATCCAGAGTATAAGTCAAGTGAATACAGTCCATCAATTAGAGTACTAGAAAAAAATATACTATTGTTTCGACCCATAGTGGTCTTTCCTAATTTAAAACAAGTTTTCAATCCCTTCTTATCCAAGCAAGGGATAGAGATCATATTTCTCCTAATGTTAGGAGCAAACAATACCCTAGTCAACACCAAATAGTTGCTACTTGGTAACTTCAACCGAACTGTCCTTGTGCCAAGCACATCACAATAGGTATTGTTACCCATATATACTTTATGTTCATCGGTCTTCATTTCTTTGAAATCAAAGAAAAATTCTCTTGATTTAGCCACATATCTAGAAGCAGCTGAATCTAGCCACCATGTATTTTCTCCAACATCAGCCAGAAGGACCTCAGAAATAACACATACAATATCATTGTTATTTCTACTATTCTTATTTTGGAACTTACCTCCACTTTTGCTATTAGCTCTATAATGGGCTTTAATGCGACCCATCTTGCACAATTGTAACAATGCCCTATCTTCTTACCAGAATTATTTCCCTTGAGCTGAGATTTCTTCCCTTGTTTCTTGAAGTCTTGCTTCTTCTGAAGGACATTTCTTGGTTTTGAAGTAGGAGCTCTTGCACCACTAGCTACATTAACTACTGAGTCCGTCGTAGATTTCTTCTTTCTCCTTTGTGCCTCAATTGTCAATTTGGTAGTTAAGGTTTGCATAGTAAGAACAACATCAGACATATTCAATGATACAACAGTTGAATCCCAAGAAGGTGGTAAGCTGTTAATTATTGATTATACTTGAAGTTCATCAGGGATAGGACGGCTTAAACTAGCTAATTCTTTAGAAATAACAGTCATGACATTAATATGCTCAACAATATTATCACTTTCTTGCATTTTCATACCATTATATTGTGCAACAAGTATCTTAACATGTGTCTATGACATTTTCCATTAGTAGCTCGAACAGCCTTAAACCTGGCATGGGCAATAAGTTGGTCCTCAAAATAAAATTTCTCCATCTGGTTCCATGAATGTTAATATGATGGACCTAGCCTTCTTGTCCTCTAAAACTAATTTATCATTAGTGATTTTAAATGATTCTTCAACTCCTTCTAGAGGATTAGCCACTGCCTTATCCAAGACATGATCGATTCCATCTTGTAGTAGGATGTAACGAATACACCTCTTCCAAGTCAAAAAGTTATTTCCATTGAGTTTCTCAGTTTTACTTAATTGAGCAGCAGTAGCTTTAGAAGCCATTTAATCCTAATTTCAATGAGCAATTACATGCAACAAAACTTATAAGAGTAATTTTGAAATGAACCTTAGTTTAAATACAAAAAAATATTTTAATAAACTTAATAATTGATGTAAAATAGTATTATACACTGGAAGTTATCAACTTTCCCTAATTTCCATAAATGGGTTCAACAGGGTGCAGAAATTTTTAAAAAAATCCAGAATACTAATGTCATAAAATGCACTGAAAAATATTCAATTACTTCTTGAATAAAAAAAAATCTGATCCAAAACGACCAATTATGCACAAATGGACTACAAGAACAAAATGGTCATTTTACAATACTACTTTGGAGAAAACTTTTAAAAATTCCAAAATGCTAAAATATTATGATATGCACTTTAAATACTCAGTTAGTTCTAGAATAGAAAACTTTCGGATAAAAAATGACAAATTATGCTCAAATTGACTAGGGCAAAATCATCATTTTATAATAACACAATTTCTCACAAATTAAAAAAAATTTCCAGTATATAAAATGCGCAGAATATAAACTTATATCAACTTAAACGTTCTGTAAAAATTTTTAGATGCTAAAAAATGCCATATTATGCCCAATATGTCCCAAGGGCAAAATAATCTTTTCCCAAAAATAAACTTTCCAAAATAGATGATATTTGACTACAAGATTTATGGAAAACACAACATATATAACTTATTTGCAATTCATGCACAAATTCCTGAATATTAAAAAAAATTGCATTCTAAATCATATAAAACCACATAATAATTCTGTAAATTTGGTTTTGAAAAAAATAATCCACACATACAGGAAATAACAAAGCTCTGATATCACTGTTGGAAAAATTTCATATAAACACAATAATTTAACTCAATTTTTCATGCAATGGATGAAATAAACTTACTAACCTCTTTTGATACTTTTCCTCTATGCAATTGAAGCATATTTTTATCCTAAAATTATCCACTTAGATAAAATAAAGAAAAAGTAATAGAGATCATTTTTTTATAGCCCACACAGTCCTTTTTTGATTTGGCTGAAAACTAAACACTACTTTTCAACCACTTAGAGAGTATGTCCTTATTTCTCTAGAGAAAAAGGGAGAATCCAGAGAAAAAAAGAACCAGAATTCTGAATTCTGAATCGTGTTTTGTGTTTCTCTACTCCACCTATTTATAGGTGTATGAAATTACAACTCCCAGAAAGGGAGTTAATTTCATAACCTCCTTATAATAAAAGGAGTAAATATTTTATAACTCCTTAGTATTAAAAGGATTAAATCTTATAACCCCCTCATATTATGAGGAATTAATTTCAGCCATTAATCAAAGAATCCCACCTTGATCTCTTTGAATTTTTTGTAACCTACATGGTCCCACAAGGAAGACCAATAGTTGTGCTCCATTGGAATCCCACTTGGCATATTGGTGCTAACCCATATGACCAACAGTTTCCATAGTCATTGCCCCCAATCCCCATATCCAAGTACTGTAATAGACCAGGTGGATTTGATTATGGAATCTTTTAATGAAAATGGCCCATCATACCCAATTCTTACAATCTTAACCTTCAAATCCTACTAACAGGCATCACACCCAATTCCTACCATCTTAATTTTCTATCCTTCTGGTATCTATAAGAAAAAAATTTCTGTAGAAAAAAAAAACAATTTCATTAAGTAGAAAAAGTGAATCCAAGTATCCAACTCTCCATGCTCAGCAGAAAGTTTTCTCCAATTACTAAGGCATTTAGTGCTTTTAGCTTGTTACTAGAGTTAAGAAAAATGAGCTAGGCTACTTAATTACTAATTACTCAGTGCTCTCCCTGTCTGAGACCAGTAGGGATCTACCTCCCAGAAGCAAGGGAACCTCTAGACAGTAGGCCAGTGGACTTTTAATCAAAAGGCTATCTCTTTATTTAAGTGGGTTTAGCTGACTAACCCCCATTATCCTTCTTCTTCTTCTTCTTCTTCTTTCTTCTTTTCCTTTAAGATCAAGCATCATTAGAAGTTAGAAGGTTCACGTGGAAGAATTACAGCTCAAATGAAAGAAATGTATTATAATTACTAGACCCATTATGATGTAATTAGTGTTCAGATTCCAAACAAAGACTAAAACAGGATTAATCCATTGAACTTGTTCATGACTTGGCCCAAATAAACAAATCCCCTAACACGGCCTAATAAGTAATTAATAAGCCTGCTCCTCTCCCCCTGGAGGGGATAAGGGGATTGATTTAAATTAAGCCACAGATAATTTGTAGGCTTAGTTGTCTTTGATTTTTATTTCTTCCCTGTATCAATTCTAGCTGGATTCTGCGGGTACTCGACAAAGCACCAAAACAGGGTCATCTTCCCCGCCGAACGGCCTTGACTTTGAGAGTACTCCCCCCTGTTTCCCTCTGCGTTTTTTCTTCAAATTCCATTCCTTCACTTGTTTTATTGGGAAGGAGAACAAGCAAAGTGCCGTATCATTGAACGGAAAACAGAGATTTTTTGTTTTCTTTCATTTGTTAATTTGGACTTGAAAGATACATGGCTACATCTCTTAGATTCTCGGGGAGGTTCCGTTAATGGACCTTACAGAGTTGGGGCGCCCGGCCAGCGAGTACCCAACAATCACATCTCCAGAATGGTTTAGAAAAACAGGGGCGGTCCATTCCATATATATTGCAGTGTATTTGATGTAGAAAGGGTCTCATCACCACCATTGACAGGAGGATTTTGCACGACACGAACAGGGTCCGGGTTAGCTAGCTAGAAAGAGAGAAAGAAAAGTACCCCACCCATCGAATACAAAAATTTGATTTCATCAGCTCGTGAAAAACAACCCCATCCGCCATGGATCGATCAAGTCAATAAATCCCACCCGCCGGAAACATTTTTTAACTTTTCCGAAAGGTAAAAGAATGGAGTTAGTTAGCTCCATCGGACGGTGCTCTGCAGTAAGCTCCCATCAGTGATCTGTCCTCTTCGTGTGTTTTTTTTTTCCAGATGAATCGAACTGGGTCAGCAGCCATGTGAAAAGGTTGGAGCTTATATACAATCTCCGCAGGCATTTATATCTGGGTTTTTTATATTTTAATGGCCTCTTTCGCCCTTTAACTCGGGGCCAGTACTACTACTATACGTATCTGCTGAAGAAATGAATTAACATGGGATCGATGCTGCAGCAAAAGCCAAAGGGAGGGGAAGAAACAAAAAGAAAAGGACACAGGGTATTTGTCTCACTGTCTGGAGCATGGTAAAGCCTGCTGTGAGAAGGTTAAATTAATCCCTTGTATACTGTCCACAAGATGTATTGAAGAAGAAATGTGAATATGCATAAACGAGTGGTTCAGATCGTGTACTGCTTTTGTTTTGTACCATAGCTAGCAAGATATACGTACGTTTTCACTTCCAAGGTCCTTGTTTCCTGAACCAGATGGTCGTCTAATGGGCGAGAAGAAGAAGGAGAATGACAAGTGGGTACTGTTCTTCTCCACTCATCCATCCATCCATGATCCACCACCTACTTTACTCTTCTTAATACCTTGCCTGTACAGCTATTTCAGAGTTGATATATGCATGAAGATATGAAACTTCCAGAAAAACAAGATTCTTGATTCTATTAATTACAGTGATTAATAATGGAAGCTACCTATAGTTTATGTTTGAATTTGATAAGAGTATATATATATAGAATAAGAACTGTGAGGAACTGAGGATTGGTGGAGTAGTAGAGCAGGAAGCTATACCTAAGAGTAAGAGTATCCCGGAACAGTGCTCAGGAATCGTCTGTCTCAATCACCTCATTGTACCAAAAAGAAAAAGTGCCTTTGGGAAATCAGATTGATGGGTTTCGCCATCAAAGCTTTCTTCATTTAATGAACTTTGATTGGAATTAAAAGAAGAGCCAAGAGCCACATCGCATGGACGCAGACCCGGCCTCCTCCTTCTCCCTGTTCTTTTTTTTTTTTATTTTCCTTTTTGCTACGTGAGATGACAAGAGAGCATCGTACAGAGGTCGATCTGTAGCTGAATGTGGCTTTGCGTCGCCTGTGATGTTTTTATGTGATCTGTGATCATATTCACATCTGTTTTTTCGTCTTCGGAATCATGGCCAGGATGGCCAAATTCAATCGGCTTATCATTATCTTTTAAAACAGTCTCAAACAATGGCGGCCTTGCCTTCAATATTCGTACTACTCTCTCTCTCTCTCTCTCTCTCTCGCGCGCGCGCGCGCGCACAGCTCTGAGCTCTAAATAAACAAGTACAGAAAATTACAGAGCGGAAAAGCAGAAGAAGGCTTGGCCAAATACTGGTCAGAATAAACCATTTTCAACTACACGGAAGAGTGTTCTTCGATCGGCATAAGAAAGATGAAGAACCCAATTAAGGAGGGGTAAATAAAATACCCATGAAAATGCAACAATTTTTTAGATGAAACACTCGGACATTTAGGCGCGCTCCATTAACGAAACTCAATTCGCTCAGCTCAAACATGACTCCTCTTGAATCCTACCTAACATCTGGTACACGGCAGTCGCGATATCATCCACCGAAGTCAGCCCACAATCCTCTTCAACCTACACAAAAAACTCGATTAATTATCGAAATATATTACTCGTAACAATGTCAATGTAATTAATTAAGGTGAAAAAAAAAAAAAAAAAAAAAAGAAGGGTTCTGGGTTCTGAGTATGTACTCTACCTTGACGCTGAAAGAGTAGAGAATCATCTGATCAATGGTGGTGACGTTGAGATGAAGAATGGTGAGGCGGAGGGTCTGGAAGCCGTTCACCATTTTGAGGAGCTGCTTGGGGCGTTTCTTGGAGAAAATTTTCAAGTTGGCGTGGCTCTCCACCATCGTCACTTCGATGTCCGCGATCGCCGACCGGTTCTCCGCCACCGTCTCGTTCGCCGAGTAATTACTGGAATTCGCCGCCGCAGCCGTCGCCGACGAGGGAGAAGAAGACGAAGAGGTGTACTGGGGAAAGGTGAAGAAATCGGCAAAAGGGGCGGAATCGGAGTGCTGATGCTGGCTGGTCATTCTCTTCTGGGCTTCCAAGGATTGGAGGAGCTGCTCAAGCTCTTTCACGAAATTAATAGCTCCACCGATAATCGACGCTTGGTCGCCCTGAAGATCAGAGGAAGAAAAAAAAAAAAAAAAAGCCAAAAAGCAAAGCAAAAGCGAGCAGCACTGATTAGACTACGGATCCCGAGAACGATAAAGTCGAAATTTAATTAAAAGGAAAGGAATGATTAATTAGAGATTTTTTTGAGCAACTTGTTCTACACACATATATAATACACGCCACTTTTTCTATATCAGGGAGATGATAATTAGCTTTGTTCCCTCATCGCCTGCAATATGGGCTGTTCTTCAAGTCCCACCTCTGCCTCGATAAAGAGAGAATGTTGCAGGCTTTTTACTTGAACAAAAAAGCTGAAGAAATTTTTGAAGGTACGTATATATGGATCGAGAGAAAGAGAAAGAGTAGTAGTAATTATTTCAAAATCGCAATCAATTAACGTTTCTTACCCTTTGTACATAAGAAGCGGGCATCAAAGATCGAAGCACGGCGAGGTACTCGTTCATCTGTTTCCGGCGATTACGTTCCACTGCAATGTGGGTCATTCTCTGGTTCTCCACCTCCTCCTTGTTCTTACACGTCCTGGTTCGCCGCCTTTTCCTCCGGCCACTATTACTCCCGGCAGCCTGCGGCTGTGGCTGCGGCGGGGGCGGAGGCGGGGGAAAGCTTCCGGGTGCCGCCGTGGAGAGTCCGCCGTCGACAGTGCATGTCTCCGGCGACGAGGAGTTGATGTCCCATTCTTTGATGTTTTGCACCAGAGAAGGGGAAGAATCCCAGGTGTGGTGAAGAGTAATACTAGTGCTAGTAGCCAGTTGAGGATGAGTAGACGTACTACTCATGGTGCTGAACTTCTCCATCCCAACTAAATTACCAGCCGATCCCTTGTAGTACTCTTCTTCTTGATCTTCCGTCTTGAAGTCGTAGTTGAGAGCAGCAGCCAAGGAGAAGAGGTCCTTGCAGCTGTAACTGAAAACATCTTGAGGGAAAACCACAGCTTCCAGTGCCATATCCTTCCTCTCTGATCTCCTCTTATCTTTCTCCCTCTGAAGATCACCCAAAATTAATTGACTCGATCCCTGCACTACTACTCTCACATCCAAATCCCAAATTTGGAAGGTGGGTTGTTTAGGACTGCACAAATCTAAACACCCCTAAATCAAGAAATCACTCAAAGCAAGCTGAAGACTGAAGATGATGAGTAGCCAAAGCAGGCTTAATTTTATGCGCGAACTCGATCGATCGCACTGGGTGCAGAAAAAAAGAAAGTCCCGCAGCCCCTTATAAAGACACCCCCTCTTCCACAGGGACCTGCACGTGAGGACGAGACACGGAGAGAAAGAAAGGCTCAGAGAGTGAGAGTGGAGAAGAGAGAGAAGAGAGAAGGTATGTACGTTTTCCTTGTGGGAGGAGGAGAGAACTGTTGAGCAGATGATCGAATAAAAAAAATGGAGGGTTTGATGGACCAGGGAGTTTTGTTTCATTTGGTAATAATGACCGTCGGACGTGAGAACCGAAAAAGAGAGAAAAGGAGAGTTTGAAAAGGCTGACAGAGCAGAGATTCGGATGGGGAGAGAAGGGAGAAGGGTGAAGATCAGAAAACCCAAAGAAAAGCCCAAGAGTGAAAGAATCAAAGACAGGACTGAGTAGAGATAGAAAGAGAAAACAGAGAAAGAAAGAAAGAAATCCTGAGAAACAGAGAAACAAGGAACCGAGCCGGTGAGAAAACGAGTAGTACTGTTTTGAAGCAGCAGCAGCAGCAGCAGCTTCCCTCAGGTGTCGGACATGTGCCAGGGGAATCCATGTGACCACACAAACAACCCTCTCTCTCTTTCTCTCTCTCTCTCTCTCTCCTGCAATCATCTACCAACCAGACTACTAAGAACCTTTCCCAAGATTTGTGTCTTCTTTCCCATTTTAAACCCACAACCTATCTTTACTCCTTTCTAACACCACTAATCTATGTCGACCATTTCAGAAACTGCAAAAGACATTCTAGGGTTTTTCTTCATCTTCCAGCTTTCTAGCTACTCTCTCCTCTGATCACCATATATACATTCGCCACCATAATTAAATTTTTGTCCTTTCCTTTTCTTTGATATATTCTTAATTTCCTGGCCTACACCGTTACTACTCCTACTCTATTATATATATACCATGATCATATTAATTCCCTAACTCATTAAACAAATATATGCTAATTAATTGTCTTCTTTCTTCTTCTTCTTCTTCTTCCATCTTCTTCTCCCTTCTTCTTCTTCGATAGAATATTGCTGCTGCACTGCATGTCACAGCTAATTAAAAGGCATATGACGACCCTAGGACGAGTCTTTTAGGGGCTTTGCTTAGACGGGTATCCCTTCAAAAGGTATTCTCTGACCCTAAACTATTAAACTATGCAAAAAATAATGTACCCAACAACTGGGTTCTTCTTGGGGTTATCCCTGATTTCCTTCATTAAGAGATACGGTGACGATTTTATAAGCCCTCAACAAGGAGGCAACTTGCATAAATCTCTATATCATGCATGTTTCAAAGGCTATTCGTGTTTAATGTTTCCTCCAGAGAAAAGAACACTGTTAGGGTCAAACCTTGGGTTTTCTTTACTTACCTGTACCTTGTAGCATATGGACTTGTTTGTATTAAATTAACAATGAAATGGTCATTCTTATAACTACATACAATAACATGGTGAAATTATCTAAATAATAAGTTGGAATGGCATAGGAAAGATCAGGACCCACATGAAAATGTAATTACTAAATTTTAATTAGTTGATTAATTAATTAATTAATTTCTTGAGTTAGGCTTGTCAAACTAATTTAATCTAATTAACTCCATCTATCTCTTGCAGGTCATGAGGTGGCCTTAATTTGATCTTCTTGGGTTTCCCATCTGTCTCTGTCATCTCAACATGATCTACTTCCTCCTTCTCATGTCTTCTTTTCGCAGTTATTTCCCATTGAAGGAAGAGAAAGAGCCATGAGTGTAACAGCTTATGCTCTAATGGGGGACACAAGAATCTAAAGCCAAATCTAATAGATGTAGAAAGCGAATTATACTAGTTTCTATTGGTTTCTTTTCTCTCTTTTCCCTCCCCTCTCTCAATTTATGATTATTGGCCTTGTTCATCAACAGTCTCCAAATAAAGCCATACATTATACAAGAACAAAGATAAAGAAATCACCCATCTTTGGCTTTTCCAATATCCCTAGACTCAAATGGCTATATATATAGAACAAGCCAGAGGCCTTTGATCAGATGTGGACGAGCAGACCTCCACCAGCCTTTAGTGATCTAGACTTGCTAGCTTGTCTTGATCTAGCTATATATATATATATATATATATACCAATAGTGTACCATTCTTGTCACAAGGGCTAGCTAACTGCATGCATGTCTTCCAATATATACCTACACCCAAATGTAAATTAATTCTCTTATATGATCCCAACCCTACCCAAACTAATTAACCAAGGTAGCTTCTTATATATGCATAGATACGTTACATGGCTAACAGGTATTGTATTTGCTGGGAACTCTTGCAATTAATTATTGGTTATTTATCTACGTGATTATACGAACGGATTCGCATACTCTCCCAAATGTAGAAAATCCCCAAAACCACGGCCCGATTTTCCGACCGCGGCAACCATGGTTTTTAGATCAAGTTGGCAATTGGCAGGACTACTGCAGGCCGGGTACGTTCAATGTTATATTCCTGTTTATGTACATTAAAATATATCCATACTTCTGCTTAATTAATCAAGTCTCTCATCTCAAGGCCATTAATTATTTAGGTGTCAAGTGACCTTATATTAAGCATTTATACAAGAATGTGTACAAATTCTAACTACTTAATATATTAAGCCCTGATCAGTCTGGTATTAAATTAACGAATTAGCTTCTCTTAGCTCCAATGAACATGTGAATCTTCCTGCTTCCCCGGTATACGTATAGTTGCTAATTAATTTCCAGTCAACAAATGATCACAATTAGAAATCTAATTAGTGATTGATAATGGAGGCGCCATGGAGGGTGGATAGAGGCTGGGATCGATCTGCTGTGAGCGAGAGTGCATGCATATGCATATATATGAACAAGTACGCGCAGCTAATACCGACGCTAACAAGCGTTGCTGAATTCCATGGCAGTGTTACTTTAAATTCAATAATGTTCTTGGTCAAAGTATTCGCCGCTTCAAAGCAGAAGAGACTATATAACCAGTTCAAGCAAATCTATACCAGACAATGAATAATTCAATATAGCTCTCCCCATAATTACAGTTAGAAAATAAGGAGAGCTCATTAGGAAATCAGTCCACGCTACCGCGTATATATATATATGTCATTTACAGTTAGAAAATTAGGAAAGCTCAATTAGGAAATCAGTCCACGCTACCGCGTATATATATATATGTCATTTACATGGCTGCATGCGCGTTGGAGCATAGATCAGACAATATTTGGGGCATAGAATTAATTATTGGTCATGACGATGTTGGAGCAGAAACAGAAGATGACACTCCGCTTCAAGCAAACACACCCATATAGATATATATATCAGGCAATATTCTCCAAGAGTGATCGATCGATCGTGGTCGACTTCCATTATTATCCGATCCCTGGCAAGGGACCCATTTGAGAGAGGGAACAAACAAAATTGATGACATTCCCACTGAATATATATCCTGCCTTCTGGGGTAAACTTCAAATCATCTACAATCTGTTCTCTGCATGGGTTGATATAATTTGGTGGAGATTCCGGGAGAGGGAAAGGAAGAAGAGGCCACACGCCTAATACCCACAAACAGAATGAGACCAGATTGCAGGGTGGTGCATCCCAATCGCCCACCTGGCCCTTGATAACGCAACCGGACAAGAACAGGGTGAACTAGGGGTACTACTATATATACTTAAAAAAAAGGGATTAAAGAATAAAGATCCCATATAATAAAACCACTCTCTGCACACAGATTGAAGCAAATATGGGTTGAAGGAGGGAGGAAGGCAGTCATCATATTCCGACAAACATGCCCATATGCCCACATTTGTTTCACTGTGGAGAACGTCATGCATGTCTGGACGTTTTTATTCAATTTGTACGTTTTGAACTCCCATGCATGAAGCCGATCGATCGGTCCATCCATCCATACATCTGGGTATATATACACATAAATTAATTACATAGCGTCGCATATGATGTAATTTAAGTGGGAACTAAGGAGTAATTAAAGATTGATCAATATAGATTCTGCAGCCATTTCATTGGGGAAAATATTAAACTGAAAAGAAATACAAGAATTGAGAACATTCCCATGCAACGGGAAGATTATTAAAGATAAATAGAGAGAGAGCAAATGAGAGAGAGAGAGAGAGAGAGAGAGCAAATGAAAGAGAGAGAGAGAGCAAATGAGAGAGAACAAATGAAAGAGAGAGAGAGAGAGAGCAAATGAGAGAGAACAAATGAAAGAGAGAGAGAGAGAACAAATGAAAGAGAGAGAGAGAGCAAATGAGAGAGAGAGAGAGAGAGAGAGAGAGCAAATGAGAGCGAGAGAGAGAAAGAAAGCAGAGAGAGAGAGAGAGCAGAGAGAGAAAGCAGAGAGAGATTGAGCAAATGAGAGAGAGACCAAGGTGCATGGGGAGGGACCCATTGATGGTTTGTCTTTTGGGGTGGGGCCAATTAAGGTGGGGTGTGTTCACTTGTTCCATTGAATCCGGCCGGCATTAGTCCCTCTAAAAGTAGCTCATCAATCAAACAAAAGGCGAAAGAGCTTTTGGGAAATCATTGTCGTCTGCTGGTAAAAGCTCAGTTAAAAAAGCTTTGTTAATTTACTCAAAACCCTGACTGGAGAAAGAAATTAAAGCACGCCCCAAGAACCCAACAAAAAGCCTGGAATATTTTTTAAAAGAAAAGCGTCGACCCCCAACGCCCTCAACATTAACATAAGAGTACGTATATATATATATATACACACACAGCTATGCTTCGTCGTAGTGCAGAAGTAGCTAGTACAACAACTCGATCATGATTCATGAGACGTCCGTCGACGACGATAAAATTAAGCACATTTTACGACGGATTCGGTGTCTGTCAATATTCCTCTCCATTTTGTTTAAGGTATTAATTAAAATCCAGCAAAGTTACAAGCTTAAGGTACGGGGTTTTAGGAGTCCCGTTAATATTCAATCGAATTAAGTTTTCATATATAGCAGGGAGGCTTTTTTAAATCGATCCTTGGCCTTGGGGAAGCGCGGCAAAGTCATAAAGCTGTTTCTGGTCGTGGCTGGTGATTCCTGGACAAGACTTTTCGAATCCCAAACGTCGGGATTCCGTATATTTGAATACTAATATGGGATTATACGGTGAGTCGTCCGAGGAGGTTTAAGCCATTTTTTTTGTTGCTAATTAATTAAGTGCGATTGGTTGGGTTGGCCGGGAAAAAAATGGGAAAATCAAGATGAGGCAAAAATTCTCTCGAGTCGAGTCTCGATGGGTCATGCATGGGTGCGTGCCTGCTGGCTGCTGCAGTAGTACTGCTTCAGAAAGGTGGCGTGAGTACTTCGCGACTGGGAGTTACTTCCTCTGCAGGGGCTTGCTTGCTTGCTTGCTTGCACTCCCGCCGAGAACTGCTCCCGGCCTTTCTTCTGATCAGGCGTCGTCGACGGGTTCCGAGGACCAAAGAACTGCATGGATATATATATATATATATATATATGTGCATGCATGAATCCATCATTGCATGCATGCTAATTGATGCATGTGTTGTAGTTATAATTTGTGTGGTACAGAATGTCTGTTTGTCTGTATGTAAAAATTATAAAAAATTCCTACTGGATCCTCGCCTTGGGTTACTTTCGTTTTCTTTTCCAAAAGCTAATTTTTGTGCAGGGGCAATACCAAATACCAATAACAATGACACTTCTCGCTTCCCGATATATATATATATATATATATATATATATGTGCTACCTAAGTCCCTGCCTTGATATTAATTTCATGTGACGCATAAAATAAATATTATCAAATAATGACAAAACAAATCAATGTTTTAAAAAATCGGACCGACCATCAAACCGGTCCGGGCCGGGTTTTTAAGACACAGAAATAAATTATTAAATATTGAATAACCTTTAAATACTGAATATTGAGAGGTGCAAAATGTAGGTGATCGATGGATCGAGGAGTTTAATTTGGTGGATAATTGAATTGAAGGGTATACAATATATGTGGGACAATATGTGACGGTTCCACTGCCAAATTAAGAATGTGAGTCACGTAGCAAACACAACATTGAGTAATATTAAGCATATATATATATATCAATATGTTTGTATCTCGATCCCTTGGAAACCACAAAAATATACCACCATGCACCAACCCTTGTTCCTCATCCTCTCCTTTTTAATTCACAAGTCCTAAATTTGAAAATGACTCTCCCTTTCGTGTCTAATATTCTCCATGCATGCCGGCGCCCGGCCACCATGCATGTACTTTTCGACTAATTAACCCCAATTCACATAAATTGATATCACAATTAGCACCCTTGCACCTCCCCTTCTAATTTCCCTATACAAACAGCTATCTAGCCAGTGTATAATATTTGGAGAGGAAAGTAAAGAGAGAGGGCTGGGTGTTGCATATGCTCCTAATTGATACATACACTAGTGCATTTGCAGATCTCAACCCTAGCTACTAGGAAGGAGGTATATATAAAATATTATATATATATATATATATATATGTTTGTGTACGTACATCGGTACGTGTGTGCATGGAGCTATACATATAAAGTCTATATTGCACTTGATGATCATCATGATTTCATTCGATGGTTTGTAGGACCAACCATCATGGGTGAGGTGCCATGAACGGGCGGACCCTAATTCTCATTCCCTGGGACCCATTGACGAAAGCCCAGTAAAAGACAACGAGAGCCCACGAGGGTTGCCCCACGGAAAGTGACACGGTGGACCCAGCAGAATGCAAGGAAACAACGAGGCCGTCTCGACAAAGCCGCCGTTCGACCCGGTCCAGAAAATCGTCTCGACTGGACCGTCGAGATCGGGAGACAGGGACTGGACAACCCCGATGCTGGCAGGAAGGGCCCCACCGATTCCACGCGTCGCTAGTACACTTCCCCGGCCGTGCCGTGCCGTGCGAACGAAGACCCGTCCGCACGTGCAGGGATTTGTCGGGACGCGTTTGGCGCGTTATGTCCTTTTTTTTTTTTTTTTTCTCTCTCTCCCTTCAGGGTGGGCCCGCGTGCCGGCCCAACCGCCTCCCGAAACTGCTCTCTCTGTCGGTTCAAATACCGCCCCATCCCCCTCCCCGCCGCTGCGGTTTTTGAACCGATCCCATCCCGTTCCCGGGCGGCCTGCGTTGCGTGTTTCGCTCGCTCGCTTTCTCGCCCTCTTCGCCGATGCTGCGTGAAGGAGATGGCACGAGACAGAGGCACATAATTAACTCCCCTTTTTTTCTACAGATAATAATGATTTTGGGCCACACCTGCCACATATTAAGTCCATGCGTGCACGGTGGAAACTCGTTGAGTCATATTCATATTCAAATTCAACTCACCGAGTCGCTTGACTCTGAAAAATGAATGGTTCAGTACAAATTAGGATGTTATTGATTACTAACTTGACCGCCTAGTAGTTTTTTTTTTTTTTTTTTTTTTTTTTTCCACCTTGGTTTAAGTTAAAAAATTTTATCCGTCATTTTGGCAACATCCATACATAAATCAATATTTGACAAGAAATTAAAGATTTAAAAAAAATAATAATAATTAAATATATATAAAGTTTTAAACACACACATACACACACACGTGTACAAAATGTGTGGGGGGGAGGGAAAGCTGCTGAAAGCAGGCCCATTCATTGTACATGCACTCGATGACAGAATCTCCGAAGATCACTTGGCCCGGTATTTTGGGCCTTTACTGGGCCACAAGAGCGAGGATTTCACGTGCGGTCAGAGAGTCCATGAGCACAAATGGGGAAAGTCAGAAGTCGGTAGTACAAGTTGTGAAAGTAGCTTTTGTAGTTGGAGGACAGATTTCTGAATAATTGGGATGAATTGTACAAAGTTGAGACTGGGCCGGGCCTCGTGAGTTGTGTCATGGGACCGGGAGACTTGATACCATGAGAAGACTTTTAAGTTGACTCTGTACTTGTGAGGCCCATTAAAAAAAAAAAAAAAAAAAAAGGACTGCGTCGAGGAACTCAAGTGATCTCTCTCACCCGGAAAGACAGAGAAATCAGGGTTACGTGTATGGAAAACCGCGTACGTATTAGCCACGTACAATCCCATATATCAGACGTATCGTGATATGTCTTGCCCCCCCCCCGGTATAAGGCGAGAAACAAGTTATTGTGCCCATACGAGTGAAAACTAAATAATAATAATAATAAATTATTCAAATTTTGCTTCATTTACCTTAGATTCATGTAATTTTTCATCACAAAAAAAATTAGTAATAGACCAAAAATCCAAATATACCTATTTAGTTACATTCTAAATATAAAATTTTGGATAATTAAAAACTTTAAAACTTTAAGTAAAAGCTTGAAACAATTATTAAGTACATTGTAAAATTTGTTGATTATAATAATATTGAAGGGAGAAAATACCAAAAATAAATAAAATTTTTTTTCATAAAAGACATTTATAAGTGTAACTTTCAAGTTTTGATGAGGATGATGATGCTAGCTTACTTGTGAAGTATCCTTCTATACAACTTGGCTTCAATGATTTGGATCAGATTCATTTTCCAAATCATTAACAGACTTATTGGATATCCATTAAAAAACTTATTAGATCTTAGATATCCAATAGGATCCATTAATTCTTAAAATATTTAAAATAGAAATAAAAATTAAAAACTTTCATAAATACTTTATTAACTATTAAACACAATTAACTAATCAAGTGTTTCATAAATTTTATTAAAAATTATAATAAATTTAAGAAAATATAAAAGATAATTTTTTAAAAAATATAAGTCATGAAATTTATAAAAAATACATAAATTTATATAATTTCAAAATTAAAAAATTACGAGATTAGAATGAGAAATAAGAGAGAAAGAAGAGAGAAAGAAGAGAGGGAAAGAAGATAGAGAAAGATTAGAGAGAGAAAGACGATAAATAAATATTAGAGAGATGAGAGAAAGACGATAGAGAAAAATTAGAGAGCAAGAGGAGAGAAAGACAATAGAGAAAAATTAGAGAGAGAAAGAGGAGGGAAAGACGACAAAGAAAGATTAGAGAGAGAAAGACATAGGGAAAGAGGAGAGAAAGACTATAGATAAAGAGGAGAAAAAGACAATAGAGAGAAAGGAGAGAAATACAGATAAAGAAAGAGGAGAGAAATACAGATAAAGAAAGAGGAGAGAAATACAGATAAAGAAAGAGGAGAGAAATACAGATAAAGAAACAGGAGAGAAATACAGATAAAGAAAGAGGAGAGAAATACAGATAAAGAAAGAGGAGAGAAATACAGATAAAGAAAGAGGAGAGAAATACAGATAAAGAAAGAGAGAAAGAGGAGAGAGACCATAAAGAAAGATTAGAGAGAGAAAGAGGAGATAAAGACGATAGAGAAAGACTATAGACAAAAATTAGAGAGAAAGACTAAAGACAAAATTAGAGAGAGAAAGAGGAGAGAGATTAGAGAGAAATAAGAGAAAAAAGAGAGAGAAAGTGGAGTGTTACAATCCTGATTTGTGTCTAGCCTTCCTTCTTCCATCAACTCATAAGCTTTTGGCATATGGCTAGGTGCATAACATGGAGAGAGAAAGAAGAGAGAGAAAGAGGAGAGAGTAAGTGGAATGAGAAAGAAAAAGAGGAGAGAGTAAGTGGAATGAGAAAGAAAAAGAGGAGAGAGAAAGGAAGAGAGAAGAGAGAAAGGAAGAGAGGAGAGAGAAAGGAAGAGAGGAGAGAGAAAGGAAGAGAGAGAAAGGAAGAGAAAAAGAAGAGAGAGAGAAAGAGGAGAGAGAAAGAAGAAAGAGGAGAGAGAGGAGAGAGAGGAGAGAAAGAAGAGAGAGGAGAGAGGGGAGAGAGAAGGAAGAGAGAGAAGGAAGAGAGAAGGAAGAGATAGAAAGAAGAGATAGAAAGAAGAGAGAGGGGAGAGATAAACAAAGAGAAAGAAGATAGAAAGAGGAGAGAGAAAGATGCAAAACTAATATAAATTTTTATTGCATTAATTTTATTAAAAAAATATTTTTTAAGTTTTTTTAAGTTTGTATAAATTTATATTTTACAATGTTTACTATGCTTTTTTTTTTTTAATATTTAAAAAAATTTAATAAACTTTTTACCTATCTTTCTAAATTTTTTATTTTTAAAATTGTTAAAAAAATTTATATTTTTAATTTTAATAATTCTAATATATTTAAAAACAAAAATTAAATAATTAAGTAAATTTTAAATTTAATAAAATACTTACAAAAGCTTTCAAAATTTTAGTTTTTCCCATAATTTTTAAAATTTTCTATTCATTGTGGATCTTGATTGGATCCAAACATGTTGAAACCAAAAATTAAAGTCCAGTACACAACCTAAGTTTAATTATTTTGTATAAGGAAATTCATGTCCATGATAAGCCTTATTGGGTATGCCGGCCTTTACAAATTTTAATAGATATTATCTGAATCCGATCTAATAAGGAGCGAATATCTAATAATAAAAGACATATTGGAAATCCATTTCTTATTGATTTGAACTGAGCTTAATGAATTTGATTTAATCCATTGACTGCCCTAAGTTAGATCTCTCATATTTCATTAGGGATCCATTCTAAATATATGGATTGTACTAAAGATTCAAAACTATATTTTTTTAGTAAAAATGTACTAAATCCAATGGTCTTAAAAAAAAAAATTAGGTAAATCAATTTTGAAATGCTTATGTAAAATGCCTCATATTTGTTTTATATATTATAGGAATGGGGGTCGAGAAAAAATAGGGACTAAAATGCTAATGTGGCTTCTTATGTAGGGAGAAAAAACCAAGAAAAATTTAAGGGAGAGAAAAAAAAACCTTAGGCAACAACTGTTCAAGAAAGTGGAAGAGGGATTAGGATTACGGAGGAGGAAGTGGAAGAGGAGAAGGTGGAAATGGGATACGAGGGATTTCTCATCTACCGATTCGGTGAGGCTGCGATTACATGTGACAGCAAGTTCCCTTGACTCAACTCATTGAGGCTTATATTGATTCCCTTCGACTCCCTTAAATCACCAGTTGTAGGCTGCATCGAGAAGGAGAAACCAAATTTCCGCCTACTTCTATTTTTGGATCGAGTGATCCACACATTTTTGTCGATTTCCACATTTACCAAGGTACACAGAGTCTCAAGCAACCTGAGTTGCGCCCTTCTCTAGCCAGGTCTCTTTCTCCTCTACGGTGAGGCAAAGTATTTTCTTTCTCACTGGATTTCCTTTTTTCTTATTCTCCTTTTTACTTTTGCCCTCTGGCTGGACAATGCAGGTTTTGTCTTTCGAGTCCCTTGAATCACCAGCAGTAGGTTGCACCGAGAAGGAAAAACCAAATTTTCTCCCCCTGCTATTTTTTTATTATGTTTATTTGATTATTTAAGATTAGGAAATAGTTGATATTTTTTAGTTAAAATTTCATTGGTAAATATTATTATGTTTTAGTAGTTAAATTTTTTTTTTTATTTGATATGCATGTTCCTTATTTTTAATAAGCATATTAATATTATACTAATAAAAATAATCATGTTTATATTAATTTGATTTATTTAAGATTCTTATTTTTTTTTTTATATTTATTTATTTATATTTGTATATAAAAGATAATTATGTTAATAATTATATTATATTTTATTTAATTATTTAATATCCTTAATATTCGTTGATATTTATTAATTTATGTTAACTAATAATAGATAATAATATTAATAATTATTGTGTATTTTATATTTGATTATGTGTATTTGATTATTTAAGATTAGGAAATAGTTGATATTTTTTAGTTAAAATTTCATTGGTAAATATTATTATGTTTTAGTAGTTAATTTTTTTATTTATTTGATATGCACATTCTTTATTTTTAATAAGCATATTAATAATTATACTAATAGAAATAATCATGTTTATATTTATTTGATTTATTTAAGATTATTATTTTTTTGTTGACATTTATTTATTTATATATATATATTAATAATATTTTACATAGAAAATGGTTTTATTAGATACTAATAATAGATAATTATATTTTATTTTATTTAATTATTTAATATTCTGAATAGGTTGTATTTATTACTTTATGTTAACTAGTAATAGATAATAATATTAATAATTATACTATATTTTATATTTGAATATGTTTATTTGATTATTTAAGATTAGTAAATAGTTGATATTTTTTAGTTAAAATTTAAATGGTAAATATTATTATGTTTTATTAGTTAAATTTGTTTTTATTATTTGATATTCACGTTCCTTATTTTTAATAAACATATTAATAAATATACTAATAAAAATAATCATGTTTATATTTATTTGATTTATTTAAGATTCTGCTTTTTTGTTGATATTTATTTATTTTTGTTTGTAGATAAACTTTTAATGGTATGTCTTATTCTGTTTTAGATATTCATTATGTATCATTCAAGAGCTCCATTGTTACCCGTATTTTGCCAATATATGAAAATTAAAGAAGAGAATTTACGAAAAGAGTACCCACATTGTACAACAAGTAGTTCGTAATTATTTTTAACTTTCACTTATATATCTAAAGTTATATTTATCTAACTTTATAAATATTATATTTTATGGACATATATCTTGAGCTCAACGTCTACTACATCCATTTCGTTAAATCCATTGATATATGAATCGAAAAAATTACTCAAATGGTAATACAATAACACACTCTAAATAATTACTTTTTAAACAAAAATTTTAATTTTTTTTGTTATGTAGCAAGCAAATAGAAGATTGTGTGCATCTGCTATTGCAGCCCCCATGAAGCAAGAAAAAAAAGCTGCTTTTATTTTATTTTATTTTTTTATTTAATAAAATTAATACAATATATTTGATTAAACTAACACAATTTTTTTGCAGGAGTTATCTATAAATGGTTTTGTGATTAACATTCACCAAAATGAAATTTACTTCATGAAGTGTTTGCAGTGTTATAAAGATGTGACCTACGAGATGTGTGTTTTATTTTGTGCCAATTGCAATATCATAAACCCTGTTTATGAGTGCAAATATGTTATTCAACACTATTATATAATTTAATTTTTCTTCAAGTGATAAACAAAACATACTATTTTTTGGTTATCCAGCTACTCAATTACTTTCTATTATCCAAGTATATTATTAATTTCATAAGTTAATATATCTTAGTTCATTTAATCAATTTGACATCATTATAACATTGTATTTTTAGGAAGACAATTCCACTATCATTAAAGATCTGTTAGGATAGTGCCACAATTTTGAAATAATTATAAAAAATATTTTTGATAGTGAAAGAACTATCACAATCAATGAAGTGGTTAACATATTACCATTCCAACCAGAAATAACTTTTGACCACACCAAAAAAGCAAAAGTTATTTTTATTGAAGATGGGATCGACAAAGAGGAAGATGGGATCGACAAAGAGGAAGATAGGGTCGACAAAGAGTAAGATAGAGTGGACAACTGTACAGATTACAAGACAAGGTGTGACGATAATAAATATGATTGCTATTACAATATCATTAACATTATTTTAATTTTATGAGGATAATGTCATTATTCAACTTTTTACAGATCATCACCAACAGAAAATAATGAAGAGGTTATCTTTATAAATTAGACAGTGAAAAAGCTCATAAAAAAATGTTTGCATAGTTGATTTTTTATTCTAATTTTATATGAAATATAATTATCTAATTAATTTAATCTTCATTTTTTACAGTTTTATGTCAATCGAAGATGAAGAGGGGATTATAAAAAATACCAGTGATAAAGAAAATAAAATTAGGTAACCATTATATCGACTTGATTTTAATTAAACTTATTTATTTTTGTAAGGCCCGTTTAAAGATTTATGTGGTTCCTTAAAATATTTTTTTGCTTTAAATAATTATTATTTTCCCTAATTCAACATAATTAAATTGTTTACGCTTCCACAGTTTAACTATGATACAAGATAAAAATCAAGATGTACTCCCAAAATCAGGAATCGAATCCCAACAACAAACTGGGTATGTATTTTTAATTGGTAAAGTGCTATTTATTGCTTTCATCTAATACACTTACATTTTAATAACATATTTTTTGTATACATAATAAAAGAAGAAGACCATCCTTTACTGAGTCACGAAGTAATTGAAAATGACACAATGTGAGCTGAAATACTACAATTGCATTCATGATATAATTTATATTACATCATACTAAATAAGTTTTACCTTTTTTTGGTAGTGGAGATGCTGATGGCATAAACGGAGTAGAAGATCAGAGATCAAATACAAACCAACTAAAAAATCAAAACATGATTATCCAACAACAATTAATTGAAGAACACTTACCTGAAGATGCAAGTTGATGCAAAATAATCAATTATTCAAATGAAAATGAAAGCGAAACAAATGGATCAAAATGAGCTACACATACTACATTTGTGAAATGCTTAACTTTTCATTAATAGTAAACTGTTAAATTTGTTTCAATTTCTTTTATGTTTCACTTTAGAATAACATATTAAAATATACAGGTTAGATTATATAGGTCAAATATGTATATTTTGGAATAACCTATATATTTGGTCACAAGAGTATATAAATTGTCTTTAATATTTTATTATTATGTTTTTCATATTTTTTGATAATTTAAAAAAATACATTCCCCTTAAAATGTGTGGGATAATTTTCTCTATTAAATTTAATTTTACATAATCAATTAAAAATTAAACTATTTTATTTTTGAAAATATTTATTTAAAATAAGATGCTCAAAGTTAAATTTTAAAAAAATCTTATTCGTAAACAAATCCTTTTAAAATAATAAACATATATTTTTATTTCTAAAATATATTAAGCCAAAATATTTTTTCTTAATTCTTTCCCGTGCTTAGCACAAGCTTTTCTGCTAGTTTGTTTTATATCTTTCTGGGAAAATGCTAAAATGTTAGTTTCTTTTGATTTCAGCTGCGCACCAGACCATTAACTCATAGCCAGGGGGTTGCTAGCCTTGCCGAGAAGCCAGCCTTAAAGAGATGTTGGTTAAGGCTGGTGAGAAGGATGAAAATGGTCACCGTTGGTAATTCTCCCGCATAAAAGTATAGGCATAATGCGTGAAATTCACATCATTTCATCTTAAAATTCCCTTTAATATTCACATTTTATACATAATAATAAGTAAAAGATTATTATGTCTAATCTAATAATCATATACAAAATTACCTCATTCTACATAGTACATACCATTCTAGTTATTATTCAGTACCCAATTACAAAATTGGAATGAAAAGAATAGATTGTGTATACTTTTAAACAATGGAACAGTAAATTGGGTAATCAGGTAAGCCTGCTACTCTTACTCTGAAGTTTGAATGGAGTATCACATTATATAATAAAAATCATTCACATAACTGCTTTTTGTACATGAAGCTCTCTACAAGTTCCCTTATGAATTGTGACCTGATATGCAGTTTCACAAATTTTGAAGAAAAGGAAACATGCCACTAGTTTAGCCAAAGGTTGGTTCCACCTACTTTTCTTCTTCACTATCTATCAAACGCTTCTTTTGAAAGGCAGGGGAAGGAATGAAATTGAAACAGGGAGGCATCGAATTGAGAGGTCGCTCTCTAAGTGGGGCAAAAGGAGATTCCCTAGCTCCTGCATAGTTGTATGTTAGGGGGGGTGTGGCTTGAGAGGAATCCGAGTCTTTAAGGGAGAACCGATCCCATCCAACTTATTATAGAAAAATAAAAATAAAAAAATTCAAAAAATTAATAATTATATATCATATAATTAATCAAAAAATTTTAGCAGTGGCCTAAGTTTAAGTTAAGGTTTAAGGTTTAGGATTTAGAACCGAATAAGAAGAGGAAAAAGAATCTAATCATTTTTTTTTTTTACAAAGGAATTTTAAGTCATATAAAAAAAAATTGATAATTTTATTTATTTTACTGTAATAGCCCACTTCTCTCAGTTTATTTGAACCAAGATCATCTTTTTCCACTCCTATTCTAGTCTCATAATTCAACATCTTATTCAATTATCCACCAATCATACACATGCACTTTCCCTATTTCTTTTGGTCGGTTGTCTGTCATGTCTTTTTCTTAGTTTTTAGTCAATTATTTGTTGTTTGGGCGGTGTTCTTTGGAACTTGGCTCTTTGGATCAACAGGAGAGATGTAACATATATATATATATATATATATATATATATGCAAACTGCAATACTAGCACTAACAATACTAAAATGAAGATTGATTTTCTTGTAATTAAATATGCACGATGACCCTAGATGCACCTAGATTTCATTTTTATCATCAAAACTTAATTCAATAGTTAAGGTAGAGCATATTCTAGTTGAGTATACGCTCAAGTGGTCTCATCTGGGTCACCATTACCGGTGGGAAGCCTCAGGTTTGAGTCTCCATAGTAGCGATAGAGTCAGCGATAAAGAGCCAGCACATAATGTGTCATATCACATGGTTCAAAATCAATGACAGGGAGCTAACACATAATAAATATGATACATAAGCCTAAAAAAAAAAATACTAGTTGAGTAAATAGAATGTAGTTAAGGGCGCCTTTGGCTTAAGCTCTTTAGAGGGTAAAAACTCCTCTCAATAAGGAATTAAGTCACTAATAGATATTATTTTAAGTTCTAAACCAATCTTGCATCGTTTAAAAGAATAAGTTTCTAATAGATATTAAACTCGGTGTATGCGTTATTTTATACTCATTTTTAACGGTTCTTGTTCGAGGGTAATCTTATGAAGTTTCGAACACCACCTTTTGGCTTGAACGCCTGCCATCTTTGCTGCCCACTGTCACAGGAGAGCTTTCTAGATTGCACTTGAGACAGTTGCGGAAAGAGTACGAAAGGTCGTGATCATATTACTCTTGCATTTGATGGGTCCTTAACCATTGAACTGCCTTCCCTCGCCCTCTGCTACTTCGTAAATGCTTAAAATGCTGATTATCTTTGATGGTTACTGTCTTATTTCAGGAAAAGAAATTTTTTCCATTTCTCTCTTGGGTTGTTTAACATGACGACGCTTAGTTTAAGTGAGTTTTGTTTTTGGATGAATTGGGTGATAAGGAAGGTATAATAACGGCATTTGATGTCTTTGTCAAGTAACATTTACTTTTTTAAGACTATAAGGATGTTCGCCATTGCTTGTGATTGGGTTTCGCGTCTGACGCAGAGACTGGGTTCCCTCGACCCTTTAGAGCATTATGTGACCCTTTAGAACATTATGGAAATGGTTTGTAGCAGATGGGTGATGGCGTTTTGCATCTGTCTTCCGTTCCTTCTTACTGGAACTCTCTCGGGTACTTTACTCAGATTTATATTGCTGTCCTTTTTTCTTTCCTAATTTTTATGCAACCCTGTTTGGTTGATGAGCTGGGGTTGATTTTTTGTGGCATTACTTCAGTAGCAGATCTCATTTGCCGTCTCTTAGAGAACTTATGGCCTGCTTGACTCACGAAAAGAAGTCTCTTTCAGAAAATATTCTGTTATTAATACGTTTTCTTTCTGTGCTTGTGGTGGGACTCCAATTCTTTCTAAGTATTTTTCGATGCTTAGTTGCATTCTCCTTCTTGAAAGATTGGCACATGTTAGGCTTTTTAATGGAAAATGATCAGGTTTTCTGGATGCTTTGTGATGGATACCTTCACTACTTGGTTGATTTTCTTTGATGTTCTGTTAATTGGAATAAATGCAGAGGACACTTTGAATGGGTTTTCTAAAGTTAGAGGAGTTAATTTGGGTGGATGGTTGGTCGTTGAGGGATGGATCAAACCTTCTCTTTTTGATGAAATTCCTAATCGGGATTTGCTTGTGAGTATATATTGTGCTTTGATTTCTATTTTTAGGATCAGAATCACTCACTTTTTTCTTCCTTGTTGTTGCACTCATTTGTGCTTCACTATCAGGATGGAACCCAAGTTCAATTCAAATCTGTAATGTTGCAAGGATTTGTCAGTGCAGCAAATGGGGGTGGTGCTGATGTAACTGTTGACCGGAGTGTTCCTTCTTCCTGGGAAACTTTCAAGGTTTAGCCTTTTGGCCAACCCTGATTGTCAAGTTGTTTTTTGTTTTTTTAAGGTCAAGTTTTTAAGTTGTTGGATCACCAGAAGGCAGCATCATCATAATTTGGTTTTTCGCTACATCCTTAAGAATTACATTGCATGGGGTATACAATATCCTTTTCAAATGAGATGATCTTTTTATTCAGGATTTATGGATGGAGACTACTTCTATTGTAATAGATATGGAGAGTATCTGATTCCGAGTTTCAGTTCCGATCCCTTGGGGGAGAGTTTCTAACATGCGGTGGTGACTGGCAATCAATTTCAGCCACGGCTGAATCCCCTTCAGCGAATGAGACATTTTATATCGAAAGAAACCATGACAGGGTTCACATTAGACTTTTGAGTGGGATCTATGTGCAGGTAATCATCCCATACATGGGCTGAACATTTGAAGACTACATCTATTTCAGGTTGTTTAAACAGTAATTACTATTTCTGTGCTCTTAAGGCTACATCAGCCAATCAGCTCGTTGCCAGCTATCAAGGGAACCCAGGATGGGATGACAATGCAGCAACTTTTCAAATGATAATCGCTGAAAACAGTTTGCATGGTGATTACCAACTTGCAAATGGATATGGATGGGATAAAGGAAAAGAAGTTCTAACGGTACTTTCTTATGCCACTGCTGCTATGTTTTTTATAATGACTTCATACAATTTTGTCTTATAAAGGAAAAGAAGTGATGCTTGAGTCTGTTATGCCTTAGCTGATCTTTGACATGCATGAATTTCTTAGGCAAGTGCTTTGGTCAGAAAATGCATCATACAAACATTGTTCATGGCTATGGAGATTGGGCTTTGACTTGTGTTATTGCTGTGCAAAATGCATCTAAAAGCTAGGTAGTTTCAAGAAGCCAAAAAAGTAAAAGTATTTGATATTAGACATAGTCAGTCAGTGGAAACTATGATTTGTGAAAATGCAATATAAAAATAAGAGGATTTCTATACATCCCTTATATTGGCTGAGTTGGTCAATGGTCAATACAGCAACCAGAATCAGATTTTGGGTTTTCATATCAGGTAACCATTGGTTTTTGACTCTGTTGCAAAAATAAAGCCAATGTAATAATTGTTGAGTCTCTCACCTTAGATAGGAAGTTCCAATTATTGTAATCTTTCTGCACTGGCTTATATTCCTGAAGGTCATTAGCTTGTTTCATTATGCTTATTTGCTCTATTCTGGAATCAAATGTGCAGAAGCATAGAAGGAATTTCATTACTCAAGAGGACTTCCACTTTCTCTCCATGAATGGGATAAATACTGTCCGAATTCCAGTTGGATGGTGGATTGCATATGATCCAGATCCACCAGCTCCCTTCATTGGAGGCTCCTTGGCGTCTTTGGATAATGCTTTCTCATGGGCATTGTGGGTCTTTTTTCAACTATAGTTGGTATCTGGATGTGTTTCTACAAATTCATATCGTATCTGATACTTCGATGTCCATTCACCAAAAATGTGCAGGACCTACAACCTCAAGTGCATAATTGATCTCCATGCGGCACCTGGTTCTCAAAATGGTATGGAACATAGTGCTAGTAGAGATGGATCAGTTGATTGGCCTGGATCCCCAGAGTACATCTCTCAGAGCTTGGATGTTATAGATTTTCTAGCTTCCAGGTAGCTCCTCTGTTTTCCGGGCCATGTTGCTTTTGTTCAACAGATTCCTTCCTTGATAAAGGAATTGCATATTTTATATCTGTCAACATTATTGCTTTTGAAAAACTAACAAAATATAGGTTAATACATTTCCAGATATGCAAACCATCCCGCTCTGCTAGGCATTGAGCTGTTGAATGAGCCTTCTGCTTCTTCAGTCCCATTTGATGTCTTAACTTCTTATTATTCAAAAGGATACCAGATTGTGAGGAAATATTCTTCTGCTGCTTATGTGATATTCTGTCAAAGAATTGGGAGGGCAAACCCACTTGAGCTGTATCAGGCAAATGTCGGGGCTTCAAATACTGTGGTGGATTTGCACTACTACAATTTATTTGATGATTTTTATGTAAACCTGACTTCCACGGATAACATTGACTTCATATACAACAATAGAGGGGTTGAGGTACAAGCATTAAACAGTGCAAATGGTCCTCTTGTCTTCATTGGTAAGATCCAGGTAGTTATTGCATTTATAAACTTCTTGAGAAGTGTACCTCATCCCTGAGCAGTTACCTTATCAGTGAAACCTCTATGTGATGTTGGCTATATTTCTAACTTTCCTTTTGAGATTTAACACTTCAGTAATGCATGATTTAGATGGTCCAAATTTAATTGGTTAGCATCAGATGATACCCTGAAGCATCATACTTCTATTTACAATTAAAAGGCTGTATCCTATTCTAAGGTTCTCAAACACAAAGAGTTGTATCATAGAAAAATCATCGGTCATGCTACTTTTGTATCATAATTGCTTTTAACGAATTAGAACAACACTTATTTTGGGAATTTTCATGTTTGGAATATGTAGATGTTTTCAGTATCCAGATCCAATACAGTAACTTTGATTAGTAGGTTCTTTCCCCTTCAAATACACTACTTGACATAGTCTTTCTGGATCCTTCCTAACAGATTAAAATGTTACTGGACCTTGATGAAAACTACAACTTAAAATGATAAATTAATCACACCCTCAGATCCCTCTGTGTGTAAAACTTTTATTCCATTGTGTAGATGGTACTTACATGAGGAAAATCAGTTATGATATGTCTAACATTTCACTTAATGTTCTACATGCCTGCAACCAACTTTAAGTGACCTCACATGTTACTTTCCAATTGCAATGCCTTGTAGATGACTAGCTCCCATGTTGATCTTTTTTTAAGAAAAATATTCATGACATTTATTGCTAACAAAGATGTTTTGTGCAATGCAGGGGAATGGGTAAATGAATGGAATGTGAATAATGCTTCCAAAGCAGCTTATCAAGCATATGGAATGGCCCAATTAGATGTCTATACTAAAGCTTCATTTGGCTGGTCGTATTGGACACTAAAGAATGAGAGGAAGCACTGGGACTTTGAGTGGAACATTTTGAACAATTACCTTATTTTAGGTAAAAGTAGAAATATACTGCAAGTTTTTTTCAAACTAGGTGAAGTTTTGGTTCATAATTCAATGGTAAGAAGAAACTCAAATCAGATTTTATTGTTCCTCAGGTTCTTCAGCCAGTAGGGAAATACCACGAAACTTTTTGCTGTGCCTGTCATTATGTGCTACTCTTTATTTGCATCAATTAGCGTGATGGAGCTAGCAGAAAGGCTTACTGAAGCTGATCATTTGATTTTGAGGAGGATTCTGTTCTGAAGAGTTCTCTACAAATTTGAGGATGCATCGGACAGCAAGAAACCCTAAAAGACAATGATGCTGTAAATAATACATTTCATTCCTCAATATGCAGATCCAAGCTCTTCACCTCTCATTGTAAGTTCTTTACTCAAGGACTACATCTCTTAAAGCCATTTCTTGTTGACAAAAATATAAGCCCTCTTGACAATCTGACCAAGCACAAAATAACCTGTGAAAAGCACCACTAAAAATCCCAAATAAGATAGAGGCAGTGCACTTAATCCCATGACCTTCCCAATTGGGGAGTAAGGAATGGCGATGCCAACTGCTGAAACTACAACAGTTGAACAAATAACAGGCCACGAAGCCATGTCTTGAATGAATGGTATTTTCTCTGTTCTAACCATGTGAATGATAAGAGTCTGCATTAAAAGCCCCCCAACGAACCAAGCAGAATGGAAAAACTCAGCATTTGAGGGACCATGAGCACCATAATAGAACCAAAGGAAGGTAAAGTTACCAATGTCGCAGATAGAGCAAATGGGTCCATTCCATAGTATAAATAAATGCAACTCTTTAGAAGACCAACGTTGTGGGATTTTTGCAAAGTCTTCCTCCATTTTATCCCAAGGGATAGCAATTTGACCTAAATTGTTAATGAAGTTCTGAGTCAAGAGCTGTCTTGGGGTCAATGGTTCAAATGGTAGGCAGAGAGTTGCTATTAAAAGGGAAATCATGCTACCGATATTAGCCACCAGGGACATTTTTAAATATTTCATGGTGTTGCCATATGTAATTCTGCCTCGCTCCACACCAGCAACGAGGACATTTAGATCTTTTTCAAGTAGGATAATATCAGCTAGGTCTTTGGCAACAGAAGCTCCAGAATCTACTGAAATTCCAACATTGGCTGCATCAAGTGCGAGGGAGTCATTTATGCCATCACCCAGAAACCCAACAACATGGTTTCCTGTCTTCTGTAAGGATTGGACAACTTGGAGTTTCTGTGTAGGAGTGAGCCGTGCCAAAACTGTCACCTTTTTAACTGTATCATGGAAGCTGGTTTGGTCTAGCAGTTCAAGATCAGGGCCTGTTATAACATTGGTTGTTTTGATACCAACTTCTTTGCATACTTTTATTGCCAGAGGGAGTGAATCACCTGTTAGTACCTTTGCTTGAACTCCTTTCTTTGCTAATCTGCGAAGAGCTTGCTTTGCAGAGTCTTTAGGTGGGTCAAAGAAGGAAATTAGGCCTAGAAAGACCATGTCTGATTCGGCCTTACTGAAAGCTCCATACTGTAAAACAGCGACAAAGAGTAACAAATTCTTGTCAAACCAAATAGTTTGTAAATGATGAACTCATTCAGTAGCAAAAATTTTCTCCAATTGGCAGGCTGCAAAATTGAATAAACTGAGAGATGGCACAGAATTAAATGGAGAAAAGAAGTGGAGTACCTTACTTATTTTTTTTATTGCAAGCCCCAGAATGTGTAATCCTCCATCATTAAGCTCTTCCCCCGTGTGTAAAATTCTCTGATGAGTTTCCTGTGTTAATGGTAAGTTCATACCAGTATCAACGTCCTCAACAAAACTACATACTTTTAGCACTTCTTCCACTGCACCTTTTGTTATCATAAATCGATCAACATCTGGATAACAACCACTTTGGCCATTTAAATCGCTCAGAACTCTTTGAATGATGACTGATACTCTTCTTCTTGTAAAATCAAATGGAATCTCATCGGTCTTTCTCCATCTGGATGGTTCAAATCTGTAGCCACTAGTGTAAACAAAACCTAGGATTGCATCATCAATTGGATTCTTCAGTTGAGTCTTGAAGTAAGAATTAAGGAAAGCAAATTGCAGAACTCTTTCTTGCTGTTTGCCATAGCTATCTAAATGATGAATCAGTATGACACGGTCCATTGTGAGAGTTCCAGTCTTGTCAATGCAAAGAATGTCCCTGTATCATGTAACACCAGAAGATTAAGATCATCTCTAAAGGCTGTGTTCTGGAAGACAAACCAAACAGTAATGATAAAGTAAAAGCATTGCTGTAAACAAAACTTCTCCAATTTCTACTGCAACTAATTTCCACTATCACACTCATATGTACATATTGTAGTATAAAAGAAGGGGTAAAGAACCATCTGGGTCACTTAAAAAAAATCTTTAACATCTTTACTAGAAAAATCATATAAATATTCATGTTGTGCCAAAGTAACATGTGGCACAATATCCCAATACTCACATTGCACCCATGTTCTGTATGGCTACCAAGCTCTTGACAATGCATCTGTCTCTTGCCATGGCAAGGGCTCCTTTTGCAAGAGAGGTATTCACGATAAGAGGGAGCATTTGTGGAGTAAGAGCAACTGCAACTGAGCTGACAAATAAAAAACTTTCGCTCAAGTCATGAGACCTAAAATAATCTGGTATGAGTATGAGTGGCACCATGATTAGCATTAACACAACAAGAGCATAAGAAATTCTCCGAACACCCTCTTCAAATCCATCGGGTGGTTTCCCTCTTCCCAATGTAGAAAATATTGTACTCATGTACGTCTTTGATCCTGTTGACACAACTAATCCAGTTCCAGAGCCTGATACAACACTTGTTCCCTGAATTTAGAATAGAAATGCAAACACAGTTCAAGACTCAAGGAACTGGAATTTGCTTTGTTGAAAATCGTTACTATGTTCCATTTAAAAAAAAAAAAAATCGATACTAAGTTGAGAGAATAATACCATGAAACACATATTCCTTAGCTCAAGCAAAGGGGTGGCTTGACTTTCCTTCATGTCAGCTATTTTTTCTATGGTCCCTGACTCGCCTGTCAATGAAGACTGACTGTTCAAGAAGTAGGATGATGGTCATGTGTTCTATAATTCACTATACAGGGAAAACAAACAAATGGAAAAACAAGTTGTCTAATTGATGAAACCAAGTAAACACATTTTCACAGTCATACCTCACATGCAGTTCGTTTGTTGTTAGCAGCCGCACATCACCAGGAAAGAGATCTCCGGGGCCAAAAATAATGATGTCGCCAGGCACGATTTCTCTTTGATCAATTTGAACTAATAACTCAGTTTGGATGACTCTACCTGCGCATCTTTGAACTTTAACTGGTGATTTGAGAAGTCGAGAGAGCTTCATAGCAGCTTCAGAGCTGCTAAATTCCTGACAAGGATATCAAATTTTTTGAATGTGTTATCAGGAAACTTGTACTTGATGGAAGGAGTTAAATTTACAATCAAGAGGAGATACCTTCAATTTACAAGCAAAATGAGTAACAATTTACCTGGTAAAACCGAAGACTCACACTAATAAAAACTAGTATGAGCATAATGCAGCCATTGCCATAGTCTTTGGTTATAAAAGAGAGAGCGGCCAGGATCACGAGGATAATATTGAAAGGGTGAAAAAATGCATTTCGTAGTATCTGCCACCAGCTAGGAAAGTTATAGCTAAGAGGGATGTTTGGTCCATTTTCCTGTAGTCTCCTCTCAGCCTCCTTGAAGCTCAAACCTGTCAGTTGAAATCCAAAACTAATTAAAATAGTCCATACAAATCTCCAAGTCCCAGATGAACTGATTGTTGTTAAATTACTCACACGACAACTCCAGGAGGTTCAATTTATAAAATTTGGAGAGATGTATGTTTATACATATAGAAGAATGCATCAGATAATCATAAAAATCATTGGTTTTCTATTTGAACTTTTTGTTTCTACGACATTGTAAGTAATTTTAAAAGCTGCTTTTTCCAAAGGCCTAATGTCTAATTCCTCAACAGAAATAACACTAATTGGGTTTAGGCAGTAATCCTGAGCTACTATTGAAACAGAGAACAGGTTACTGCCACACCTTGAGTTCCAATGTTCAAGAGAAAGAATGAGAAAGAATGAAACAAAATCCATGCCTGCTTCAGAAGACTACTGAACGAGTAGAAATACTTGAAAAGGTAAGGTGAGCTTAACAGTGAGACCCTTCCCTTCATATCTAATACATATTTAGGATTGGGAAGCTCCCTGTCCATTTTCAGACTTGAAAGTTGTCCAAGCATCAAAATAGATCCTAAGATGATTTTCATGTGGTAAATTGTAGGTGACTGACACTTACCTCTTTCCGTCGACCTGACGTACTCAAATACCAAGTCCCTGTCTGATTGGGCTATTGCATACAACCAAGCATAAACTTTCTCCTCCTCCTCTGAACGTATCCCACTCTCTCTGTTCTCTAGATAAAACACAAAAAGCATAGTAAAAAACTGGGTAAGAATGAAAAGATAGAAAGACGGAGGGAAAGAAGAAAGGATAGGAAGAAAAAAAACACCCACTTGAAAAGATCATCCGAATTCTACCCAGAAATGAATATCTAAGTACCCGATTCCAGTTATTCTCATTAGGACTAGTTTTCGCGACAAGGCTTTCATCAACTTGATCGCTTGATGGCGATTCAAGCAAAGAAGCAAACAAGTTGATGATACCCATTTCAGGGTCGAGTAGAAATTCAGATTAGAGAAGCGACCGCAAGTGATGAGTGTTGGATCCGAGAGCATTTTTAGAGGCAGAGGTCGTCGGGTCCGAGAAGAGGTGCTTCTTCGTGCGAAGTGAAGAGCTTCGTCTCCAACCACCAGAGGCTTCTGACGGTTAGGTGCAGTTGGAATGGGGAACATTTCAACTTAGCCTTTTGAACGACTGAAGCATGCAACAGAGCTCAAAGAGAGAACAGTACACCACAGGCCACTACCTTTTTCTGTTACTACTTGTTGGCGATTGAAAAGGTTGACTGTATTCGATGGCTTGTCCGGTTTTTAAAATATTAATAAAAATTTAATAATTTTACATTTAATCCATTTAATTCAAATTTCGGTGTTTAAAAAAATTGGCCTTTTTAGGTCTTAATTATCCACTAACCAAAACCATTTTGTTTTAAAAAGTACCTAAATTAAAGTGGAATATTTAAAAACTTCAAATATCTAAAATCCAAAACATATCAAGATTTATGTCCCTACACCTGCTTCCATCTATTTTCAATAATTTATATTAATTTAAGGATAATTTACAATCGCTTATGTTTCACTTATAAAACTTTAATTTATTTGAAATGAAAATTTTTCTAGATTATAGAACTAAGGTTTCTCTCTTTCTTTATTTACTTCTGAAGGATTAGTTTTACACTTAACTATTCTTTAGATAGTAAAATCACTGCCAGAAATATTTCTCTCTTTTGAGCTATTCAGCTAAAAAGTGATTTTCTCTCTTTTGAGCTAACTTTACCATAGAATTTAAGTGTTACTATATATGCAACTTAAATATATAGAATTCCTAATCTAAATGATCAACCTGACTTTACCTCATTAAAACACAAAATCCAATACTCAATACTTTTGGGACTCTAAGAAGTAACAATATATGTCCCTTCAACAAACTACCAAAAAGAATAAGTTACATTTTTTGGTGCAATTTTCTAATTAGGCACAAGTACAAAACCCCATTTTTGGGTAATTTAAGGTCCTAATATACAGTACCTTCCCCTTCACCATACTCACACTAAAAAATTTCATCCGTGTGATGTCTTTACTTTGCCTTTCTCTGCATTTATCTTGGGAAATCCATGCATGGACAAACGCCAATGAATTGAATGCCAGCCAGCCAGGAGTAGTTTATAATTGGGAGAGAAGCAGCAGCAGACAATCTTCTTCCTTTTCTCTCTGTTATCACACTTTCTTCACACTCACCTGCGCTCTGCAGAAACGGCAGCGAGGGCCGCTTCGTGTTGGCGTTTGTGTCGAAGAAAGCATATATATGAGGAATCGAACGCCTTTCTCAACAAATCTAACCGCGGGAGGAAACATCCCTTCATTACATGTCTTCGCCTTCTCCGATCAATCTTCATGTGGGTGCCTGTCCTTCTCCCTACCTGATCTCCACAGGACCCAGTCAACTAAAACTACTGTAGATGAGGACCGAGTTTATGCGATTCATCACCCAGTTTTTTTTTTTAAATAATAAAAAAAATATATATTTATACTTATGACACTTTTGAAACATATTTTAAAAAATGTCATATTCAAACTTTAACCAGGGTTGACCACTTTGGTCAAAGGCCACGTAGGCGACACGTTAACGCGTAGGCGCTAGCGTGTCGCATAATTTTTTTTAAATAAAAATACATAGGCGGTACGTTAAAAAAATAAAGGTGAGGTGGCTTTTCGAAGCCGCCTTAAAAGATTGAATTAGAGGCGGCTTCGAAAAGCCGCCACACTAGGAAAGGGTGAGACGACTTTTCGATGCCGCCTCACCTAGCACTTAGAAAATTTCGGGCTAAGGGACTTCGATTCTGGAAAAGAGGCAAAGGCGGCATCAATACGCCGTCTACCTCTTCGATATCATTTCAAGTGTAGGCGGCATCGAAATGCCGCCTACACTTAAGTTAGGCGACATCGCGATGCCGCCACTTCGGCCTTTTAAACCTCATTTCTTCTTCTTTCTTTTTTTCTCCCCAAAATGCAGCGCTTCCGAAATCTCTTCTTCCCTCTCTTCTTTTCCTTCAAATTTTTGCCGAATCCCTTAATTAATCTTCGATTTAAGGTTGTGCAACGCTTCAAAAGTAAGTGATTATCTCTTATTGCATGGGTTAGAAGTTATTAGATTGTCGATTTGATGCATGTTTGGAGATTTTGTGTTTGAAATCGCTACTCTTTCAGTCTATTACGCATGATTAGGTTTCGAATTTCATGTTTGTTCGTTGATGTAGGGTTTAATTTCATTCATAGCGTGGATTTGGGGTTTTTTATGCGAATTTAGGGTTTTTATGCTAATTTCGATTTTATGATCATTTAGGGTTTTTTATGCTAACTTATGGTTTTTTTGCTAATTTATGGTTTCTTATGCTAATTGCGATTTTGTGGTAATTTAGGTTTTTTATGGTAATTTAAGGTTTTTATGCTAATTTTAATTTTATACTAATCTAGGGTTTTTTATGCTAATTTAGGGTTTTTCGTGCTAATGTAGGCTTTTTTATGCTAATTTTAAATATACGCTAATTTTAAATATATGCTAATTTAGGGTTTTTTTTGATAATTTTGATTTTATGCTAATTTTGTATATGAGCATGCATAAAATCTTATAAGGATGATTTTGACCCAAAAATTGAGGGTCAAAACACCGTTTTCTAGAGGGGTTGTATTTTTATATAATTTTGTCTTGCCTTTATAGAAAAAATTAGGTTTTGGGTCGGAACTGGGAGAAATTTTATTCTCTTGTCTGAAAAATTTCCAGTATTATCTATTAATCTGAAAAATCTCCAGTATTATCTATTAATCTGAAAAATCTCCAGTATCATCTCTTAAAGTGTGTTAGTCTCCTCTTCTGAAAAAGTATAAACACTATTGTTGTTTTCACTAGAAATCATACGATTAAGGGATTTGTGAAGCTTGGAACCGAAATACCATAGATTGTTGTCTATAAGAGAATGTTGTAAGACTTAAGAGATTTGTGAATCTTGGAATAAGTAGCTTATGCGAAGAAGTGGTTTTGTATGAAGAATTTTGATTCCAAGTTGTGTGCTTTATTGATTGAGTTGTGATTACCAAGTGTTGAGATGATTTGAAATCCTAAATGTCTGTTGCTTAATTTCAGTTGAAGATGGCAGCCGTGCCTACATGTTATTTTGGTGGTGAATTTGTTTTTGAGCACGATAATGTGGTCAGCTATAGCGGGGGGACAACCAAACTTATATTTCTAGAGCCGACGTGTTCGTTTAACGTGTTGTGTACTATGATGTATAATGTTCTTGGATGGAACCCACACATGGACCGCATTTCAATATGGATGAGCTTTACATGCAATAGTCAGTTAGTGTACACTCTCGTACTCGATGATATGTCACTGGAGAGTGGATTAGGCATGATTTCCAATCAATGCTGGTTATGTTTGTGAAGCGGGACACCTACCCCTATGAGATGGATAACATAAGAAGTTTGGAGAATGTGGGTGGAACCGGCAAGGGAGCTATTATGGTATATGGGGGGTGAGCTCCGGTCGAAAGGGATGAGAGAGTTGAAGGACCTATTGTGGAATTCATCCCTGAAGAAATGTGAGAATAATCACTTTAGACTAGTTTAAAGTTTTACTTAATTTCATATATTGCAGTAGTTGTTGATGAAGTTACAATTGAATTCAGGGAATCAAGTGAGGACCCAAATGATATTTCAAGTGGTGAGGATGCTTGGCCGGATCCAGTTACAGAGGAAGTTGAGGAAGAAGAAGAGGTTGAATTCCCCATTCCTACCATGGGAGTCCCACCTTTAGAGGAAAATGATGAGCCTTACCCCGATTCGTGGATCAGAGTGATGGACATGGATGCGATATATACGAACACAATGGTCCCAGGCGTAGATGAAGACAATGTACCTCCACTAGTCGGTGTTGGAGTCGGTCAGAGGTTTATGAGTAAGGACGCATTACAGATGTACTTGAAGGACTACTGCATCAAAAGACATGTCCAGTTCAAGGTACAAAAATCGGGACCGACCATTTATTATGTTCATTGCGCGGGTGATCAGTGTCCATGACACGTATACGCGTCATTCAGTACGAATTTTAACATGTGGAAAATTAGACGATGCAATGATGAACACACGTGTTTGAACGCCGAGCTGCGCATGGACAACCGGTTGTGTACCTCTAGAGTGATATGTAACCTCATTATGCCCAACGTGAGGACAAATTTTACCCTGTCTCCGTATGAGATCATTCAGCTGGTTAAGGACAGATATCATATTCAAGTGAATTATGGTAGGGCATGGAGGGCAAGGAACAAAATATTAGTTGCTGTATTTTGTGGCTGGGAGGAGTCGTACAACTTATTACCTCAATTTTTGAAAGCAATCAAAGACACAAACCGAGGTACTAAGTACAAGATGATAACCACATATCATAATGTGTCGGCTGAAGATTTTGTGCAGTTTGATAGGGTATTTTGGGCGTTTGGACTAGCTATCAGTGGATTCTAGTTTTGTAGACCCTTTATCAACGTAGATGAGACTCATTTGTACGAGAAGTATAAGGGTTGTCTATTGATAGCTACGTCTTTTGATGGAGATAACCGATTGTTTCCCTTGACCTTTGTAATTGTGGAGAAATAGAACATTGATACGTGGACTTGGTTTATATCTTGTTTGGCGCGTCGGGTGGTTAGAGGGAGGTCTCCGATGTACATTATCTCTGACCATCACATTGGTATCATCAGAGCGGTGGCGGATGTCTTGCCATGCCCCCATAGATATAGGTTTTGTATACGACATATCATTGCAAATCTGAAGAAGCGGTACAGTGTCAAGGACTTGGATAAGATGGTATGGAGGTGTGCGAGTGCACAAACAGTGGATCATTACGAGGTTGCAATACAAAACCTTGAAGAAGCATGTCCTGAAGCCAGAGCGGAGTTGACTGAAGGTAGAGCGGAGTTGACTGAAGGTATGAGCCCTGACCAGTGGGCCCTTGCATACGATGGGAATTTGTCATTTGGGAAGCTCACGACAAATTCTTCTGAGAGCGTGAATTCTCTATTGAAGCGGGCACAAAGCTTACCTATTCAAGCCCTAGCATCGGCGATATTTTATCTGATGAATGCATGGTTAGTACACAGAAGGGACAGGGCTACACAGATTACCACCCATCTTTGTCCTTCGATAGACGCACATTTACAGACTGCAGTGGAGGATGCCAGACATTTGCATGTTGTTCCCTATGGTGATGGGATATTTTAGGCCAGCGATCACAAGGTTAACATCCTACAGAAGGAGTGTACCTATCGGTCATTCCAGATTTATCAGATTCCGTGCATCCATGCCCTTGCAGTGTGTGGGGTTATACATTACAACTTCCATCAGCTGACATCCGAGTATTATCATGCATCTACAAACCTACGGGTGTATGAACGAGCGTTTGATGTGCCACGACGGAGAAGTACTTGGGTGCAAGAAGGTCCAGTGGTACTCCCACCAGCTAAGGCGAGGAAGGTCGGTAGGCCAATGTCCACGCGCATTCAAAGTTCTATGGATTGGAGAGATGACAGTGGATGATATTTGTGTACTAATTGTAAGCAACCCGGTCAAAACAAATGGGCTTGTAAAACCCCGTTTACTGACAGTGCAGAGAGTTATCGCGTGGGGTTTAGTCGTCGACAATGTATACTTTTAATTTCTATATAATGTGTAATGACATGTTTTCAATTGGTTACTTTAACTTCGGTTGTTAATGTATCCTTTGTTGTTTCTGTAGGTCGTGATGGCAGACACCTCACTCTTGTACGATTAGGACTCCCATAGGAGCGAGGCCATCTGACATGGAGAGGTTAGTGCAGGCTTGTTGTAATTGTGCTTACGTTTGTTTATAAACATACACTAACAAGACTATTACTCATGTTCAGGACCTAGGATGCATGGAATGAACTGAGCATTTCTAGACTCTACGACATTGGCCAATGGACGAGTGGATGTTGCCATACATCGAGACTGCGGGGTTTGGTGCATTGTGCAGAGTCCAGTGGTTGAGACTGGACAAATCGCTGATTACTTCACTGGTAGAGAGATGGAGGAGCGAGACGAACACCTTCCACCTGGCGAACGATGAGATGACGATCACGTTAGAGGACGTGGCTGTCCTCTTGGGACTACGTGTCGACGAATTCACTGTGACCGCGTCGACTCGAGGGGATTGGATGGAGTTGGCCAAAGTCCTTCTGGGGGTCGAGCTTCCACCTGGTAGTTTTCAGGGGAGTCGACTGTCACTTTCATGGATTAGAGGGAGATTTTTGTTTTGTCCCGACGACGTGCCAGAAGTGGTGGTACAGTAGTACGCGCGTGCATACCTCCTCCTTCTTGTGGGCTTGACGATATTCTCGGATGGTAGTGCCCGAGGAGTTCACATGGCATACCTGACATCGAGGACTTCGACACGGTCGGGAGGTACATCTAGGGGAGAACTACGCTTGCCTTCCTCTACCGGGAGCTCGTGAAGGCGTGTCGCACTAGGGTGGTCGACATTGCTGGATGCCTCACCCTTATACAGGTAAATTCTTCTTTCAAAAAATTGTTCAACTTAAATAAAAAGGACTTACCAGTATATTTAAAACTTTGTTGCAGTTGTGGGCATGGGAACGTCTTCATATTGGATGTCCGACACTCCTAGAGGAACGGGCGCTGCAGGATGGCCCTTTAGGTTCCAGGTATTTACCGATACAGTTTAATGATTATTATGCTTTTATAAAATCTTGTGTAACTAACTTATATTGGTATTTATGTCCGACGGATGAATGCCACAAACCCTTGTGGCAACCTGCTCCTATACCGTATAGAGTTGAACTACCAGCGGAACTACCAGGTAAGTTACTTTACAAATGTACATATGTAACAATTCAGACCCTAGTGATATAAGTCGTCGATAATAGTTGTAATTTTTTTAGGTGAAGTGGCAGTCGTACATAGGTTTCTTGCAGCATCTACCTGTTATTTGCGTAGAAGGTAGACGAATTTGGTTCTCCAGTACACCAGTGGTATGCTTCGAGATTATCAAAATGCATGTTCCGGACCGTGTGATGTTACAGTTCGGATTGGAGCAGGTGATCATCTCAACACCCAAATTCAATTACCGTCTATTGTAGATCGAACTTTAATTTTATAACTTTGAGCAGGTGACTCCACCGGAGGATGTCAAGCATGTTACTCACATCTCCTGGAAAGGCCGATCTGGGGAGGATTGGGCGGCATACCACCGTGATTACATCGCTCGGTGGGAGGCGTGAGCGGAGTCTGTTGTTACGGGTAGCCGGGCACACACCCCCAGACATGCTCCCAGTGAGTATATGACATGGTATTTGTCGGTCACTCGACGATTCGTATCACCTCCACCGACTGAGCCAACTATGGTATACCACCCTAGAGGTTATACTGAGGAGGCATTGGTACGTTACTAACTTTGTGAAATGATCATTTTTTTATAAATATTTTTTAAATTACGTTCTTCTTTCGGAGTTGGGTTGTGTGCGGAACATGGTTGAGCGCGTACACCGTAGCGAGGCCATGGACCCATCGACAACAGATCCATACCTGACGGAGATTGGACACTACTGACAGTCGGTTCTGCACAGTCTTCCACTCTTGGAAGGAACGATTGTCAGAGGAGAGATGTCACATGCTGGAGAGCCTTCTCACATGGTCGAGCCACCCAGAGATAGAGCACAACGGGAGCGTCGTCCAAGGCGTCGGCCTACATATGAGGCAACGACCTGTGTCGAGGATCCTGACGAGGTTCCTGTCGTACCAAAGCCTACGGTGCCAGATAATCCACCTGAGCAGACACCCGAGCCGGAGCCCGAGCAGCCCCCTGAGCAGTCCCTTGAGCCTGAGCCCAGTCGTCACCCTCCCATCTGAAGGATTTATACTAGAAGGCAGAAAAAGGCTATTGGTGCTCCTGAGCCTAGTTCTGCCTTATGATTGTATTTGTACATTATGTTTGTCGTTTGTCATTAGTCTTTATGTATTCATTTATGAACACTACTTTGTATATTATATATTGTACATTTATTTTATATAGTTTTTTTATTTATTTTTCATTACTGATGTGTATGATAAAAACTTATATTTATTTAGAATGAATCATGTTTGGTATATGTTGTTAGCAGGTTGAATTACAGGTTGAAAAATAGGTTAATGAGAAAAAAAAAAATGGAAAAAAATTGCATTAACGGCGGCATTAAAATGCCACCTTCAACAAAAATATTAAGGTGGCTTTTTTATGCCGCCTTCGTATGAAAAGCAACATAAAAATGCTGCCTCCGCAGTTTTCTGAATCATGCCCAAAATTTTTAAGTGATAGGTGAGGCGGCATCGAAAAGCAGCCTCGCCCTTTTCTTGTGTGGCGGCTTTTCGAAGCCGCCTCTAATTCGATCTTTTAAGGTGGTTTTTCGAGGCCGCCTCACTTTTAATTTTTTTTATGTAGGCTGCATTTTAATGCTGCCTATGTATTTTTATTTTTAAAAAAAATTAGGCAACAGGTTGGCATCTATGCGCCAACGTGTCGCCTACGTGGCCTTTGACCAAGGTGGTCAACCTTGGTCAAAGTTTGAATATGACATTTTTGAAAATATGTTTCAAAACGTGTCATAAGTATAAATATTTATTTTTTTAATTATTTTAAAAAAAACTTCCTGATCTAAACCTGTTTCTGTTCTTTATACTTGTCTTTATTTTTTGGATTATTCTAGTCAATCCTGTTCTGAATTAATTGTTATCATCAGCTGGGTAAGTATTTGTACAGAAGAGAAAAAAAAAAAAAAAAGGGTAGAAACTGTTTCAGGATGTCGTATATATCAGTAGAAAACGTGCTACTACTGTTCAAGTACTCACTGATTTCAATGAAACAATATATACCTCTTCAACTGCTCTAAAATAATAGTGTTTGTTTCTTGTATCCATGTGTCTTCTTCCTTTCCACCCAAATAAGGGTTTTGGTGGGAAAATTCGTCTGATCATACTTCTGTTACTAGATGAAACCGGCCGGAAATGGGTCTTCTGTTTCAGATTTGTAGTTCAAACAAGAACCAGCAGGTATATCAGATATATAGAAACGTGCATGCATTTTCAATGAAACAAGATCACTTCAATTGATTTTTCAGTAAAAAACAGTAGCATGTAAATTAAGATCAATATAAAAACGTGCTTTTTCTTCAATTGTTCAAATCAATATGAAACAATATCAGTTCAACTGCTCCAAATTACATATGTTTGTTTAAATCTTCCTGCATCCTTGTGTCTTCTTCCTTTCCACTCAAATCAGGGTTTTGGTGGGAAATTAAATAATTCGTCTGATACTTGTGTTACTAGAAGAAACTGGAAATGGGTCTTCTGTTACATTCATCAGAACAGACGTTTCCCGTTAAAAAACCGGGCGCCTCACCGTGCGGGCGCCCGCACAGAAGATTTCTCGATATATATATATATATATATATAATTCAGCTCCGATCCTGAGCAATTAAGTTGATCATTTGCTTCTTAATTTATAGAAGCTTACATTGAGATAGGAAGCTAATTAATTAATTAATAATACAGATTAAGAAAAACAGGTCGATCAGAAACAGAGAAAGAATCAAAAAAGGAAAACAGGGTAGTCGTCGGTTTAAGGCCAATTAAGAACGAAGGAAGAAGATGCTGAGTTCTTGACCAGTACTAGTACTATCAGGATTAATGAGATGGAAGGATAGAGAGTGAGCGAAGCCCGAAACTCTCTCGAAATTGGCTCTCAGATATATGAGCTCGTCGTCCTCGTAAGAGAGGAGGTTCGGATTGATGCTCCCCGCCCCAACCGGGACCGACTGCATCAACCTCAACACCTCCATGTCGCTCTTCGTCGGCCTCCGTTTCACGGCGAACCCTGCTTTTCTTCCGTTGCAGTAGACCGTCCAAAGGGGCATGGACACGAGAGGAGGCAAAGATCGGGGTCGGGAAGTACTAATGCCGCCGTTTCTGGCATTGTTGTTAATGTTAAAGTAGTTGCAGTGGAGCGCGATTCGGAGGAGACCCGATAGCATTTCCCTGGCGAGGACGGCGGAGGGGACGGCGAGGCCGAGGAGGACGATCGGGGCCGTTCTGTGATTGGCTTGGATGCACAAGCTCACTTTCCCGTGTCGGAAGCCGAAGATCGTCCCCGTTACGATCGTCGGCAATTCCACGACGTGTTTCGGAATCTGGGTCAATACGCTACTCGTCTTGGAGAATTTCTCTCTTCTTCTATTTCTTTCTTCTTCTTCTTCTTCTTCTTCTTGATTCCGCTCTTCAGGACAGTAGCAGCCACAGCTCGGAACGAGAAGCTCCATGTAAGAACGAACGAGTCTCCAGCTACGTACTTGTTTCTGGCAATCGATCGCAGTGGTTTCGTTCATACAGTGTGCAGTACTCTTCGCTCTTCCCCCAACAATTTGATTAGCCATGAATAATATTGTACTCGCTTCCGTTTTCAGGGGGGAAGAAAACAGAGAGTACGTACACAGCGAAGTTGAAGCAAAACAGGGTACTGAAATCTGGGTTTTATAGTAATGCAGGAAGACACATGCAATTAGTTATACAGAGAAAAGGTTCAAATCCATGAAAATTTAAGAGACCCATTTGAATTCATTCATTTAATTAGCAATATATCCCATCAATCAGAGAGCTTCTTTAACTGTCTAAGCCAGCCACCTAAAGCCGTAACAGACAACCTCGAGCTCCTTTTTCCTCCATTAATCAAATCTTGAACCTTTCATTATTATCATGTCTTGATTTCAGTACTTTCTTTTGTTCTTCCTTCCCAACATCTGAGGTGGAACTTGGTCTGTCTCCGCGGAATTCATGGTAAAGCAAGTGGAAGACGACAACACAGAAGCAGCTGGAAAACGAATTCCGGACCATATATCTACTCCACCCGTCGCCGCTTTCCTTATACTTTCCAGGAAAATAGTTTCTAATTTCCTTAAGCACGAAACGTACGGACCTCATTCTCTTCATTTTTTTTTTTTTTTTTTTTTTTTTTTTTTTTAATTATTATAACATCGCGTGGGCATATGAAGACACCTTATATCATCAACATATTGTAACAAATTATTCGATTTTATGATTGGAGAGAACCTTTTTCATTAAATTTTTTTAAATAAAAAAGTTTCCACTTTCCATCAATCTAGCGAAAGGGGGGTACTTTTGGGCGATGGAAAGTGGGTATATTGGGCCCCATCGGGGATAGATCTGTCCTTTCGATCGACGGCCGGGATTCGATCTTCCTCCATGAGATGATTGGTTGATAGAGATGATGGTGCCCATGTGCCTGTGGGAATAGTAGTGGGCCCTGGTCGGCTAATCATCCACGTTTATTTGCTGCTAAAAGTGTATGGTACATGAGATGAGGGGGGGTACCCCACACAGGTGACAAATATCTAATGCAAATTTCCCTGTCGCAGGAAAAGTGAAGAGATTCTAATTAATATACTAATTAGTTTTTTTAATGGGAAAAAGTAAGGGAAAAAAGGTTAATAATTGGAAAAAAGTATTAGAATTTAATTCTATGTTGGAAGAAAGCAAGATGTCAATAATATTGAAGACATTTCAGTGTCAATGGGAATGGGGTAGGTCATTTCAAAATTACTCAAGGTTTCTGAATTGTAGATTTATGGAGGGACCGGTTCTGATTGAACTGCTTTCTTTCTTTCTAGCAAGAGTACTCAGGATATAAAGTTATGGAGATTAAAAAATTTGAATGTTTGGAAGAATATAAGTTGATATAAATAAGGGTATAGTTATAAATACCCTATTTTCATTTAGTTCGATTATCGAAGTTCAGTTGAATGATTTAAACACATTTCTATTATTAAATATTACTATATATTTAATTTATTTATATAGACGTTGTTTTACTTTTTCTTTTTTTTGAAATTTTAATGTTGTAATTAGGACAATAGTATTATCATAAATAAAATAACAAAAACGCATTCTTGTAACAAATAAGATTTTCTTATTAGAAAGAAAAAGTTAGCCAGGTACAATGTATATATATTGTATATAGGGGTGGCACTGAACCGAGCCAGCTCGTGAACAGTTCGAGCTCGGCTCGGTAAAAGCTCGATTCGGCTCGAATTATTTCGAGCTCCAATCAAACTTGAGCTTTGAGTAAGGCTTGTTTAGTTAAATGAGCCAAGCTTGAGCTTTATGTAGTTTGACTCGAAGCTCGACGAGCCGGCTCGTTTATATTTTAAGTTATATATTTTTAAAATTGGGTACAATATTTTACCGTTTTGAAGAAGTGCTCTTTCAGCAATTGTATTTACAATTGTTTTTTAAAATTTTTATCAATAATTCTATTAACCAACATTAATAATTAACTAAAAAATTTTGAAGTTCTATGAATTTTTGTTTTAACATAATTAGGTAAATAATTAATTTATAATCACTAATTTAGATCTATTATTGTAAATAAATTTAACTAGAATAATTAAAAAGCCCACTCGAATCAAGCTCGAGCTCGTTCGAGTCACTCGAGCTCGAACTTGAGCCCAGCTATAGGCTCGAGTCCGAGCTCGAGCCCGAGCTCGAGCTCATGTATAATGGGCTGAGCCAAGCTCGAGCCATAATTGGTTCGGCTCGGCTCGGCTCATTTCCAGCCCTAAGTGTATACACCAAAATGTGGTCAGCCCAAATACGGCGAGCCCAAACGCCCACCAGTCCATCGGTCTATCGCCATGGATCTGCTCCATCGATTTTTAAAGTCACTTCACGCAGCCCATCGTCGAACCCATTCGTCTTGCCACGTCATCAATACAGTCATCCGTCCTGCCAGCAACAAGTTGCCACGTCAGCACCACCTGGCTGCCAGTCGTCTTGCAAAACCACTTCAGCAGTTAAACGACCAAGCCTGGTCGCCAACTATAGAAGCCGAGAAAACCATCGACGATCCTCATTCGATGGAACCAGCAGAGGAAAAGGGGGAGCGCCCAAGTCCTCCTCCCATCTCAACAACAGCAACAGAAAGGGGATCACAATCCCCATTCCAAGGGTCGAACCTCAACAAAGAGCCAGAAACATTCTGTCGAAGGCGTTCGAAAATTATTTGTCGAGAAATACTCTCACGCACAAAAACTCTCTTGAGCCGAAGAAGTTAGGCAACTCGCAGTTTGTCGAGATTCACCAGTTCGACCGGAGCAACTCTACATGTTCGCGGGCAACGTCAACAAGTCGATACACGCGGAACACAAACACTTCCATCCGACCGACGAAACCTTCATCGTTTGTGCACACTCGCTCCAAAACTCGGATTTCGACGTCGACTTGCCAGAAGTCGAAACTTCATCAATTTACACGGAGATTGAATCAGAGGAAGACTAGGGGAGATTATACTCGCATTCCTGACATTCAAATACAAATTCTGACACAAATTCTCTATTATAAATCGATTTACTCTCTTGGTCGCGCCCCTTCGCGGATCGGCGGATTTCGGTGAAACAGATTTGGCATACCCGGTGGGACGTTTCCTACCCCTCATTTCCTTCTCCGTTCAAACAAAAAAAAATCTCAGCCATGGCCAGCAACGCCAACAACGGCAACAACAACAACAACAATAACAAAGGCAAGAAAGTTGCCGACTCGAGCTCTGTCTATTTGCGCCCTGCCACAAATGCAAGCTCGACTACAAGAGCTTGCGGACCAGCGGCCGTTTCTCTGGCCAACATCCGCGCTTTGACCTCTCCACCACCGGCCACTCGCCCAATGACAAGGGCCTTGGCCATAAGCTTGTCCACTGGACAAGCTCCTTTCATGCGAGACGCGCGTCACCCGAGCACCGTCTTCCTACCACAGGCTTCTGCAGCCTTTGCTAAGCCAGTCACGGCCTCAGCCAGACTGATTCCAGCCGCGACCAAGCCGACATACTTGGCCGTCGTTGACTCTCCTCCTCCTCGCAGCCCGACGGTTAGTCTGGCCTAGTCGCCGCCATCCCGAAGAAGCTCCCTTGTCCCCGCCATGGTACAACAATATGAACTGCGTGGGGGCATGACTTCCTCCTCCGCGATGAGAATGAATTCGTCGCCGGCTTTCGCCGTACAGAGAGCGACGACCGAAGATAAGTCACCGATTGTGACTATCTCTCACGATCTCTTAGCCGCACTCACTGCACCAGCCGGTTCACCACCCATCCGCTCTCCTCGTTGACAGACACCGGCGACATCCCCCATAGCTTTATCACCCATTCCGCCTTGCTGAATCTCACCGGTGGGTGCTTCCGTAAGCCAGTCACCCACCAAAGCCACCTTCCGAGCTCAACCGGCAGCGGCCGGCTCTCCTGACCGGTCGCCCACAACAACCTCTCCACACCCAAAAACACTGACGACCGTCTCCCCAATGCGATCGCCGAAAAAATTTCTACACTTTGATCTGCGTCAGGAACAGCTCCATCAACGCCGACCGTCAGAATGGCCGCAATGACGACATCGGCCAAAACAATAGAAGAGCAGCTTGCCGAAATGCAAGCTGCACTTAAAGAACAGAGTGAACAACTGCGCATAAAAGACGAGCAACTCGCAGCCTGTGATCTCTAGATCGCAAGGATCATGGAGCGACTTGAGATGGGCACAACCACAAACAACACTGGTGGCCTTTCTCAGGAAGTCGACCGAAACCTGGAGACTACTAGCGGTTCGGCTGAACCTTTGCAAGAGGACCCTACCTCTGACGACGAGATGCAGCCCATCGAACCAATAACCATCCGACGAGGTCGAGTTGAAGCAGAGCCGACTGCTCTTACATTAGACGCAGTCACTGAACTGATTAACTGCGTTGTACGGAATAGTTCAAGCGACAGTAAGTCTGTTGCTTACTGGAGGTCCTATACTTAGAGGATTCAGAACATCCCGATGCCGCTCGGTTACCATCCTCCAAAATTCCAGCAATTTAATGGCGACGGGCACCCCAAACAGCACGCCGCCCATTTTATCGAAACATGCAACAACGCCGGCAGAGACAGCGACTTGCTGGTTAAGCAGTTCGGCCGGTCGTTGAAGGGGCCTTCTACTGGTACATCAAGTTGCCCCAAGAGTCAATTGACAACTGGGAGCAACTGGAGCGAGAATTCATCAGTCAATTCTACAACACTCAGTGCACTGTCACTCTAGTTGAAATCGCCAATCTGAAATAGAAGAAGGGCGAGAAGGTCGTCGATTATATTAACCGGTAGAGGAATCTGAGCCTCAATTGTAAAGAGAGCTCTAATTTATCCCTCGAAGCATAAATCGAAATGTATGCTCGAGGGATGCAGTGGGAGCTTCTGCGCTTCATCCAGAGTCGGAGGCCAATAGACTTTCAAGAACTCGCGATGGAGGCCCACAACATGGAGAACCTCATGGAGGAGCGAAGAGAGGAAGCTTCGTCATCTGCTGACCCTCTCAAAAAAGGAAAGGCCGCCAGGACCGCACCCAAAGATGCGAAGGAGAAAACAAAAGCTTCCTTCTCGACGAACGCTCTTGAACCAATCAAGGTCGGAAGCAAAGTCAAAACAAACTATGCTCCACGGCATCCAGCCAGTGGCATTTATCGGAGGCCCTCATTGGAGGAAAGGTAGACCAAAACGTATCTGTTCGCCGATGCGGATGTTCCCGTCATGCTCGAGCAGCTGCTCGACAACCATTTGCTCAAGTTGCTAGAAGTCAAAAGACCCGACGACTTGTCCAGAAGCGAGGAAACAAATTTCTGCAAATACCACCGCTTGGTCGGACATCCGACTGAGAAATATTTCGTCTTGAAGGACAAGATCATGGAGCTCTTGGCTCAAGGCCGCATTGAAATAGAAGGAGCCAAAAACACGCTGTCCTCACATGTCATCTCCATCCAGGCCGAGTCAAACCGACAAACTCGGCCAAGCAAACATCAAGTCGTAAGGAAGGAATACCGTCCAAAATCCGGTCCCTCCAATCGATAACACAACTATAGACGACCACCGGCTAAGGTCATACCAAAACCAACACCCCGTGAAGCAGCTGCAGCTGACGCAGAGGGGTGGATTCTGTTCACCAGGCGAAAGAAACCTGTTTGAGAAATCGAATCGTCGTCGACGACCGTCACAACAAAGGCGAAGCGCCAAAAGCAAGCTCCCAGGACCCTCGTTCAAGGAGCAGGAAAAAACAAAAGAAGACCTGTCACACTGGCAGAGTTCTTCTCAAAAGAATTCTTCGCGTCGCCAGCAATGGTGGTGACTTGCTCAACAGCCCCGCTCGAGCAGACCACTCCAAAAGACAAATGCAAGCGGCTAGTCGTCGAGTGTGATGACCTCGAGACATCACTGAAACAAATCTCGCCACTTAACGAGATTGACTACGACCTCGACTTGGCCATCCGGTCAAGACAAGCTCTTATTCGAGTTCTCGACAAACCAGAGGAGCTCCAGGCCGAAGTCGAGCAACTACTTATGAGGAAGCACGACTTTCCAAAAGTCGAGCTAACGTCACCATGCCGAAAAGAGGAAGAAGATGCATCTTCCTCTCAGCAATTGCCAGAGTCGGAGGAAGTACTCTCCGTCATATGTCCGCCGTGCATCACCTTTCGGGAAGAGGACATACAGCTAGGGACGAAGAACCATAACCGACCGTTGTTTGTCTCTGGCTACATCAAAGACAACAAAGTCAACTGCATTTTAATCGACTGTGGATCCGCGGTTAACATTCTGCCAATTAGCACGATGAAAAATGTCAGTCTCTCCACCGGCGATCTCTCTCCGAGTTCTCTCCTCATCCAAGGCTTCAATCAAGAAGGCTAGAGGACACTCGGTATGATCTCCCTCAAATTACACATCGGCAACATGGTGGCCGAAACTCTCTTCCAAGTTATCGACTCAAGAACATCTTACAATCTGCCCTTGGGTCGACCGTGGCTCCATACCAACGGGGTCGTGCCTTCGACACTTTACCAGTGCTTCAAGTACTGGAAGGATGGTGAGCAAAAGACAGTGTACGCAGACGAAAGTCCGTTCACCGAGGCCGAAGCCTAATTCGCGGATGCCAAATTTTATCTGACGACGAGACCGACTGTCAAGGCATCCTCTTGGCCGAGTCAGGTGTCAAATGCCAAGAATGTTCTTCCTCCAAAACACACTCTGACGCATGACCTAGTGCTGACAGCTGCACCTCCCAAACAATCGACGTACAACAACCAACCGGCGCACAACCATAAATCGGCCACAACAACGTCGGCGTTGACGCAACACAATGTACCTATCCTACGGTACATCCCACGGTCGCAAAGGAAGAAGGGAGAATCTCCCCTTGTCGTCTGCCATAAAGTCAAGTCGACTCCTCTTACAGAAAGAGTCACTTTACCATTGCCGAAGCTCGAAGACCGAAGTATCGTAAAACAATTCCCGAGACACGAGCAGTTACCATCTACCCGTTCGGACGAAGGCTTCGATCTGAATGCATACCGGCTGATGGCCATAGCCGGGGGTAATTTTACAAAAGACCAACTCCACGAGAAGCCACCCGTCGCTCTGCCGGTCCTCACTCGAGAACAAGAAAAACTAAGAAAGGAGGGTCGCCGAATCACTTAAGGTCGCCAAGGCCTTGGCTACCAGAAGGATAAACCAATCCGGATCTATGGAGCTCAGAAGCTAGTCTGAATCACCAGAAAAACATTAGTTGACGTTCACCAAGTCTCAGTCGGCCAAACTTCAACAAAAAGGGGAGCTGCTCCGAATCCGGTAGTCATCAACACCTTGAAAGCGGCCATTGAACGAGCTTGCGCATATGACTCGATCACGGTAAACCATATTTCCGTCGCCAACGACAACCAAGAAGACGACGAGTTCATCTTGAAAGATTCCCCGGCTACGTTCGAAGAAGGTGGCCAGTCGACAGTCGACGAGTTAAAGAAAGTCGACAGTCAACGAGTTAAAGAAAGTCGACAGTCGACGAGTTAAAGAAAGTCGACCTGGGGACAAAAGAGGATCCAAGGCCTACATTCCTTAGCGCCTTATTATCGGTCGAAGAAGAGGTCAAATGTATGTCCTTATTTTGCGAATACCGCGACATATTCGCTTGGAATTACACGAAAATGCCTGGCCTCGACCCGCAAGTCGCAGTGCACAAGTTGGCGGTTCATCCCTCTATCCGGCCAGTTAAGCACTCGCAATGACGATTCCGGCCAGAACTCGTTCCAAAAATTGAGAAAGAAGTCGACAAATTGATCGCTGCCAATTTCATAAGAGAGGTGAAGTGTCCTTCTTGGATTGCAAATATTGTACCAGTCAAGAAGAAGAATGGCCAAATCCGTTACTGCGTCGACTTTCGTGACCTGAACAAAGCTTGCCCAAAGGACTACTTCCCTCTGCCAATTATCGAACTCATGGTGGACGCGACAACGGGTCATGAAACCCTCTCTTTTATGTACGGGTCGTCTGGCTACAACCAAATTCGTATGGTTCTGAAGGATGAAGAGCTCATAACTTTTCGCACTCCTAAAGGTATCTTCAGCTAAAAGGTGAAGCCATTCGGACTTAAGAATGCCGACGTAACGTACCAAAGGGCAATGCAGTATATTTTCAACGACTTTCTATATAAACGTGTCTAGTGCTATGTCGACGACCTGGTGGCAAAGTCGAAAGAGCGATCTGATCACCTACTCGATCTCAGAGCAGTGTTTGAGCAGCTTCGGCGATTTCAGCTTAAAATGAATCCGCTGAAATGCGCATTCGGCGTCACTTCTGGCAAATTCATTGGATTCGTTGTGCATCACCGAGGAATTGAGGCCGATCAGTAAAAAATTGACGTAATTCAAAAGATGTCGGAGCCTAGAAACATATTCGAACTCAAGAGCTTTCAAGGCCACCTCGCGTTTATTCGGCGCTTTATCTCAAATTTAGCCGGAAGATGTCAGCCGTTTATTCGCCTGATGAAGAAAGACATACCATTCGAGTGGGACGACTCTTTTCTGAATGCCTTTAACAACATAAAGGCGTACCTCATCGAGCCGCCAGTGCTCATCGCTCCGATCGTCGACAAACCGCTGCTGCTCTACATCGCGGCACAAGAGAAATATGTAGGAGCTCTATTGGCTCAATGCGACGAGGACAATAAAGAACATTCACTCTATTACCTGAGCCGAACGCTGGTGGGCGCTGAAATCAACTACACGCCCATCGAGAAGACTTACCTAGCACTTGTCTTTGCAGTTCAAAAGTTCTGACACTATCTCTTGGGGCATTCAGCCAACTTGATTTCCCGCGCCGACCCGTTCAAATATATTATGTTGCGATCGATACTCTCTGGTCAATTGGCTAAGTGGGCATTGCTTCTCTCCGAATTCGAGATCAACTTCGTGCTGCAGCGTGCTATCAAAGGCCAAGCCTTAGTGAATTTCTTGGCTGACCATCCAGTGCCAGCCGATTGGGAATTGACAAAAGAATTCCCAGACGAAGAAATTTTCTTGGTCGAGGTGCTTCCCCCTTGGAAGATGTACTTCGACGGTGTTGCACGAAGAAATGGAGCCGGCGCGGGAGTTCTATTCCTGTCCCTGAGAAAGGACCTACTCCCATATTGTTCGTCCTCACCCAGAATTGTTCGAACAACGAGGCGGAGTATCAAGCCATCCTTCTCGGCCTCGGCATGGCGGTTGAGTTGAAGTTGTCGCAGCTAAACATCTATTGCCACTCGGCTCTCATAATCAAACAAATCACGGGGGAGTTCGAAGTAAAGAAACTCGAGCTCGTGCCATTCTGGAGATATGTCTGCGACCTTCTGGCCCAAATTCCGGAAGTGTCGCTTCACTACGTCCCACGATCCAAAAATGGGCTAGCCGACGCATTGGCTGGAATTGCTGCTAGTCTAGGGCAAATCGATTAACGGCTAAACCAAGTTCCAATCTGCGAGAGGTGGGTAGGCCCTCCACTAGCCGACGAGGAAGCAAAAGAAGAACAGACGAACGAGACGGAAGAATCATTCCCCAAATCGGTCAAAGAGGAGGAAGTTGGAGATTGGCGAGAGCCTATTTCAATCTTTCTACGATACGGCACACTCCCGACCGACCTAAGAGAGCGAATCCATATTCGCCGAACAGCTCCAAGGTATGTTTTCGTCAACGACGTACTTTATCAGAGGTCGTACGAAGGTCTCCTTCTCCGATGTTTGTCTAAAGAAGAGGGACAACAGTTCTAAAAGAAACACACGGGGAATCTGCGGCGCACACCAGGCCGGCCCGAAGCTCCACTTAAAAGTCAAACAACTAGGCTACTACTGGCTGTCGATGCTTCGAGATGCCACTGAGCTGGCTCGAGCTTGCAAACCATGCCAACTCCATGCCGACTACATACACCATCCACTAGAGGCACTTCACCCGACGATCGCGTCCTGGCCGTTTGAAGCTTGGGGGATGGACATCATTGGTCCAATCACTCCTAAATCCGACTCCGACCGGCAATATATTCTGGCTGTGGTCGACTACTCTAAATGGGCTGAAGCCGCTGCCTACTGAGAAGTCAAAGCTACCACCGTCGTCGACTTCATTTGAACTCAGATTATCTACCGATATGGAGTCCCTCAATACATAGTGACGGATAATGGTACATCGTTTAGAAACAAAGTCATGGATCGCTTATGCAAAAAGATTCGCATACAACAACAGACATCTTCAGCCTATAACTCGGTAGCTAACGGCCTTGCAGAAGCATTCAACAAGACACTATGCAAGATCCTAAAGAAAACAAGCAACAATCATAAACAGAGCTGGGATGAAAAACTCGGCGAAGCCTTATGGGCGTACAGAACATTGTTTCGAACGCCGACCCAATCAACTCCATATTCGATGGTCTATGGCACCAAAGTCGTTCTCCCACTCGAAGTATAACTCCCCTCTCTTTGCATTGCAAAAAGGGAAGGACTCACGACGGAAGAGTGCGCTCAATTGCGACTCGCAGAGTTATAGTCACTCGACGAGCAACGACTCAAAGCACAACAACGGCTCGAATGCTACCAATCTCGAATGACCCGGGCCTTCAACAAGAAAGTACGGCTCCGGTCATTCCAGAAAGGCGATTTGGTACTTGCAGTAAGATGACCGATGCTCTTTACAAGCAAAATCGGGGGCAAGTTTGCGCCAAAATGGGAAGGTCCTTATGTGTTTCAAGAAGCCTATACCAACGGCGCGTACAAGCTTGTAACGTCGAACAGTTCGGAGCTGCCAATAACGAATGGTAAATTTTGCAAACGCTTTTATGCAAAAGGGGGGCATCAAAAAAACAAAAAAGGAGAGAGAGAAGTCGAATAAAGAAACAAGGGTTTCTGATTGCAATAAAGTTGAAAAAATGCAAGCCTCACAACAAAACAAAAAGAGAGGCAACAAGTCGTTAAAAAAAATTACAAGAAAACAACATCAAAGTTACGGAAGTTCAAAGTCGGCCACTCGTCGTTGCAGTCGAACTCCTTCGGCACGAACCTCAGACAGTTCCTGCGTCTCTGCTTCATCAAGGATTGGGCGCGAGCGAACAAAAGCAAGCTGATCCTAGAAAGTCGCGGCTTCCTCCTCACTGGTGTCAATTCCCTTCCGGATGGTCACAAGCTTGACATCTATGGAGTCAAGTTGAGCCGATACAAGTGAAGACGTTCACGAAAAGCCTTCTGTTCGGCCTCAGCAGCTTCGCGCTCAACCCGATGTGTATCCAAGTCTACCTTTAAGTCGTCACGCCGATGGCTCACACACTGAACAGAGCGGTCAAGTTCAGCTTCTGTAGCAAACCGTTCAGCCAGGTTGAGCTTCCCTGCCAATGAGTTGCGTAATTGATGAAAACGATCCACCTCAGAGGCAAAATCCTCAACCCATTGCTCCAAAACCGAGGTGTTAATACCAACTCCTCTCAGATGGTCGAGAATTACACGGGTATCTTCCACGAGCTCCGACGAACACGGGTCGTCGGCCGGTAGCAAATCCGACTCGACGAATCCTGTCCACAGCCCTAAAGCCACTTGTTGCAGTAATAGTCTCGATCTCGCTGAGGGTCGAAAGGTCGATGCCTAGAAACAAAAGGGGCATTAGAAGAAGTGAAGGAAAAAAAAAAGAAGGGGAAAGTTATATACACCTACCGACGAAGGCCGCGAAGTCGATGAGTCCTCACTGATAGGTCGATGAGATGAGCCCGAAGCCCCTCCCCTCGCAGCAAGAGACGCCTCTCCACTACTTGGGGGAAAGGTCACATGGACTTCCCTCTTTGAGTCCTCACTGAACCGCTGACTCAACAAGATCGAATAACTCCTCCTGGTGAGGGACAGGCTGATCCATCGACGAAGCCACGATGACCGCGAGCCTATCAGGTCGCAAGTCGCAGATCTCTGATGACTCCTGGATCACGCGCACTTAGAGCTGGTCTGTTTGCGCATGTGAAGTCACCGGCTCTGCAGTTGTCTTTCCAGTCGGCAAAGCAGCAGGCTGGTCGAGAGTCTCCGACTCCTTAGACTTTTCTCCGGACGACCCCGACAAAGTTTTTTTTTGAAGGCTTGACAATAGCAAGGGGAGCCAAATTGGTCAGCGGCTTACCTAGACTGGCTCAGAGTCGCTTCTTAAATGGAGGAAGAACAAAAATGAAAGAGTCCGACTTTGGAGTAGTCGTCTTCCGTTTTGTGGCAGCTTTCTTCTTTTGAGCCGGCGATTGAGCCGACCTCTTCCCCTTATCCTCAGAAGCATCAGCCACTGGTAGAGAGAGCACGACTGGTCGAGAATACCCCTCAGCCGAAGAAGGTTCTCTGATCACAATGCCTTTATCCGGCACAACTTGTGCTTGAGCTGACAACTTATCCTTCGCAACTCTCGGCCATGGCGCTCGTTTCCTTTCACCTTTTCTCTGGTTCGCCTTAGGAGTAACAGACGACTTAGAACTTCATCGCGAACTCTTTCGACCTCGACCCCCTGCGTCGTTTCACTTCGTACAGGCCGAAAGGATAAAGAAATGGTCATCCCTGGCGCAGACACATCAGTAAATTGCTTCCACGCACTCTAAAGAGAGAGGAAGAAATCAAAAGACGCAAAAGGAAGGAAATTATTAGAAACAAAGAAGGAAGAAGTGAGAGTTACTACCTTGAAAATGTGGGCCAATGTCTCGAGCCAAAACTCCTGAAAGACGGATGTAACACCAGGGTCGAAATTGGGACTCACAAAGGCTGGTACCTCCATGCTGCCAAGGGGACAAGCAGTCCCTGCTCGCCACAATGCCACGAGCGCAGAAACAGAAGCCGTAGTGCATTGGTTAGAGAACAGCTCACCCGAAAAATCTTGATAAAAGCCGAACTAGCGAGCAAATCGGTGAGGGCTGTAAGGTTCCACCACGAGAAGCTCACGCTACCGCAAAACCAGAGTGGTCGCTCGCAGACAACGAAAGTACTCCACCTCGATCCGAGAGGCAAAGTGACCCGCCTTGTCAAGGATCGAACCAGGAGGAAGAGCCGCTGAAGGGTACCAACACCGCACTCCATCGCACCAAAACAGAGAGCGAGTCTCCTTCAGGGTATAAATGCGAACAAGAGCCAGATTGCGATAGAACATCATGAGAGGCCTGTAGCCGCCACTAAGTCGGCCTCGTGAACACCAAATCGTTGGGCAACCCATGCATAGATGAATGGCCAAGAAGTCCTCTCCGGCGAGAAATCATTGAGACCCCGATAAATGTTCGCTAAAGCCGCACTGGCCAGACTGCAACGAGATGCGCCAGCCATAAAACAGGCCATCTTGAAAACGCTCGGCCTCAGCATGTTGCCTGGCAAGGGCAATACAAAGCGACAGATCCACAATGATAAGAAAGCCACCAAGTATACCTCATCCGTGTGGGCATCTGGTACACCAAGCTCGGATAGGGCTTGGTTCTGCACGACCGACCGATCACGACTTCGGGAGCCTGTCAGCTTGTTGTGATCAGCCCATTAGTCCTCTGAAGGTCACTCGCCCCCTTCTGTTCAAAACCAGAAAGAAGCCCAATTTGACAAAAGAACCCCAGGAATCCCCGAATTCGGAGTATCTTTCATGGCGGAAAAGCTTATAATATGCGAGAAGAAGATTTTGAAGACTCCATGGTAGCGGCACAGAACGGCTAAGGGTGAAGTCCTCAACCGTCGAAATCGCCTCATCGTAAATACTTCCTGAGATGGGTAATCCACAAAGTCGATGCATATCCCACAGAGAGATCGAAAGCTCCCTCTCACAAGTGAAGATTGTATTAGTCTACGAACACCAAACCTCAAGGAAAGAGTGGACAACATTGCTGAAACATCGATACAAAAACATAGAAGCGCAAACTGCAGAGGTGAGGTCTGCTGCAGCCAACTGCTTAGGACAAGTTCGAAGAACGGTATCCGCCCATTCAAAATATAAAGGCACGGGGAAGGGGTCAGACCATATCTTCGATTGACGATCCCAAGAGTCAAACCAATCACTATCAATGGAAAGATTTGACGCCTTGTAAGTAGCTAACTGGTCGTGCATCGGACTGAGCAAGATGCTGCCCACAGCCTGATGCGGAGAGGTGAAGGCTTCATTGACTCCCGGGAGATGGCAAATCTGATCATCTCCGTCGAAAACAGGGCGACTCCACAAATCGTGAACAACTTTGACTATGGGCGCAGATATGTCACAACCACCGTATGCCGACGGACCAATGAGAGCCAATAATAGTGGCCTCTGTTGTTCTTCAGAATCTCGGATTCGCAGGCAATGACGAAGGGCACCATTCACGATAGTCCGGATGGTCAAAATATTCAGATCGAGGAAGGAGAAGGAAGCCGGCGTAGTAGACATCTGCGGCAGAGCAAACACAGTCAGGTACGTAAGTCACTCGTTCTCAATTCAAATTATGCGTCTCCGATGACCAGAGATAGAGGAAATCAAGGTCGCACAGGAAAAGAGAGAGAGACACAAGAAAAAAAAAACAAAAAAGAGAGCAAGCGACGAAGAAAAAATCAATCGCTAATAAAAAATGAATGGAGAAACAAGAAAAAAAGAGAGAGGGCAATCATTGACGAAGTACATAGGCTCTCTTGATAGTTCGGCCAGCAAACCGAACTCAAAGAAGCAACTCCCACGCACAATTCTGCCGCACCATTCTGCCGCACCACTGCCCGCAGACGAGTGGCAGACTGTGCACCAATTGGTTGCAAAACAAGGCTCTTTGCGGGACGACCAACAACTTAGCAAAGGAGGTGGACTTCCAAACAATACCGCCTGGACCGACGACCGAGCCGGACGTAACCAAAACAAAATCATCGCGTTCGGCAACCGAGCCAACCGCAATTCAAAAACTTCGCGCCCGACGACCGAGCCGGACACCACCAAACTAAAATCACTACGCCCTACGACCGAGTCAAGCGCAGTTCAAAAACTGCACGCCTGACAACCGAGTCTAGCGCAGTTCAAAAACTGCGCGCCCGGTGACCGACCAGACGAAACCAAAACAAAATCACAGTGCCCAGTGATCGAGCCAAGCGTAGTTCAGAAGCTTTGCGCCTAGCGACCGAGCCAAGCTTAGTTCAAAAGCTTTGCGCCTGGCGATCGAGCCGGACACAGCCAAAACAAAATCACTGCGCCCGATGATCGAGTAGAGCGCAGTTCAAAACCTTCGCGCCCGGCGACCGACCGGATGAAACCAAAACAAAACTTACTGCCCCCGGTGACCGAGCCAAGCGTAGTTCAAAAGCTTCGCACCCGACGACCAAGCCGGACGCAACCAAGACAAAATCGTTGCGCCCGACGACCGAGCCGAACGCAGTTCAAAAACTTAGCGCCCAGCGACCAAGCCGAACGCAACCAAAAAAAAATATCTGCACCTGGGGATCAAGCCAAGGGTAGTTCAAAAGCTTCATGCGACAAAAAACAAAATTACAGAGCTCGACGACCGAGCCGAGCGCTGAACAAAAGTTTCGTGCCCGGTGACCGAGCTGGACGCGACTGAAGAAAAATTACAGCACTCGGCGACCGAGCTGAGTACAGTTCAGAACTCCGTGCCCGGCGACCGAGCCAAACACAGCCAATTAAAGACTGCAGCATTCGGCAACTGATAAGTGTCTAAAAGACACTATTTTTAGGCCAAAATTAGAATTAGAAATTACATGTTGGAGTCAATATTTATCAAAATATCATGAAATATGTCTCAGATTCATATTCTCTCTCTCAGGAGTCCAACGTGATAAGAATCATTGAAATCGGAGCTGAAATGAAGAAGATATGAGGATTTTAGTGCATAAAGGTACAATGTTGCTGTGACCGGCGCGACCGCACCAGTTTGAAGGCAAAATATGGCGCGCTCACGCCAGAAAACGGCGCGACCGCATCAGAAAATGGTGCGACTGCACCAAAATGGACCCTGGAGGCTGCCAAACACGACCAGAACACTTTTCATTCAAGTACTCTGCTCCAGTGGCGCGACCGTGCCATTTTTAAGCTTATTTTTAGCGCGAGCGCGCCAATGGCTCTGCAATGATAAGTTGCAAAAATCTCGGGATCCTGACATCAAATTGAGTCCAAACTTGGGAGAAGGAGTCCTAAGTGTCTAAGGAAGGTATCCATGAAGATCTTAAGGTAATGTGCTCGAGTCTAGATGCATTGAATGATCAAAGAGAAGAAGTTAAATTCAAAATAGGAAACTGCAGCCAAAAGAAGAAGATAAATCCGAATTTTATGAAGAGCATACATGGAGTTACCGAATTCCAATTGAATCCAAACTTGGAAAGAAGATTTCTGATGATACTGAGGATCATGTCACGAAAATTCAGGCCAATCCAAGCCTGGCTTCTCATGTTTTATATCTCCAAAGTGGAGGCCCCAGTGAAGAAATTGGCAGCAGAAACCATCCAACTTCTCCACATCATATCTCGAGTTTCCCAACTCAGAATGGATTCAAATTTCGTAAGCAAGGAAAGAACTACAGAAGGAAGGTTTAGATGTAATTTCAGTCAATTCTGAGGTCGGGAAAGCATAATTCATACCCCTGAACAAAGACCAATTTACAAGGTCTAGACAGAACTTCAACTATAAATAGAGGTTCGAGGTAGAGAGTTAATCATCCAGTTTTGTATTCAATATTTAGTTTTTAAATTCAGTCTGAGTTTAAGCTTTTGTTTTATTCATTAGTTAGTTTAGAGAGAGTCTTGAGAGGCAGAGGAGACGTCCTATTGTAGCTTTTGAGGCAAGGAGGAGAAGCAGCCATTGGAAGTCATGTTCAACAAGTAGATCCTTCTCAAGGGAAGTTTGTACTTAGTTTATCTTTCTTTTCTTCTTCATGGTTATATTCAAGACCTTGTTTTGTTCTTTAACTTTCAGCATGGAGTAGTCTTTTATATTGGGAGTCCATGACTCCCTAGGCATGTAATGAGATTAATACTTTATAATCTATTTGGTTTTCAATTTGGTGCATGAATGAGTTTTCCATGTTGTTAATTCTTGATTCATACTTACCGTCTGGCTATGTACTGGTTATAAGGTGACGCTATGCTTAAGGTAAGACATGGTGATAGGGTTTTACAAATCTTTATGAGTTTATGCACTAGGTAGATCACTAATCCTTGGGTTAATCCTCGACCTTAAAGTAATACCCTGTTGGATTAGTTGATCTGCCTATGACACAATGAGCTTCATGTTTATGCTATCAAGTAGAGTCAATCATGCTAGCTAGGTTTACTCTAGGAGATAGAAACAGGTTATGCCGATGCGGATTGTAGCCATGGTTTTATAAGATCGTCAGAAATTGATTTCCAAAGCTCAACTTCTATTCAATCTCAGAACTGCCTAAGGAGGGAATTGGATTCCCAATGCCTTTTTCCATAAGTATTTTATCAAAAGCCCTCTCTTGATCTCTATAGGATTATGTAGATTAGTTTATTTTCTGTTTTCATAACTCCTTTCCAATTGATTTCTCAAACTTTAGTTTTTAAACTAGAAAAGCAATTATCTATTAGCTTGGTTCTTGTGGGACGATATTCAGACTTGCATAAGTCTATATTACATTGATTAGTCCTCTTGCTAGTGATTAGCTGGGATCGCATCAGAGAACGATCCGGATGCAACAAATTAGATTCAGGTACATAACTTTTCTTCAAAATCAGAATGCGACAAAAAGAAACAGTCGCATAAAACAAAATTGCTAGCGACAAAAAGAAGCAGTTACACAAAACAAAATTGCGAGCGACAAAAAGAAGCAGTCGTACAAAACAAAATTGCGAGCGACAAAAAAGAGCAGTCTCAAAAAAAAGTATTGTCGAAGGTACACTAACTCTCTTGTCAATTTGGCTACCAACATCTGTTGCGGCATCGCCCCCCGGCGAGTTGAAGAAGGTGTGCCAGTTCGACCAAAACAAAATTACAGCGCCTGGCGATCGAGCCGAGCACTACACAAAAGTTTTGCGCCCCGCGACCGAGCCGGATACGACCAAAGCAAAATTACGACATTCGGCGACCAAGCCGAGCGCTGCACAAAGCCTCGCGCCCAGCGATAGTGCCGGATGTGACCAAAATAGAAATTCGCATCCGGCGACTAAGCCGAACGCGACCAAAGAAAAATTTCGACACTCGACGACCGAGCCGAGTGCTGCACAAAGCTTCGCGCCCGACGACAGAGCCGAACGCGACCAAATCAAAAAGTTCAACTCTCGGCGATCGAGCCGAGCGCTGTACAAAGCTTCGCAACCGGCGACCAAGCCGAACGCGACCAAATAAAAAAGTTTAGTACTCGGCGACCGAGCCGAGCTCGACACAGAAGCTTCGCCCCCGGTGACCAAGCCGAATGCGACCAAATCAAAAATTTCAGCACTCGGCGACCGAGCCGAGCATAGTACAGAAGTTCAGCGCCTGATGACCAAGACGAACGCGACCAAATAAAAAAGTTCAGCACTCGGCAACTGAGCCGAGGGCGGTTGAAAAGTTCAGCGCCCGAAAGCCGAATCGGACGCGACCAAGATAGAAATTCGCGCCCGGCGACCAAGCTGGATGCAAACAAAACAGAACTGCAGCACCCGACGACCGAAGCAAAATCACAGCACTCGGCGACCGAGTTGAGCACATCACAAAAGCTCCACGCCTGGCGACCGAGCCGGATGCAGCCGAAACAAAACTTCCATACCCGGCGACCAAGCCAGACACGGCCAAAACATAATTTCGGCACCTGGCAACCAAGCCAGGTGCGACACAACATTACTATGTTCGGCTGTTGGGCCAGACGACGCACTGAGAATCGTCAGTTTGTCATACTGATAAACTGACGTACACCTGGAATACAAAAACAAAAAAGAGAAAATTCAAAGAAAATAGAGAGGGAGAGAGAGAGAGAGAGAGAGAGAGAGAGAGAGAGAGAAAATTCGTGAAAGAGAGTGAGGGAGGAGTCAAAAATGAGAGGAGAGAAAAAGAAGAAGAAAGAGGGAAAAAGGAGAGACGAAAAGAAAAGAGAGTGGGTGCCCGTCATACTCGAATTCAATCAGAGACTGCCGGGAGAGAAAAAAAAACTTTTATACAGTACCGCTGAATTATAATCCGCGAAGAGTTTTAATCCGCGAAGAGTTTTTGATGTGATTCAGAACTCGAAAAGGATTGTAAAGCAGAGTGCACGAACTCTATGTGAGTCTATTCGAAAAAGGGCCGAAGAGGACAAAATACTGGTAATCACGCAGACAGGAGAGAAGGCCACGACCTTGTACTTGCAGCGTAATCAAGGAGAAGAAGAAGCCAGACCGGTTGAAGGAAACTCGCAACAAGTAGCAGACACGCAGAGAAGAGTAGGTCGCAGTCACTCAGGGAATCCTTATATCGTAGAGCATGCCCAGAAAAAGAAGACACAGTGTTTAAAAAAAGTCAACCAGATTCTCCTAAATTTGTGGGAAGTGGATTGATATCTTCCCCTCTTAAAAGGGAGTCTGCTACTCAAATTGGAGTTCGATTTGGAGATCCCAATCGTGGGCAAAGAAGGAGGTGCCAAATTAGTCTGAGTGGGACCCATGTTCTCCTACCTCAATTCAACTATTCCTAAAATTTGCGCTAAGGCCAAACGTCGACGGGGGGAAAACAAAGTAAATTTCGATGAAGCAAGCCGGCCAAGGCATTCCTACTCGTCAGGAGGTTCATCTTGGCCAGGGCGGGCCCCGCTGCGCCCACTCTGGCGCACATCCTTTTCCTAGCGCGCCAATTGAAACCACATAAGAAAACTTGTCTCGCAGAAGGCTTGGATAAGCCAAAATATGACCTACACGGCCTTTTCGGGTGAGTACTTCTTCTCTGACATGATGATTAGACTTATTGAAGCCACTCCAACTGCTCCAAAGAAGTAATCCAAACAATCTTAAAGTATTTCGGTATTGCGAAGCTCGTTGGGAACAATTCGTTGCGCCAAGAGATTGGCTGAACCGGAATGAAACCTCTGCGCTTCGCTTCGGTTCGCGATCCTTTTCTTCGGCATGACGACCAGAAGCAACAAAGCCGCTTTACCTAAGACCGCACAGCTCAACATGAAAGAAGAGGTGCAGACTGAGTTGAAGTCCATTGTGCTTCACCCAATCTACGCCAATTCTTCGACGCAGCACAAAGGGGTGTCGCCAAAATCGAGTTAGCCAAAATTCGTCGAAATCAGCTCTCTTCTTCTGTGACGAGATGACCAAGTCACCGAATTTGCACTCCTCTCCGACGCGACTGGCTCCGTTCCGCCTATTGCTCCACTCCATCTACCTCCTTCTTTCAATCCGAAGTTTGACAAGAAGCAGGTCGTCTTGCCGCGAAATTTAATCAAACCAAAAGCGAAGCCTCTGCGCTTCACTCCGGTTCACACTCCTGTTTCTTCGGCGCGACGATCAGAATCGCTGCAGCACGAAGGAGTTCTCTCGTCTCGCCGAGAAGTTGGACAAGCCAGAGTGAGGCCTATTGCGCTTCACTCTGGTGCACTCTCTTCTTTGGCACGACAACCAGAGGCTCTGAAACATGCTGAAGTCATCAAAATTCGTTGCAATTGCTAGGAGGATCAGCCAACTGGCCAGTTCTCTTTGAAGTGTCATTCGTCAAAGGAATTCTCACACCCCGCCGAGAAGTCGCCGAACTAGAACGAAGCCTACTGCGCTTCACTCTAGTGCGTGCCTTCTCCCCGACGTGATGATCAAATCCACACTTCCCGCGGGCATGCGACCAATCCTTCTAAAGCAGCATTCGGCTACAACACTCAAACAGACCGTAACCTCGCTCAGTTGACTTCAAATCATCATTGCTACTCAAACCTGAACAACACCTCTGCTCAAGTACTCATCGTCTCTCTGCATACAGTACATATCATATCTGTGTGCGTATAACAAATATAATTAAAAAAAAAACAGCCCTAAAACAGCAAGAAGGCAAAAAAAAAAAAAAAAGAAAAAAAAAAAAAAAATATATATATATATATATATATATACAAGTGTGAGAAAAAGAAATATACATTGTCCTCAAAGAATAAGAGGACAGAAAAAGATACGTACACAAAAAGTTAAATGACCCTAAAAGAGTAAGAGGGTCCGAAAAAGATGTGTCGCGTGCATGCGTATGTGTGTTGTGTGTGTTTCACATTCGAGACTTGCTCGTCCTCTCTGAACGAGAAATTCTCGAAGGGGGCAATTTGTATACACCAAAATGTGGTCAGCCCAAATACGGCGAGCCCAAACGCCCACCAGTCCATCGGTCGATCGCCATGGATCTGCTCCACCAATTTTCAAAGTCACTTCACACAGCCCATCGTCGGACCCATTCATCTCGTCGCGTCATCAATACAGTCATCCGTCCTGTTAGCAACAAGTTGTCGTGTCAGCACCACCTAGCTGCCAGTCATCTTGCAAAACCACTTCAGCAGTTAAACGACCAAGCCTGGTCGCCAACTATAAAAGCCGAGAAAACTATCGGTGATCCTCATTCGATGGAACCAACAGAGGAAAAGGAGGAGCGCTCAAGTCCTGCTCCCATCTCAACAATAGCTGCAGAAAGGGGATCACGATCCCCATTCCAAGGGTCGACCCTCAACAAATAGCCAGAGACATTCTGTCGAAGAGGTTCAAAAATTCTTTGTCGAGAAATACTCTCACGCACAAAAACCCTCTCGAGCCGAAGAAGTTAGGCAACCGCAGTTCGTCGAGATTCGCCAGTTCGACCAGAGCAGCTCTACACGTTCGCCGACAACATCAACAAGTCAATACACGTGGAACACAAACCGACGAAACCTTCATCGTTTGTGCACACTCGCTCCAAAACTCGGATTTCGACGTCTACTCGCCAGAAGCCGAAACTTCATCAATTTACACGGAGATCGAATCAGAGGAAGACTAGGAGATTGTACTCGCATTCCTGTCATTCAAATACATGTTGTAATACAAAATCTCTGTTATAAATCGATTTACTCTCTCGGTCGCGCCCCTTCGCGGATCGACGGATTTTCGGTGAAACATATATCATTGCTTGAACTTGGCTGCGAACAAGGGTTGTGCTTATAATTACGTGTAACTAACTAATGTTTTAAAAATCGAACCAAACTCACCCGTCTAACCTAGTAGAACCAGAGTCAAAGGCTAGTCTAGTTCTTGTTACCTCAGCCTGATTCATTATAACTAACACTATTTTTGTCTTTTTTCAATAGAAATATTAAATATATATAAAATATAAAATAGAATATTCAATGATTGAACCTTTAATGATCCAACCCGGTCTAACTGGGTTCAACCAAAATAGAACACACAGCTCAGTTTGATGGCCGGTCCAGTTTTTAGAACATTGCGCACAGCCAATAGTGGCATGCAGGAAGTGACACTAAACTCCAAACCTTCGCTAAAAACAGCAGCTTTCAAATTGGGAGTTTTATTTTTTTAAGTTATCGCACGCGTGCCTCATGTGCAGCCTTTAAACTCCTTCACATATATATGTAGGACCTATTAAAAATATTCTACCTAAGGTAGGTGCAAGTAACTTAAATTATGACCAGATTAATTAGCTTTCAGCATGCCTGACTGGGGTACGTCGGTACGTCCATGCACCTCTTCATCCTATACCTTCAAAAGGTGCGAATTAACCAAGACAGCTAATACATGGCTAATGACTTACCAAATCATTCTTAAAATTTAACTCATATTAAAGAGCATGGACATATACAGATTCTTTTATCCGGATTTCAGGTTTTAATCAGCCTCCCCTGGTATATAGTTAAGATAGGAATTGCTGATAAGGGATGCTGTTATATATGTTTTTGTCGATCTGAAACCTTATCGTTGTTTGAAACAAAATCTCGTCAAAACAGATATATATATATATATATATAGTTACGAAAAAGACGTCTCCTTCTTCTAAGCGATTTCTTGTGGGTTGTTGTTTTTTTTTTTTTTTTTTTTTTTTTTCATTTTTCATGCTTGTAGTTGTTAAGGAAAAGGACTGAAGACGCAGAAATCAGCATCAAGACCAGGTAGATCGATCTTTCCTGTTTTCCTTCTTTATATTATCTGTTTTCTGTTTGTATTTTCTTTCCCTACTTAATTATGTTTCCATCTGTAAACGGTAGCAGTAGTAGTGCTCGTAGTGAAGCAGAACGGAAGAAGTAGGTTTCGTGGGGTTTTTCTTTTGCTTTAAGCAATCAAAGAACTTCAGATTTCGTCTCATCTCCTGCTTAATTTTTACAGAATATATTCAGATGAAAAATTTCTGATGTTTGTTAATTTCTATCTTTTTGAGTTTTATCGTGCTTTTTGAGAAGACGATCCCGAAAGCCGCCCCAGGATAAAAACCCTAGCAGCTCCGGCCTCCAATCCTAAAACACCCAAAGTACTAAGCGGTGATTAAAAATTTTTTACCATTGAATGAAAATAAAACATTTTTCTTTTTTCTTAATTTGATTGCAAATGCATTGGCAACCATTATAACGCAATATATTGTTATTAGGATTTGTTGTCTGTGATTTTGGGTAAGTTTTTGCTGTTTGTTGATATCTGTTCTTAGATAGAAAATCCTGAAAAAAAATGGGTTTAAAATCCTTTTTTTACTTTTTTTAATTATATATTACCCCTGAATTCTTCTGCAAGAGAAGTACTTCTCCCAATCCTGCTAAACTTTTGTGATAAAATAGGCAGATATGTATATAGAAGAAGAGGAGAAAAAACGAAGAAGAGAATTAAGAAGAAAAAGGATTTTAAAAAATATATATATCTTGCTTATGAAAGAGTAATCAGTAGTAATGTTTAGAAATATATTATGACAAACATAAACCCAGTATTGGGATAACTTTGGATAAATTGGTTAGCTTCAAAGAAATTCTACAGGTTAATTGAAATTAAATCCTTTGGCAGGTAGCTAGTTTCAGAAGTGAATTAAGTAGATTGAATGTAATAGATCCTGAATATTTGATTCTATCCATTTGCAGGATCGCAGGCGTCGATTTTCCATGTAATATTATTTTTGTCTCTGTGTGGCGATCGATATGGCGATCCTCAACCATATTAAGTACTGCTCCGTCGCCTGCGTCCTCCTCCACGGCCTCGGCCTCCTCCTGTTGATAATTCCTTTATCTACGTCTCAGCCGGCGCCGGAGAGCTCGCCGCCGCCGGACTCGGCGTCGACGTGGCAAATCTCGCTTACTCCTGGGGACGACTTCATCCTCTTCGCGATCGTCGTCTTCCTCGCCGTCTACTACTTCGTCTCCAACTTCATCCAGAGGTACCCGGTCGGGGATGACGGCCGTCCCCTCTTCTTCGGCCGCGCCTGGGCCGCCACCTCCCGCATGTGGATCCCACACTCGCCAGGACCCGGGCCCGCACACCCCACCGGACTCGACCCCTTCCTCGTCCGCGCCTTCCCCACCTTCCATTACTCCGACCTCAAGTCCTCAACCGGCGGCGAGTGCGCGGTCTGCCTGAGCGAGTTCAGGGCGGAGGAGCGCGTCCGTCTCCTCCCTGGGTGTAACCACGTGTTCCACTTCGGTTGCATCGACGCGTGGCTGACCGAGCACACCACCTGCCCCGTCTGCCGCTCCGACCTCCTCCGCCGCGAACCCTCCTCCGCCGCCGCCGACGACGACAACGAGGTCGCGATCGCGGTGAACGAGGACGGCGGGGGTAGTGGGCCGTCCCGTGGCACCGTGGCGACGCCGAGGCAGACGCCGGAGGCGAGAAGAGGCCGTGGCTTTCTGAGGGTTTTCTGGAGGTCCAACTCCACGGGTCACTCGACGACGACGACGACGACGGTGCAGTCGTCGGAGGAGAATTCCGAGAGGTTTACGCTGCGTTTGCAGGAGGAAATAATAATGAGGGAGATGAACGGTTGCAGCGCCGGCGCCGGCACGGTTCCTCCGGCCGAGGGGTCGGCTTCAGACGGGAGCGTGCACCCTGGCGGCGATGGGTTCAAAAGCATTCCTTAAGAGTACGTACGTTACGTAGTGTGCAGAAGGTATAGGAATTAGGAATTGTTTTATCTTTTTATGAAGAGAGAATTAATAAGATGAGTGCGTACTATTATCCGTAGAGGTACACCAATTGATGAGGCGATTAATTAATTGTGTACAGTTTTGGATTAATGTATCGAATTGTTATAAACTAAGTAATTGAATTATATTGAACTCTGGATGGCAGAATCTCAGAATGCGCTGGTCCAGGATTAAGTTTTATCTATGATAATTTTTATATTAAATACTGTAAAAAGAGAATTTGTCTTTTTTTTTTTATCTAAAATGAAAATACTTTATGACTATCTCTTTTTATTTCCTTGATAGCGTATAAAATAGCGAGTAAATCATTGGTTGTGGGCCGAGGCTACAATCTATAGAGTCCATTTGCGTTGTGTTTTTGCAAGCTAAAGCTTCACTCCTCCAACTTAATAATTTTAGTCATATTATCATATATGCCAATAGCCATAGGGCTATTTATGGGGAATGACTTTTCAAAGAAGTAGACCCCAAACGGCAGGTATTTCTTAAGTCTTACACTTAAGTTATATATGTACAATTTTGTTCATTTATAATTTTGGATAGTAGAATCGATAAATAGAAGAAAAAAGGAAAAAAAATAAAATTATATAAAATAATCAAAACATTGAGAAGTTTTGTAGACGCCAAAATGTGATTGGCCCATCTACGCTGAGTCCTGTCATCCATAAACCCACCGACCAAGTTACTATCAAAAACTAAAAAAGAAAAGTCACTTCACCAATCCCCTTTCTAAGGATGGGTGGAGAGAGTCGAGTCTTCCCCCTAGGGGAGCAGGAGAAAAAGGAGGTCAATCCTTTTTCTGAGTATAGACAAAAAGCTCTGGCTACAAATACACAGAAACCAAAACGAAAAAGGGAACCTTTCGGCCCAAAAAGAGAGATCCTTCTATCTAGAAGAGTACAAAAGCTCTCAAGCCAGAAGTTCCAACGACTTGCTATTCGTCGGATTTCACATAGTTCAACCGGAGCAGCTCTACATGTTCACTGGCAACGTCAACACACCGAAAACACGGAACACAAACACATCCGTCCGGTTGACCAAAGCCATCATCGTTCGTGCACACTCATTTCGAAAACTCGAAGTTCATCGTCAACTCGCAAGGAGCAGTAACTTCAAGCCAACTACACACGGAGATCGAATCAGAGGAAAGTAGGAGATCGCATCCCCATAATTTCCCAATTCTCAAACATCAAATTGTAAAATTCTATGATTTAAATCGATTAATTCACCCGATCGCGCCTCTTCCCAGACCGACAGATTTTAGGTGAAACAGATTTGGCATACCCGGTGAGACCTTTCCTACCTCTTATCTCCATCTCCATCAAAAAAAAAAAAAAAATCAAACTTCAACCATGGCCAGCAAGGACAACAACAACAATAACGACAACAAAGGCAAACAAATTGTCAGTTCGAGCTCTGCTTGTTCACGCCCTGCTGCGGGCGCAAGCTTGACCGTAGCAACAGGAGCTCACGGACCAGCGGCCACTTCTCCAGCCAACATCCCCGTTCCACCTCCTCCATCGGTCAGTCGCCTAGTGGCAAGGGCATTGGCCAGAAGCTTGTTCCTCGGACAGGCTCCTTTCGTGACCGATGCACGTCGCCCGAGTGCCGTCTACCAACCACAGGCTAACAAAAGCTTATCGCCTAGCGACCGAGCCGAACAAACCAACTCAAATTCAAACCGCCAAGCGACCGAGCTGGATGCGACAAATCAAAATCCACTGTGTGCGGCGACTAAGCCGAACGTAGCACAAAAGCCCTACGTCCAGCGACTGACCCGAACTCGACAACTCAAATTTGCTGCGCTCGGCGACCGAATGCAGCACAAAACCACTGCGCCCGGCGATCGAGCTGGACGCGACACAACTAAAACTCAGCGCCCGACGATCGAGCTGGACGCGACAACTCAAATTCGCCGCTCCCGGCGGCTCACCGGATGCAACAACACAAGAACTCCGAGCCCGACGGCCAAGCCAGACGCAGCCAATACCATTTTGCCGCACCTGGCGACCGAGCCAAATGTTACACAGCATTACTGCGCCCGGCTATTGAGTCGGACGGCACACTGAGAGTTGTCAATCTGTCATATAGACAAAACTGACAAACACTTGGAGTACGAAAAAAACAAAGAGAGAGAGATGAAAATCGAGAGACATCGAGAGAAAATTCGAGAGAGAGCGGCTGAGGGTGAAGTCGAAAATGAGAGGAGAGAAAAAGAAGAAGAAAGAGGGGGAAAGAAAGAAGAATGGATAAAAAAAAAAAAAAAAAAAAAGAGTGGGTGTACCCGGCGGACTCGAGTTCAATCGGAGACAGTCGGCAAGATGAAAATATGTTACCTGAACTATGCAAAGTGATCCTTGTTCGCTTGGGGAGAGCCTCGATCTTTCGCAGCACACCAGCAATTGTGCACACCGGAGCAACCAATTTCTGTCGAAGCAGAATTCCTCCGAAGAAGGCAGCCATGCAGGGGGTGGGGCATACTGCACAGTGCTCTCCCCCCAGCGTAGCCTTGTTCTGCCAAAGGAGAATTTCGACGGAGGAGTCACCTACGCTGGGGCCGGGCCCACTACGCAATGCTCCCTTTCCCCAGCGCTAGCCAAGTTCTATCGAAGCAAAATTCTCCGAAGGAGTCACCCATGCTGGGGTGGGGCCCATTGCGCAGTACTCTCCCAGCGCAGAACAAATTTTGCCCAAGCAGAATTCCTTCAAAGAAATCAGCCACGCGGGGGTAGGGTCCACTGCGCAATGCTCCCTCTCCACTGCACAGAACAAATTCTGTCGAAGCAGAATTTATCCGAAGAAGTCAGCCACGCAGGGGGTGGGGCCCACTGAGCAATGCTCCCTCTCCCCTTAAAACAAATTCTGCCAAAGCAGATTTCCTCTGAAAAAGTCAGCCACGCAGGGGGTGGGGCCCACTACGCGGTGCCTCTCCCCCAGCGAAGCCTAATTCTGCCGAAGGAGGATTTCGCCGAAGGAGTCACCCATGCTGCGGTGGTGGTCCACTGCACAGTGCCTCCCCCAGCGCAGCCAAATTCTGTCGAAGGAGGATTTTGCCGAAGGAGTCACCCATGCTGGGGTGGGGCCCACTACACAGCCTCTCCCCCAACACAGAACAAATTATGTCGAAGCAGAATTTCTTCGAAGAAGTCAGCTACGCAGGGGGTGGGGCCCACTGCGCAGTGCTCCCTCTCCCACCGCAAAATAAATTCTGCCGAAGAAGTCACCCACACAGAGGGTGGGGCCCACTACGCAGTGCTCCCTCTCCCTAGTGCAGAACAAATTCTGCCAAAGCAGAATTTCTCCGAAGAAGTCACCCACGCGAAGGGTGGGGCCCACTGCGCACTGCTCCCTCTCCCCAGCTCAGAATCGATTCTGCCGAAGCAGAATTCCTCCAAAGGAGTCAACCATGCAAGGGGTGGGGACCACTACGCAATGCTCCCTCTCCCCAGCGCAGACAAATTCTGCTAAAGAAGAATTTTGCCGAAGAAGTCGTCCACGCTGGGGTGGGGCCTACTGCGCATGCCCCTTCTCTAACGTGGCAAATCCTTGCAAAAACAGAATTTCTTGACATAATCTGTCGAGCCTGGGTGGGGCCCACAACGCATTGCTTCCTGATATGCACCCCATCTCCAGTGCGACAAAGTTTGTTGAAAGCAAAGAAATCATTGAAGGAATTAGTAGGGCTAAAGCGAGGCCCACTGGGTATCGATACAGAAGAGTTTCGCGAGCATCGAAATTCGCCAAAGATCGCCGAAATGCCAAATCCAGACTACCAAAACAGTTTTTAACCATGGCATTGCCGCAAACTCAATTCAGGTGCTTTTCACTTCACGTATACCTATATGTATATCCGTATATGTATACGTATATACAAAAAAAAAAAAACAAATAACCTTAAAAAGCAAGAGGGCCAAAATATTAGGTGTTCGAAAAATCAAACAGCCCTAAAAAAGTAAGAGGGCTCGACAAATAAATACATAGAGTGTACATGAAATATACATTGTCCTAAAAAAGCAAGAGGACATAAAATACGTACACAAAAAGATAAATGGCCCTAAAACAGCAAGAGGGTCCATAGAAAAAAAAAAAAAAAAAAAAAGTGTGCGTGTGTGTGCGTGCATGTGGTTACATATTCGAGACTTACTCGTTCATTCTCCGAACGTGTAATTCTCGAAAGGGGCAAACTGTAGGCGCCAAAATGTGATTGGCCCATCTACAGTGAGTCCAGTCGCCCATAAACCCATCGATCGTTCGTTGTGGGTGAATCCAGCAATTTTTGAAGGTGACATCCGATAGCCCATCGTCAAGCCCAGAGTTTTGCCGCATCATCGCTGCATCATCATCATGACATAGCCATATCAGCCTCATCATCGCTCTGTCATCTTGCCACTTGCCTGCCAACTATACATCGACCAAGTTAATATCAGAAACTTAAAAAGGAAAGTCACTTCACCGATCCCTTTTCTAAGGATCGGTGGAGAGAGTCGAGTCTTCCCCTCTAGGGAGAAGGAGAGAAAGGAGGTCGATCCTCAGAAAAAGAGAAATCCTTCTGTCTAGAAGAGTACATAAGCTTCCAAGCCAGAAGTTCCAACGACTTGCCATTCGTTGGATTTCACATAGTTCAACCAGAGCAGCTCTACACGTTCATTAGCAACGTCAACACGCCGAAAACATGAAACACAAACACTTCCGTCTGGCCGACCAAAGCCATCATCATTATGCAAACTCATTTCGGAAACTCGAAGTTTGTCGTAAACTCGCAAGGAGCAGTAACTTCAAGCCAAACTACACACAGTGATCGAATCAGAGGAAAGCTAGGAGATCGCATCCCCACAATTTCCCAATTCGCAAACATCAAATTGTAAAATTCACTGTTTTAAATCGATTAATTCACTTGGTCGCGCCTCTTCGCGGACCGTCGGATTTTCAGTGAATCAAGTTCAAAAACTAGATTATTCATGAAAAGAAAAAAAGAAAAGATATTGCATTCAAAATCTATGTAGAAGAAAGCGGCAATGGTTCAGCACTGGTGAGGGTCTTTGTGGCTTTTCGCGATGGTTCAGCGCTGGTGAGGGTCTTTATGCTTCAGTGCTGGTGACTGTCTTTATGGCTTTTGGCGATGGTTTATAACTATCCCCAAAAACCTTATTTCTACCAGTGAAATTCTAAAGAGGCACTAAGCTATGTAAGATTGTATCTCTCATTAATTAATTCATAAGCTAAATTAAATATTAATTCTAAATATATTCTTAAGCACATATATATGGATAAAATAACAAAAATATAAAATATCACATAACAACGTAAAAATATTTTGAATTTAAATATAAAAAATGATAATAATACCATTTTATGAATGTAATAAGTAGTATCTATCTTGTTTCTACGTGAAAAATTGGATAAAAAAAATTATGTAATACATTTAAATTGTTAGAGGATAGTTCACGTAGAAAATAGATTAGTAGTACTAAGATATTGAATATGATGTTTCCTAGTTAATATGTCTTGTCAAATTGGGGCAAACATTGACCAATTATAGGAGAAAGGAAAAAAGAAGACAAAGAAAGTTGTATTAATAATGCATTGAAAGTTGATTAATGAAATCTTGCTTAATTTAGAAAATAGCCTTCCTCACTTGGTTGATCAATTTATAATAAATTTGGACCCAATTGACCAAACCATGTAACAAAATCATTAAATGAGCCTATGCAACATTGGTGCTATTACTCATTTATGATAGACGCAGACATAAGTTTATTATTTGGTCTATGTTCTAATTAATTTATGTTGGAGACAACTAAAGGTAAGCATTAAGTTGTAATTTGATGACTGCCAAAATTGAGGTTTAAGTACTACTCACAAAATACTTATTAAAATTGAGATTTTTAAGTTAAAAGGTTTGTTTATTATTTAGGTATTTTAGGTATGAATTAGATTAATATTCAAATTATGGCTGCCGGACATATTAGTGCAATCAAATGGATTCTTGGTATTACACTATATATTACAATATTAAAAAATAAAATAAAAAGAAACCTTTCCATCTTGAAAAATAGAACTTTATCACTCATATAAAAATGGGTTTGAAATCTTTGGATGGATATCATAAGATTTTACTTTCAAAGAACAAAAAAAGTCATTGTCATAAATGTGAGGTATTTTTGTAAAAATGAATAAAATTTCAAATCACTTCTACTAAAATACTAGTCGTTCTTTTTCAAGGGAGTCATTCTAATAATAGACGAGAGAGAGATTTTTGTAAATGTAAATAAAGTTGCAAGTCACTTTTACAAAAAAATGTTCCTTATTTATTTTTATAAACATACGAGTAAAAATACCGATATATATATATATATATATATATATATATATATATATATATATATATATATATATATATATCACTGTTTTAAAAACCGAACGGACCGCCGGTCCAACCCAGTTGAACCAGAACCGGAGGCCAATCCGGTTCTTATTGACTCGGCCCATTTCTATGTAATCAACATTAATTTTGTCTTGTTATTTATAGAAATATAACATATTTATAAAGTATAGAGGATAATATTCAATGGTTGAACCATTGGTCCAACCCGGTCTAACCAGGTTCGACCAAAACCGAACATACTGCCGGTTTGATGACGGTTTTTAAAACATTGGTATATAGAGGGTATCTGCCCTTTATATATAAACTGAATTTTATTATTAAAAGATTAAGAAAGAACTGTGACTTTTTATTTTTCTTTTTTATTTAGAAGCATGGCGACGGCACCTTCCTTACTCTAGCAGCGGTCTTCACATTAAATGAAAGAAGGTAAGAAGAAGGGTGATCAGTAATGGAGACAAAACACAAGTGTAGGTAGGTCATGGACTCATGTAGTCTCAATCGGGAGGTCGTCGTCTTCTCGTCTGTGGGATTTCATTATTCTACATTCCTTATCCAAATTATTTGTTGGTTTCTGTTAAGAGTAGCCCCTCGTGGGCGGGACGACGATCGACTGGGGAATATCATAAATTTTCTAGGGGAAGAGACACTACTCCTGAACCTAATCCAAGTAAAAGGAATGGAAGCTTTTAATGGCGGCTTGAAGCGTTTGTGAAATTCTAAGTCATACACTGGCCCTTCTGCGTCTGCACCCCGTAACCGGTACTTAGAATTAATAAAGATGATTATTTACCAAAATCTGCTCGCTTTAGAAAACACTACTATTTATCCGAATCTCTTACTACAAGTTTGAATTGTTTTTTTCAATTATTTTTCAGTGTTCTTGTCAATGTTTAAAACCGAACCGGCTATCCCATCGGCACTATGTCCGGTTTTGGTTGAACTCGGTTAAACGTGGTTGGACCGTTGAATATTATACACCATACTTTACATATATTTAATTTTTTTATAAGAAAAAAAACAAAAATAATGATAGTTACGGTGAACTGGGTTGAGCCAATAAGAACCGGCGTCTACTTGTGGTTCAATCGGGTCAGACTAGCCGGTTCAGTTCGGTTTTTAAAAGACTAGTTTGAATTTTCTTTCAATTATTTTGGTATGTTCTTGTATTAAAATTAATTTTATTTACCATTAATAATAATGTTTTAAAAACCGGATTGGCCATTTGAAATCTAGTTTTTGTCGAACCCTATTAGCCCGGCCGGTTGGATTAATAGTTCATCTGTTCAACTATTGAATATTTTAATTACCATTATAAATTTGTATATATTTAATATTTCGGTTTTAATTGTGATGATTTATAGTGAACCGGACTGGCTGGGTCGGACTGGCCGGTTTTAAAAGCTTTGACCGTTTACTAACTAAAAAAATATTGTTTATCATCTATTATGACTTTGGAATACTTTTTAAATTAAAGTATAAAAAAAATACATAAAATACATGTTTATGATTATCATTGCTGAACTCAGCTTTAACTCAGGTTTGATTTAAATCTGTCCAAATCGCCCGAGTATGACTTAACTATCTCTCAAAGTTTAATAATCCATACTCTGAACTTAATTTACATTAATCTAATTAAAACAAATTATGTATTGGTTCAACCCATAACCAGGCTTTAAATCAGGTCTTCTATTATTTCTATATATATATATATATATAATATATAAAAAAAAAACCTAATGATGTTTACGAGAATTTCGAAATCAACTAAGGGGTGCTTTGACTTGCCGCTTTTCTTGTGCCTCCCTTGGTCGTAGTCGTCCACCTCCACACTATATTTTTTTCTCCGGCAGGACTTGGTCCTAAGGACGACCTTCGTAACCCTCTTTTTTCTTCGATCCATTCAAAGGAACCTTCTCGAACTTCCCCCCCTTGTTAAAATTAAATGTTGTTTAATACTGTCTTTAACTGCGATTAGTCTTTTTTTTAAGTAACGGAAGATGCTGCCGGACACCAAGCCGCCTACTTTATGTGCGATTAACTGTTTTTCGTTCCTAAATTTAATCCTGATTAAAATGAATGTTTTAAAAACCGGACCGACCAAGCCGATTAAATCGGAATGGACCATGGTTCAGCCATTGAATATTATACTTTATAATTTTCATCTTTTTAATATTTTTATAGGTATAATACTGTGGGAGGTCTCGGGTTCGAATCGTTCCTACACTTATTATTGGCCATTTAAAAAAAATGCGGTCACGGAAAGAGTTCGTGGCGCGGTTTCGACCCGGTTAACGGCTCGTACGGAGGAACCGTGTGGTTGCGGTCCCACGCCAAGGGCGCCTCCACGTAGCGTAACGGATCGACTGTTGCGTCGCCGCACGGGAAGAGCGGACCCCTCGCGGAACACGTGAGAGAGGAGGACCCGACTCACCCGCCGAAATTTTCCACAAAACCCCTCCCCGAACGCGTGGCGGATATTTAAGCCTTACGACACCGCCGTCGGACCCCACACACATCGACACGAGGCTCTCCAGATTGTGATTACCGGACCGGTCCGGTTCGTTTAATAATATACATACCTTCCCCTGTCTACAAGCAAGGAGGACCGAGGCGGGGGACCACGCCAATGGGTAATCACGCACAGACCGACCTTACCGAGTTAGTTACTCCTAATAAATCCTCCCAAGTCCTCCCAAGTCCTACGCCGCGAAAAATTTCGGTGCACCCGCAATTTTTGACTCAGAAAGTGGGCTCCACCTTTTCTGAAACGTTGAAATCGGAAGCATCTCTTGTCCTCTCTTTTCTCTCGTGTCCTTCTAGACGCAAAAGCCTTGCCCTTTTTATATTCTCTCAAACCAAAAATCATTTTTTCCCCCTTTTCTCCACTTTCCTCTGAATCCATTCAGACGGAGAGGCGAGTAAATACTTTCTTCACGCGTAGCAAAAAAAAAAAAAAATAAATAAAATAAATAATAATAATAATAATAGAAGAAGAAAGAGGCTAACGAATCTGAAATCCTGGAAATTCCGAAAAACTCTTAAATATCTAATCTCCCTGCCGTGGGACCCTTAGGCTATATTCCACGTGGCGGCTCTTTTGACGCCCCGTGATTCGATCGCCCGCGTCTGGAACGTATCGATCCTGTCGGCGTTCTCCGCTGTCTTACATGGACCAACAAACCTGATTAAAAGGAATAATCGCTCGTTTAATGGCTGATTAGCCACCTCCCACGTTTCTTTTCTCGCCTTCCCCTCGTCCGCCGGTGGTGGCTGCTTCGGTTCCAACCTTTCGGACTCGCGCAAAAATACAAAATGCGGGTGGGTGAGCTCGAGGACTTCTTTAAACGTGGTCCTCGCACGTAGTAACGATATTTGTTATGTGTTCATTTTCGAATTAAACGAATTTGACTCGGTCAAAGATACATTTACTATGCGACGCAACCATATGTTAGTAGCCCATATTTAATCGACGGGACAATAAAGGAAGTTGGGAAAGGTTGGGGGCTAGCGAGAGTGAGACCATTCAATACGCAACCTATCTTCGATGCCAACATTTAGTATTAATTCTGTCTTAATTAATCTTATGTAGTGCATAAATATGGACCTTTTCTTTCATACCCAGTAGTACCCACTTCCTCGTGGTCGCTTTAATTACTACGGGAATTTAGGGATTTAGTGACTACTAATTTGATTTTTATTTTTTATTTTTTGGGTGTGGAATATTTGACGGAGCTGTAAGCGCGGGGCCCGCCGGCTGGAAACGAAGTTGGGCGTTGGGAAGATTTACGAAGAGGGAGGTTCGTGCCACGTGGTGAGTGACGTGGGGCCTGTTTGCCGATATGGAACAACCAGTGGAAGTCAAGTCAGTTTGGGGGGAGATCGGGAGAGTCCTCTTTCTTGAAGCCCACGGCGTTGCAGGCTTGCAAAGCGGGCCCTTTATAAGCCCGATCTGGCGTGAACACTTGCTGCTTCGCATCATACGGTACAAAACTGGTGTTCGTTTTTCAGTGAACGCTCACACGGCGCACGCTAGTCGAGCTCCGGTAGTGAGGGTTATACTTCGTACGACGGCAGAGACCGCCTCATCGGTGCATCTATGAACCGCGTCGTTGCCGGTGCGATATGGCGAAGAAGACGATGATCAGAGACGACGACGACGGCAGACGCCGGCTTTTGTGGGTTTTCCTCCTCTTGGCGCTGCCGCTCGCTGCGGCGCAGTCGCCTCCGCCGCCTCCGACGCCGCCGGGGGGCGAACCTCCGACCAGTGCCTATGGCTTCAACACGCGGTTCAACCCGTCGATGGCGATCATCATAGTGGTGCTCATCAGCGCCTTCTTCTTCATGGGCTTCTTCTCGATCTACATCCGGCAATGCGCCGGCGAGAACGGCTCGGTCCGCGGGGCCGGCGCCCAGGGAGGGCGCGGCGGCCGGTCGCGCCGCGCCGCACGCGGCCTCGATCCCGCCGTCATCGAGACGTTCCCGACCTTCGAGTACTCGGTGGTCAAGAACCTCAAGCTCGGGAAGGGCACGCTGGAGTGCGCCGTCTGCCTGAGCGAGTTCGACGGCGACGAGACCCTCCGCCTGCTCCCCAAATGCAGCCATGTCTTCCACCCCGATTGCATCGACGCCTGGCTCTCCAACCACACCACCTGTCCCGTCTGCCGGTCAAACCTCGTCCCCGGAACGGAGGACGATCCGGCCGCCGAACCGGCGACAGAGTCGGCGGAGGAAGAAGCGGGAACCGGAACCGAAGGAAGCCGACACGAAGTCGCTATCACGATCGACGAATCTCAGCCGCCTACTACGGCGGCGGCGGCGGCGACGGCGGATCAGCCACAGCTGTCGCCGAACCTGATTCCCCCCTTCCAGAACCGTCCGCCGAGGTCCAAATCGACGCGGAGGCCTTTATGGGGGGGAAAATTCCCGAGATCGCACTCGACGGGGCATTCGCTGATTCAACCGGGGGAGAACGTGGAGCGGTTCACGCTCCGGCTACCGGAGCAGGTACGGCAGGAGCTGGTGATCAAAACGAAGCTGAACCGGACGACAAGCTGCGCGTACCCGTCGGAGGCGATGGTGTCGGACGGGAGCGTCCGGAGAGGTCTCCGCATCCTCGGGGGCGAGGGGAGCAGCCGCGGAGGGCGGAGCATCAATCGGTCGGACAGCGGCGCCGCGAAGTCGGATCGGTGGGTTTTCTCCATGGCGCCGCCCTTCTTCACGCGGTCCTTGTCCGTTAGGTCTCCGTCGAAGCGCGGCGCGGCCGTGAAGACGCCGTTTGATTGTATAAACGGCGCCAAAGCCGGGGCCGATCCGGAGGAATTGCCGGAGCCACAGAGATCCACCACTCCGGTTTTTACCGTGCAGACACCTCCGTAGCCCGCCGCTCTCAAGCCCGCTTCGAAGTCCAAAAGTAACTCCCTTTTTTTCTTTTTCTTCTTTTTATTTAATATATTTTTAATAGAGAAATTACTTTTCCCCTTGCCCTGCCCTGCCCACTTCATATGTAGGCAGGGATTTTTATTTTTTAATTTTATTTTAATTTTTTAGGTTTTTTTTTTTTTTAGTTTTGTATTTTGAAAATGTAAAGATTATTCATCCTCATGCGTCTCATGCACCTGTAAATATAAACTCTATCTTCCATCATAAAAAAAAAAAAAAAAAAAAAAAAAAAAGGCAAAAAAGACAATTCGCAAGAAATATTTACTAATTTATTCAGTCGGGTCGGGTCCGGTCGGGTCGGGTCGGGGTTGGGCCTTCCATCAACTCGAATTTTCGTTTCTACCCCCCACCAGGGAAGAAGACTTTTTATTTAAGATTTGAAGAGTCTTCAGTGCTACTGTTCTCTGAATAAAATCATATAATATCTTATCCAGCTTAGAACGGTTGAGTCATTTTGAATTTATTTATGTGGGCAGATGGCTTTGGTCGATTCTCATCCCAAAAGGCCAACTCAACCCAATTTAGGGACCTTTTAAAGTCCAATCGGCAGATTGAGAAAAACAAAGGACGGAGATCATCATTGTGTTCTTTTGTCTTATCATAATCACACATTAATTGTAAATTAATGGTTGTTTATCATTCTTTATAAAACTCTTTTTCCTATTGATAATCACTTACATCTGCTGGACTCTTCTTTTTGGATGGATAATCATCCTATTGAGTATTTTCACAGAGCATCTCGTACCCTTTTCATATTCGACTCATTGATCGTGGATTTTTTAATAATTTTATTGTGAATTAACCTGCAATTTTCGTAACACCGGTAAATCAAAAGATGAAAAAGAAACGAATTATGAGAAGGTGAAAGGAAAAGTAAAAATGATGGGAGATTTCGCTAATTAATCCAGAAGAAGATGGGGATTGTGTGACCCCAGGAAAAAGGCCATGAATTGGTAGTGTAGTTTGAGCTTAATAAGTAAGTATATGAAGAAAGTGACAGAATGGCTCATCAGCTACACCCATATTTAAGGAATTGGTTAGCCATGCCGCTTTAGTAGTGTAGGAGACGAAGAGTTAGTTGCCATGAATGGAGGAAGGAGTCGTTGCTTCTCGGAAAGATAAAGCGGAGGGTCATCAGCCTTACTGCTTGTCTGGATCAGTATCCGCCATTAGCGTCTGCTGAACATTGAATTTAATTACTACTTACTTTTTAATGTATCCACTTTTTAGGGTCCGTCCGTCAGCTCAGGAAGAAAAAAAAAAAAAAAGCGAGCTGCTTTTGCCAATATTGTAACGTCTCTATATCATTAAGACTGGTACTTTCTTCTTACCAAGCAAAAAGCAAGCTGCTTTTGCCAATAGAGGCCAGCATCGGAAGCTACAAGTCCTTCCTTTTTAACTACTATTACTCTCACATGGCTGCTTGCCTATCAAAGGCAAATGGCCACAAAGCGCTTACTGCCGTTCCATTTCATTCCAAACCATAATCCGCTCGCTTGCCTTATATCTGATGTGGGTACTTAAGAAAGACTGCTATAAAGCGCTTACCGGCATTGCTTCCTAGTCTCGGATCATCTTTTTTTGTTTTGGGCATTTAGTCGAACAGCAAGAGATGGTTAAGACAGAGAGCGACTGCTGAATTCCCAGACGCGATTAATTACATCAAAAGGTTCCGTTAATAAAGGGATTTGCTCGAGTCTTGGAGTAGTAGGAAAGCGTCATTATTGTTTACTGTTCTGATCCAGTTATTCTTTGTAGTAGTAGTAGTAGTAGTAGTCGTAGTAGTACTAGTAGTAATGGAGAGAGAACGGCAGTAGTGCTGGTGCTAGGTGCCAACTACGTACAGACCAACTTGTGGAAGAAAGGCAAAAGATGAGTTGATTCAGTACTGTTTTCAAAGGACGTTTGATGATTGAAAAGGCGGCCATGGCCCGCCGCTTTATGCTGCCCGCGCCGCATTATGTTGATCTCACTACTGTTCCCCCCTGCTTTGTACTGTAAATAAGTTGGTTTCCGTTTTTTTGGCTCATCCCTGTTCTGGAAACTCTCTGATCATTCACCAGTGTCACGTCCCCCTCTTCTCTAGCATGAAATTCTCGCGTAAATTCATCGCTTCACTGTCGCAATTCTACACCAACGTCTCTAATTGCAGGGACTCGCCGCCGCGGGGTCGGGTTCGAGGTCGGGGACATGCCCAACTGGTCTACTCGCCGGAGACACCCACGACGGAATCGACGATTCCCATCATCGATCTCTCACTCCTCTCATCCGGGTCGTCGTCGTCGTCCCTGAATCGACGGTCCCAACTCTTGCAAGACCTCGACAAGGCCTGTTGTCAATGGGGGCTCTTTCTGGTGATAAACCACGGCGTCCCCGAGAAACAGAGGAACGCCATGGTGAAGGCGTGCCTCCAAATCTCGGACCCTCTGGAGAAGGAAAGGACGGCCTTCGTCGCCGCCGGGAACGTGGAAAACGAACCGCGCCCCAAAAATAAAGCTTGCTTTATCAACGCCGCGGCTCCGCGCGAGCGGATTCTGTTCAACAAGGACTATACTCAGATTCTTACGCGGGTGAATTTTTTCGAACCACCCACGAAGCTGCCATTGTCGAGTTTCGGGTAATTAGAAAGGTTCACAGATTACAGAACTAAATTTGGCTCAGAACATCGCATTCATTATTGTGATTATTTTTTTTGTTCTCCTTCGTGCAGCGAAGTGTCCGTAGATTACTGCAAGAGTATCAAGCGCCTTGCAACGGCACTTGTGAGATTAATCTCTGAAACTGAATGCGTACAAGATGGATGGTACAAGAAAATGCTGAAAAAGGAACCCGGGAATGGTGGGTACCATGTTCTCGAAGCAAATTTGTATCCGCCTGGCGAAGCGGAGTCGTCGGAGACGACGACCCAATTCGCCGTGGAGCGGCCTGATCAGGATCAGTGCCACTCCAGTATGGGGCTTTTGACTGTTCTGATGCAGAACGACGTGGGAGGACTGGAGGTTCTCCACAACGACAAGTGGGTTCGGGTGATTCAAGTACCAAATTCATTCGTGGTCATCGTCGGAGATCATCTCGAGGTAATTAAATTAATTAATTACGCACGTCCTTTTTTTTTCTTTTCTTTCTTCTTCTTTCAATTGATCAAAATCTTCCACATAGAAAAATTAATCAAGAAAGAGTATACATACATATATGTATATATATATATATATATAGATGGCTAGTAATGGAAGGTTCAAGCGGAAGCCGTACAGGGCGGCGATGGTCGGTGGCGCGGGGCGGAGGAGGAGGAGGAGGATCTCGGTGTCGGTGGATCACGGACGGAACACGTTCGTGTCGGTGGATAAGCGGTGGATGACGAAATCCAGGGCTCAGCAGACTGCGAGACTGAACGTGGAGACGCTCTGCAATTTCATGAAAAGCGATCAGTTCCAGGGACAATGCGGGTTTGATTTGGTTCGAAGGGGAGTGGGGAAGTTGACGCATACCATTCGATTGATTTGCTTCAAGTGCGGTGTTCATCTCTGGGGGAAGTACTCCACAGATTGAAATCGATCCATATATTATGTGTTCATACTTCATACATCATATATATATATATATTGTCCATATATATATGTATATATATATATATATAGATCCTGAACGGCTAGAGATGATTTGACGTTGATCGAGTTGCTGCGACACTCTTCCAATAATGTATATTGAACTTAAATTTCATTCATGCACGCACGTAAGAGTAAAAAGCTTCGGATTTCATTCATTTCTTTACAAAACTACCTATATATAGGACGGCTTAAACTTAAAGGAAACAAAAAACAAAATAGAATTTCCGTTTAAAAAAAATGCCCTCTTTCGATCCACTTGTTTCTAGGAAACATACCCTGTATACATACTAGAAAATATACCCTTGTATCCATACTTATCCTAATATAAAGACATAACTGTAATGACAAAACTGGTCTGTAAGCAAACCCGGCTTGTTGAGGAACGGATAATGTATAAACGTAAACAAGGAGGTCGTAATGGCTATAAAGACTGCTCTGTCTGATTCTCAATTCAGGCGAGCCTGGCCAGTTGAGGAACTCATAAGGTATAAACGTAGGATTGTAGACAAGGCGGTCACTCTGTTCTAATTTCAAAATCACTAGATAATGTTCAGAGATCCTGATTAGAGCTGATTTTGACGTTGAACTGTGGAGATAATTCAGATGATGCGGTGTCCTCATATATGACTTATTTTACCAATTTATTTAAAGTTGATAAAGTACTTGTACGCACCAAAATGTGTCTGGCCCAAATTCAGCAAGCCCAGGAGCCCATCAACCCTGCAACCAAAGCTCGTGGGTAGGCTCCAAATGTTCTCACAGTTGCCCAACACAGCCCATCGTGAAGCCCACTCGCGTCGTCACGTCAGCAGCATAGTCGACGCCCCTGTTAGCAGCTAACCGATGAATCAGCACCAGTTAGCAATTGGAGTACACATCAGCCTCATCCAGTCGTTAACAGAAAGAGGGAAAGAAGGCCGAGATCCCAGTCCTCTTCATCTTCCCCTCTTCTTCCTCAACTTCTCCAACAAAAGAGGATCGCGGTCCCCTTTCCCAGGCGATTCCTCAAACCACTACAGAAGATCGCTACAAAAAGCCGAAAGTTCCCTGTCACAGGGGTTGGAAAAAAATTCAAGTTCGACAGCCTTCTTGCCGAGAGGAAAACTCCACTCGCGAAAGTTCTCGAGCCAAAGAAGTTCAGCCACTTTCGCGGTTAAATTCGTTCAACAGTTCGGCCGGAGCAACTCTACACGTTCGCGGCAGCGTCACAAGTCGACACCGCGGAGCACAAATACCTCCGTCCGGCCCGACAAAAGCCACAACGGTCCGTGCACTTTCGTTTCGAACTCAAACTTCAGCGTTCGCCCGGAAGCGAAACTTCTACAATTCACACGGAGATCGAATCAGAGGAAACATAGGAGATTGTACTCGCATTTTCCTGATACAAAACACACCCTGTAACACAAATTATTCTAAAGTAATTGAAATATTCTCTCGGTTGCGCCTCTTCACGGACCGACAGATTTTCAGTGAAACAGATTTGGCATACCCGGTGGGACATCTCCTACCTCTCATCTCTTCCTCCGTTCAAAAAAAAAAAATCTTCCAACCACAGCCATGGCTAGTAATGCCAACAACAGGGGCAACCAAACCGCCTCTTCGAGCTCTGCTCAACCGTGCCCCGCCGCGACCACAGGCTCAACCACAGGAGTTCGCGCTCCTACTCGTCCACCTCCAGTCACTTGCCCGATGACAAGGGCATTGGCCAGGAACTTGTCCATCAGACAAACTCCCTTTATGCACGATGCCCATTGTCCAACCGCCGTATTCATGCCTTAGACTACTGCGGCTTCAACCAAACCAACTGCGGCTTCCGCTAAGCTGATGCCAGCAATGGCTAAACCAACATATCTGGTCGTCGCCGCTTCTCCTCCTCCGCGCAGCCCGGTTGTCAGTCCGACACAATCGCCGCCACCGCGAAGAAGCTCTATCGTTCCACCCTGGTACAATGATACGAGCAGAGTAGAGGCGTCTCTTCATCCACCACGGCAAGGACGCATTCAGTGCCAACCTTTGCCGTACAAAGAACGTCAGCTACCGATAATTCACAAGTCATGATGGTCTCACACGACCTCCTGGCCACGCTCAACGCAACAACTGGTCCACCGCTCCTCCGCTCACCTCGCCGACAGACATCGGCGACCTCCCCTGTTACAACATCACCCATCCCTCCCTGCCGAGTCTCATCGGCGGCCACTAACACAAGTCTCCAGTTCGTGGCTAAATCTTTTAGCCACAAAATTTCGTGGTTAAAAGTTCGTAGCAAATAAAGCGTCGCTAAATGTATTAACCACAAAATTTCTTGTTTCGTGGCTAAATCTTGCCACTTTTTGCCACGAAATATTAAATTTCGTGGCTAAAAGTTCGTTACTTGTAGCAATGAATTATGCAGTTTCGTGGTTAAAAGTGGTCATTTTTAGCCACAAAATCTATTTCGTGGCTAAAACTAGGTCGTATTTAGCAATGAAATTATTTGGTTCGTGGGTAAAAACAGTCTCCATTTAGCCACAAAATTGTCATTTCGTGGATAAAATTATTTACTTTTTAACCATGAAAGTTCTAATTTCGTGGTTAAAAGTCTTTTTCTAGTTATTTATAATTTATATTAGTTATTTGAACTACATAAACCTGCTTAAATTTCATCATTGCTGACAAAAAAAAATTCATCACAATTGAGTTCTTTTCATTCACAATTCATTCACAAAGTACATAATTCATTCACAATTCATTCACAAAGTAGAGAAACCATCTTGCAATATATAGAGACAAACCATCTTTCATTGGCAGCCCTTCACCAAATCGCCAGCTCTTTCTTTTTTTCTTACCTTCAATTATATGACAATGACACATTAACAAATTTTAAATTCTTTTATTAACAAATTTAATATTTGTTTACTTACAAATTTGATAGTACAAATAAATGTTCACATGATCAAAAGATAAGAATCTTTTGATTTAATTTGATATGTACAATTTATCTTACAAAGATGTAGTGGACTTTGCCTCTTCAGTTTGTTAAAGCATACTTGTGGAAGAGACTATATGGGTGTGGTGCTTTATTTTCTTTTATTTTTCTTCTCCCAAAAGAATGTCTTTGAATATCCTGCAGTAATTTCCATTTAGCTTAGTCCCCAAGCCAGAAATATCCAATAAATTACTTGGTCAGTTGAAGAAGAAAGGGGGCAAACAGGAAGAAGAAAGGAGGGAAAGGGGTGCGCCGGGGATGGGGGATTTTGAGACCAAAGACCTTAGTCGTAGCTTAATATAAACCTTTAGCCACGAAATGTTAGTTCGTGGCTAAATAAAAACATATAGCCACGAAATGTTAGTTTCGTAGCTAAATAGAAACATATAGCCACGGATTATATATTTCGTGGCTAAAACGACGAAAAATTTAAAAAATTTTAAAAAATAATTTAAGTTATTAGCCACAAATTTTACATTTTGTAGCTATTATGACTTATAAAATTATTACTTTTTATAATTTGAACTTTACCCACGAAACAAAAATTTCGTGGTTAATAACCCTTCTTTAGTAACAAAATTGATTTCGTGGTTAAAAATATTGTTACTAAAAAAAAATTTCTTGTAGTGAGATGTGGATCATAGTAGAGTTCTAAACTTGGGTTTCCCTTAGCTATAAAAGGAAGCTTCAAGGTTCAGCTGAATGAACAAGCAAGACAAAATTGAGAGGGAGCATAGTGAAGAATTTACAGATCGAGAGGATCGTCTCAAGAGTCACGAGAGAAGTACGTTTTGAAGCTCTCTGGAAGAGACCGACAATCAAGGGGGAGCCTTGGAAGTGTCAAGGAGGTTAGAGACTGTGGTCTCTTCGACTCATGTGTGTATTTAGTGAATTATTTATCTTTGTAAGTTTGTAGTTATTTTTTTGTTTCAAAAGTCCACTGCTGTAATGTTGTCTTACAAGCATAAATAAGAGTTCTTGATAGAGATTGTATGTCCCGTAATACAGAGGTGTGCTTCTTTGTATTTCATTAAAAACTGTGTACGTTCCAATACTTCCTATTTTTTATTGGTTTGCAGTTCATGATTCTCGGGTGTTGGAATCACAATAGTGTTATAACACCTCACTCTTGTGACACCATACCAGAAGTGGGACCTACAGGGAGGATCCTTGAATCTTGTAGTAAAAGAAGTGAAAAAATATGAAAGAAAGATCTGGAAATATGTTAGAATGCACCTGGTTTTGGAGGCAACGGATGTTCTACAGCTTCAAAGGACACTTTGTGGAATGGATTAAAATTTGATGGTCACAGTCAGAGCAACCTACTTGTCGGCTACCGTGTCTGCCATGGAGGGTTGTTGTTGAAATCTATGTGGAATAAAGTGTCGATCCTGTTGCAAAGTCCTCAAGGTAAGAATACTTCTTTGTGTTCGTGAGATGAGGAAATAGTGACTGATGTCCAAGGCCGAAGTATGCCATGATCGTTGAGGTTTGCTGCGGCTGAAGTAGGTAATCAATATAGAAGTGATGTAGTATGAAGTGTGTGTGTTGAGGGACAGAAAGAGAGTAATCTCCCTGGATGCAAGATCGATGAAGGAAAAGGAGGAGGAAGAGGGAGAGCAACGAATTAAGAAGGAAGTGATTAGAGATTAGAAGCAGGAAACGAAGAAGGAGAAAAAAGGCTCAGTTGGCCATTGGGAGGGAAGTCCTCCGTGCCCATACACACCATTGCACCGATCAATCCATCTACAATTTGACTATATCTATAAAGAATTAAGTAATCTTTAGCTATGGATGTAAATGGTATAGAAACGGTAATTTACATATAATTTTAAGAATAATTAATAATATTTTAAGGTAGAAAAAATGATCAATTGAAAGAATATATTAAAAATTATTATGTCCAAGGTTTATTATAATTGTGTTAATTTGCGGAAGATATTTGTGAATTGAAGTTATTACTAATATTCCTATCCAATGGAAGATGACAGCAATTGGTATGTTTTATTTATTTTTTATTTTTTTTTTCAAAGAAAATTTTTGTATTATGGATGAAGGATGGAGTTATTCATAACAGAGTTTGAGTTCAAAATAAAGTTATAGTTATCCGATAGATGTAGAAGCCCGTAAGCAGTCATCTTTTAGTTGTGTAGCAAAAAAAGAGGGAGCTTTCTGTAGCCAAACTGCAACACCCCCATTTCCCTCCTGATAAGTACCCCACACTCCAGCCGATCCTAAGCTGCCTTGATGACCATCAAAGTTTGCCGTAAGAGAATTAGCTTGGGGTGGCTCCCATCCAATAATGCGAGGAAGACAACAACTTGTAATCGCCAAAAATTCAAAGAGTGCACCGATCGGTGGTCACTTCACCGTTGGTCGTATATAGGCACCGAAGAAGGCTTCGAGAGAGCTCGAGCTCGTTCATTTCAATGGCGTCGTCTTCTCCGATCGTGACCCAGAATTTGCCCTCCACCACCATCAAACACCTCACTGAAACACGTTCTCTCACCCGACTTCCACCCAACTATGCCCATCATTTGGGTCCCGACGACTCACCCCTTTGCGGCACTGCCCCTTCCGTTTCCCTCCCCGCCATCGATTTCTCCCTTCTCGCCTCGGGCTCCCCCGCGCAACGCTCGCAGCTCGTTCGCGACCTGGCCGACGCCTGCCATCGATGGGGATTCTTCATGGTTGAGTAACCGAAGAGCTAGACCCTGTTTTCTTTCAACCCAATTTTGTGATCATATTAATTTAACTTCAATTTTTTCGAATTTCAGAGGGTTTTTTATTTATTTTATTTATTTATTATTATTATTTTTATCTACTGAGAATTTGTCGCAAACAGGTGGTGAATCACGGTGTACCGGAGGAACTGAGGACGGGGGTGATGGAGGCGGTCAAGGGATTCTTCGATTTACCGGAAGAGAAGAAGAGGGAGTTTGCCGGGAAGCACGTTCTGGACCCCATACGATGCGGAACCAGTTTCAATACTTCCGTGGATAAGGTTTTGTACTGGAGAGATTTTCTTAAGGTGTTCGTGCATCCCAATTTCCACCCCCCCTCGAATCCATCCAATCTCAGGTGCATTTTCTGATGAACAGAACAGGGGAGCTTGTCTCTTCTTTCTCAAACAATAACAATTCGATTTGGTTTCTTGGTTCCTATTTATTTCAGGGATATCTCGTTAGAGTATTCAAGAACTGTAAGAGAGATGGTGAGGGTTCTGCTCGGAGGAATATCAGAGGGCTTGGGATTGAACGAATCCTACATAGAGAAATCTTTGAACCTGGACGAGGGGTTGCAGATTTTGACTGGGAATTACTACCCGCGCTGCCCACAGCCGGAACTTGCGATGGGAATGCCCCCTCATTCTGATCACGGCCTGCTGACGGTACTGATCGAGAACGATGTTGGAGGGCTCCAAGTGATGCACGGAGGGGAATGGGTCCAAGTCCGGTCGATCCCCAACTCCTTCCTCGTCAATGTGGGAGATCATCTTGAGGTAAAACCAGAGTAGAATCACTATCATCATATGCAGCTGTTGCTGTTGCTGCTGCTGCTTTTTTATTGCCTTCTGGGTCTCTGATTCGAGGTTAATCATATCAATTTATTTGGGTGCTGTAGATACTAACCAATGGAAGGTACAAGAGCGTGCTGCATCGCGCAGTGGTGAACAGGGAAAACGCGAGAATCTCCATCGCCCTGGCGCACGGACCGTCACTGGAGACGCTGGTTCGTCCGGCGCCGGAGCTGGTGGACGACGAGCACCACCCTGCTGGTTACAGTGAGATGAAGTACAGGGACTACGTGGAGTTTCAGCAGAGCAACAAGCTGAATGGGAAGAGTTGCTTGGACTTGGTTAGGTTCTCATCTGTTTCTTAAATTGCGCGCTCCGAAGTCGGGCCTTAGCGTAGCTTATATGGGTCTCATATAGACATATGTTTTGTGTAAGTTATTATTTATAGATATTTCACATACTATATACATATCATATTAACTGCAGCATATATTTCAATCCATTGTTATTTTGGTTACTTATAATTGCTAAAGAATATTCATAGGTCTTCTTCACCCAGTGAAGTAAATTACACTCAAGTAAAGAGCCCTTAATTTAAACCCTCTTCAAAAATTGATGCAAAAAGTAACATCTCGTCTTCTGGACCCACCAGTCCGATCTCGACCCCACCGTCCTCATCTCTACTATCGACCAAAGACATGGCCCCGTCGTGCTCGTTCGAAACGTACTCAAACTTACGTGGCCGACCCCACCCAAAATCCACGTCATACACACGGAATCTCGGCGATCCGACGACGGAGAGGGGCCGGTCTTTGGCTTCGGCAGCTTTCGCCACCTGTCTCCACCGCCGGCGGGTGGCGATCGCGTCTCTCACCACTCCCTCGTCCAGCCCTCGAGTCGCTTCGTGGATCGCCTCCGATGCCGCCGCGAGCCCCTTCTCCCCTTTCAACTCGTCCCGACTCAGTTCGATCACGGCGGCCACCGTGACACAATTCCCGAAGTACGAATCCGGGACCGGCGGACGCAATCGTCGGCGACAGTCGGCGGGGAAGGCAAAGTAGACGGTTTTACCCTTTGACCCCACGCGTGACTTGGTCAAACAAACCCACACGTAGGCGCATGTGACTGTAAACGTGGACAAAGACCTGGGACCCTCTCCCCGGTTGGAGGAGGAGATCTTGTCGCGAAGACGTCGGATGTGGGCCCGGGTGAGAACGAAGGTGGACCGGGTCGTCGCTCGGCCAAAGTCCGTTGCTTCCGAGTCACCGGGACTCGGGGGGCCGAGTGGGTCTCGCTTTTCATCACGTTCCGACTCCAAGTGAGTCCGCTTCAGTGGGTCGAGATCAGGATTTGAGGAAGTGGGTCTGGGCGAAGCCGTCGGCTGCGGCGTGCAGAAACGTGCCTCCGACGGCGATGCCGGAGCCGGGGAAGACGGTGACCTGGAACGCCACCAGGGGCCTCTCTTGCTTATTCTTCTCCCTCTCCAGAGGAGGTACCAACGAGTGCGACTCACCGGCTTCTTTAGCCTGGCTTCCAGAAAGCCGAGTAAAGCAAGCGCCGGACTCGGCGAGGGTGAGAAGGACGGAGTCAGAGTAGTCGGAGTTATAGCGAATGACACGGTCGCCCGGGTATGTTTCCGGCGAGGGAATGACCAGGCGGCCGGCGAAGGGGAAAAAGACGGAGAGAGCGAGGGAGAGAGAGCGTTGGAGTAAAGGAAAATGGGAGTGTCGGAACTCGCGAGTACTGGGGCAGGGGAAGTCGAAGAAGAGGAGCTGTTGAACCGGAGGAAGGGGCAGCAAAGCGATGTCGAAGTAGGTGAGAGGGAGATGTCCCGGAGGAACCGAAGCCGTCGCCGGAGACACTCGCCGCTGCTCCACCACCTTAACGGTGCCGTCGACCGCAGACGACGTCATGTCTGCGGATTCCAGATGTTTTCACGACAGGCGGTTTCTAAGACAAGTGAGGACGGTGAATCTCGTGGGAAGGGCCCTTGGCCTCGGGATTTCGTGCGTTTCTTATGAATGGGAAACAGGAGATGCAAAAGTTCCGTCGAGGAAAGGAAGAAAATCATGAAACTCGTGAGACCTACACTCGCTGCTTAGATTCAACATAGAAAGGTCCCTTGAACATTGCACAGACAGTCCAAGAACCCAAAAACGACAAATAAAAACACTCATGTGAGGGTTAAAAAAATATAAGTAAAAAAAAGGAGAACCATGCGCTCATCGTGGGATTGAAAAAACCTACCTTTCCATGTTGAATCTAGCAGCGAGTATAGGTCTCTCGAGTTTCATGGATTTTCTTCCTTTCCCCCAACGGAATTTCCGTATCTCCCATTTCTCCTTTGAAGAGTTGCGAACTTGCGATGGCTACGAAGCGCAGATCTGTTCTGTTGGGGTAGTATTTTAGTAATTATAATGAAGTATCTTTTATGTTAACCGTCTGATTGAAATACTCTTTGATCGAACGGCTCAAGTCGTTTGAGCGCATGGAAGCGCACCTAAGACTTGAGTGCCCTCGATCAAGTCCCTCGTATATGTGTAAATATATATATAAGGAATTGATCATGTGCGCTGCCCTTAATTTGCTTCTATTTTGGCCGTCTGATCAAGTTTAAAAAAATCTAACGGATCTCATTTAATTAATCAAAGATTTTATTTTATTTACCAAAATGCCACCTTCTATTGCCCCGGTTGCCGTCTCGGATTTGCTCCCAAAATTGGGTGGTTTCAGAGCAAACGCAGCAATCCGACCCTGTGCTGGGCTACGGCGGTGGCTAACCCGGCGATGCCTCCGCTCACGATCACCACTTCCTCGGTGGCGGCATTCATTTTCGCTAATTTCCTGCGAAGAAACTGGGAACGACCCAAAGTCAAACACAATTGCCCGAGACATAAATTGACAGTGGTGGAAGGGACTGCGAGTACTCCATGTTTTAAATCTTTTAATCTTATGAACTTGCAATCAGTTTCGTGTAACACTAACAGCATTGTTATCAAAGCATTTCTTTTATCATTGTCATCCGTCCATAGTTAGTCCGCACAACTGCCAGAACATATAAGTATACATCTATTACATAAATAATGGTGGTCGAACCATCAGAAAGGTATTAATCTATTACTCGGAAGAATTCAAAAACAAGAAAATTAAGCAGAAATACTGATCAGCAAGGGTGGGTGAGACGTCTTCCTAGCTCCTACCTTCTTGCACTTCGTCGTGAGTGGCCCAACTCTTTTCCTCTGAAAATTTTTTGCATCTGAAATTCAGATTCTGAAGTGTACAAGAAAATGAGGCTGTGGTGAAAAAGATGGTGAAACCAACAACTTAGTTCTGAACGGTCCAATATTTGATAGTCAGCGGAGTACTTACAGTCCTCTTTTTATAGTCCCAAAACATCAGCTCGCTTCTTTTTATAGTCCCAAAACGGATTGCTGCGTTTGGTGTTTACGGAAAAAGTAAACACAGCAATTTCAGTAAAAAAAAACCCTATTTTGCGGCCACAAAATCCAAAAAAAAAAAAAAAAAAATGTTCATCCGCAGATTCACAAAGTAACTCAAAAAATCCTCTTCATTAACCCTATCAAAAGGGCCAAAAGGAATCGAGAGAGGAAACCAGAAATGTCGGGGGGTATGGAAAATTTCTAGTTCCTTTTTGACAAATTCTCCTTTTTGTCAGCATCATATTCATCAATTACACAGGGAAGTATTTTCGTCTTGTTAATTTTCTTAGTCCGTGGTCAATTTCCGTTTCTCTGATTTAGATTGCAGTCAGTGTGGGCATTTTAGTTATTGTTGTGGAAAGCTTGGTTTTGAAGATGCTACTAGTGCTTGGAGTGAACAACTACGAAGGGTTTCATGACCTTCTACTGATTAGAAGTGATTAGGTTTTCCTTGAAGCAGTTGGATTGTCTTTAACATTTTATTAATGAAAGCATTAACCAAGATGTTAAGGTTTGTAGACATTTATTGTTTGTGTTTGTATTCAGTTACCTGCAGGTCAAACTTTCCCTTTGTTTTTTTTCTGCCACTTTGGTTGGTTAACAAGTGATTGTTTCATTAGTAGCTTGACTTTTGATCCATACTTACAAAAAATACAGACTTCATTTTCATCTATTGAGCCCATTAAAAGCAAATATATTTGATGGGCTTAGGGGTCCCCTATACAAGCATTATGCTTTCTGTTTAAAAGAAAAGAGAATCAGAACTATCTGAAAAGATGAAATAACTCACAAAAAAAAAAAAAAAAAGTTCAAGTCAATATCAAACTTATTTGAGGGAAAAACCTACAATTTCAATGCTTCCATTAGCTCTTCTTCAATTGAGGGATCATACAAATAAAGTAATATCAAGGGTGTAAACGGGTAATAATCGAAATGGGTAAGGGTTATTCCATTACCCGTATTTCGTCACCCGTTTTGCCCGAATAAAACTTAGTTATTCCGTTACCCGATTACCTGTGGGCAATCGGTTAATCGGGTAAATAAATAGATAATAATATTTTAATAAATTTAATTATTTAATCCTTATAAATATAAAAAAATACAAAAACAATTTAAATTATATAAAAATTACATCCAAATTCTTAAATTTATCTAAAAATAACTCAAATAAACACACATATTAGGGTATGTATGATAGAAATAAGGGTATAAAATTTTAAAAAATTACTAAATTACCATCCAGGTAATCGGGTAATTGGGTAATCAGGTAAGGAATACCCATTATCCATATCCGTTTTGATTAAGAGGCGGGTAATCAGGTAATTTTTTAATCGGGTAATCGGGTAATCGAAATAGATAATTTTATTCCTTAAAAATCCATCCAATTACCATACAGGTAATTGGATAATCGGGTAATAGGGTAAAATTGACACCCTTAAGTAATATTATTGAAGAGTAAAAATATATTCCCATTCACTGCTACCAAAGAAGTATAAGTTTTCAATTAAGTATTTGGTTGTACAAAATGTATCCATCCTTTCCCACTTGGCATACAAAAAATTTCAATTTTGTACCACTTGGTTGTACAAAATGTATCCATCTTTTTCCACTTGGCTATATAAAATATATCATTTGTTCTCCACTGAAATGTGTTCATCTCTCTCAACTTGAATAAACAAAATGCATTCAGCTATTTCTCAATTGACCATACATTTTACTAATAAAAAATTTTTGCATACAATAAATTGCCTGCAATAGCAAAAAATCTCTTCATATCTCCTTAATACCCACATTTAATTGGATCAAAGACATACACCCGCAAAAGTTAAATAGTCCAATAAAAATTAGTCAAGCATATCATGATGATAAAAATATCTAATGAAAAAATTCATTATTTGTCAACTATATGAAAAGCATATTAATTTACCAGCATGTATTAATTTTCTTTAAGTTTTGGACAATTGAGCTTATTGTGTTCTCCTCGAGCCCCACATCCATGACAAAGCCTAAGGCTTTTCATAGCTTGTTCCATTGCCTTTCCCTTCCCTCCCTTCAATCTTTTCCCTTATAATTTTGTTTTGGCAACATCAAGAGGATAAACTTTTTCAGTCATAAGATTCACAGGAAATTGCTCTAATTCTTTAAAAAGTGTTTGTAGCTCAATTGCATAGTATACGAGGTCAATTCTTCTAGACCTTTTCATTTCATCAAGATCTGAACACAATTCAACACCATTACAATAAAAAACAACCCCCCTAGTTATTGATCTTGTCCACCTTTTCAAGATCAAACTATCTGGCAAATGGTAAACACGTTCATTTCTTAAGACAACAAGATTATGCCTACAAGGGATTCCTTCAGATTCAAATGACATACAAGTGCATTTTGCTGTTTTGTTATGTGCATCATACCAAACCTTTTGTATCATGGAAGTGGCAGTTAGTGATGACACAGATTTAGAGACCTCATGTGTACGGTAACACCCATCCTCTCCAATACATAATGGTCCATACATGACACTTTCAACCAACTCTTCTTGAAACTTATGAAAAATAAACTGTGTATATATCAACCATTTGTCTTTCTATATCTAATTTTGTCTTCACTTGTGGCTTTGAATAACACATATCATGATCAGCCTCAGACTCACATTGTCTTATACGTTTTAGGACCCTCTCAAAACGCAACACAAAATCTGATAATGAGGTCTTCTTTATCACATAGTTATCAAGGAAAGAATTCATGCCTTCACTTCTTCGGGTTGTATATATACCAGCCTTAAAAATATGCTTGAAATATATAGGGATCCACTTTTCACGAATGACAAATATATCATTGAGCCATTCAATATTTTGAAGGCTATGTTCATCAAATATATGACTCCATTTTGTTTCAAAATCACGTTGGTTAATAGAGTTATAGATACAATCAAGAAAATCATCCATTACACCTCTATTAACACGTGAACCCAATTTTTCTGGTAACGTATTTAATATGTGCCACATGCAAAATCTATGATAAGTATGTGGTAGAGCTATGTTAATGGCTTTGTCAATAGCAAGATCCTGGTTAGTGATAATAGCCTTAGGTGGATTCATTAACCATAGAAATGATTTTGTTTTTTCCATCTTTAATGAATCCAACACCAAAATTCACTGTTTGGCCATGATGGTTGATTCCAGTAAATGGTGTAAATATAAGGCAATTGGTGTTATAAGTTGGGTAAAAAATAACAATATCACCAAAAAGATGGTATGCCTTCCTACTATATTCTTTCAAATGTTCAATCAATAATTCAGCATTATAATCTTTTTTTTCTAGTCTCATGTCCCTTTCAACATTTTGGATATCTCCTTTTTGAGGTGTAGCAAGAATATGACTATGTTCTTCTTTAAATTTTGAAACAACCCATTTACTATCTCTACCTCGGATCACTCTAAGAGATGCTTCACAATTTTCTCTAACTCTTCCCCTCTTCCTTTTTCCATTGGCTTCTAGAAAACCTTCACCATGTAGTGATTCTCCCTCCTTAGAACAAAGGAACAATTTAGAAGATAACTCACATGTCCTCCTGTTCTTGTTTTTAGATCCTTTTTGAACACTAACCCCTACCTTTTTGCATAAGCACTGTAAAACTTTTCTGCATCTAAAGATTCATATATCATTCCAAATTTTGGTATTTTATCTTCGCCAATATTTGGAAAATCTAAAGCATGGATAGCTTTTTCATGACTTGGATTACTCTTAGAAATATCCATTCATCTAAAGATGTGACTATCTGTTGAAACAACAATATATTTCTCGCAAGCTAAATTTCTAATAGAGTGATGACCAGTAAGGTAAGGTGGGAAGGGTGACGTCCATGATGTGACCCAACTCGGAGAATTTGGATTCTTCAATCATAAGAGATTTGAGGGAAAATAATAATTCATAGATCCATTAATATGAAAATATTGAGTGAAACATACATATTACTAAAACATTGAGTCACATATTCTATAATCAAATCCCCCCTTATTTTATTTATTTTTGTAAATGTATCCATAATGAAAATGGTTAGTGGCTAGTCAATAACATATAATTAATTTTTAACTAACATATCAGATTGTTCAGTATAACATAGTACATAATTTTATTAAGGATGCATAATATAGAAGTCGCACTAACGTAAAATATTAATTAATGGTCCATTACATACTATTAGGTTAGCACACGTCATACTTTCTCCATTGACATAAACATATTATATAAGTTATAATTTCACGTGGATAAGAGATATTTGATAAATGGTGCGACATAACATGTTAGGTTGTGGTCCATAATATCCTATTATGGTATCCTATTATGGTTGCATATAACATAATTCAGTTAGGTGTTAAAATAAGGAGTATTTTTGTTATTAGATAAGTTATAATTCAGTTCAGAGAGTTAAAATAAGGAGTATTTTTGTTATTGAATCCTGGCTCGATATTTTAGCAACATGCATCCATGGCTCGATATTTTAGTAATATCCATGAATCATAATTATCCCATTCATAATTTTGATGAGCAATTATTTCTATTTAGGTCACCCTTCTACAGATCTTCTCTCTGGTATGAATTGCTCTTTTTGGGTTTCATGCTGACAAAGAAAAATAATATATCAATGAGAAATAAAAAACCAATAAATACGAACACAAGAAATTCAGCCACTAAAACCTGTACCATATGAGAGTAGAGAGAGAAGATTGGGAATACAATGACTACAAAAATGAGGAATGGTAAGGGTTACTCCACATAAATTGTCTTTGGATGATAAATCCAATATTCATGAAATTCCAAGCACATCTCACCAATAATTAATCTTATCACCAGTTCTAAGTGGTCCAGCTGAGAGTTGCTTGCAATTAAACTTTAACTCTCACTACTTGGATTTGGAAATCAGAAATAGAGAGAACAAAACGACAAGAAGAAAATGGCAACGGTACATCAATACTTGACAACGAGGGAAATAAACCAGAAAACTTATAAAAGATAAGAAAGGGAAAAACTTTGAATGGTACTCTGAAAGTAAATGAGAAAACTTTGAAGATGATCTAAAACATACAACAAGGGAAAAAAACCAGAAAACTTATAAGACAAAAACAAAAACAAGGAGCAGATGGATTTGCTATAAAATTAGAGAGTAAATAGAAGAAAAAGACCAGATGGAATACCTGATGAGAAGATGTACAAGACCTCTGTTAATTTCTATCCCTTTCTCTGAAGATGGCCGCAAAAGACGACCTGCAATGACAACCGGCCACTCCGACGGCGAAAAGCAAGTGGCAACTAGGAAACGTAGTACTGTACTGATTTACCTAAACTCGGGGAAGCAAAAACGAATAAGTGTGGGAATTTTTGGCATTTGAAATGGGTTAAGGGCATTTTTGGTATTGAAAATGTTGAAGATCTAGAACAGAGGGAAAAGACCCAGGAAACTCATAAAAGAAAACCAAAAATGAGCAAATGGCATTGCTCTAAAAGATAGTTAATAGAACAAAAACACCAGATGGATTACCTGATGAGAAGATATACAACAACTTGTTTCTTCTTCTATCCCTTTCACTAGAGATGGCCGCAAAAGACGACCTGCAAAGATAATCGGTGAGGACGATGGCAAACATAACGAATCTGCTACTTTATCGAAACTCAGGGAACAAGATAATGAATACGAGTCGAAAACTTGAAATGGAATAAAATCAAGATTGAGTGGGTTAAGGGCATTTTTGGCATTGGAAATGTGCTACATGTATGTACTTTACCTCTTGCCCTTCTTCTCTCAGATTTGCTCCAGAAAATAAACCCAGCCGCAAGCACGATCAAAGCAACCACAGATAGAGAAACAAAGACTAGAACAACAACACTCTTCTTCTTTTTCTTGCAAGAACTTGTTGCACAAGTTTCCAAATTATTGACACTTGAGTTGCTATCGACTCTAAAATTAGAGCGAGCATGCATAACATCAGAAGGTTTTTAAAAGTTAAGAACCTAATTCTTTCTTTACAAATTAAGAAAGAAAAACAGAGCACAACTGGTTGATTATGGAAATTGACCTTAATACAAGTGTCCCACCTTTTTATCTCTATAACTAACCAGAGGGAACCGGACCAGTGAAATTATTCCTGGACAAGTTACTGCAACAAAAAGAGAATTAGATAAAAAATCTTACAAAAGAAAACTTACTTGCAACTAGAGAGTCTTGAATTGGAATAGCCAGAGGCAATGGCGGAGATAAGGGGGGCAAGGGGGGGCCATGGCCCCCCCAAATATTTTCCAAACCCTTATATAGGCTTACGGGGGTTTAGTGCATAGAGAATTCGATGTTTATGGAGAATTTGAAGTCATAGACAATGATTTCCCTGAAAGTGAACTTCTAGGGAAAACTTTCTCTTGTTAGTGGTTGACACTGAGAGTAATTTCAAGTCTACCATTAGTTTAAAACATTGAGAATTTGGGAGATTTTGCTATATGGACGAAGTAATTAATGAATTCTATTGATTGATAAATAATTATTTTATTTCAAGTTATTGATGAATTGTTTCAGAGAGAGAAAAATTTAAAAATTATTATTTTTATATAAATACAAAGAATTTATCTTTTTCCCTATATGAATAATTTTTATATAATGCATTAGATGATAAATATTTATTTAGTAAACATATTTTTATGTTTTTATACAATGATCCTACTATTTTATTAATTTACTCATTAACCAAATTATATAAATTATTTAGCCATTTACTACCTATAAACATATTTTTTTCTTTTGAATGATTTAATTTAGTATATATCACTTTAATTAAAATATTATAAAAATTTTAAATTATTTTATTATAATTTCTTATTATAAGTATTTTATATTTTAAATGGTAATAGAAAAAAAAGGTCCTAAAGAAAGGATATATGATTTTTATATTATATTTTCTCATGCAAAGACTATATAAGTTTTTATATATATTTTAAAATAAAATAATTTTTTTATTATGATTTTATTGAAAGGGAATTCAAAATATAAAAAGAGGTAATCGTATAAACATTTAAAATTATTTTAAATTTTTATTTGAAGAAAAAAAAAAAATAAGTTTTTGACAAGTTCGAGAATAACTAGTCAACAATTTTTTAAAAAGAATTAAAAGACAAGAAATTAATTTTAAATATACATGAAGATTTTTTTGATTTTTGTGTGTACTCCCCTAAGTTTGGTAGGTTGTCAAGGCAGAGAATTAGGGGGAGTTGAAAATTCCATGTCTAGAGGTGAGAAATGAAATTCTCAGAACACCTCTAAATTTACACTGTCCTTGAAACTCTGATTTCTGTCCTATTTTTTAGGAGAATTGAAAGTTATCGGGAATTTACTGTGACTAACCTGAGAAAGTTCTATTTTCCAGGAATTTATATTCTCTAACTTCACTTTCTCTGACGACTAAACCCCCGTTAGGTATATAAGTCCTCCCACCCACACATTTTAAATTGAATATGAAGAGAGAGAAAGAGAGGAAATGGGAGAGAGAGAGAGAGAGAAAATAAGAGTGAGAGGAAATGAGAGAGAAAGAGAGGAAATGAGAGAGAAAGAGAGGAAATGAGAGAAAGAGAGGAAATGAGAGAAAGAGAGGAAATGAGAGAAAGAGAGGAAATGAGAGAGAAGAGAGGAAATGAGAGAGAGAGAGGAAATGAGAGAGAAAGAGAGGAAATGAGAGAGAAAGAGAGGAAATGAGAGAGAGTCCAAAAAGAGGAAATAAGTCCATTTTGTCCCATAATTAGAGAAAGAGTCCCATATTATTGTCCATAGGAAATGAGAGAGGAAAGATTTTTGGAAATGTCCAGAATATTAGGAAATTTTGTTCCATATGGGCAGTCCATATATTGTCCATATATTGTCCATATTAAACATATTTATTCCATATATTATTATGTGTTTGTCCATATTCCATATTATTTTTATTCCATATTTCCATATTTTATACCATATATGTTCCATATTTTACATCGCATGTCCATATTTTTACATTGCACATGTTCTATATATATTATTATATTATTATATATATATTACATTAGTTATATAAGTTTTATTAAGTTCCATGACCATAAAACCCATATATGTTCTATATATATATATATATATCTGTCTTATATATGTTAAACCATATATATTAAAACCATGTTCCATATTATAAAACGAGAGCATAAAACTTACATATTATATATATATTAAGTTATTTATGTGTCCATATATTAACGTTATTATTTAAGTTCCATCGCATATACAAGTTTTATTAAGTCCATATAAAACCATATTATATATTATATATATATATATATATATATATATATATATATATATATATATATATTATATATATATATATATAACATATATATATATATATATATATATATATATAAAAACCATATATATATATATATATATATATACAAAAACATATATTATATATATAAATCATATATATACATATATTATATAAGTACAAAACAAATATATATATAAACTGTATATATATATATCGTCAAAACCTATATATATATATATATATAATCGTAAAATTATATATATATATATATTTAAAAGATATATATATATATATATATATACAAAATATATATATATTATATATATTACCCATATATATATATATACATATTAAAAACAGTATCAAAACGTCCATATTTATATATATAAAACGTATATTTATATATGTTCCATATATATATATCCAAAGTAAGTCCCAACCAACCATCCCAAACCGAACGATATAATATTATAAACATATATAAAACGTATATATATATATTTATATATATATATATAAAATGTTATTTATATGTTCCATATATTAAGTTATATTTAATATATATATATATCCATTGCATATTATAAGTTCCATATATTAAGTTCAGGTTCCATATTATATGTTTATATTTATATATTATATGCCATATTTAAGTTCCATATATATGTTATATTGTCCATATATATATATATTGTCCATATATTAGTTATTATGTTATTATATATTAAGTTATTATTAAGTTCCATATATATTATTAAAATATATATTTTAATCCATATTGTATTATTATATGTTCCATATATATTATTCCATATATATTGCCATATTAAGTTATATATTATTTATTATTATCCATATTATTTTAAGTTCCATATATTAAGTTTATTATTGTCCATATTATTGCTCATATTTTTGTCCATATATAATAAGTTGTCCATATATTGTTCCATATTCACATATTGTCCATATTATTAAGCCATATTGTCCATATTATCGCCATATTGTCCATATGCCATATTTGTCCATATATTTTGTCCCATAAGTTTATTATTTTTGTCCATGTCATATTTTTGTCCATATTAACCCATATTTTGTCCATATTACTAAGTCATATTTGTCCATATTATTGCCATATTAAGTCCATATTATTTTTCCATATTTAAGTCCATATATTATTTTTATATATTGTCCATATTATTATTATTTGTCCATATATATTAAGCCATTATTATTGTCCAAGTTTCATATGTTTATTATTTTAAGTTCCATTATATTAGTTTCCATATATATTGTCCATATTATTACATGTTCATATATTTAAGTTCCATATTATTATTAAGTCATATATTAAGTCCATATATATTAAGTCCATATTATTTTGTCCACATATTATTATTAATCCATATATATTGTCCATATATTATTTATATTATATATATATTAATTATATATTAAGTCCATATATATTACATGCTATATTATTTAAGTCCATATATTAATCTATATATATTTAAGTCCATATTATTAATCTACATATTATTAAGTTCCATATATACACCTATATTATTATTAAGTTCCATATTATTAATCATACATATATTATTTAAGTCCATATAATTATATTAATTCCATATATTATTTTTAAGTTATTATGTTCCATATTAATCTATATATTATTTTGTTCCATATTATTAACTAACGTTTTTATTTAAGTCCATGGCATATTCCATCATATTTATGTCCATATATATTACATATGTTTTATTATATAAGTTTATTATTGTTCCATATTTGTCCATATTGTCTTTTTATTATTATATTTTTGTTCCATATTATTGCCATATTAAAGTCCATATTGCATAGCTTATTTAAGTTCCATATGTTCATATATCGCATTTATTGTTCTATTTTTATTGCCATATTTATATGAAAAAAAACATATTTTTATGTTATATGTTATATACATATTTTGTTCCGAGACAGACAAGCATTATTATGTCCACGACATATTATTATATTAAAACCGATATATATATATATAGCCATATTTTTGAAATCGAGACATAAATTTATATATATATTTAAGTTCATATATATATATATAATTTATTATTGTCCATATTAGATGCATAAGTTATTTGTCCATATATATAATTTTTTTAAAACCATTATATTGTCCATAAAGAGGAAGTTGATTAAGTCCATATATTAACGTATAAAGAGGAAACGACATAAGAGAGAAAGAAAAAAAGTGAGGTGAGGGAGAGCAAATGAGAGAGAGAGGCAATATAGATAGAGAGAGAGAAAATGAGAGAGAGGTCAAAATGATATAGGAGAGAGAAAGCAAATGAGAGAGAGAATTAGAGAGAGAGAGAGCAAATGAGAGAGGGTGAGAGAGAGAGACAGCAAATCAAAGAGTGTGAGAGAGAGAGACAGCAAATGAGAGAGAGGGAGAGAGAGCAAATAAGAGAGAGAGGGAGTGAGAGAGAGCTAATGAGAGAGAGAGAGCAAGAGAGAAAGAAATAGAGCAAATGAGAGAGTGAGAGAGAGCAAATGGGAGAGTGAGAGAGAGAGATCTAGAGTACATATATATTATGTATATGCCATTTACTTTTGCTATGCCCCCCCCCCCAAGAAATTTTTCCTGGCTCCGCCACTGGCCAGAGGATCTTTACTTATAGGAATGTGAGAGAAGATAATGTAGCAAGGAAATCTGGTATTTCCCCTGTCAATTTGTTTGCACACGAATCCTTGAAACAAGAATATTGAAATTATGATCATTAGCACTTGAAGCTGTTACCATCACCCAGGCTTTGAAACATGTATACAATCATATATACTTACAGAGATTGTAATGAACTGAGGTTTCCAAGTGGACCAACTATAGACCCGCTCAATCCAGGTTCCTTAAACTTGGGAAGATCAAACTTTTGGAAGATGCCAGGAAAAATGCCGAATCTAAAGAAAAACCGGAGACAATACTTATAGAGTAACGACTCTTGGAGTAGCGAGTGGCGAATGGCCATGGTGATCGGAGAAGGCAAGATTACAAGAATTAGTGAACGAAAAATGATCTTCCCTGGGACAGAGGAATTGCTACAATGGGGACGGAAGAAGCACTGGAGTAGTTGGGACTGAAGAAGCACTGGAGTTGTTGGGACTGAAGAAGGGCTGGAGTAGTCGGGACTGAAGAAGCACTGGAGTTGTTGGGACTGAAGAAGGGCTGCAGTAGTCGGGACTGAAGAAGGGCTGGAGTTGTCGGGACTGAAGAAGGGCTGGAGTAGTCGGGACGGAAGAAGAGCTGGAGAAGTCAGGACGGAAGAAGTGCTGGAGTAGTCGGGACGGAAGAAGTGCTGGAGTAGTCGGGACGGAAGAATCGCTGGAGTAGTCGTGTCGGAAGAATCGCTGGAGTAGTCGTGTCGGAAGAAGCGCTGGAGCAGTCGGGTCGGAAGAAGTGCTGGAGTAGTCGGGTCGGAAGAAGCGCTGGAGCAGTCGGGACAGAGGAATCGTTACAGTACTGGCGACGGAGGAATCGCTATAGTTGGGACGGAAGAAGCGCCGGAGTAGGGACTGAAGAATCGCAAGAGAAAGATCACAAAAAATATTTTGTAAAAGGGTATTTTTGGTATAAAAAAATTAGGACTTAACACCCGTTTCAGTCCGCGTTAGCACTGTTAAAAAATGAGCGAACGCGGCCCCACAGTAGCCCTTCTCCTATTTTTGGTAAATAATTGATTTGAATGTAAAATTGTGAAATTTTTATTTAAAATACAATTATCGAACATTTTTATTTTATTATAGTATTACTAATTATTAATAAAATATTTATTTCATTATTTCTATTTTTTATAAGATTACAATTTTGTAAAACTAATTGAAGTTATTTTCATGGAGTACCATATATATATGATAGGCCATCGTATACTAATGAAAATGGAAACTCTAATATCTAATTAATATATATAGAAGAAAGAATTAAACTTACAGAATAAAGTAATAAAAAAATCCAATGTGAATACTCAAAGAAGCATAATTACTTGGTAGGTCTTCCGATTGACCATAAAGTTTGTAGAAATAAAAAATTAGAAAAAAATAAAAAAGACCAAAGGAAGAAAAATAAGAATAATCCTTAAATAGAAAATAATAGACTACTATCAAAAGAAACCAGCCCCAGTACTACTCCACCTCAGGCTCAGAGACAGAAAATTAAAACGCATAGGAATCAAGGGAATGAATTGAAAAGGTGGAGACAAATACGGGAAGAGAAGAACAGCAGGAAAAGAAAAATACTACCTCGTGGGTGAAGGAAAGAGCTGGAGAAAACAACAGAAAAGAAAAAAAACTAGCGGGGAGGGGAAGAGCAATTGATGATAGAAGAATTGGCACCCATTTATAGAACGCGAACAGATTCAAGACAAACAGATTTCAGAGAATGGGAATTGAGGGGATCTCCGAGATGTTTACTATCTTAGTCTTCATTTTTTCCTTTATAGGCTTATCACATGCATTGTCCCTCAAGTTTGTGCATGCGACCTTGAAAACCGTTTAATGGGAACTTTGTTGGAAACAAGTGATACAACGGTCTCTTATGTACCATTCCAGATCTTCTTTCATAGCACTCCTATAAGCATCGATCATGGTGGTGGTGGACTTTAAATGTGCCAAAAATTAGTCTAATGGCTAAATTTAGACATTCAATATGTATATTAAGATGAATTTTCAGCCATTTATCTGCTCCAATAGATGGACTTCTACTAATTAGATAAAAAAGTACAAAACAAGTGGAACCTAATATATATACAATAAGATAATTATATAAATCAACAAGACAATAAACAAACATATATATATTACAAGCTTAATTTGTCGAACACAAGAAATTATAAGATAAAAGAGATAAATTAGGATTTACCTTCCATATGTAGTGCAGAGCGGAAGTTGTAGTACTTTGGTATGCTTCCTGCACCTACACTGGGTTTCTTAGCTGGCCTCATCACCAATAAGATCAAGAAGGTTGTGTACATGTATTTACTACCAGCTTTAAGGATACTTAATTTGGACATTATTCACTACACTTAACAGCTTCTATTGGACCCCAATTGCTAGAATTAAAATGTGTACAAAATTCTCATTTCATAAAACAATTCATTATTTTAATTTCAAATGTAGAAGGATCATATGGCCTATCAGTTATAAAATTTAAAACGTGTTTCACCAAAAATCTGCCGATCCGTGAAGGGGCGCGATCGAGAGAATAATTCGATTAATAACAGAATAATTTGTGTTACAATTGTGTTTGAAAGTCAGGAAAATGCGAGTACAATCTCATATGCTTCCTCTGATTCGATCTGCGTATGAATTGTCGAAGTTTCGACTTCTGACGAGGACGTCGAAGTTTGAATTCTAGAATGAGTGTGCACGAACTGTTGTGGCTTTGGTCGGTCGGACAGAAGTATTTGTGTTTCGCGTGTATCGACTTGTGACGTTGCCGGCGAACGTGTAGAGCTGCTCCGGTCGAACTGTTGAATTCCGATGAACGACGAGTTGCTTGACTTCTTTGGCTCGAGAGAATCTCTGTGCGTGAGATGAAAAGTTTTTCGAACCCTTGTGACTGAGCTTTTATGGCTATTTGTAGCCGACTCTGTGCAGTTGTTGAGGCTCGCTCCTTGGAATGGGGATCACGATCCCCTTTTGGCTGCTTCTTTTGAGAGAGGAGGAAGACTGGGAGCTCCCTCCAAGAATGAGGATTGTGGCCCTTTTCTTAGCTTCCCATGTTGGCGACCAGACTTAGTCGCTGAATTGAGTGGCCTTGTGACTGGTTGCTGAGTGCTGATGAGTTGTCGCTAACTGGACGCTGACTGTATGATGGCGCGGCGAGACGAATGGATCTGGAGATGGGCTGCGACAAGTGATTTCAAAAATTGACGGAGCCTACCCATGACGATCATTTACTGGACCGATGGGCGTTTGGGCTCGTCGAATTTGGGCTAGCCACATTTTAGTGTATACAGACTGCCCCCTTCGAGACTTGACCATTTTGGAGAAAACAAACAAGTTTCGAATGTGAAAAAAACACACACGCAACACACACACACACGACACATTTTTTTGGACCCTCTTACTCTTTTAGGGTCATTTATCTTTTAGTGTATGTATCTTTTTCTGTCCTCTTACTCTTTTAGGACAATGTATATTTCTGTGCACTTGAATTTGTATATATTTTGTTGGCCCTCTTGCTGTTTTAGGGTAGATTGGTTTTTTGCTACTTTTTTTTTTTTTTGTATATACGTATATGCATAGGGATATACGTACAAGTATACAGGAAATGAAAGGCACCTGAATTAAGTCTGTTATGATGCCATTGTTGGAAGGTGCTTCAATAGTTTAGAATCGATGACCTTCGACGAATTTGTACTTCGGCAAAAATTGTCTCTGCGCAGGAGAGGGAGGGGGCTGCGTAGTGGGTCCCACCCTACATGGCGTTAACTCATCCAGCGGAATTCTGCTTCGGCAGACTTCGTTTTGTGCAGGAGAGGAGGAAGCTGCGTAGTGGGTCCCACCCCTGCGTGGTGCTGACTCATCCAGTGGATTTCTGCTCCGGCAAACTTCGTTTTTGCACAGGAGAGGCGAAAGCTGCACAGTGGGTCCCACCTCTGCGTGGTGCTGACTCTCCAGAGGAATTCTGCTTCGGCAGACTTGATTCTGCGTAGGAGAGGAGGAAGCTGTGCAGTGGGTCCCACCGCTGCATGGCGCTGACTCATCCAACGGATTTCTCCTTCGGCAGACTTCATTTTGCGCAGGAGAGGAGGAGGTTGCACAGTGGGTCCCACCCCTGCATGGCGCTGACTCATCCAGCGGATTTCTGCTTCGGCAGACTTGATTCTGCGTAGGAGAGGAGGAAGCTGTGCAGTGGGTCCCACCCCTGCGTGGCGCTGACTCATCCAGCGGATTTCTGCTTCGGCATAATTCGTTTTGCGCAGGAGAGGAGGAGGTTGCGTAGTGGGTCCCGCACTGAGTGGCGCTGACTCATCCAGTGGATTTTTGCTTTGGCAGACTTCGTTTCTGCGCAGGAGGAGAGGAAGCTACGCAGTGGGTCCCACCCCTGCGTGGCTTTGACTCATCCGGTGAAATTCTAGCTGCTTCGACAGCGGATTTTTGCTTCGGTAGACTTGATTCTGCGCAGGAGAGGAGGAAGCTATGTAGTGGGTCCCACCCCTAATCTCCTTTTCTTCCATCACGTTGGATTCTCGTAAAGATAAGAGAATGCCAATTAATTCCCATAACAAAGGAACTAATTGACTTCCCTTCCTCGGTCAAGCCTGCTCTGAAAATTACCTTTTTCTTCTTGACTGTGCTGACTACGAGATTTGAGAGACAATGACTCTTGCGACCTAGTTCTATTTACGAACTAGGCTGACTGTGACTGCGACTTGCTGCCCACGATTTGACTATCTGCGGATTTGATTGAGGAGACAGTCTGCGACTTGGTTGCCCTCTGTTTCCTTCGAGCCCCGGCTTGCGTCAGAATTCTCCACGAATCAGAACCTGAAGGTACTGTAAACAATTTCTTTTCTCCTGACAGCCTCGGGCTGATTCGAGTCTACCGGGGTCCCACTCTCTTTTCTTTCTTCTTCTCTTCCTCCCTCTTTCTTCTTCTTTTTCTCTCCTCTCATTTTCTACTACTGCCTCGGAACATTTTTATTTTATTGTCCCTTGAATTTTCTCTCTATTTGCTTTTCTCTTTCAGTCTCTCTCGATTTTTCTCTCTTTCGCACTCCAGGTGTTTGTCAGTTTGTTAATGTGACAGACTGATGTCATTTAATGCATGGTGTGGCCCAAAAGCTGAACACAGTGATTTTGAATTGCACCTGGCTCTATCGCCATGTGCTAAAATCAGTCTTGGTCACACCCGGCTCGGTCGTCGGGGGGTTGAGCTTCTATTTTTGTCACGTCCAGCTTGGTTGTCGGGCGCGGAACTTTTGTTTTGACTCCTGCTTGGTCGCTGGGCGTCGAGGTTTGAATTCGACTGAGCCCGGTGAGTCGTCGGGAGGCAGACTTTCTGTGCTGGCGCACCCGGCTTGATCGCTGGTTGCGAGTTCTCTGTTTTGGGTTGTGCGAACTCAGCTTAATCGCCAAAACATTTTTTTTTTCTTTCGCGACTGTTTCCTTTCGTCGCTGCTCCTTTTTTTTTGTTTGGCGGCTGCTTCTTTTTGTCGCTGCTCCTTTTTGTAGTTTGGTGACTGCTTCTTTTTGTCGCTGCTCTTTTTGTTGTTTGGAGAGGAGTTGCGTACCTGGCTCCCATTGGCTGCGTCCGGCTCAGTCGTTGGGCGCAGGAGTTTGCTGTTTTGATCGCCACCGGCTTTGCTGCTGGTTGCAAACTTTTGAACTGCATTCGGCTTGGTCGTCGGGCACAGTTCTTTGCGCTTGTCTTTGTTTCTTGACGTGAGGCTTTGAATTGTGCTCGGCTCGGTCGCCGGGCACAACGCCTTCTGTTTTGATTACGGTCGGCTTTGTTGCTGGTCGCAAAAAAAAAAATTTTGAACTGTGCTCGACTCTGTCGGCGGGCACAGAGTTTGTTGTGTTGCAGCATTCGTTTCCCGTCCAACTCAGTCGTCAGGCACTGGGATCGAATGTGCGGCGTCTGGCTCTGTCACCAGATGCTGAATTCTCCGTTTGGTTGTGTCTCGCTCGGTCGCCAGGTCCTGGAGTTTGGCTTTACTCGCGTCTAGTTTGGTTGCTGGATGCGAGGCTGTCGTTTTGGTTGCGTCCGGCTCTATCGCCGGGCACGGAGCTTTTGAACTGTGCTCGGCTCGATCGCCGAGCGTAGTGCTTTTGGGCTGCATTTGGATTGGTCGCCGGGTGCAGCGCTTCTGTCTTGGTTGCACTCGGCTCAGTCGTCGAGTGCTGTAATTTCCTTTTGGTCGTGTCCGGCTTGGTCGCCGGGCACAACAGGTTTTCTTTCGTTCGCGGCCGGTTGCTGGTCGCGAGGATTTTGAATTGTGCTCTGCTCGGCTTGGTCGCCGAGTGCAGTGAAACCTCGTTGATTGCATTCGTCTTGGTCGCCGGACGCAAAGTTTTGCTTGTCGAGCCGTCGAAGAAGATCGGTTTACCTCATCGGTTTACCCTCTCTCTTTTTTTTTCATTTCTCCGGGTTTTTTTTTTCGGCGACTGGTCTTTTTTGTCGCCCCTTTTTTTTTGCGTTTTTCTCCTTTTTGTTTTGATGCGACCTCAACTTCTCCATCTCTGGTCGCAGGAGACACATCTCTTTTTTTGAATTATTGAGAGAGAAATGAGTACCTGACTTTTCCTGTTTTGTCGCAGATGTCTACCACGCCGACTTCTTTCTCCTTCCTCGGTAAGGTGGCGTTGGAGGAGGGGCTGGAGGTCGAGCTCCGAGATGACGGTCTAGATCTCGGTGACGTTCAGAAGGGCATTGACGTCTGTGAAGAGGAAGCATCAACCCTTCAAGCTCAGTTGGTTTCAGTTCGCTTGCGCCCCATCCTCGACGAAGCGGAGACGAGGGAACTTTCTGAGACTCGTGCTGAGGTGATTCGGCTGCAGCGACGGGTGGCCGACCTTGAACTCACACAACTCTGGTGCAACTTTCTTTGTATTTTTTTTTTTGACTTGTAGCCTCTCCCCTTTTTTTGTATTGCGAGGCTCGCAATATTCCCATTTTATTGAAATGAGAAACTTTGGCTCCTTTTATTCGACTTTTTCTCTTTTTTTTTTTCGCTGGCCCCTCATGCATAGAAGCGTTTGGGGAATTTACCGTTTGTTATCGGAAGCTCCGAGCTGTTTGCCATCACGAGCTTTGGCGATGGCCGTTCTCAATGTATAAATGATCACGGGGGATCTGCTTTTCTTTTGAGAGCTCTAGTCAATGGCAACTTTTGTGTAAATGGTCACCGGAGCTCTGCTTTTTTGCGGCGAGCCTTGGTTGTCTGAGATTTAGTGGACATCGATGAATCGACCAGTGATTCGAATTGGCTTCTGGGCTCCATAAATGCGGATTGGCTTCTTCTTCTGGTAGCCGAGGCCTAGGCAACCTTGAGTAATTCGGCGACCCCCCTTTCTTAGTTTTTCTTGTTCTGGAGTGAGGACTGGCAAGGCGACGGGTGGCTTCTCATGGAGTTGGTCTTTTGTGAAGTTGCCCCCGGCTCTGGCCATCAGTCGGTATGCATTCGGGTCGAAGCCTTCGTCCGAGCGAGTCGACGGTAACTGCTCCTGGCTCAGCAATTGTTTCATTATACTCCTTTCCTCGAGTTTCGGCAATGGGAGAGAGACTTTTTCTGCAAAGGGGGTCGGCTGGATTTTGTGACAGGCGACCAAGGGAGCTTCTCCCATCCTTCTTTGCGACTGTGGGATGTACCGTAAGATAGGTACATTACGCTGCGTCAGTGTTGGAGTTGCTGTGGCCGGTTTGCGGCCGTGTGCCGGCTAGTTGTTATGTGGCGGCTGTTTGGGAATCGCGACTTGCGTTGGCATCGGCGTCGTTGTGGCCGGTCTGTACGCTGATTGGTTGTTATGTGCAAGCTATTTAAGAGCCACGGCTTGCGTCAGAGTCTACTTCGAAGGAGAAGCACTTTTGGCATTTGACGCCTGGTTCGGCCAGGATGACAATTTGACTGTTGGTCTGGTCGTCAGATAGAATTTAGCATCTGCGAAGGATGCTTCGGCCTCGATGAATGGACTTTTGTCAACGTACACCGTCTTTTGTTCACCGTCTTTCCAATACTTGAAGCACTGGTGAAGTGTTGATGGCACAACTCCATTCGCGTGAAGCCATGGTCGACCCAAGAGTAGATTATAAGATGTTCTTGAGTGGATGGGTTGAAACGGAGTTTCGGCCACCATGTTGCTGATGTGCAGTTTGAGGCATATCATGCCGAGCGTCCTCTGGCCTTCCTGATTGAAGCCTTGGATGAGGAGAGAGCTCGAAGAAAGGTCGTCGGTTGAGAGGCCGACATTCTTCATTGTGTGAATCAGCAGAATGTTGACTACGGATCCACAATCAATGAGAATGCGGTTGATTTTGTGGTCTTTGATGTAGCCAAAGACGAACAACGGCCGGCTATGGTTTCTTGCCTCTAGTTGTGCATCCTTCTCTCGAAACATAATGCATGGTGAGCAGGAGATGACGAGTGCCTCTTCTGGTTGAGACACTTGCTGCGATGAAGATGCCTCTCCCTCTTTTCTGCATGGAGGAGTCAGGTTGTCACATTCGACTATTGGTAGCATGCCTTTTTCTTCCTGACTGGCCTATTTGGGAGGAGTCGCCGAGCATGTCACTACCATCGACGGTGGCGCGAAGAATTCCTTCGAGAAGAACTCCGCCAATGTGACGGGTCTTCTTTTTCTTTTGTCTGCTCCTTGGACGGGGGTCTTATGCGCCTTCTTTTGGCGCTTCACGGCTCTTTTGTTTGGCCGTGTCGCCTTTGTTTTGGTGTTTACCGGTGCCGGTTCAATTTCTCGAACAAGTTTCTTTCGCATGGTGACCAGAATCCACACCTCTGTGTCGGCTGCAGCTGCTTCGTGGGGTGCCAGTTTTGGTGCGACCATAGCCGGTGGTCGTCTGTGATTGTGCGGTCGGTCGGAGGGACCGGATTTTGGACGGTACTCCTTGCAACCTGTTGTTTGTTTGGCCGAGCTCGCCGATTTGGCTTGGCTTGAATGGAGATGATATATGAGGAGGCCGTGTTTTTGGCTCTTTCAATTTCAATGTGGCCTTGAGCCGCGAGCTCCATGATCTTGTCCTTCAAAACGAAGCACTTCTTAGTCAGATGCTCGACCAAGCGATGGTACTTGCCGAAGTTTGGATCTTTGCTCCTAGACAAGTCGCCGGGTCTTTTGACTTCTGGCAATTTGTGTAGATGGTTGTCGAGGAGCTGCTCGAGCATGACAGGAACGTCCACATCGGCGATCGAATACATTTTGGCATGTCGTTCCTCCAATGAAGGCCTCTGGTACGTGCCTCCGGCTGGCTGTCGTGGAACGTAGCTCGTCTTGACCTTGCTCCCGACTTTTATTGGTTCGAGAGCGTTCGTCGCAAAGGATGCTTTAGTTTTCTCCTTCGCGTCTTTGGGTACGGTCGCAACGGCAGATGATGAAACTTCCTCCCCTCACTCCTTTATGAGGTTCTCCATGTTGTGGGCCTCGGTAGCGAGTTCTTGAAAGTCCGTCAGCCTCCGACTTTGGATGTAGCACAGGAGTTCCCATTGCATCCCTCGAACACACATTTCGATTTCTGCTTCGAGGGATAAGTTTGAACTCTCCTTGCAATTGAGGCTCAGGTTCCTCCACCGGTTGATGTAGTCGACGACCTTCTCGCCCTTCTTTTGTTTTTGATTGGCAAATTTGACCAGAGTGACGGTGCGTAGGGTACTATAGAACCGGTTGAGGAATTCGCGCTCCAGTTGTTCCCAGCTGTCAATTGACTCCTGGGGCAGCTCGATGTACCAGTCGAAGGCATTTTCCTTCAGCGACCGGCCGAACTCTTTGACCAGCAAGTCACCGTCTGTGCCAGCGTTGTTACAGGTCTCAACGAAATGGGCGACGTGTTGTTTGGGGTGTCTGTCGTCGTTGAATTGTTGGAACTTCGGTGGATGATAGCCGAATGGCATGGGGATGTTCTGTATCCTCTACGTGTATGGCCTTCGATAGGCCACTGACTTGCTTTCGCCGGAGCCATTTCGCAAGACGCGGTTGATGAGTTCAGTCACCGCGTCGAGGGTAAGAGAGTTCAACTCCTCTTCATTTAGTGACTTCCGAATGGTCACGGAAGCCATTGGCCGCTGCTCATTGGAAGCAGGTTCCTCCTGATGAGGCTCGGTCGTGGCTCTTGTGGTCGCCTGATTCTCGACGACTTCTTGGGAGATGCCGCCGGGGTTGGTGTTGGGCGTGCCCATCTCCAATCGCTCTAGTATCCTGGCGATTTGAAGATCGCGGGCTGCGAGTTGCGCATCTTTGATGCACAATTGCTCGCTTTGTTCTTTTAACACAACCTGCATTTCTGCAAGCTGCTCCTCAATTGTTTTGGCCGAGGTGGCCATTGCGGCTACTCTGTCGGTTGGAGCCGTGAAAGAAGTTGTCGTCTCGAAACGAAGTGGAGATGACTTAATTGGCGACCATGTTGGCGAGCTGGCCGTCGGTGTCTGTCGGAGTAGGGAAAACACGGGTGACCTGTTGGCTGTGGCGGTCAATGCTGCCTGCTGCCAAGATACCGTGATAAACCGTCACGATCGACGACTTGCCCCCTGCCGATGTTCAAGGAAAGGCTGAAGTCGATGTTGGGTTCCTTCCTATTGCGGAGGAAGAGGTTGCGTCTCCTTGTTGCTCATATCATCAGACCATGGTTGACACGATCGAGTCCCTGCATGAGGGTGGCGATTGAGTTGGACTGACCACCGGACTGTGCGCCGGTGGTGTGGTGTCGACGGGCAGGTAGGTCGGCCTATTTGCTGTCGGGATCATTCTAACCGGTTCGACGACCATTTTGGTGGAGGCCGCAGTAGCCTTTGGTTGGTAGACGACACTCGGACGACGCACATCTAGCATGAAAGGAGCCTCTCCAGTGGACAAACTTCTGGCCAACGCCCTTGTCACTGGGTGACTGGCTGGTGGAGGAGATGGAGCACGGATGTTGGCCGGATAAGTGGCCGCTGGTCCGCGAGCTCCTGTTGCTGCGATCGAGCTTGCGCCCGCGACAGGGCCCGGACAAGCAAAGCTCGAATTGGCAATTTGGTCGCCTTTGTTGTCGTTGTTGTTAATGTTGCCGTTGTTGGCGTTGCTGGCCATGGCTGAGGTTTGATTTTTTTTTTTTTTGAACGGAGAAGGAGATGAGCGGTAGGAAATGTCCCACCGGGCATGCAAAATCTATTTCACCGAAAATCCGCCGGTCTGCGAAGGGGCTCGACCGAGAGAATAATTCGATTAATAACAAAATAATTTGTGTTACAATTGTGTTTGATAGTTAGGAAAATGCGAGTTCAATCTCCTATGCTTCCTCTGATTCGATGTTCGCATGAATTGTCGAAGCTTCGGCTTCTGGCGAGGACGTCGAAGTTTGAGTTCTGGAACGAGTGTGCACGGACTGTTGTGGCTTTGGTCTGTTAGACGAAAGTATTTGTGTTCCGCGTGTATCGACTTGTGACGTTGCCAGCGAACGTGTAGAGCTGCTCTGGTCGAACTGTTGAATTCCGACGAACGGCGAGTTGCTTGACTTCTTTGGCTCAAGAGAATCTCTGTGCGCGAGATGAAATTCTTTTCGAACCCTTGTGACAGAGCTTTTATGGCTATTTGTAGCCGACTCTGTGCAGTTGTTGAGGGTCGCTCCATGGAATGGGGATCACGATCCCCTTTTGGCTGCTTCTTTTGAGAGAGGAGGAAGATTGGGAGCTCCCTCCAAGAATGATCGTGGCCCTTTTCTTAGCTTCCCACATTGGCGACCAGACTTAGTCACTGAATTGAGTGGCCTTGTGACTGGTTGGTGAGTGGTGATGAGTTGTCGCTGACTGTATGATGACATGGCGAGACGAATGGATCTGGTGATGGGCTGCGACAAGTGATTTCGAAAATTGACGGAGCCTACCCATGACGATCATTTACTGGACCGATGGGCGTTTGGGCTTGTCGAATTTGGGCTAGCCACATTTTAGTGTATACAAAACGCTGCAACTTTTTATATTTCCCCTCTAATATTGGAAATGGAAGCTTACTATGTTAATAATTAGTAGGATAACGGATAAGTTTCAGAAATTGCCTTTTTCTTAAATGAAGCCTTATATATATATATATATATATATTTATGACAGATTGACAAAACAACTTTCTTTTCAAGCAAGGAGCAACGTTTAATCTATTGTGTTCAGGGGTGTAATCGGGTAATAATCGAAACAGGTAATGGGTATTCTGTTACCCGATTACCCTGTCCATTAACTATTACCCGTTTCGCCTTAATTAAGAATTGTTAATCTAAATCTAAATTTTTTAACTGATTACCCATCGGGTAAATGGGTAATCGGGTAAATATATGGGTAAATACTGTTTTTATTAATTTTATCATATAAACTTTAATAAATATTTTAAAAATCACAAAAATATAATTTATATATAAAAAAATGTAGAAAATAAATTTTAAAGAATAAATCTAATATCATGTTCATAATTACAATAAATACAAATAAAAGTATTTAAAATCATATAAACAAAATATAAGTTACATTAATTAAAAAGAAAAAATATATGTAATAAAGAAATTACTAAATTATAATTCGGTAATCGGGTAATCGGGTATAGAATAAACATTATCCATATCCGTTTCAATTAGACGACGGGTAATCGGGTAATTTAAAAATTGGGTAATCCGGTAACCGAAATAAAAAAAAATCATTCCTTATCCATCCAATTAGGATTCGGAGAACGGGTAATCAGGTAATCGGGCGAAATTGACACCCTTAATTGTGTTGGTTAGAGGTGCAAATCTCAGAAAACAAAAACAACCAATTGGCTAGTGGTTACACTGTCAACATATACACATCAGTTGCAAATCACATAAGGATCAAAATAATGCATGTCAATTATGTTCCACGTGAAATCTATACATATGTAGTAGAGTTTCTATGGGGCACCAGAAAATTGATGAGTACTGCTGACAGTTGAATTAACTAGTACTGGAATAGATGTTGACAATTGAAACGAAGGCCACCTAAATGGAATCTTGTCCACTCTTTCTTAGCTAGTACGACTTTTGGGAAACCTAAAATTTATTTCGTATCTAATTTTTATTTATTTTTTTGGGTATTTGTAATTTTGTTTGTCCCAATCCTTTGTTCCTGAAGCGTTAGTGGCCGCCAGTGATCCAATATTTAAGGAAGCTCGTGCCACCCTCCACCCTCTATCTCACTCGCTCTGTGTTCTGTTCAAGCTTCCATTTGCCAGTATCAACGATGGACTCAATGTCTCCTAGTTTTTGCACCGTGAAACATCTCACGGATTCATGCACTACTCTCACTGCACTTCCTTCGAAGTATGTCCTCCCCCGGACGGAGGAAGACCCATCTGTCTCTGTATTGACAGCCTCCTCCTCCGACCTCTCTATCCCCACTATTGATTTCTCCCTTCTAACCTCCGGTACCGCAGCTCAACGCTCTCAGGTCATTCGAGAACTCGGTGATGCTTGCCGTGAATGGGGATTCTTCATCGTAATATTCATCACAACCTTCTACATCAACTGATTATAGATAGATCATTAATATGTGTTAATTTTCAGTTCATTTGGTGATCGGAGGCATATTTAGTATATATATTGTGTGTATTAACAGGTGATAAATCATGGGGTGGCGGAGGAACTACGGGTGGCGATGTTGGACGCATGCAGGGCGTTCTTTGATCTGCCGGAAGAGGAGAAGAAAGAATTTGCAGGGAAGGAACTGTTGGATCCCATACGATGTGGTACTAGTTTCAACACTTCTGCGGAGGAGGTCTCGTACTGGAGGGATTATTTGAAGATGTTTGTGCATCCCGACTTCCATTGCCCTCCCAAACCCTCCTCTTTCAGGTATTTTTTTACCCACGAATCAACTAAGTTTATTTGCAAAATGAGACATTAATATAACTGACTTTTTAAATTTAGGGTTTTTTCATATACCTAATTTAATCATAATCAGCCTTGTTCAATTTTATATATGATCAGGGAAATCTCCTTGGAGTACTCAACATGTGTAAGAAAGATGACAAGAATTTTGCTTGAAGGAATATCAGAGAGCTTGGGATTAGAACAAGGCTACGTGGAGAAGGCTTTGGACCTTGAACACGGATTTCAGATACTCGCATGCAATCTCTATCCACCTTGCCCACAACCTGAACTTGCGATGGGGATTCCCCCTCACTCTGATCATGGGTTACTGACCGTTTTGATTGAGAATCATGGGGGTGGGCTCCAGGTGATGCATGATGGGATGTGGGTCCAGATACAGACTGTTCCCAACTCTTTCCTGGTGAATGTTGCAGACCACCTCGAGGTACATATATGTATATCGATCAGTACTATAGCTGACCCTCTTCTTCAATGCAAGCACAATTGAATCTAATTGTAATTCTTTCCATGGATATTGCAGATAGTGAGCAATGGAAGGTACAAGAGCGTCCTCCACAGAGCCGTGGTGAACAGCGAAAGAACAAGGATTTCCATTGGCATAGCAAATGGACCACCTCTGGACGCACTCGTCGGTCCAGCCCCGGCTCTGGCCGGCTCCCCGCTCCATCATCCGGCCTACCGCAAGATGAAATATAGAGATTACTTGGAGTTTCAGCAAAGCCACAGGCTTGATGGCAACTCTTGCTTGGATTTGGTTAGATTGTGAAGTATTCGTACGTCGTTCAGTTGTTGAAAGTAAAGGTTGATATATGTAGGAAGTAAGAATATGATTGGCTAGTGGTTTATCTTGGCTAGTGGTTTTCTCTTTAATATATAGATAAGAATAAGAGTTATTCCAGTATCGTTCTGAAATGGGACATGTTATTATGTCATAAATCAGAGTGAATTTGGTATACAATTGGAGTTTGAAGTAAACTATTTTTTACTATTTTCTCTATATATACATGGTTACTTGTAATTCTAATCACTTATATTGTTGTCCCAGTAGATTATAAGATAATAAAAATTTAAATTTTGGATACCTGTTTGTTAAGTTGTCCCTTTTTGTCAAAAACTCTGTTTTATTTGATTTCCCTTATGAAAGACTTTCTTACAAAGAATGAAATCTAGTTAAAGATAAAGTGTGACCTCCTCATCATGTGTATATATAGAATCTATGACCCATCAACTAATCAAACCATAATCGTCAATTAACCAAATGGACCAAGAAGCCCATAAGCCAAATAGCTTGGTCAATTACTTAATAGACACATATGAGGATTCCTCCTTCTATAATCGCTTTAGACTCAACCTTAGACTTAGGTCAATTGAGGCGTACCCAAAAAACCCAAGTCCAATAAAATAGACACACAACAAGTTGCCCATAAAAGGCCCAATTCTCATAACATTTTAAACCAAAATAATTTAGAAAATAATTAATATTAAAAAAATAATTTAAAATAGTTATTTCATAAAACCAATTATGGGGTTCAGAATACATAATTTTAGTAAATAGGTAATTTTCTGGGTTTATCTATTTACGTCAAATTATGATTTTGCCCTTGGTTAAGATTCTCTTGAAAAAAAACTCCCCGACAATGTTAATAATGTTAATTCTTCAGAGTGGTTAAATACATCAAAATACACTACCAATGCTATCTATTCCACTCCAAAAGAATTATACATCATAACAAAAGTCAGGTCAATTCTCAAGACCAAAGGAAGCTAAACTCAGAGGTGATCGATCTCTGGTCACCTATCCTCTGTGCGGTACACACAATGTTGTACGGTGATGGAATATCCAAGTCAGTGTATGGTCCTACGCCCAACACCCCATATACGACCATCTAAACATACAAAGTTCTAAGTAAGTTGCCCCAATTCTCACCTCAATGACCCAGACAAATTCTGAGCACAAGACTCCCAGAAACAATGTCATGACGACACCCACTTCCAAGTGATCCAAGGTCAAAGTGATAAAATTCCTTGGAATTAATTTTGCATGCACAAATTTGGGATGAAGTGTTTTGAGTTGTGTCGCATATAACAAATTTTCTAACATATATATATTGTTTATTTTAAACTATATAATATATAGAAAGTCTTAAAATATTTGTACACATTCCGTAATTCTTCCCCACTATTCAATTAGAAAATCCAATTGAGTTAGCAAGTGTGTGGTAGAAATTAAACAAAGTATCACTAGGTACAACCTACGACGTCCTTTTAATAGATCGAGTTTCTCACGCTGAAAGATTAATTCTACACGAGGCAAAATCAAAGAGATGTGACCTTACTTAACGAACCATATATTAACTAATGAAAATACATAATTTATATGAGCGGAAATAAAGAGTGAGATGGGATATCAAAGATTGAAACGCCTTGTGTTTCTCGTGGGAACAAGAAAAGTATGAAAACTATGAAAGACTCATATTTTCCCTTTTTTTTTTTTCTGAAAATGGAGAGTCAAGGTCATTTAAGGATAGTCTTGTTAAACCAGTTATTATCAAAGGGACCATGTATGAACTGGAGAGTCTACTTAAGTGCAGCCACTGCTGCATGGTCCAGCACGGCTATTTTGGTGCATCATCTGTAGACATAACCACGTGAATGGCAACTAATATGTGGTGCAGGCCTTTGACTCAGACCCTTGCTAGGCCAGTTTTGTCCCTGGTGAATAACACTGCAATCTCCATCGGTCCATGACCTACTTTTGAGCATTTATTCCTAGCCAAGACTGGTATATAGAGTGGGATTATAAAAAAAATCTTATAAATTAAGGGTGCAACGAGGCCTAATCAGTGGGTTCATTACTTCATTACTATCAGTAGGTTACATTAATAACATCGATGGAATTCCTGCATGATTCTCCAGAGGATCGATCCCTTCAAGTCATGGTAATTTCCCCCCAAAATCTATCGCTTCAATTTCTCTGTGACCATCTTCTAGCCAGTTCCTCTAGTGTTAATCACTCTCTATATCTCTGTTTCAGGGGCAGGGTGTGGCCGCCGGAGAAGAAGTCAGCAACAAACAGATCATCTTCAGAGAATTTGCCGAGGGGATCCCAAAAGAATCAGACATGGCGGTGAAATCAGCACAACTGAAGTTGAAGGTTCCTGAGGGTCGTCCAATGGCTGTTCTTGTGAGGAACCTCTACCTTTCTTGCGATCCCTTCATGCGCCTCCGAATGGGTCCTCAAATGGAATGCTGCTTTCCTCCTTTTGAGCGTGGATTGGTAATATATATAAAGCTTATCTGGGGATATGTCAAAGTTTGGAGTTCTAATTAAGTGATAAGTACGTAATAGAGTTTTCTGATCTTTCTGATTATCATAATACTGTGCTGTTCTTCCTGCGCTCTGCTCCGCAGCCTCTAGTTGGATTTGGAGTGGTTCAGATTGTGGACTCGACACATCTTGATTTTGAGGAAGGCGAATTACTATGGGGTCTTACGACATGGGAGGAATTCAGTCTTCTAGCCGAACCCTTCACTGATGCTTACTCTCTGTTCAAGATCAAAGATCTTGATCTACCTCTTTCTTACCATATTGGACTTCTCGGTGAGTACTAGCTAGTTTCATAGATCGAATGATCAAGTGATTCTGATCGAGAATAAGAAACTGGGTCAGTAAACTAACATGCCCAATAAATTTCTTGCCCTCTTATTAATTGAATCTGTAGGGATGCCCGGGTTGTCGGCTTATATTGGCTTTTATGAAATCTGCTCCCCAAAGAAAGGGGAATATGTGTTTGTCTCAGCTGCTGCTGGTGCTATTGGCCATCTCGTTGGCCAGTTCGCTAAACTGATGGGATGCTATGTTGTCGGAAGTGCCGGCTCTAAAGAAAAGGTAAATTTCCCACTAATATAAACATCCACGTGCACATGAACTTGAACGTCTGCATTTTTAATATAATCGTCTCTTAATTCCAAATGATCGTAGGTTGATTTACTGAAAAATAAGCTGGGTTTTGATGATGCTTTCAACCACAACGATGAAGTAGACTTCGACGCAGCTCTGAAAAGGTCCGTCTTACTTAATATATGCTACATATTGTATCTATTGTTAGAGATTGTACCAGATAAATGAGTAAAAAGACTAATGGTTTATAATTAGAGATTCTATAATAGGCTTTTTAAATTCACGCTACTAGTCATTCTGGATAAACCTCAGGCGGGCCCAACTTAATTTGCATATTTTGCATATAGGCGTTTAAACATATATATTTTACATTTAGGCGTTTCCCAGAAGGTATCGACATATACTTTGACAACGTGGGGGGAGATATGCTGGATGCAGTTCTGCTAAACATGAGACTCCATGGCCGGATAGCGATGTCAGGGATGGTCTCCCAGTACAATCTGGAGCAGCATCAAGGCCTGCGTAACTTGTTCTGCGCTGTTACGAGACGTGTGAGGATGGAAGGCTTCATGATCGCCGACTACTTCGACAGGTACCCAGAGTTTTACGAGGAAATGAGGCGGTATCTCAAGGAAGGGAAGATAGTGTACGTGGAAGATGTGGTTCATGGCATCGAGGGTGCTCCCGCTGCTCTGATCGGGCTCCTCACCGGACAGAACGTCGGGAAACGAGTGGTTGCAGTGGCTCCAGACTTGATTGACGTTAAGCGCGTCTAGCTACTGGTGGTCTTGCATTAATATTCTAGCTAGCTAAGTTTTGTAATACTTAACTAGGTTCTCATGAATAATTAATATATATAGCTGCTCCTCTTCGCAATGTTTATTTTCAGCCTTTCCATTACGACTAGCTATTTGGGTTGTAGTGGTCGCAGGTATCTTTGACTACTGGTTGTAGCAGTTGCCATATGCAATTTTGGGAGTGAGTTCTTTTATCTTGTCCTTATATGAGGAACCAGTCGCCATAAGTTCACTTCTGGAGACTACTGGTCGGGTGAATCCAGTCGCCTTAAATCCACTTATGGCGACTGATTGGGTGAAACCAGTCGTCATCAGTCCACTTGTGGTGACTAGTCGGATGAAACCAGTCGCTATAAGTCCACTTGTGGCACTTGGTCGGGTGAAACCAGTCGCCAAAAATAGATTTCTACTCATGAACAAAAAAATAAAGAAGTACTTTTTTAGCTCAAGAGAGACGTTTTAATTTCCTTCACAATTTGGTTAAAACAATATATATTATTTCCAAAATACCCATAGAACATTCTTAAGCTTATGCGAAACTTTTTAAATTTTATATATGCATCCATATTTTTCATAGTTGAAGTTTTGAAAAAGAGAAAATCAGAAGCAATAAATACATGATGCAATGAATATGTACTATGTAAGGTCGTGCTTTTGGTGTTATATATGTCACAATGGCAAGGGTGTTACAACGTACACCTCGGAACCAGGAACAACACTGGGGCAATAACATGAATTGGAATATAGATATTGATTTTAACGTACCATAGTGCAGTGTGCAGCTGAACTACGGGGCACCTTTGGGCCCAAACAAGGAATTTTTTTTTTTTTTTTTTTTTTTTTTTTGAGAGAACCTTGAAATCCCACACCTTTCGTATTTCATGCTTCCCGGCCGGTTCCCCCACCCCTAGAAGAGAAAACTCTCAAATGCCAAACAAGTAATCTTTATTCAAAATATAAGACGCAATTACAGTAATCAACACACACGAAAGTACTACTAACTTACACTTTGAAAACAAGCCACAAAAACACGGTCTAGTGGTAGAGGCCACAGTCTTTGACTTCCCAGACTCTACCAAGTCTCCCCCTTGGCGATTGTTCTTCTCCAGAGAACACAATTGCACTCACTCATGATCCAGAGATGTTTTAGCTAGTTGAACTTTCTTCCCGACACTCTACTCCTTATTCTGATTGCACCTTTGTTTGTTCATGTTTCAGCTCGAAAGCTCTCTTTTATAGTTGTAATGATAGTAAGCCAAGCTCCTGAAAGACAGCCACTTTCTCAATGAACTAGGACACGTTGCACAAGTCACGTCTTAGCGACACTTGTGAATCTGCTCTAGATCCGCTTTTCTAATACTCTATTTGTGGTATATTTGATTTAGACACAAACGTTGCTTTGTAATGGGAACATGAATTCCTCCACAATTGTCATACAAGATGAATACTTGATCCTGCTTCCTAGGCTGGTTTGAGAGTCGATATTTAGATTTCGTTGACCAAAAAGATGGCCAACTACGTGTTCCCTATCATAGTAAAACATAATAAGGTAATACTTTTGTACCTAGTTGCAAGTTAATTTTAAAAATGAAGAACTAATGCAAGTGAAAAGTAAATTAATAAATAAAAGACATATATGGGTATTTTAGTAAGATAATAAATTTTTTTAACAAAAATTTCAATAAAACATGAGTTAAATTGATATTGTTTTAGGTTTTAGGTGGTTGGTCAATGAGTTTTTTAGAAGTATAAAAAATTCAAATCGTCATATATTTTCCCTAATTTGTAAATGGTGTACGGTGGGTATATCTTTTTCTGCCCCCTTCTTCTCTTTCTTATTCCTATCCTCTCTTCCCGGCCCGCATGCATAGAACAAGTCTGATCAACCTAGGGTTTCCTCGGGTTCATTCTCCAAGTTTATAGTTAATCCGGAAAACCTGTCCAGGTTAAGCGGGTTTTCAAATTGGTTAGGTTTCTCCGAGTTTAACCCACAAAGGGGAATTAGGTCTGGCCCCAACCGGTTGATCTGGTTGGGCCAGCCCGGGTCTGACGTACAGATAATGTTTTATGAACATGAACATTTTTTAAGAATCCACTGTCTTCCAAAAAAGTTAAGGTGCAGGTTTTAGTAAAAATGGTGTATATATTGTCATTATAAAAGTGCATGCTGATTTAAAGTGAATTGCCCTGCTTTTCACCTGAAAGCACTCTTTTTTGAAATTAAAATGAAAAATCAGCATTTTCATATTGGTGAACCATTCTTTAGTCAAACGGGCAATTTTCTACAGATCGAAAGCACTGAATTCTTTTAAAACACTACTTCACCATGAAATAAGTCAGTATCGTTTACAGTGGGTACCATGCCAGCGTTTTCCTGGAAAGCAGTCCTAATCTGACTCTCCTAATTAATTTCTTGTGTCGGTCTTCAAGAACAAGAGTGCTTAGGTCTTCCTAAGTACAATTAGTCAAATAACCAAAAAGAGATCATATATATTGGCGTACCTCAATTAGGTTAAAATGGAGCTACATATTTTAAAATACAGAGCATACATGCCAGTACTTGCCTCTTGAAAATCCCCGTTTTGGACTCCACCCTTAAGAGTACATATATATAGCACATATACTACTTGCACCATTTATATGATTTAAAATTATTAAGATCACTTAGAGTTTCAGGTAAGCTAAAGGCTTGATTGGGACTGTTATTAGATTTGTTTTGACTACAATGAAGTGCGACTTTTAAAGACCCTACTTAGATTATTGGGTGATTTTTATTTCATATGGGTGCCCATGATATATATTTTCAAGATATATCAAAGCGTGTTTTTGGTAATTATTCTACGATTATAATAGAGAACTGTTAACCAGTCCTATCATATATATATAAGACGACATAAAAGTTCTTAAATCTTGACTCCTGTAGGTGAGTACTAAGTGGTTACGATTGATGCAGCTTTGTGTATTACATATGTAGTATATATGCTAACTAAAATGTGCTCTTAAATGAAATATTTGTTTACCAAATTAGGTTTCTTTCCGCACTTATTTTTGGAAGGCAACAGGCCAACCACCTCTGATTTAAAGTCATTAATGTGGAGAGAGTACTTTAGTTTAGATGGTGAAATCTGAAAAAAACAGTACAAATATGAGCCCCACTCCAAAAACTATAACATGGGTCTCATGGGCATGTCGACAGGTGAAGCTACAGAAGGATAGAGACGAGTAAATGACTCTCTTCTATATATATATATATGTTGTTTTGTGGGTCACCTTTCTTCTTTCACGGAAATATCCTCTGCATTAATTCATTAAAGGGTTATTCCGTATACCACTATACAAAATTTTACCATTCTGTATACAGTCGGCACCCATTATCCGTTGGTAATCAGGTAAGTAAATATGTAGAACATATTTTTATTAGGAAAGTCGTGGGTAATGGGCATGAAATAACACTATTTCATATACTATATATTCACGGATAATTTTAAGTGATTACCCGTATATTAATCTTAATGAGATTTTTCATTTCATATACACTTTAAGGTGTCAAATTAAATGCGCATAATCTGATTAATAAACGTTGAGTTCAAGCTCACAACTGATTAGACACCGTGCAAGTTGGGATTCATAAATTAAGGACTGGATTAAACAATAAGATGGTGGGTTTCCATGGCATGGTCAAATGGGTTACCTAATCCACCACCTTCCGGGACCGTTTTAATAAACTTTGAAGTTGACCGAACACAAGTAGTTTTTGTTCACAAATCAACGGGCATGAACAGGATACTTGTCACATATATATATAGATAGATATCTGATTAGTGATTAGTGATTACCATCCTTGTAGATGAATGTCTTCTGATGTTTATCTCCAAAATTACGTCATAGAACTACAACCCCTTCAGGATCGATCTTCATTGTTGAAGTCTCTGCTTTTATTCGTCTCTGTTTCTCTCTCTCAAAGTCTCAACCTGGCTAGGTATCAAATTATGGGAAGACCTCCGAGCTTTAGAGACATCTTGGGCTACTTCAAGGACAAAGCCTCCATAACCAAAGCCACCCTTCTCTCCAAACCCGATTCTTCTTCACCCCACCTCGCCGTTCTCCGAGCCACCACCCACGATCCGGCGACTCCGCCGGAGGACAAACACCTCGACAGGCTCCTCTCCCTCGGACACGGCTCTCGTCTCACCGCCGCAGCCTGCATCGAAGCCCTCATGGACCGCCTCCACACCACGCGGAATTCCTCCGTCGCGTTGAAGTGTTTGATCTCGATCCACCACGTCATCAGCAACGGCTCCTTCATCTTGCAAGACCAGCTCTCCGTCTACCCTTCCTCCGGCGGCCGGAACTACCTGAACCTGTCAAATTTCCGGGACGAGTCGAACCCGGTAGCGTGGCAGCTCTCTCTGTGGGTGAGATGGTACGCTCGAGTTCTTGAACAGATGTTGTACGCTTCGAGAGTTCTGGGTACTTTCCTTTCTCAAACTGCAGGCGGTGCTACTGGGGACGAAACACTGGAGGCTCTCTCGAACGGGGATTTGGTAAAGGAGATAGACGCCCTGGTGGGCGTCGTGGAAGAGATCGGAAAAGTGCCCGAGTACGCGTATTTTCAGGAGAACAGATTGGCTGGGGAGGTGGTGAGGCTGGTCGGGGACGAGAGCATCTTGATCCAAAAGGAGATACTGGGGAGAGTGAAGGAGACGAGGGAGAGGTTGGGGTGTTTGAGCTTCGGTGACTCGGTCGAATTGGTCTGCGTTTTAAAGAGACTGGAGGACTGCAAGCAGAGGGTTCTGTTTCTCTGTTCCGTGGAAGAGAAGAGGAAGCTCGTGGGGGGTGACGTTCTGCTGAGTTTGGTGAGGGAGATGAAAGAGAAGATCGGGATGGTGGGGGAAATTAGAGGCGAGGGGAGAGCAGTACTGAAAGGGCGAGGAAGGGGAAGCGAGTCGGCTCGGTTATTTGAACGAGTTGTGAGAACTGGGGACTCTGTTTGCTTTCCTTCAGCTAGGATAGAAACTCGTGTTTTGAGTCGACTCGGGTGAGTTTCTCCGACAATACTAGTATATATCTATCATTGATTCATAGATTTACTTACGTCAATAATGAGAAAGATGTACCAAGTATTGTTTAATGTTTATATACGTACTCAAAGAAGAGAAGATACGATCAATCTCAATATTCTCGGAACTATTTAGTTTTTCATTGGTGAGTTCAGTAGGTCACTTGCACTGAACCATGTAAAAGAGCTTGTGTTCTTTTGGAGTTCTGATTTGTTTTAGACATATATGCATGTTAACCAGCCTACATATATAATTAACATAAAATTTTTGTTGTTCCATTTGTAGTTAAGATTATTCAGTTTTACTTTCCTTTAGCTTATCCAAAAAAGATTTCTTTTGTTTAATGAAATTGGAATTTTATTTATTTTATTATCTTTTTAGCTTTGTAGACTTCTCCCATATGGTAATATCTTAATTAATGTGGCCCATTTATCTTCATTTGCAATCAGTTTTGCTAAAGTACATCATGCTCTAGCCAATTTTCCACCCTTTAATTCCAAGTGTTATTTATATGTTATGTATGGTCGTGCCTAAGGGCATAGCGGTAGAAGTAGACTGTTCTTTTCAATCAAAAGTTAAAGATCACCGACTGAGTCTACTTAAATATTTTAAAATTATTGTAGTTTGTTTTTTGGGAGCAAGAAAAAAAAGTTAATTTCAATCAAAGGTATCAGAAATATATGAAAACACTATTAGTTTACTTATGGTTTCATGCATTACCTATTATATCTTAAAAAAGTAAATTTAACTCTTTATAACATTAATTTTCTAAAAAATATTTTCCTTTAATCCCACACTTTTAGTGCCTGTATTTTCAGTGGTAAGTTCTTAATTTTTATAAACATAAATTTACTGTCTATTTGTGACACATGACAAAGAATATTTTTTAATAAATTTTTTATGGTTTTTTAAGATGTTTTTAATGCAGACATTTGAGTCATATCTTCTTTTTAAGTGAACCGTGTTAGGAGATATATATTGAGGTTACCAAGAAACAATTGATATCTAATTTTTCATTTTCCTTTTAATAGACGGGTAATTCTCTCATTGAAGAAGAAAATGAAAATGGTAGTAAAATTATTTTCATATGCCTAATTGTTTAAACATAACTAGCATAAATTGCTTTTCTCTACCAGAAATACAAAAAATAAGGCGACCACTATAGCTATTGGATGAAATAAAAGGAAAATAAATATTTTTATGTGATATATCATTAATTAACTAAAATGATAATCTGGTTAATGTATTTAGTTTTTATGGGGAAGAGTGAAATTACAAAATTAGTATAATAACAGATCAACAATAGGAGTGCAATGATATGTAGCAAATATCAAATTAATGAAGATCATTTGTGTGCAAATGCATCAAGTTCGAAGTAATAGTCAAATCAAAATAGATGGTTTACAATAATTAACTAATATTACTATGTATATATATTTTTATTTTATTTTAATATAATTATTTTTTACTTCCTCTATTCTTAATTGTATTTTATTTTTTATATAATTAAGCAACATTAACACATATGTTTCTTTAATGTAAAATGTTACTTTTTCTTCGACATGAAACTAGTAAATTTAGATTATACAAGTAAATTAAAGACTAAATATTTCCCTTCTTAATGTTAATTTAAAAATAATATTATAAATTATTATATTCGTAACTAGAAACTATCACTTTGTTTTACCTAAGATTTCTCCAAATATAACAGGTCGCAGCAGCTACAAGTGAGAGGAAAAATATCTAATATTTCAAAATGTCAAAAACATGTTTCTCACTTCGTCCAAAGATTTTAATCAAAGGGGATGATCACCAGAAATACAAGCCAAGAATAGCGAGAATACCTTAACCAACATTTCAGATAACAGATTGACAGAAAAGCTCTATTGTTTTCTTAGTATGCTGAAAAGGCAAGGAACAAGACCAGGTGTTGTATTTAAGTCTCCATTCAAGGGAAACCTCGGATTAGTGTTCCCTGGCATATCATTGAACATACAGGTTATATATATTATTTTTTCTGATCATGAAGATCTTTATTCTTTTGATTTTCTTTTTCATTTGTTCTCAGTCACACGAAAAGCTTGCTGATTTCCTTTTCTTGCTTTCTGTTTTTACAAGACTCAAGCTAGTGGCATGTAGGTTAGACACTTCATTAGAAACTCATAATCCTTTCTAACTTGGTTTACATAGAGAATAAAAGGAAGCTTCTTTTTACTGCGTTCCTTAGAGTTATCTAGAGATTCTGTGTAAATAATATTACATTATGAAAATAATGTATTTGTACAAGGACTTTTTTACCTTTACTCTTTTTATGTCCATGCATTTAAATTAAGTTTTTATTTAATAAAAAATAGATCTATTTTTTTATAAAGTTAACATGGTATCAGAGCTAGATTTAACTTGATTTCGTTCAATTTGATTGTGTCTCGATTGAAACTTGTTCCAACTTGTTGGAAGTCGGACTGGATCAACATAACTCGAATGTGAGTCGGGTTAACATGGACAAGACAATGAGTCAACTCATCGATACTCATCTTTTTCAACCCTGAATTAGGTTGGGAACTATCTAGAGTGTTATATAAATTTTTATAAAGTCATTCTTTATACATTTATGCAATCATGTTGTGTTGGTTTGAATACATTCATTGAAAGGAATAAATTGTGGACTTGGTTCTTATGAAGAGACTAATCTACATATTTTTAACACAATCAATTGAGGCATATATATCCGCTTTTTAAGTGAACAACATTAGTGGATACTAAGGTTACGAAAAAACAATTGATATCTTATGATTTAACTTTGGATATAGCTTTTTTTTTTTCATTTTCTTTTAAATAGATGGGTAATTGAAGACGAAAAAAAATGGTTGTAATTATTAAAGTATGACTTCAAATTTTCGTATTCATGATAGTTTGAAAATAACTAACATATATATTTTTTTACTAAAATGACAAAAAGAACCACTATTATCTGTTGGATGAAACAGATATATATAATTTAAAAAATAAAATAAAATATATTATATTCATAATAAGAAACTATCTCTTTGTTTGATATAATATTTCTACAAATAAAATAGGTTGTACCTGCTAGAAGTTGAGAGTAAAAATATCAACGTTTTCATAATGTCAGAAACATGTTTCTCACTTCCTCCTATGATTGTAATCAAAGAGGATGATTTAAAGAAACAAAGCCAATGTGTAAACAATGTTACATTATGTAAATAATGTATTTGTACAAGAGTTTATTCGCCTTTCTTCTTTTTTATGTCTATGTATTTAAATTAAGTTTTGAGTTAATAAAAATAAATCCATTTTTTTATAAAGATTACATGGTATGAGAGCTAGGTTTAACCTGATTTTGTTTGATTTGATTGTGACTTGATTGAAACGTGTTCCTACTCGTTGGAAGTCGGACTGATCGACATAACTTGAATGTGACTCAGTTTAACATCGACAAGACGACGAGTCAATTCATAGGACTTTTAAATGAATGATGTTAGTGGTTTGCATATGTTCATTGGAAGGAATAAATTGTGGAGTTGATTCTTGGCTCTCTCGAGGAGACTAATTTATATATTTTTAATACAATCATATGAGGCATGTCCTCTTTTTAAGTGAACAATGTTAGTGGATATTAAGGTTACAAAGAAACAATTGATATCTCATGATTTAACTTAGCATATTTTTTTATTTTTTTATTTTATTTTTAATAGACTGGTAATTCTAATTTCTCATTGAAGAGGAAATAAAAAAATGGTTGTAAAATTATAATTATTAAACTATGATCGACTTCTTATTTTAGTATTCAAGATAGTTTGAAAATATATAATTTATACAAAGAAAGGGAACCACTATAATATGTCCGATGAAATTAAAATATATAATTTATAAAGATATATTATTAATTAGTTAAAATGATAATCTGGTAAATATTTTTATTTTTATTTTTTTGTGAAAGAGTGAAATTAAAAAATTAGTATAATAATAGATCAACAATAGGAGTGCAATTATATGCATCCTATAACAAATTAATGAAGATAATTTGTGTATAGATGCATCAAGTTCGAAGTGATGGTTGAATCAAATAATTTTTTTGAAATAGATGGTTTACAACAATTAAGAATCATTACTGTGTACATCTAGTTTTTTATTTTTAATAATTATTGTTTACTTCCACTATTGTTAATCATATATTATTTATAATACAATTAAGCAACATTATTGCATATATGTCTTTAATGGAAAATGTTTCTTTTGCTTCTATATGAAGCAAGTCTTAGTAAATATTGATTATAAAAGTAAATTGAAGACTAAATATTTCCTTTTTAAATGTTAACTTAAAAAATAATATTAATTAATATCTAGAAACTATCATTGGCAAACAGAAAAATAAAAGTTGGAGAGGGTTGTATCATTTAGAAGCTAATGTAATCTGTAACATGATTCTCAGTTCCTCCAAGGAGTATGACTTAATGAAACAACAAGCAAAGACTTGCAAGAGTACTACCTCAAACAACATTTCAAATAGCAGGTTAACATAAAGGTAGGTTTTTAACCAAGTATAGTATAGATTTCAAATGTGTAGCCATATAGTAAATTTGTAGTAGTGGTGCATGGAAAGTTTCAAGGGTGGATACAAATTGAGGTGGCAATTTGCATAGTGAGCCTGTAGGTTCAAGTCCAAATTCAGGTTCAGTGTTAGTAGTCATTTCTTGGGGTGAAGTTGGTTTTTTTTTTTGCACGGGCTTTTTTGAAAGTATGAATGTATGATATATAAACTTAACATTTAAAGACATATAAAAAAAAAAAATACAAAGAATATCAAAACTTGAGAATAAAATATTATTTATTTTATATTTTTATGAAAATATTGTGCAATGAGATTGGATAGCTCATACGCGTAAAATTGGAAGGGATAACGGGAAACTGAGTTTAGGACAGTAATTGCATTTGATCGAATTCCTATTTGGCATTATTTCACATGTGAGTCAGCTTATTGAATTTTTCAGAAATGATCAGTAGTTAATTAGTGATGATAATATCCTTTTTTTCAAAACATTACCAAACCTACTAGTTGGATGTAGTTAAACTAAAATTGAAAGGCTTAAACCAGTTGGATCGATTCAGGACTAAAACAAGAATAGCAACATAAAACCACAAGAATTGGCCAATTCATCAAATCGGTTCTTCAAATTAGTCTAGTTTGATTGATTCATATATCTAAAATAAGTTTTCAAGATTGTTTGGAAAGAAAATAAATTTGTTTGTTCTAAGTGAAGAAGAACCAATTAATTTTCACCACCAAACATCCTCAAACCTATAGGACAAAGAACTCTAACCAAAGATATGCATAGAAACTAATACTATATATATATGGTAACATCACTATATGGTTCAACAACCATTCGAAAGCGACTAGTCTTACCAAGTGTGACCAAACCGATCACACTGCCTATTTGATGAATGATTTTATTTTCAAAACATTGAATAGGATTTTAATTTCATCACCCATAAGACAAGGAGGATATTTCAGAAAGATTGTGGTTTTGTTTTATGTGGAGCAAGAAAAAAAGTAGAATTTAAATCCAAATATTCAATTATTTGAGAAATCAAAGGAATCAGAAAAAAACTGAAACTTAATTTTTTTTATACATTACCTATCAAATCTTATAAAATTTAATTTAATTATTTATATAATTAATTTTTTTTTGAAAATAATTTTCTTTTATCCCACAATTTCAGAACTTGTATCTTCAATCATATAGCTGTTTAATTTTATAAAAATAAATATATATCTATAAAAATATCTCACTTTTACAGTATAAAGGCTAGGGGAATAAAAAAATTTAAGGGGGCAGAAGGAAGGGGCTCCACGGGGTGCCTCAAAATATATATTTTTTTCTTTGTTTTCTTTTGATACAATGCAAATTCTCTCATTGAGGATGAAAAATAATTGTTCAACTATGACTGTATTTTCATAACTAACATAGTTTTTTCTTACTTGAATGAAAAAAAATAAGGGAACCACTATTATTTATTCGATGAAAAAAAAAAAAATTATTCAGATACATTATTAATTAATTAATATGATAATCTGGTAAATATTTTATTTTTTATTTTTTTATTGAAAATAGTGAAATTATAAAACTATTAGATCAACAATAGGAGTGCTATGATATGTATCCAAGTTCAAATTAATAAAGATCATTTGCTTGTGTGCATCCCGTACACAGGTCAAATTATCAGATAGAAAATTCAAAATAAATAGTTTACAATAATTAAGTAACGTTATTACATATTTCTGTTTTTATCTTATTTTTAATATAATTATGTTTTATTTCACTTTTTTGTTCCTCTATGTATATATGTATTACTTTTAACTTTGATGTGAACAAACCTTTGTAAATTTAGATTATACAAGTAAATTGAAGACTAAACCAGTGGTCATTTGGATGGGCAGATGAAAAACTTATAAACCAGTGGTTTAAAAATTGGACTGGACCGGCCGATCCAACCTGATTGAACCAGGACGCGCGGTGCCATACCAGTTCTTATTGATTTGGTACTGGTCCCGCTCATAACAGGCTTGAATAAATCACTTTTTTCTTATTATCTATAAAAATATTAAATAAATACATATTATAGTAGGGGTGGGCACGTGCCGGGTTTGGGTCAGGTTTCTAAAAAACCCAAATCTGACCTGACTTAAAAAATCGAACCCGTTAAGAACCCGAAACCCGAGCCTGTTAGAAACACGAAACCCAAACCTGTTAAAAACACAAAATCTGAACCCGTTAAAAACCCGAATGGGTTTTAAAATCTGAACCCAAACCCGACCCGATCCTGTATTTTACAAACTTGAACCCAACTCGATCCGACTAAAACCCGACGGGTTTTGACAAAACCTGAACCCGGCCTGAAAAAACTGATTTTTTATACAAATATTTTAAATAACTAAATAAAAATATATTAAAAATATAAAATTAAAAACCCATGGGTTGAGTTCAGGTTTACCCGAACCCGACCCGACCCAAGATCGGGTTTGGATTTTCAAACCCGAACCTAACCCGCTGGTTGCATTTGGGAATCCAGACCCGAATTTTTTGGTTCGGGTTGAGTCGGGAAAACCCGACCAGATGCCCACCCCTAGATTATAGGGTATAATATTCAATGATTGAACCATTAGTCCCGTTTTTAAAACATTATTAAAAACAATATCAGTTTTAGAAATTATTTTTGTTTTCCATTCTTGTGCATAAATAGCCCATGCTTTTCCTTAATCCGCACTGCTTCTCACCAATGATTTATCCAGAGAATTAGCTGGTTGGTTTCCTACTTTCTTTTTCTTCTAGCTTTCTGTTTTCACAATACTCGACAATTCATACTCTGACGCGATTTACAATAAAAAGAAGCCTTTACAGCTTAATTAACTTGCACGCATGTTCAATGCCTTTCCAAGTTTTCTCTATAGATTCCATGAGGTAATAAAAACTCACCCCGAATTTGCTCCGAAACTGGTTTGTTTCGGAGCAAATCCAAGGTCCTATGGGAGACCGTCCACCCACGAAACGCCCGTACGGACAGTCTCCAGGGCTTTCCCCCGGGTCGGCCACGATTTATCCCGACCCAGACTGAACCCCTTATTCAATTTAACATTCCATTCCCCCTCCCGGGCTCGTCGACATTCCATTGCCCCTCCCGCGCCTGTCGAAAACCAGAGGAGAGTCCACGGCCACTGGAAGAGAAGACGTTCGGTAGCTTCCTCCTTTCTTTTTGTCTCTGAGGTTCGAATCAGTTGGAGGAGGCTCTCTCAGGCTTTGATTTCTCTGAGGTACACAAATATGCTCGGTTCTCTATTCTGAAATAGCTCTGGTTTCCTCTATCGAATCCTTTTGGCCCTTTTTATAGGGTTAATGTTGTTGAGAAATTGCAGAGGATTCTTTGAGTTGCGTTGTGAATCTGTCGATGAACATTTTTTTTTTTTTTGTGGATTTCATGGCCGCAAAATAGGGTTTTTTCTTTGTTCCTGAGAGAGCCTAATTATTTCTCCTTTGTTCCCTTTCTTCATGGCCGTAAAATAGGGTTTATTCATCAGTTTCTCCTAAGTCCTAACTCCTAATTATTTCTTCTTTGTTCCTTTTCTTCTACGTGGTTCTTTTTTAGACAGGGAATACCCACTGATTTATATAATATAAAAGGTACTAAGAATCAGCTCCCTCTCTTTTGAGCACAATGTCTCACCATCACTATATTTAACCATATTGTATCACATTATGATGTCTCACTCTGTACTAAACTCTAAAAGTGGAAGGTTCTAGATGACATGGAAAATTGTTGTAAATATGTCTTTTCCTCAAGTGACCCTTTGGAAAATCTGCTACAAGTTGCCTATTTATTGTATTTGCATGGCCCGAAACTCAAGGATTGTGCTTTCTATTTTCTGAAATTATGGGGTGTAATTGCCAGATGCCTGAAATAGCAAATCAATGATGTTGGTAATCTGAATTCTCTTCAAACTGAGGTTGATCATTCTGGCTCTCTGGTAGTGTACTGGCTTTTGTGTTATCCCTTTGTTATGAACCAAGTTTTACCGCTTCTTCTTTGGTCGTCTTATTTCCTAGTACTATCTATTTAAATCTTTGAAGTCTTTGTTTTACAATTGTGAGGTTGAATTTTTTTTTTCTCTCCATCGTTCCTTTGGTTGTATTCTCTAAATTGTTCTTTTTGGTTTGTGATTTTGAATTGCTTTCAGTGGCAATTTGGTTTATTGTAGTTTCAATTAATTATTTAAATTAAATAAGCATTGTTTTCGTTAATATGAGTGATAAATAAAGAGGGAAGTGGATCTAAGTTGTGTGGCCCTTTTTTTCTTTTGTAAATTAAGGAAAGGAAATGAATCACTGGCTTATGCCGGTTGGTATACTTTCATAATAATTATAGGGCTTCTGTTAAGGCAGTATTGTTACTTGCATCACATTGTTTTCCATTTCTTTTATAATTTTCGTTAGCTTTTTGGATCTTTTATGTATTTGTACGGAAGGATTTGACCTTCTTCTTCTTAGTATGGAAAAATTTGTGGCTTCCAGGCTCGTAAGAGTTTTAGTTGTTCTTGGAGTTGATGTAAACTGACTAAGTTCATTATTTTTTTAAAATGTTTTATATTTCTTTTGGTTTAAAGAAAGAATTAGGCAGGTTGTTATGGCAAGGCACATTAGGCAAGTTGTTAGGGCACTTTTTTAATTTATAACTCATGTTCTATTTTTTTTGTCATAGGTAAAAAATGGAGAACGGATTAACAACTCGTTGTAGCCCTGCCTTTTTCTTGGAGACAATAAAAAAGACAAAACAAAAGAAAAAACACATAAGGGCAATCAGAAAGACCTCCTTTGGGCACTTCTTGGAAGTAAAAGGTGGGTATATCGAGGCTGCTCTAGTCTCATCGCTAGCCAATAAGTTTTGCAAGGTCCACAATTCTTTTTTAATAGAGAAGAGATATATGGAGTTTAGTGCGGTTGAGCTCTCTAACATGAAGGGTCTCCCATTCAAGGGCTCACACTTGGTGGTAGGGAGGCTCAAGAAGATCCCAGATTTTGTGGTCAATCACTTTCATGGAAAGGCGCCCAATCGGAAAGACATAGCAAGGAAACTACGCAGATTGGTCCGTAAAGATGGCGACGTGGAGACAATCACCAAGCTTGTGGTTTTGATGGTGTTCATGTGTATCCTCTTCCCCCAAGCAAACTACGGCATCCCGCTCACCTTGTATAGGTACATAGACGACCTGAATGGGCTGAAGGAGTATGCATTGGGGGGAGGCATTGCACAAACACCTTGTTTTGCAGTTGTCACGAAAGAAAGCCAAGAATAATGGCTACTTTGCAGGTTGTGCTTTGGCGGTGACGGTGAGTAATCATATTTCCTCTGGTAGTTGTCTATGTGATTATAATATGATTAGTACATTACTAATTATATTTTTTTCTATTGTAGGTTTGGTATTATGAAACCATGTCCTGCCTAGGTACTTTTGACTTTTGCACTGATAAACTAGTTGATCCCACAACAGCTCCATGTGTACTTAAGTGGGGCAGTAACAAGGTGCATCGTGGTCGGGCATATGAAGAAGTACACCAGCAAACCCGGGATTTGCAAGTTAGTATTTTAATTTCGTTTGATTTATTTATTTCACAAAACTAAGGAGGTCGTGTACTAACCGTAGCTTATACCCTTTCGTAGGAGGAGTGGGAACAAGGGGAAGGTGTGTCTGCCCACCCACCACAGACAAAATCTATTATATCTCAATTGCGAGAAGAAGTCATGCAGTTGAAACTCAAGAATGCTACCTTGGACTGTGAAATGGAAGGGGTGCAGATTGTGGTGGGTAAGATGGCGGCTACTTTGGAAGACATGCAATTAAAGATGGTTGTCATGCAAGCGAGGCTGGACAGAGAGGTAGTAGCCCCTACAGCCCAAGAGGTAGCCGGCTCAAGGGCCCCACCCACACTTGTAGAGATTGATAACGCTGCAGAGGATGCCCTAGCAGCAGAGGAGGCCCCAGTAGCAGAGGAGGCCCCAGCTGCAGTGGAGGCTCCAGCCACAGTGGAGTCTGCAGACGCAGTCGAGGCCCCAATAACAGAGCAACAGTCTCCCCGTCACTACAAGAGGAAGGTGAAGTCTAGTCAGGCCATTACTACTCCTTATGTTCCGACGCGCACCTCCAAGAGAACAAAGAAGATGAATTGCTAAACGTCCATAATGTCTAAATTAGTTATTTGAATGGAAAGGTCGGTTGTATCTATTATTTTTTGAACTGCTAACTAGGTGCCTGGCACTTGTATTTTGTCGCCAGACAATTGTGTTTGTTGTTTACAAAAATTTAATCAAATAGTATTCTAATTTAAAGGTGTGATTGGTATGTAGAGCTACTACATGGTGTTATCACTGCAAAAATTGGCACTTGTTAAAGCAAAAGATTATTCTTGAGATTTGTTGAGTATTTTCATTTTGCACTTGGTATTTACAAAATAGCGCAGGGTCACACATGTCGTCCTTCCGACACTAACGGTTGGCTTGCCAACTCCTGTAAGATGGTATTTTCAGCTCTCTGGAGGTGTTAGATATTTTAACGTAATTGGTGCTTAGAAGTAGTACATGGTTTTTCCAAAGGAACATTGGTACTCCTAAATGCAGGTTAGTATTCTATGAACCAGTCCGGTATTTTCAAGTTATACTTGGTATTTTCACAACGGCTCATGAGTCACACTTGTCATCCTTCTGACACTGACGGTTTTCTTGCCAACTCGTTTAAGATGGTATTTTCAGTTCTCTGGAGGTGTTAGGTATTTTAACGTAATTGGTGATTAGAAGTAGTACATGGTTTTTCCAAAGGAACATTGGTACTTCCTAATGCAGGTTAGTATTCTATGAACCAGTCCGGTATTTTCAAGTTATACTTGGTATTTTCACAACGGCCAGTGAGTCACACTTGTCATCCTTCAGACACCAACGGTTTTCTTGCCAACGTGTTTAAGATGGTATTTTCAGTTCTCTGGATGTGTTAGGTATTTTAACGTAATTGGTACTTAGAAGTATTACATGGTTTTTCCAAAGGAATATTGGTACTTCCTAATGCAGGTTAGTATTCTATGAACCAGTCCGGTATTTTAAAGTTATACTTGATATTTTCACAACGGCCCGTGAGTCACACTTGTCATCCTTCCGACACCGACGATTTTCTTGCCAACGCGTTTAAGATGGTATTTTCAGTTCTCTGGAGGTGTTAGGTATTTTAACGTAATTGGTACTTAGAAGTACTACATGGTGTTTCCAAACAAATATTGGTACTTCCTAATGCAGGTTAGTATTCTATGAACCAGTCCGGTATTTTCAAGTTATACTTGGTAGTTTCACAACGGCCCGTGAGTCACACTTGTCATCCTTCCGACACCGACGCTTTTCCTGCCAACGCGTTTAAGATGGTATTTTCAGTTCTCTGGAGGTGTTAGGTATTTTAACATAATTGGTGCTTTGAAGTAGTACATGGTGTTTCCAAAGGAACATTGGTACTCCTAAATGCAGGTTAGTATTCTATGAACCAGTCCGGTATTTTCAAGTTATACGTGGTATTTTCACAACGGCCCATGAGTCACACTTGTCACAATGTTAACATAAAAACGAAACTTCACATCCCAACACGAATTTAGAATTTAGATGGACAATGGTTACAACGCTTTTAAATACTTAAAAAATTGTTTTTTTTGTGGAATTTTTTAAGCACGTCTTCAACTTCATCTAAAGTACCGACCACGTCCAACACGTCCAAACACTACAACCAACAAATTGACAGACGGAAGAGGTAAACAATAGTCAGAAAAAAAAAGGTAGGGAATAAGCAATTGACACATGCTACACTGGAGATAAATTACCTTGATTACCATCACACTTCATTATGACTTTCAAAAAGCTCATTGTCGGGTGTTGGAGTATCCAACAAGACTATCACTATATTGAGTAAATCCGGGCAATTGTTCACTTGATTGCCCTTGAGACATTCCTGAGATCTACAAGGAGAGATCGTAAACAGGTGGAGACCTTAGATTACTTGCAAGTGGATACAATAGTCTAGTATCCAATTTGTAACATATTAGAAGAGTTTGCTTCGCACATGTCCGGGTTCGGTAATTGAGTGGGGATTGGAAACACCTTCAAATTTGATATAGGGTGAGTGTTCACCGTCTTAATGTCCGGCACTTGCAGCCTGCATAGGACACATTAGTACCTCAAAAGTAAAAATTATCAGTCATATATTTGGACAACTTATCCATACATGCAATAATTGAAGCATTGATTGTTGGGGAGAAAACCTGTACGACATATAAGTAGCATCCTGCAATAAAGTGATTAAAACAAACTATGTTATGACCATCATTTACTGTTATGAAAAACGAGGAATCGCAAGAAAAGTAAACCGGTGCGAATCAATAACAAATAAAATGAGACACAAAGAATTACGTGGTTCGGCTAGGGTAGCCTAATCCACGGGCAAGAAGAGACAGGAGAGATTTCACTATGCCAGCCTAAAGGGGTACAAACTGTAGAGCTCAGAGATAGCTCAGAGACGGCTAGGGTTTTAAAGATCAATCTCTAGGTCCTTAATACATGAGTAAATTCCCAAAACTGCCCAACCCAAGTTAGATGGGTTCAATTATGGGCCTACCAGCCCATATAGATTCAAGTCACAACATAACGTTCACACTATAAAAATGAATAATATTAAAGTATATAAGTACTCTTACCTCCAACGGATGCGATGAATGGATCGTGGTGGGCATGGCAGGAGCATCGAACAGGATCCTCTGAGTTCTAGGCTTATCAACCCTTTCCTTACTAAGTATTGTCATTCTTTTCTGTCCTTTTTTGGCACGTGTCTTCTCGAGAGACGGCTTTATTCTTGATAGACTACTACCACCACGTTGCCTTTTTCGTCTTCTTGCAGACCCTGCGACATCCGAAACGGGCGAGATGTCCACATAGTTCCTCATTTCCACAGTGCTATCATTCATGACCTTAGACCCACCCACACCATTGTTAGTCTCCTGATTTTACAAAGCTTACAAAGTGGTGAATTGCTCCAATGCTCTTACAGCGATAATTCAAGTCTGTCAAAAAAATTAAGAAAAAATGGAACAACAACACAATAGAGGGGTGAGTCGCTAATTGATGTGCCAAACTCCTCTCTAAGTGCCCAAATGAATTTCACAGTGCTAATTATCAAATCAATGTTTCCAACTCCAGTCAGGTTTGAAGTCAAATCTTTACATAACTCCTTCACAAATTCCAGAGTTGTTCAAATACACATCTGAACCTCACTAAAATGGGTTGAGGGCTTCTTTATATCAACATGAACTCCTCGCAAAACAGATCTGAAGATCTTTAAGGCTGCATCAAAAACTAATTTCGAATTCTCAACTATCGCAGCCGCTTTGAGTGCTCGATCAATGATAGCACGAATCATTTTCAGGTGAGCTTGACGATCAAATTAATAAAAATAAAGTACAAAAAGTAAACACAGCAAATTAATTGCATTAATCAACAAAAATTCCTTAACAGTAGAATCATCTAATTTTCGTAAAAAAAAACCCTATTTTGCGGCCACGGAATCCACAAAAAAAAAAAGTTCATCGGCAGATTCACAACGTAACTCAAAGAATCCTTTGCAATTTCTCAACAACATTAACCCTATCAAAAGGGTCAAAAGGAATCGATAGAGGAAACCACAGCTATTTCAGAACAGAGAACCGAGCATATTTGTGTACCTCAGAGAAATCAAAGCCTGAGAGAGTCTCCTCCAACAGATCCGAACCTCACTTACAAAAAGAAAGGAGGAAGCTACCGAACGTCTTCTCTTCCAGCGGCCGTGGACTCTCCTCAGGTTTTCGACGGGCGCGGGAGGGGGAATGGAACGTCGACGGGCGCGGGAGGGGGAATGGAATGTCGACGGGCGCGGGAGGGGAATGGAATGTCGACGGGCGCGGGAGGGGGAATGGAATGTCGACGGGCGCTGAGGGGGAATGGAATGTCGACGGGCGCGTGAGGGGGAATGGAATGTCGACGGGCGCGAGAGGGGGGATTGGAATGTTAAATTGAATAAGGGGTTCGATCTGGGTCAGGATAAATCGTGGCTGGCCCGGGGGAAAGCCCTGGAGACCGTCCACACGGCGTTTCGTGCGTGGACGATCTCCCATATGACCTTGGATTTGCTTTGAAACCAACCAGTTTCGGAGCAAATCCACGGCGATAGAAACGGGGGCGTATCAGCTAAGTATCCGCCTGGTTTTAGCTGCTTAAGTGTTAATTAGTTTTCCATCTTTTAGCTCAGGACCTAAGTCGAGTGGAGATTGTTACCATAAAGTAAATCTCCACTCTCACAGTACGCGATCGGATCGATCCAGACAAGGAGGTAGATGGTGAGATAGAGGTAGCTGATCAACCCCAGATATCAGGAGATGGTGAACAAAAAACCCCCGTTGTACTCGTGACGAATATGCTTCTTCTCTTTCTCAACATCTCCCTCCTCGCCCTGGGAAACGCAGGGGGTCCCCTCTTACTCCGACTTTACTACCTCCAAGAGGGATCCCGCATCTGGTTCACAAGCCTGCTTCTCACGGGAGGCTGGCCCATCATGCTCGTCCCCCTCGTCGTCTCTTACTTCCAACGACGCAGAAGAAGTAGTACCAAGGTCTTTCTCATCGGTCCTCGCCTTTTCATGGCCGCAGCACTCGTGGGTGTTCTCCTCGGCCTCGATAACTTCATGTACGCTAACGGCTTATCTAATCTTCCCGTCTCCACCGCCTCCCTCATCATGTCCACACAGTTAATGTTCAATGCCGTTTTCGCTTTCCTGGTCGTGAAGCAGAGATTCTCCCCCTTCATCAATTCCCTCTTTCTCCTCACGCTCGGAGCCGTTGTTTTGGGGCTCCACTCCAGTTCAGACATGCCCGCCACCGAGTCACGATCCAAATACATACTGGATTTCTTCATCACACTCGGCTCCGCGGCCTTATACGGGGTCATGCTCCCACTGCTGCAGTTGGCCTACACGAAATCGAAGAAGGAGAATACCTACACCCACGTCATTGAAGTACAGACGGTGATGTCCATTTGGACCATCTCCGCTACAGCGTTTTCTGCTATAGGAATGGCCGTCAACAATGATTTTCAGGTTAATATATATATACATCCATTCATTAATTAATTTATAAAAATTAACATGCTTCTATCTGATCATATTAATATATATATATATATATGACCCATGATTTTAACTTTTTCTTTTAATTTGCAGGCTGTTGGTAGAGAATTAGACCTGGGTTTCTATGTATCGGACTGGACCTGGGTTTCTATGTATCGGATTAGACCTGGGTATCTATGTATCGGATTAGACCTCGGTTTCTATGTATCGGATTAGACTTGGGTTTCTATGTATCGGATTAGACCTGGGTTTCTATGTATCGGATTAGACCTGGGTTTCTATGTATCGGATTAGACCTGGGTTTCTATGTATCGGATTAGACTTGGGTTTCTATGTATCGGATTAGACCTGGGTTTCTATGTATTGGATTAGACCTGGGTTTTTAAGTATCGGATTTCAACCGGGTTGATATGTATCGGATTTCAACCGGGTTGCGATGTATCGGATTTCAACCGGTTTGCTATGTATCGGATTTCAACCGGGTTGCTATGTATCGGATTTCAACCGGGTTGCTATGTGAAAATCCCAGTAACCTCAAGACGTGTATTTAGAAGTGCACTTACAGAATTTCAGTAATAAGTTCTCCTCCCCTCAAGGATTCGAACAACAGCCTCTTCCTAGTCTAACTTCCTGTCAACACACTTACACAGAAGCTCTTTGATACCCACATACTATGTCTCCCCCTTAGTGTGTTCCCTATCACCAGGGAATCTCTTCACGCAGGCTTCTCAGGATGAGAACACCATTACAATGGTCAGTTGCTTCTTGACAAGCTCGTCGACCTCTTGTTCAGCTCCACCAACAAACACACAATATTCAGGATGTGATCATACGAGTTTTCTCCTTCTTGCTCCCCCTGGAACTCACCCTTTTTGAATCCTCGTTAATCACTACGTAACTCTTTCCCAGCACATAATGTGCTATAAATACATTAGGGTTTAATCATGTTTAAATCTGTCTTTTGACATATCACATCCTCTATTACTTTCCTATCTCAACTAGGAAACTCTATCAACCTTATCACCAGTAATATTGCATGCTGATTTTTTTCCTATAGACTTTAGGAAACTTAATACTCCACGGTTAGGAAAACCCAGATATTCACGCTTCGGGGTATATACTATTGACTTGGTCAAACATCGGTTTTGTCATAAACACAGCCAATAAAGCCTCTATGCACTAACATTATGTATCGGATTTCAACCGGGTTGCTATGTATCGGATTTCAACCGGGTTGCTATGTATCGGATTTCAACCGGGTTGCTATGTATCGGATTTCAACCGGGTTGCTATGTATCGGATTTCAACCGGGTTGCTATGTATCGGATTTGAAAGGGGCTGCAACACGGGCACTGTACTGGTTTAATCAACCCAGTTGAAGGAATGGAACGGAACCGCTTGCTGGCACAGTGTGTGAAGGACGCCGCGTTCTTTGTTAGGTTCCAGCCGATCAGTTCTTCTTCGGAGCTGATCTCGGTCCCATCGCACGTGCTTTTCCTCAATCCTCACAGCGTCTCACCTAAGATTTCTCCACATAAAACAGTACCTTCTGGTATCCTGGTTTTTTACCTGCACGAAGATCTATATATTCTCTGTCATTAATTTGTTCTCTCCAAGAGCTTGTTAGTTTCTTACTTGCCTTCCTTTTCAGTTTCTGTGTACTCAAGGGCAACTTAATTTACAGCATTCAGTTGCACGCGCATTGATCAGTTTCCTTTCTAGTCTTCTCTAGAGATTCCATGGGCAAATTAAACGAGGCCGTATCAGCTATGCTAGTATCCTGGTTTTAGCTGCTTGATAATTAATTAATTTCCCTTCTTTTAGCTCAGGCAAGTGGAGATTGATTTCCATCACCATATATTATAAATCCACGTTCACCCAATACGCAATCAGATCGATCCAGACATGGAGGTTGATGGTGAGATAGAGGTTGCTGATCATCAGACCCAGAGATCGGGAGATGGTGAACAAAGAACCCCCGGTGTACTCATGACGAATATGCTTCTTCTCTTCCTCAACATCTCCCTCCTCGCCCTGGGCAACGCAGGGGGTCCCCTCTTACTCCGACTTTACTACCTCCAAGGGGGATCCCGCATCTGGTTCACAAGCCTGCTTCTCACGGGAGGCTGGCCCATCATGCTCATCCCCCTCGTCGTCTCTTACTTCCAACGACGCAGAAGAAGAAGAAGTAGTACCAAGGTTTTTCTCATCGGTCGTCGTCTTTTCATGGCCGCAGCATTCGTGGGTGTTATCCTCGGCCTCGATAACTTCATGTACGCCTACGGGCTGTCTAAACTCCCCGTCTCCACCGCCTCCCTCATCATGTCCACGCAGTTAATGTTCAATGCCGTGTTCGCTTTCCTGGTCGTGAAGCAGAGATTCTCCCCCTTCTCCATCAATTCCCTCTTTCTCCTCACGCTCGGAGCCGTTGTTTTGGGGCTCCACTCCAGTTCAGACATGCCCGCCACCGAGTCACGATCCAAATACATACTGGGTTTCTTCATCACACTCGGCTCCGCGGCCTTATATGGGGTCATGCTCCCGCTGCTGCAGTTGGCCTACACGAAATCGGAGAACCATAACACCTACACCCACGTCATTGAAGTACAGACCGTGATGTCCATCTCCGCTACAGCGTTTTCTGCTATAGGAATGGCCGTCAACAATGATTTTCAGGTTAATATATATATACATCCATTCATTAATTAATTTATAAAAATTAACATGCTTTTATCTGATCATATTAATATATATATATATATATATATATATATATGACCCATGATTTTAACTTTTTTTTCTTTTAATTTGCAGGCTGTTGGTAGAGAAATTAGTGCATTTGGACTGGGTGATGTCAAGTACATTGTTGTGGTGGTATCTGGCGCTGTAATGTGGCAGTTTTTCTTCTTGGGACTCACAGGTGTTGTCTCGTGTTCATCTTCTCTATTGGCCGGAGTTGTGGAAGCTGCACTCTTGCCCGCCACTCAGATCTTGGCCGTCATCTTCTTTCACGAGAAGTTCAATGCTGGAAAGGGGATTGCACTGGCTTTATCACTTTGGGGTTTAGGCTCGTATTTTTACGGAGAAAAATTGAAAATGAAGAGGCAAAGAGAAAACCCTGTTTAATTTTAGCTGTCCTAGTATTGGACCTAGACCTGGCTCAATAACCTGTTTTTTATGATTTTATAAGCTATATATTCAAACATACTCTTTCTCCTTCTATGTGCTAGTCCTTTAACTAAATAATTTTCCTTTACTTGCCTTGTTTTATCCTCAAATGTTTGTGCTCATGACAAAAGTTATATCAATATATATCAGGTTATATGAATACATTCCTTTCTTGTTTTATGCATGTGCCCTAGTACTCTTTCAAGGAAAGTTTCTTTTACTTGCCTTTGTTTTATCCTCAAATCTTTGTGCTCACGATATATATATATATATATATATAGACTTTAATTATGCCAATACCGTCTTATTGATTCGTTATATTCCTTAAAGATTGTGGATTTGATCTTCGCTAGCTAGCTCTCAAGCATAAGCATTGGCCAAAATTAGTTTGCTTAATTAAGCTGATCATGATCCAGCTTGTGTCGTATATGACATATATATCATAGTGATTTGGCAGAAGTGTTACATATTAGCTAGGGAGGCTATATATGGCAAGATATTCTGCCATGGAAGCTAGAACCAAGCAAATATTAAATCACAAAACATGAAGTAATTGGTCATTGAGATTTTGGGCATATATCATTATATCCTGCCCACAATTATAGCATTTCTGTCGGCAAATAACGAAAGAATGGTATGGAGGTGGCAGAGATCCAACCGCGCGACGAAGAAAGAATGCCACACTCTAGTCGTAAATGGCGAACTCAGGGACAATTGCAGGGACTGGAGGCCGACTCGGTGAAAATGATGACAACTCAATTGAATAACGGGGTGACTCACTGGGAGAAGGCAGCAGCTAGGACCTAGGTAGAAGACCGAGAAACCCCACGCGCTTGCTTCAGAGACGCGCACACTTGGTGAGACGTCGTACAGACTCTGCAACTCGGAGGACACCATCAAGTTGGATGTCGTGCAAGACTCGGTTGACTCAGGCAAAACAGGGGCTAACATAGCGAGTTGTTATGACGCCAGAGGTATTGCATAAGATGTGCGTGAATGCAATTAGGGATGGCAACGGTTCGGGGAACCCGCACCGACCTGACCCGCTTAAAGCGGGTTTGGGTTTGTATATTTTCCTTGCGGGGGCGGGTTTGGTATTTTGGAGCGAAACCCGTCACGGGTTCGGGGCGAGTTTGGTATTTTGGAGCGAAACCCATCACGGGTTCGGGGTAGGGACGGGTTTTGCCCCAGAAATCCGACCCGACCCGTTTAATATTTATTAAAAAAATAAAATATTAAAAGGTAAATATATAATAAAAAAATATATTGTTTCACCGAAAATCCGCCGGTCCGCGAAGAGGCGCGACCGAGAGAATATGTCGATTAATAACAGAGAATTTTTTGTGTTACAATTTGTGTGTTTCGTATCAAGGGATGCGAGTACAGTTTCCTATGTTTCCTCGATTCGATCTCCGTGATATTGTTGGTGAAGTCGAAGAAGCGAACCAACGAACGTCGAACTCAAGTCGCAAGAGCGAAAGTGTGCACGATCTGTTGTGGCTTTTGTCGGTCGGACGGAGGTATTTATGCTCCGATGTATCGACTTTGTGACGCTGCCGCGTGAACGTGTAGAGCTGCTCCGGTTGAACTGTAGAGCGACGAACGACGAATTGCTTGGCTTCGATGGTTTGACAGAATCTCTGTGAGCGAGAGCTTCTCCTCCGAGAAGGAATTTGAGTCCTTCGATTTGAGAGAGGGAGAGAGTTCTTCACTCGTCGGGATATCCTTTTGAATCAATTTTTCTTCACCCCTCGGGCGGGGAACTTCTGGCTATTTGTAGCCGGTCTGTGAGAGATGTTGCCTGGGAAAGGGGATCGTGATCCTCTTTCTGCTGGTGACATTGAGGAAGAAGAGGGGAGGAGGGAGACCAGGATCGTGGTCCCTCTTTCTCTCCTTCCGTTAAAGACAGAGACTGACTGTTGATTGCTGAGGTGGGCAATGAGCTGATGAAGCATGCTGGCGAACGCTGACTTCGACCGTTTATGCCGACGAAGACGCCGACCGTGTCGATGGACGGACGATCGCGACTGGACTTCGCGATGGGCTGCAACGATGAACCTTGAAGATGAATAGAGCCTACCCACGATTGTTGTTTGATGGGTCGGTGGGTTGATGGACTCATTGAATTTGGGCGTGCACATTTTGGTGCATACAGATTGCCCCGCCGAGACTTGTTCGATTCGGGAGGAACGAACAAGTTTCAAACCGAAGAACACAACACACGGCGCACACATTTTTTTTTTTTTTGTTGATCCTCTTACTCTTTTAGGATCGTTTATCTTTTTGTATCGCTTGCTCTTACGTCCTCTTACTTTTTAGGACATTGTATATTTTCTGTACACTTTGTATATATTTTTTTTTTCATTCTTTTCTTTTCTTCATTTTTTTTTTGGCTCTCTTGCTGTTTTAGAGCTGTTTGTTTTTTTTTTTTTTTTTTTTTGTATACTCGAACATACAGAGCATGTTCGGTATGGAGAAACGATGAATACCTGAATTGAGGAGTTGTTCGAATGTAACCGAAGATTGTTGTGAGACTTCATAGAGGGCATCCGCGAGGATTTCTACAAGTCTCGGTATGTTGTGAATTGAGATAAGCCGTGACCTGCTGTTGGTTGGATTGAAATCTTCAACGATTTGGTCTTCGCGCTGGAGAATTGGACTCGGTGAGATACTACAGAAGCCACTGGTTGATCCCTCTGAAAATGACAACGAATTCTGCTGGCTTTGATGAGTTTAGGCGACTCTCTGGGTTGCGGCAACTTCGATGACCAGATCGTCATTCCGGAGAAAGAGAACGTGAGCCGAAGGGAAGGCTCTGCTTCAGTTCGGCGAACTCTTTGCTGAAACGAACCTTGGGGCGACTTCAGATTGGAATTTCTCTTCCTCTTCCTCATTCGTGTTGGCTCTCGGCTGTGGCTCGAACAGACCGGAACGATTTAATCCACCTTTGGTCTGTTAGCGATCTAGCGTTGTTCTCTCGATAGAGTCTCTATGTAGAATTCCACCGTGAGTGAGATTCTGTTTAGAAATTGGCCGTCGAATCCTTTGTGAAAAGGATCGTCAACCGGGTTGGTTGCTGCTGTTGCCGGAGGAGAAAGAGAGAGACAGAAGAATCTAGGCCGAAGGAGAAAGGAAGAGAGAGGGAGCTCGAGGCGGAAGGGAAAAGAGAGAGAAGGGGTCGAAGTCGGACTGGAAAAAAGAAGAGGTAGGAGAAAGGGAGAGAGGAGCAAAGCGGATGAGAAAAGAAAGGGAAAGAAGGATCGAGGAGGGAGGGAAAGGGGACGGGAGAGAAGGGAGATCGGGATGGCTTCCGCGGTTCTGTCCCAGACTGTTGGTCGCATCCTCCATCTCGCACTGCCAGCATCTTTCCTCCCGAACTGCTTAAGGTCGAGGGGTCTTTTGATAAAACGTGGGGAGGTGGGCCCCACTACTTAGCGTCCATCCACACGGATTTCCCTAATCCGAGTTTCAATTTGATTATAACTCGGCTTGCGGATCTCCCTTGATAAGCTCCGGTTTGCCCTGGCTTTTGCGATCCTGATTGCTTGCTTCATTATTCGAATTGGGTTGGGGAGGTAGACTGTGAGCCTGGAAGATTGCGTCTGCGAGTTTGACCGAAGAAGCAACTTGCGAGTTTGAGAAGTTTGTTAACCTGCGATTTCGGCTTCTGGGTTGGGCGACCACCTGCGATAGCGACCTGGAGGACTGTCTCTGTCTGCGAATTGGTTGGCTGTGGCTGGAGAAAGAGAGTACGACCTCCCCGGTTTGTGGCAGAATATCTCAACGAACCAGAATTCAAAGGTACTGTATAATCTTCTTCCCGGCGGCCTCGGATTGAATTCGAGTCAGCCGGGGTCGACCTTCTTTCTTTTTTTTTCTTCTTCTCTTCCTCCCTCTTTCTTCTTCTTTTTCTCTCCTCTCATTTTCAACTCCTCCCTCAGTCTCTCTCTCTCTCGTTCTTTTTTTTTTTTTTGAATTTGCTCTCTATCTCACGTTTCTTTTCTCTCGCGCTCTAAGTGTCTGTCATTTTGTCAATGCGACAAAACTGACAATTCTTTGCGTATGCGTGCTGGAATTGAATCCGAGTCGCATTCGACTCAATTGTCGAATGCTGGATTCTGCTTTGGCCGCACCCGATTCGGTCGTCGGGTGCTGAAGTTGTGCTTCGGCTGCTGCGTTCCGGCTCGGTCGCCGGGATGCTGCGATTACCCTCGGCATGATCGCCGGGGTGAGTAATTGCGCCGAATGAGCCCGACCGAGTTGTCGAGGTGTTGTCTTTCATATCGTCGCATCTGGCACCGGTCGCCGGAGGTTTTGTCGATCCGCTCGGTCGCGGAGGTTGTTGTCGCATCCGGCCGGTCGCCCGGGTGCTGAAATTTTGATTTGGTTGAGCCCGGCTTGGTCGCCGAGGGCAGAATTCCTCTTGTTGGCGCGACTCGGCTTGGTCGCGGGGTCGCAGCGGTGCCGGTGTCGCGAATGAGTGTTGTTCTCTTTTTTTTTTTCTTCGCATTTGTTTTTTTTTTTTGTCGCGAACTTTTATGGTGGATTTGCTTCTTTTTGTCACGGCTTCTTTTTTTTGTTCGGCGACGGCTTCTTTTTGTCGCAGCCTCTTCTTTCTTTTTTTTCGGGGCAGAGTTACTTACGACTCCCCGGCTTGCGTCCGGGTTGATTGCCGATTGCAGGAATTTGTTCGCGTGACACCGCGGCTCGGTCGCCCGGGTGTTGCTTTTAGTCGCGCCCGTCTACGTTTTCGATCGCGAAGTGGTAAAGGGTGCTTTCGGCTCGATTGCGGACATTCGCTTTGGTCGCGGCCAACTGCTTTGATTGGTCGCAGAGCTTCGGAGGGTGCTCGGCTCGGTCGCCGGGCACCTGTTGTGATTGCGGTCAGCTATGTGGCTGGTCGCGGGGCTTCGAAGGATGCTCGGCTCGGTCGCCGGGCATCTGTTTTGATCGCAACATCCTTTTCCTGTCCGACTCAATCGTCAGGAGCAGGTGTGCGGCATCTAACTCTGTTGTCAGATGTCGAATTCTCCGCTTTGGTGTGCTTAACTTGGTCGTCGAGCACTAGAGAACTCTGTTCTGTTCGCCTCCGATTTGTTGGCCGCGAGGCTGTCGCGCTAAGCTCTGTTGCTGTGCGCAGAATTTGGGACTGTTCTCTGTTTGGGTTGCCGAGAACAATTGTTGTTTTGGCCGCGCTAAGCTCTGTTGTTGTGCGCTGCTTTTGACCTGAGTCGGTTTTGTGGTCGGAGATGTGCTCCGGCCAGAATGGTCGCCAGGTGAAGTAGCTTCATTTGATCACGCTCGGCTTGGTCGCCGGGTGCGAGATTTGTTTCTTGACCGGTCGAAGAGGATTGGTGTGCCTCTTCAGTTTGCCCACTCTCTTTTTTTTTGTTTCTCCGTTCTTTTTTTTTGTGGCGACGGTTCTTTTTTGTCGCCCCTTTTTTTTTTTTTGCGACTTGATTTTTTTTTTTTTAAGTTTCTTTCTCTTCTTTTTTTTTGTGCGACTTTGCTCTTGGTATAAGAGACTCTATATATATATATATTTTTTTTTTTTGGGAAGGATCGTACCTGATTTGATTTGGCTGATGTCCTTTGTGTTCTGCTGCAGATGTCTACTCCTTCGGATTCAGTCTCCTTCCTCGGTTTGACCCTCCACGAGGTGTAAAGGGATCTCGAGGGGTACTCTCCGCCATTGTGTGCAGATTCGTGATACTGAAGGAAAACATCGGCGTTGTCATTACCTCTCGGAGGACCGTCGACTTATGGTGGTTGTGATATAGTAGTGCCCCAGTCAAGTCTGTCCCACGAGCTATGGAGTTGCCCTATTGTCGATGAAGATGATCAAGTCTGTTACCTCCCGGGGTCAATGAAGCCGTCATCTCTCCGCACCAGGCGGTAGGCCACATCTTGCTGAGTCCGCTGCACGACCATCAGGTCCGTTTTCTCGAACGAAGCTTTCTATCGACCATGATGGATTTGATGTTTGGGATGGTCGGCAGAGCGTGTGTATGAGTCCTACACTTCTGCCTTTCTACTTCGAGTGGGCAGGCGTTGTCCTCCATACTTGTCCTGAACTGCTGGCCCAAGCTGGCTTGACTCATGCGGTTCGAGCCTCTATGTTTGCTTACCGGTGTTGCTGCAACGTCATGCACTCGTTCACGGAGGTCTGGTGTTCTTCGACCAACACAATTTTCACACGGGAGGGAGAGCTGTCGATTTCGCTATGGGATTTGCATAAGCTCGGAGGGTTACCTCTTTCAGGGGATATTTACGACGAAGCGACCCCATCGGTGGTGGATTTTACCCAGAGTCGTTCCATGCCACTGCCGGAGAGCCTCCAATACCTCCTCCTTGCGTATTACCGGTTGTACTGCCGTGCGACGGTCATAGGCCCCGATGGATTCACTGGTATTCGTGATGTGCGAGTGGGTATCCTTCTGGTTTCGAGCCAAAAAGGGTGCGCAGCATATAACAGATACCTGGGCCGACCGCGAGAAGACGCCGGGCTGCAGGAACCGCGACCGTTCGGTGCTTCAAGATCAGCCTCTTTCGGAGCTTGGGGTCCCTGCTAAGCTTGCAGATGAAGTATATCTGGCTGCCTTTCTATCAGCGTGGCTTTGCCGTTCTGTCTTTCCCTTGCCCACCGGTACTGTGAGGGTCAGTGTTTTCAAGGTGGCTTGTTATATGGCCTGCGGTCAAAAATTCAATTTGGCTAGCGCAGCCCTGGCAAATATCTATCGGGGCCTTAACTCCTTTTCTCCGGGGAGGGTACCTTGGCCGTATGTTTTCGCCTGGCTCGCCCAACGCTTTGGCGTCCACGAATTTGACTCCAGCGACGGCGACAGACCGCTTATGATGTTGTACCGCAATCCAGCAGCGCGTCCACTTTTATACACGGGGAGAAAGCTTCGTTCTCTGTTTTGGCGTGGTGGGGTGCGATGTTGGTATCCTTCTGCGGCCCTTCCTCCTGGTCCGATCATCGACAAGCCGGGTCATTTTCGGCGTCCGCGGATCGAAGTGGAATATTTCCGCTGTCTGCAGGCGACTTCTCTTGTCTTGCGTCGGCGTGAATCATTCATTGTTGAGCCTTACAGCCCTCATCGTTTTTCGCCGGTTTGGGTTTTGCCAAGATCTGCGGGAGCTTTGTTTGCTGACCAGCGGGGACTGAGGCGGTTAACGACTTGCTGGGGATGTGGCGAGCAGCGACTTCTTGTCCTCTTGGCCAAGTAGAAGTACCTGCTTTCGTGAGTTCTAGTTCTGACCCAGGTGTGACGGCTCTCTTTCGGGAGTCATGGCTTGAGACTGTTGTTCCCTACTTCGAGGTACCATTCTCTCTCTATTTCCTTTCGTATTCTCCTTTTTCTTGACTTTTAATATCTTGGCTTCTTCTCTCCTCTTCTTTTGTTTAGAGGGGATGGAAAAAGCTCCACGGTGTTCCTGTGCCAAAGAAATCTTTGCAGCCTGCGCAAGGAGATGATGGTGCAGGAGGTGGTGTTAGAAGGAGCACGCGAAAGAGTACAAAACCTTCGGCCGCTCCGAAGGCGAAGGCATCCACTGCTGCGAAGAAGAGAGTGCCTCGGCCAAAGGTTGCGAAGGATAAATTGGCGACTTCGACGCCAGCAGCCCCGACGACAGGAGTCGTGATCAAGGAAACCCCTTCGACAGAGGATGAGGCCAGACCGGTCGTGCTTTCTCTGCCGGCCAGCAATGCTACTTTAGATAAGGGGAAAGGAGTGGTTGAATCGCCGGCATCCCCAAAAAAAATCACTTCGAAGAAAAGGTCAAAGACCTCAGAGCCTGCGCCCACTGTTTATGGCCCTCCTCCCTTCGAGAAACGATTTCGCACCGGCACGAGTAAACCGAGGATTCCTGCGCCTCTTACTTCAGAGATCCCCTTGTTAGGATCCGCCGGAGAACATATTAAGGACCCGGAGACGGTTGGCCAGTCTTTGAATTTGACAACTGGAGTGACCACTGCGGAGCCGGAGACGACGCCTGTACAAGTGATTGAAGTCGAAGGACAAACAACCCAAAATCCAGGCGACGTACCTTCCGAGAAGCTTGCGATTGTTTTGGCGCCCTCTTTGGATCGACCCGACTTGCAGCAAGGCGATTTGTTTGATCTTACCGACTTAGAGGGTGCTCGGCAACTGGAATGGGTCGACGAGCCTCTTGCTGCTGTTGTTGGAGAGTTCGCCATCGGGCGAGGTCGAATGCCCGATAATCGCTCCAAGTGGTGGTGAAGCGCAGATTAGATCGGTCGAGGGTGAACTCCAACACTTTTCTTACGCTGAATTGAGTCCTCCAGTTGCCATACTTTCGAAGGAAGAGCCCCTGGCGTCGCTCCCTCCTGTTGGCGATGAAGTCACCCTTGCTGTTATGAAAGGGACTCTGAGTCCGGGGCACCAACCTGTTAGCGAAAACTCATCGAGTTCACATCCTGTGTCCGTGAGTGTCTTTCTCTTCCTTGTTTTTTTTTTCTTGCTTTTCTCTTTCTCAGCTCCTGACTTCGTCTTTTAACTCCATCTCACCTTTTTTTTTTTTTTTTTCAGTTGTCGACCCTTCCTCTCTTGGCGATGTCGAGGTTGCTGATGCAGCGGTCTGCTCTGGCCCTGTGGAGTGGATTCGTCGAGTCAGTTTTGGTACCGGCTGATGACCCTTGTTCGCCCGGACTCATAGCTGACACTCGTGTCTTTCTGGATCACTTGAGGAGAGCCGGTATTGATACTTCAGATTTGGAGCAATGGGTGGAAAGTTTTGCTTCGGAGGCAGCTCGTTGTCAGCAGTTGCGCGGTTCTTTGGCTGAAAAGCTCAGCTTAACTGATCGGTTTGCCACCGAAGCTGAACTCGCACGATCTGTCCAACAGGTCAACCGTCGTCGCGATGATTTAACCGCAGATCTGGATCGATGTCAGGTTGAGCGTGAGGCTGTGGAGGTTGAGCAGATAGCCCTTCGTGACCGCCTGGCGTCTCTCTCGGCGCAGCTTGACACCATAGATACCGAGCTTATGAGTATTCGTACCGGTCTTGATGGTACTGAGGAGGAAGCTGCTGCGTTGGAGAGTCAGCTTGCTTCTCTTCGCACACGGCCTATCCTTGACGAGGCCGAGACACAGGCGTTGGCTGAAGTTGAAGCCGGAGTGGGGCGACTACGGCAGAGGGTAGCTGACTTCAAGTTCCCACCAGTCTGATGCGCTCCTCTTTTTTTTTTTTTTTGAGAATTCTTTTGGCTTCTTTTTTTTTTTGTAGCTACGCTTTTTTGTTGCGAAGCTTGCACTGTTCCCATTACACATTTTTTTTGCAATGAGAAGTCCGAACTCGTTTTCTTCTTCCTCTCTTTTTCTTTGCTGCCTTCTTCATGGAAAAAACCGTTTGAGGAATTTACCGTTCGTTATCGGCAGCTCCGACCCGTTTGCAGTGACGAGCTTGTATGCGCCATTCGTATAGGCTTCTTGCACGACGTAGGGTCCTTCCCATTTGGCGAATTTGCCCCCGGTTTTGCTCGTGAAGAGCATAGGCCTTCGTGACCGCAAGTAACGAGGTCGCCTTTTCGGAATGACCTGAGCCGTTACTTTTTGTTGAAGGCTCGGGTCATGCGAGATTGGTAACACTCGAAGTCGTTGTTGTGCTTCGAAGTCGCTGTTCATCGAAAGTGACTCAAGCTCTGCTAATCGCAGCTGGCGCATTCCTCCGTCGTCAGCCCTTCTCTCATTGCAATTCGAGAGGCGGGAGTTGTACCGAGAGGGAGTACCGCCGGTGCCATAGACCAACGAATATGGAGTTGACTGTGTTGGCGTTCAAACGGCGTTCAGTATGCCCATAGGGCTTCACCCAGTTTTTCGTCCCAGCTTCTTTTGTTGGCCAATGGTTTTCTTTAAGATTTTACAGAGCGTCTTGTTGAAAGCTTACGCTAGTCCGTTGGCTGCGGATTGTAAGCCGTTGAGGTCCGTTGTTGTATGCGAAATTTTTCGCAAAAACGGTCCATGACTTTGTTTTTGAATGGCGCACCGTTGTCCGTCATTATATACCGGGAACTCCATATCGATAGATGATTTGTGTTGAATGAAGTCGACGACGGTCGCAGCCTTCACTTCTCGGTAAGCAGCAGCTTCGCCCACTTTGAGAAGTAGTCGGTGGCAGCTAGGATGTCTTGCCGGTTGGAGTCGGACTTAGGAGAGATGGGACCAATGATGTCCATCCCCAAGCCTCGAATGGCCATGATGCGACGGTCGGGTGAAGTGGTTCGGCGCTTGGTGTATGTAATCGGCATGGAGCTGGTAATTGTTTGCAGGTTCGAGCCATTTCGATGGCGTCCCCGAGCATCGGCGGCCAGTAATAGCCTAGTCGTTTGGTTTGCAAATGGAGTTTTTGGGCGGCTTGGTGTGCCCCACAGATCCCACTGCGGTGTCTCTTTGAGGACTTGTAACCCCTCTTCCTTTGATAGGCAACGAAGAAGCGGAGACCTTCATACGACCTCCGGTAAAAGTATATCGTGGATGAAAACATACTTTGGGGCTGCTCGCCGAATCTGGACTCGTTCGCAGGTCGACGGAAGTGTGCCGTGGCGAAGGAAGTTCAGCGATAGGCTCGCGCCAGTCTCGAACTTCGTTTTGACTGGCTGAGATAGGGAAGGATTCCTCTATCTTTTCTGTTTGCTCTTCCTCTGTTCCGGCCCTCTCGCCGGGGAGGAATTACCCAACGTTCGCAAATGGGGATTTCGCTTTGGCAGCTGATCGAATTGTGCCAGACTGGCTGCGATGCGGCTAATCGTCGGCTGGCCCATTCTCGGGCGAGGGCGAAATGGAGTGATGCTTCCGGGATTTGGGCCAGAAGTTCTCTAGCTTGTCTCCAAAATGGCTCGAGTTCAGGTTTCTTTACCTCGAATTAGCGTGAGTTGCTTGATGGCGAGAGCCGAAGTCGCCATAGATGTGTAGCTGCGGTATTTGCATTTTCGACAGCCATGCCGAGCCCAAGAAGGATGGCTTGATACTGCCGTTGTTCGAGCAAGCTTGAGTAAGCACCTAACGCAGTATGGGAGTAGGTCCTTCTTCGGCAAAGCGAACAGGACACCGGGCCGGCTCCACTTCTTCGTGCTGCACCGTCGAAGTACATCTCCCAAGGAGGGAGCACCTCGACCAGGAAGATCTCCTCATCTGGGAATTCCTCGGTTAATTCCCATTCAGCAGGTACCGGGTGGTCGGCCAGGAAGTTGGCCGGTGCTTGCCCTTTGATTGCTCGTCGTTGCAACGAAATTGATCTCGAACCGGAGAGGAGCGGTGCCCATTTTGCCGGTCGACCAGAGAGAATTGGTCGCGACATAATGTACTTCAGCTGGTCGGCTCTCGAGATGAGTTTCGTCGAATGTGCCGAAGATAGTGACGGAGCTTTTGAACAGCGAAGGCAAGCGCCCGGACATGTCTTTCGATGGGTGTATAATTCAGTTCAGCACCCACCAACGTTCGACTCAAGTAATAGAGGGGCGTTTCCTTGTTGTCGTCGCCGCATTGAGCCAACAGCGCCGACAGATCCTTCTTGTGCTGCGATATAGAGCAACAATGGGCGACCCCGACGGTCGGTGCGACAAGCACAGGTGGTTTGGTAAGGTATGCCTTTATATTGTTAAAGGCATTCTGGCATGACTCATCCCATTCGAATGGCGTTTCTTTCTTGAGCAGTCGACTGAAGGGCTGGCATCTCCCGGCAAGATTGGATATGAAACGCCTGATATAAGCCAAGTGGCCTTGAAAACTCTTGAGCTCGGAGACGTTTCTCGGCGCTGGCATTTTCTGGATGGCGTCGATCTTTGACTGGTCTATTTCGATCCCTCTGTGATGCACAATGAAACCCAAGAATTTACCCGAAGTGACGCCGAAAGCACACTTTAACGGATTCATTTTGAGTTGAAACCGTCTCAGCCGCTCGAACACTGCTCTAAGGTCGAGAAGATGGTCCGACCTCTGTTTTGTCTTCACCACCAGGTCGTCAACATAGCATTCGACGCGTTTGTGCAAGAAGTCGTCAAATATATTCTGCATTGCTCTCTGATACGTCGCACCAGCATTTTTGAGTCCGAATGGCATCACTTTGTAACAGAAGATGCCTTTCGGTGTGCGGAACGCAGTGAGTTCTTCATCTTCGGGTCCATCCGATTTGATTGTAGCCGGAAGAGCCGTCCATGAAGGATAGAGCTTCATGACCCGCCGTCGCGTCGACCATTAGCTCCGTTATTGGCAAAGGGAAGTCGCCCTTTGGACACGCTTTGTTCAGGTCCACGAAAAGTCGGACTTGAGACCGAATTTGGCCAGTCTTCTTCTTGACTGGGACGATGTTGGCAATCCAGGTCGGGTACTTCACTTCTCGATGAAATTTGCCGCTATCAATTTGTCGACCTCCTTTTTCGATCTCCGGCACCAATTCTGGTCGGAACCGCGCATTGCGATTGCTTGACTGGTCGAACGAGAGGAATGGACTGCCAATTTATGAACTGCGACTTCGTGGGTCGAGGCCTGGCATCTACGCGGTAACTCCACGCAAATATATCACCGGTATTCGCGAGCGATGCGATGTATTCAGCTTCTTCTTCGGCCGTCGGTGAGGAGCGAGGAATGTTGGTCTCGGGTCTTCGCCGTTCCCAAATCAATTTTCTTTAATTCGCCGACGGTTGCTTGGCCTCCTTCTTCAAATTCGGCGGAGCTTCCTTCAAAACGAAATCCTCTTCTTCTTGATCGCCGCCAGAGATGGAGATATGGTTTACCATGACCGAATCATATGCTCGAGCTTCGTCGCGATGGCTGCTCTGGGGTATAAATAACCACCGGTTTTGGATTATCTTTCTTTTACGTCGAGTTTGACCGACCGATACTTGATTTACATCGCCGAACCCTTCCTGGTTATTTTGATGGGTTTCGTTTGGCGGTGTAGATTTTGATTGGCTTACGTTTTTAAGTAGCCGAGACCTGCACGACCTTGGTCGATTCGTTGGCCTTTGTTCCTCAATTTCTCTGTTCAGGAGTGAGAACTGGTAGAGTGACAGGTGGTTTTGCATGAATTTGATCCTTCGTAAGGTTGCCCCGGCTCGGCCATCAGTCGATAAGCGTTGGGGTCGAAGCCTTCGTTCGGCGTGTAGCCCGTGCTTCGCTGTTGGTTTGGGAACCGCTTCCACGACGCCGTTCCTCTAGTTTTGGCAGAGGAAGGCGTGACTTTCGGCGGCGAAGGGGTCGGCTGACTTTTGTGACAGGCGACGGAGAGGAGCTTCGCCTTTCTTCCTTTGTGATTGCGGGATGTACCGTAAGATGGGTATGCCGCGTTGTTTCGGTGTAGGATTGACTGCGACCGATTTGTGGCCTTGTACCGGTTGGCTGTCACGCGCTGGCTGCTTTGGAGACACGACTTGAGTCGTGTTCTGTTTGATGGACGTAATTTGCACCGGAGTTTGCTTTGAAGCTGTATTTTGTGATGGCTGTTTAGGCGTCTCGGTTTGCATTGGTGGCTCTGACGATGTAGCCTGCGTCGGAGTGTCCTCGATGTTTGCTGCCTGGTTCGACCAAAGTGCCGGTTTGGTTGTCAGATAATACTTGGCATCTGCGAACGATGCTTCGGCCTCTGTGAACGGACTTTCGTCGGCGTACACCGTCTTTTGTTCGCCGTTCTCCCAGTATTTAAAGCATTGATGGAGTGTGGATGGTACAACTCCATTAGAGTGAAGCCACGGTCGACCCAAGAGCAGGTTGTATGAGGTCCTCGAGTCGATAACTTGAAAAGGAGTTTCGGCCACCATGTCGCCTATGTGTAGCTTGACACTAATCATTCCGAGCGTTCTCTGTCCCTCCTGATTGAAACCTTGGATGAGAAGAGAGCTTGGAGAGAGGTCGCCAGCAGAGATACCAACGTCCTTCATGGTGCGAATCGGGCAGAATGTTAGCGCGGATCCACGGTCAATGAGCATACGATTGACTTTCTGGTCTCGATGTAACCGGAGGCGAACAACGGTCTATTGTGATTTTTTGTCCCCAATTGTATATCCTCCTCTCGAAATGTAATGCACGGAGGGCATGTTACCGCTTGAGTGCTTGTTCTGCTTTGGCGAAGTTGTGGTGGAGATAATGCATCTTCCTCCTCCTTTTCGTATATGGAGTCAGCCCGACCTTTGGCAAGTCGTGCTTCCTCATGAGCAGCATCTCGAGCTTCGGCTTCGAAGTTCCTCAGGTTTGTCCAGAATTGAATCAAGGCTTTTTCGACCCGAATTTCCAAGTCGAGGTCGTCTTCTATCTTGTTCAGCGGCGAAATCTGTTTTAGCGACATTTCGAGGTCATCGCATTCGACGACCGGTCGTTTGCCTTTGTCTTTTCGCGCTGCCTGCTCGGGAGGAGCTGTCGAACAGGTTGCCACCATTGCTGGAGGTGCGAGGAACTCCTTCGGGAAGAACTCCGCCAGTGTGACGGGTCTTCTTTTCTTTTTCATTGCCCCCTGGACGTCAGTCCTGGGAGCTTTTCTTTGGCGTTTTGCGGCTCTTTTGTTTGGCCGCTTTGCTTTCGTTTTGATGGTCGCCGGTGCCAGTTTGATTTCTCGAATAGGCTTCTTTCTCCGGGTGACCAAGATCCACCCCTCTGTGTCGGCTGCAGCTTGTTCACGGGGTGCCGGTTTTGGTGCGACCTTAGCCGGTGGTCGATCTGTTGTTGTGAGGTCGGCTGGAGGAACGGGCTTTGGTCGGTACTCCTTCTTCGTGACCTGTTTCTTGTTTGGCCGAGTTAGCTGATTCGGCTCGGGTCGGATGGAGATGGTATATGAGGAAGCTGTGTTTTGAGCTCCTTCGATCTCAATACGGCCTTGCGCTGCTAGCTCCATGATGCGGTCCTTCAAGACGAAGCATTTCTCCATCGAGTGCCCAACCAGTCGATGGTATTTGCAAAAATTGGGATCTTTGCTTTTGGATTGGTCGCCAGGTCTTTTGATTTCTGGCAGCCTCAGTAGTTGATTGTCCAGTAGCTGATCGAGCATGATAGGAACGTCTGCGTCGGCAAAGGGATATGTCTTTGCCTGTCGTTCCTCGAGTGTCAGCTTCTTGAAACCTCCCGTCAATTGTCGTGGGAGGTAAGTCTGCTTGACCTTACTGCCGACCTTGATTGGCTCGACAATATTTGTCGCGAAAGAGGATTTTGATTTCTCTTTCGTTTCTTTGGATGCAGTCACAGCAGGTGCCTTCCCTTTTTTGCGAGGGTCGGCGGAAGAGGATCCTTCTTCTCCTCGTTCTTCTATTAAGTTTTCCATATTGTGAGCTTCTGTTGCGAGCTCCTGGAAATCTTTCGGCCTTCGGCTCTGTATGTAGCAGAGGAGGTTCCATCGCATTCCCCGTGAACACATCTCTATTTCGGCTTCGAGAGAAAGATTTGAGCTTTCTTTGCAATTTAAGCTCAGGTTCCTCCACCGGTTGATGTAGTCGACCACTTTTCGCCCTTTTTCTGTTTAAGATTGGCGATCTCGACCAGTGTTACGGTGCGCCGAGTACTGTAGAATCGGCTGAGGAATTCTCGCTCCAATTGCTCCCAGCTGTCAATAGACTCTTGAGGGAGCTCGATGTACCAATCGAAAGCGTTCCCTTTCAGTGACCGGCCGAATTGTTTCACCAACAGGTCACCGTCGGTGCCGGCATTGTTGCACGTCTCTATGAAGTGGGCGACGTGTTGCTTTGGGTGGCCGTCGCCGTTAAATTGTTGAAACTTGGGAGGGTGATAGCCGATCGGCATCGGGATGTTCTGAATCCTCGTGGTATGCGGTCTCTTGTAGGCGGCCCGATTTGTGGTCGTCGCCAGCTGTTTTTCATTACCGCCACGGTTGATAAGCTCTGTAATAGTATCTAGTGTGAGAGCTGACGGATCCAGTTCTGGTCGGCCCTCGTGGATGGCCACTTTGAGCGGCGGGCGGCAGCTTCGTCGTCGAAGAAGGATCTTCTTGCGGTAGCTTCGGTGAGGCGCTTGTAGTCGGCCGATTTCGGGTCGACTTCTTGAGAGACGCCACCGGTGTTATTGGTGGTTGTGCCCATCTCTAGCCGTTCGAACATCTTCGCAATTTGATCATTGCGAGCTGCGCGAGTTGGGCATCGCGAGCAGCCAGTTCGCATCTTTATACGCAGTTGTTCGCTTTGCTCTTTCAGTGCAGCCTGCATTTCGGCAAGCTGTTCTTCAATCGTCTTAGCGAAGTTGTCATTGCCGCCACCTTGGCGGTTTGCGTCGGAGTATTTGTCCCTGACGCAACTTGAAGATATGAAGCCGTCGTTGGTGGCTTTATCGGGGAGATGGTCACTGTGAGGGACCGGTCAGGAAGGCCGGTCGCATGTTGATTGTGGACAGTGGTTCTGGGAGGTGAGTGGCTTGCGGTAGCAGCCACTGGTGAAAATCGGTGAGATGAGATGGGCGATGTGGCGGTAGGGGAGATCGCTGATGTCTGTCGGCGAGGTGAGCGGAGGGGTGGTGGACCAGCTGCTGCATTGAGTGCGGCCAAAAGGTCATGGGAGACCATGACGACTGGTGAATTATCTGTGGATGATGTTCTTTGAACAGTGGAAGTCGGCACAGAGTGCGTCCTTGCCGTGGAGAGGGAAGAGATGCCCCCGCTTTGTTCATATCGTTGCACCAAAGTGGGAACGATGGAACTTCTTCGTGACGGCGGTGACTGCGTCGGGCTGTTAATCGGGCTGTGAGGAGGTGAAGCGGCGACAGCCAGATATGTTGGCTTGGCCATCGCCGGCATCAGTTTGGCCGCAGTTGGTTTGGTTGAGGCCGCGGTAGCCTGAGGCACGAACACGGAAGTTGGGCGACGTGCGTCGCGCATGAATGGAGCTTGTCCGGTGGACAAGCTTCTGGCCAGAGCCCTTGTAAGTGGGCGTGTGGCAGGTGGAGGGGATGTCGGAGCGGGGGCGTTGGCGGAGATGCGACGGCCGATCCTCGAAGCTCCGGTGGTCGAGCTTGCGATCCACGATGGGGCGTGGCTGGCGAAGCTTCGAGGAGGCAGTTTGCTTGCCTCTGTTGTTGGTGTTGTTGTTGTTGTTGCCGTTGTTGGCGCATCGGCCATGGCTGAGGTTGGAGAGTTTTTTTTGTTGGCCGGAGAAGGAGATGAGAGGTAGGAAAGGTCCCACCGGGCGTGCCAAATCTGTTTCACCGAAAATCCGCCGGTCCGCGAAGAGGCGCGACCGAGAGAATATGTCGATTAATAACAGAGAATTTTTTGTGTTACAATTTGTGTGTTTCGTATCAAGGGATGCGAGTACAGTTTCCTATGTTTCCTCTGATTCGATCTCCGTATATTGTTGGTGAAGTCGAAGCTTCTGCGAACGAACGAACGTCGAACTCAAGTCGCAAGAGCGAGTGTGCACGATCTGTTGTGGCTTTTGTCGGTCGGACGGAGGTATTTGTGCTCCGTGTATCGACTTGTGACGCTGCCCGCGAACGTGTAGAGCTGCTCCGGTTCTTTGTAGAAGCGACGAATCCACGGCAATTGCTTGGCCCGATGGTTTGACAGAATCTCTGTGGCGAGAGCTTCTCCTCCAGAAGGAATTTGAGTCCTTCGATTTGAGAGAGGGAGAGAGTTCTTCACTTCGTCGGGATATCCTTTTGAATCAATTTTTCTTCACCCCGGGGCGGGAACTTCGGCTATTTGTAGCCGGTCCGTGAGAGATGTTGCACGGGAAAGGGGATCGTGATCCTCTTCTGGCTGGTGACATTGAGGAAGAAGAGGGGAGGAGGGAGACCAGGATCGTGGTCCCTCTTTTCTCTCCTTCCGTTAAAGACAGACCGACCGTTGATTGCTGAGGTGGGCAATGAGCTGATGAAGCATGCTGGTAACGCTGACTTCGACCGTTTATGTGAAGGCGACGCCGACCGTGTCGATGACGTGACGATCTTGAATGGACTTAGCGATGGGCTGCAACGATGAACCTTGAAGATGAATAGAGCCTACCCACGATTGTTGTTTGATGGGTCGGTGGGTTGATGGACTCATTGAATTTGGGTCGTGCACATTTTGGTGCATACATATATTAAAAAATTTTATGTTTGATAAAATATTTAAGTTAAGTATTTATAAGTTTATAGATTTATAATATTTTTTTTTCTATTTTTTTATATTTTTAAAATTTTTAATATAAAATATGTCAACTTGGGGCGGTGGGGTCGAGTACCCGCGGGACGGGTTTTCACAGGGACGGGTTTTCATGGGGACAGGTTTTCACGGGGACAGGTTTCCCTGGATTTTCACGGGGCGGGAACGGGTTTCCCTGAATTTTCACGGGGCGGAGATGGGTTTTCCCGGATTTTCACGGGTTGGGACTGGTTTTCCCGGATTTTCACGGGGCGGGGACGGGTTTCCAAAAACCTGCCGTGCCCCGCCCCGTTGCCACCCCTAAATGCAATGCAAAGGCCACTATTGAAGTACCATAAAAGAAACGTTTTGTAAGGGTAGGGAGAGGCAACAACGCTGAGCTAGATAAGGGAGTCAATTTTACCCCATTACCCGATATTTTAAACAGTAATTAGATGGATGAGAAATAATATATTTGTATTTCAATTACCCGTTTACCTGATTGTCTAATTACCTGATTACCCAATTACCCAGATGGTAATTTGATAATTTGTTTAGACGTTATGACATTTCTTATAATATATCTTATACATCAGACTTGTGGTCTAAATTTACAATCTCATTTCGTCTTCCCTTCCCCGAGTCCTGACCGAGACCGTTCGTTTCCCTTCTCTGAGTTCCGATTGAGATTGACCCCTCAACTGAAAGACTGAAATTCTCCATATGAGTCTCGACTAAAACTCTCAGGACACCATTTAGCTGCAATACGAGGTATGTATGTTTGTCTGTTGTATTTTCCCACGACTTTTTTCAACTTTCTCTCTTGTTCTCTTCTGAGTCTGTCTTTGTAATGTATTTCCCCACCCTCTCTTTGAATGAATGTCGGTTTTTTCTTTGTTCTTTGTTTCTGCTTATTTATTTCCACCTTGTTCTTCTGAAAAGTGAAAAACTAGTTTAATCATTTCTCCTCTTGGACTTTCAAACAGGAGCCGACCTCTTCCTTAAGGTTTTACCAGACATTCTAGATTTGGTGAAGGAGTTTTTGGTTTTTTTTTAATTATTTAAATTTTTACCTATTTACTTACCCGATTAACTAGTTACCCACTAGTAACCGGATAAAAAAATCGGAATCGGAAAAATAATTTTTCATTCGGGCGGTGACAGAACACGGCCAGGGTACGTAATTGAAACGGTTAACGAAATACCCTTTACTCGTTTCAATTATTATGAAAAATGAGTCAAAGTATACCACACGACGTAAAAGAAAAGTACGACCAAGTAGGCCATAGAAGATAATTTTGAAGATCCAACTTTAGTGATAGTTGATGCTAGATATAATTGTGACGTAGAGGGATGGACTTGCCATATATATGCTTCACCAGGATTAAAAACTAAACCTTGAGTTAGGGGTCACGAAAGAGGATGTAGTCGGGTTGGCAAACACATAATGTCAAAGATGAAGCAACATGCGCAAAAGGAAGCTAATTAAGAAGAAATCTGTCATTAGAAATATCAAAATATATACAAATAAATTATAAGGTATGATATTCGATGCTTGTACCATTGAAAAACCAGATACATTAATGGTTCCATGCATGGTTGGTCGAGTGTTTAAAACATTGCCTGATACCATGTAACACAATTTATGGCGGTATGACAAAACCTATATATATATATATATATATATCCCTTTAGATTTGGGACGTTGCAACAATTAGGGTTGGAGAAGTTGAGGTTGTTATATTATTTGGTAATGGAAGTCGTTACGGAGACGTCAATACAGGGCATTAATTAATTCTCAAAAATAAATCAAGGAGGAAGACAAGAGGCTGAGTTAGTCGGTGACGTAACAAGTGAGTTATATATATATGATCCTTTGCCAGAAATATGGCTGCCACAGGCCAAAGTTTCCCTAATTAATTAAGTATGATCGAGCTTAATTAATGTATGATCTTTTTCCATGTCGACTTCAATAAACAATTCTGTATTACATATTACCGTTTGGCTTTCTAATTTCGAAACTCTCTGAAGCAATTTAAGCCGTACGTACGTTGATCAACTCCACAAACTCTGAAAATAAAATTCAACAAAAAAAAAAAAAAATTAAGTCATCTTCACTTGGACTAACTAATTAAATTCATCATCCAGAAAATGTATCATGGCTTAATGTCAAAATGCAAATTAATTAGAACTCTGTTCATCTCAACCTACCACGTACATACGCTCGCTCTAAAAAGGTCTTAATTAATTAACTTAAGTTTTTATGTTGGCGCATGGATAATATATATTTACATGGTTACATTAATTTAAGTGCAACGCTCCATTGGAAGCAAAAGATGGTTACGCAAGGAAAATTTAAGAGCACATAAAAGGAGAGAGAGTATGTATTCATATTGTATAAAAACATAAGAAACAGTTTAATAAACAAAGTTTAGCGGCAGTACTAAACAAGGTTCTCTCTCTGTTTCTTTGCTTTAAATTTTTCTCCGTAAAAATACGAACCTAAACCCCAAAGCGCTAAAGCCAATGAAATCCCCTTTTCAGCATTAAACTTCTCGTGAAAGAAGATGACGGCCAAAATTTGAGTGGTGGGCAAGAGTGCAGCCTCCACAACTCCGGCCAGTAGAGAAGATGAACACGAGACAACACCTGTAAGTCCCAAGAAGAAAAACTGCCACATTACAGCGCCCGATACCACCACAACAACGTACTTGACATCACCCAGCCCAAATGCACTTATTTCTCTTGCAACACCCTGCAAATTAAAAGAAAAAGTTAAAATTGTGGGTCATACATATATATATATATATATATATATATATGTATATATATTAATATGATCAGATAGAAGCATGTTAATTTTTATAAATTAATTAATGAATGGATGTATATATATATTAACCTGAAAATCATTGTTGACGGCCATTCCTATAGCAGAAAATGCCGTAGCGGTGATGGACATCACGGTCTGTACTTCAATGACGTGGGTGTAGGTGTTCTGGTTCTCCGATTTCGTGTAGGCTAACTGCAGCAGCGGGAGCATGACCCCGTATAAGGCCGCGCAGCCGAGTGTGATGAAGAAACCCAGTATGTATTTGGATCGTGACTCGGTGGCGGGCATGTCTGAAGTGGAGTGGAGCCCCAAAACAACAGCTCCGAGCGTGAGGAGAAAGAGAGAATTGATGGAGAAGGGGGAAAATCTCTGCTTCACGACCAGGAAAGCGAACACGGCATTGAACATTAACTGCGTGGACATGATGAGGGAGGCGGTGGAGACGGGGAGTTTAGACAGCCCGTAGGCGTACATGAAGTTATCGAGGCCCAGGATAACACCCACGAATGCTGCGGCCATGAAAAGACGACGACCGATGAGAAAAAACTTGGTACTACTAGTACTACTACTGGAACTAGTAATATTATTTGAAATTGATCTCCTTCTGCGTCGTTGGAAGTAAGAGACGAAGAGGGGGACGAGCATGATGGGCCAGCCTCCCGTGAGAAGCAAGCTTGTGAACCAGATTCGGGAGCCGCCTTGGAGGTAGTAAAGTCGGGTTAAGAGGGGACCCCCTGCATTGCCCACGGCGAGGAGGGAGATGTTTATGAAGAGAAGAAGCATATTCGTGACCGTGGTGGGTTTTTCACGATGATCTAGGCCTGATGAACTCAGGGGCTCCAGTACTTCATGTAAGGCTGCAGACTCACCATCTGCAGCCTCTCTGGCTATCTCCTTCGCCGCCTGATCATCTCTTGCTGCCTTCACATCCATGTCTGATCTGTCTCTCAAAGAATGGGAGTACTGGGTGGGATATATGGTTACAGAAATTTATGTTTGAGAAGGGATTATGAGTAGCCATATGAAGAAGGGAGTCTTATGGAGTTATGGAAACGGAATGGGAGAAAAAGAAGGAAAACTAACTTACAGCTAGAAGGAATGAAAATTGGGTGGGACCGAACATATGGGAAAGAGAAGTTCAAATGAAAAAGATACTCGGGAGGAAAAACAGGGATACTAGCTAGCTGCTACGACACTCAACAAAACAGAAATTAGGTAAATAGAAACTGTGAAGGAGAAAACCCAGGAGAATTAATTAATAAATTAATTACAGACAAAATGGATGACAAATTAAGTGATAGTTTCTACTTTCTAGTAAAATATATAATAATTTTACAAAATTAACTATTTTTATAAATTAATATTTTAAAATATTAAGTTTTGGATGACATGCATGTATAACCCTAAATCGTTAAGACTACATAGAGACAAGGCTGCGTTTTGGGATAAATCTCGGCCCATATGGGTCATGTAATGTAAAAATACACAAGGGGAGTCGGGGAAGAGGGAAGAGGGGAAGAGGGGAAGAGGGGGAAGAGGGGGAAGAGGGGAAGGGGGGAAGGGGGAAGAGGGGGAAGAGGGGAAGAGGGGAAGAGGGGGAAAGGGGAAGAGGGGGTTTAAGGGGAAGAGGGGAAGAGGGGAAGAGGGGAAGAGGGGGGGGGAAGATTTTCCAATTTTTTCCACTTTGCTGTGGGGACGGGGGCCAGGGCTACCCATCCCACAGGGAGGCTGGGGGGACGGGCTGCCCAATCCCCACAGGTTTATAACCAGTCCCAATTAATTTGTTTAATAAAAATAAATTAAATTTTACGTAAATTAATTATCTTAAACTTAAATATTGAAAAAAATTTCTTGCCATAGCACATGTACAATATTTTTTACAAAAATAATTTAACATTTAAACAATAATTTAAAAAGTTCAAAATTTTCAAGGAGATGTACATTTAATGTATATATTATATATATTTTACTAAAATAAACAAAAAAAGTAACAATATTGTTATTTTTTCGAGGAGATGTACATTTAATGTATATATTATATATGTTTAACTAAAAAAAAAAAAAAAGTAACAATATTATTTTTATGTAGTAAATACTTTAAATAATTACGTTATAGTAAATTGCTTTATATATTGTATATGTATATTTAGAGAAAAATTACTACCAATTTTTTTTCTGTGATTATATAATAATTATTTTTATGTAGTAAATACTTTAAACTAAATTAATATTTTTAGGTAATTTATTTTATGTAAAGTAATTATATATTTAGGTTATTTATTTTGTCAATATCTGTTAACTTTTTGAAAAATTAAATGGGAACCGATTACCATTCCCCTTAGAAGAAAATTAATTTGTATAAACATATATGTAAGTAATTAATTTCTTATAATTATAAATTATTTTTGCCTAGTTATAAATATTGAATTAATATTGTGTACATTGTTGTAGAGAAATATTTAGAGAAAAATTATAAAAAAAAAATTTTGAGATATGCTATAATAACTTTTTTTTTTAGAGACATTAGTGAGGAATCTAAATTAATAACTTTTTTAGTGATTTATTTTGAACAAAGTAATTATTTATATGATAAATATTTTAAATATTTTCTTAAATATATCTATAGTTTTTGACAAAAATTAATTTAACTTTTAAACAAGAACATGAGCAAAGAAAGATATATATAGTCTGCTTTATTAACACATACAGACTAAATTAATAATTTTATGTATTTTTTATATAAATAATAACTTGTGTGATAGTTATTGATTTAAAATATAAACTTCATACTACATTATGGCTAAAATAGTAATTGACTAAACACTAAAAATTTATATTTTAAGTTATTTATTTTTAAAATTGGGTGTAATATTGTAGCTTTTTGAAGAAGTGGTTTTTTCAGCAATTGTATTTATAATTGTCTTTTTAAATTTTTATCAATGACTCTATTAACCAAAATTTATAATTAACTAAAACTTTTTGAAGTTCTTTGAATTTTTGTTTTAGCATAATTAGGTAAATAATTAATTTATAATCACTAATTTAGATCTATTATTGTAAATAAATTTAACTAAAATAATTAAAAAGCCCAAATTGGCAGACCTACGTTCGGCTTTTATGCCCTGCAACTCAACCTGGGTTCGTCTTGGGCATGGTCGAGTGCTCGAGCTCGGGCGAATCGAGCTCGAGCTCATATATAATGGGTTCAGCCGAGCTCAAGGCATCATATGTTCGGCTCGACTCGGCTCATTTCCAGCACTACCTATGGGGATGGGCAGCCCGTCCCCATAGAGGGGCTTGTGGGGACTGGGCTGCCCGTCCCCACAGCCTATCCCTATGGGGATGGGCAGCCCGTCCCCATAGAGGGGCTGTGGGGGCGGGCCCGGCCCCCATAGAGGGGCCTGTGGGGACGGCCTGTGGGGACGGCCGTGTATTTTTATGGGTCAATCTCCGAGTTGGGTCCCAATTACATTTATTTATACTAATTTTATAATTTCACTTTCCCTAATGAAGTAAAAATATTCCGACATAGAATCTTTCTCGAGCTTGAAATTCAAACATACTCTAGTTCGTCGAAGTTCACACAGTCTACAGAATAAGCTCTACACGTTCACCGGTGCCGTTAACACGCCAAAAACATGGAACACAAATACTTCCGTTCGGCCAACTATTCATCGCCGTTCATGCACATTGGCTCGGAGACTCAAAATTCGTCATCAACCAACCCACGGAGTTCGAATAAAAGGAAGTACATGAGATCGCACCCATACAATTTCCTTTTTCACAAATACACAATTGTAATTTTCTCTGTAATTCAATAGAATTAAAAAATATTTACTAGATTTTATTATAAATTAATAATTTATCTGTACAAAAAATCTAATTTACCATATATCTCTTTAATTTGATCTTAATAGACAAAAGTGGTTATCTTTTTTTTTCTTGTTATTTTAGTAACCAAAAACGTTGCTAATTAATTATGTGCTTCAACCGTCGTGAGTATGAAAATATAGAATCATATATATTTTAATAATAACAATTTTCCTACCGCTTTTGCTTCCGTCTTCATTAAAATTAATGAAAGATTCTGCAACAGAAAAACAAAAGGAGCAAAATCAAGAGCAGCATTCGGCCAGTGGTCTTAATTAGAAACTGTAGAAGTATTTTATTTAAATTTGAGCTTCAACAGCAGCATCAACAAGTGTTCGATATTCTGCCTCTGGTCTAGTCTTTAATTTAAATTTGACACCAATTTTTGGGTCAATCATTAATTTTCAGAGGTCAATTTTAAGAATTTTAACCGGATTAACCATAAAATTGACATGATCGTGACCGCAAATTTATGACCGTAGATTGACTAAAATTAAGTTCTCCGTCGAATTTCAACCATCACTGATAAATCCTTGATTTGTGATGCTCAATTTGTCAATTTTGAATTCTACAAGAAATTCAGTCGATTGATAACAGGAAATTCAATCGGTTGAGACTACAGATCGTACAATCAATCTTAAGACCATCAGATCTTAATTAGTTCCATAAAATTTACATATTTACAATTGAATAATTTCTAGGTACGTAAGTCAATGTTTTGAAAACCAAACTGGTAATCAAACCGGGAGTACGTCCAGTTTTGGTTGAACCTGGTTAGACCATTGAATATAATACTTATATACTTTGTACATCTTTAATATTTCTATAAGAAATACAGTGCTAATTTAGTTGTGTTATTTATAATGAACCCGATTGAGTCAATAAGAACTGGACCGCTTCTTTGCTTTAGTTGTGATATTTATGATAAACAAGGTGAGTTTATGTACATTATGAAGTTGCAAAACCAAGTTTTAAGATATCTAAAAGGAATTTTATGGTATCTGAAAGGACCTAGATCACATATGTTAATGTTTCGTACTGATGAACTTGCACTTCAAGGGTACGTAGTCGGATTCAAATTATAAAGGTTGTCTAGATTCACTTAAATGTACATCTGGGTATATATTTATGTTTTGTGGAGATACAATATCCTAGTGAAGCAAGAAGCAGTATTGCCGAATCTACTTTAGAAGTTGAATATATTGCCTACTCAGAAGCTTCACCAATCAAATTAATTAACAATTTTTTTTCAATGAGATAAAGATAGTAGAGAGTGTGATAATACAACTTCTCTTGCTTTAACAAAGGATCTCAAATGTCATAGTGGGTCTAAACACATACAGCCTATGGGGTCCAACCTGGTGCAAGGGAATCTGCTTGGGCCAACCTAGTATAGGATTTTAAGGGTCTAAACTTTCATGTTCCATCGGCTCTAGAGCTTTTGGTATATCAACTAGGTACAACTACCTCAAGTATCACTACGTTAACGAAAAGGTGCAGAAGGAGGTCATTGTCAGCTAATTTACTGTACTTGAAAATATTGAGGATTATGTGGTTTCTGAAAAGCACATAGGTAATGTATGTTGGGTGGGTACCTGGGCGCGCGCCTCTGCGCAGCCCTGCCCAATTGTGCAGATGATCCCGTTCCCTTCGAGAGAGGTGTGTGCGTGCATGCATGCATGAAAACTGACACAAAACTGATTAACTAAGACAAAAGAAGCAGGAACATACCCTGTGCCGGCAGAGAAAGCCAGTGGAATCATGATTTCCCAGCAATTGATATTCATGCTTGTTAGGACCAAATTACGTGGTCCTCTTTTTGGCATAAGGACGTGGCTATAGGAAAGGAAAAATAGAAACAATTCATGTCTTTATTTAGACATGGAATGTGTCATGATGGACACACGTAGATAGTGCCCGTGAGATAAGGGTCATAGTGGAGCTTATTGAGGAGCCTAAACTTGGTCTTTTCTTTACTATAAAAGAAAAATGCTATGATCAACAAAGTGAACAAGCAAAGACAGAGAAGAAAAGGAGTAGAGTGAAAAGAGAGAGATCTACAGGATCGTCTCTAAAGTCACGAGTGAAGTACGTAGCGAAGCTCTTTGGAGGAGAGCAACAACCAAGGAGGAGCCTTGGTAGGGTCAAGGAGATCAGAGACGTTCTCTTCCACTCACGTGTGTGTTGAGTGGATTATCTATCGTTGTAAGTTTATAGTTTGCTTTTGTTGAAAAGTATACTGTTGTAATATTGTCTTACAAGCATAAATAAGATTCCTTGATAGGGATTGTACGCCCCGTAATACAGAGGTGTGTTTATCTGTATTTCGTCAAATTCATATGTGCGTCCACTTCTTATATTTCTGTTTGTTTGCTGTTCCCGATTCCAAGTGTTGGAGTCCCCTCGGTGTTGTAACACCTATATATGATAACACCAGACAAGAAACGGGACCTACAATGCTAAAAATTAAAAAATATGGCTTTTTACTTTTTAGAAAAATAAAAATACAGGGAGCATTGAAAAAGATGAATTAATGGAGAGGGAACTAACCAGATCGAGAGCGCATAAACAGCGACTTTGGCGTCCTTGAGATTGCCAGTCAATAAATACAATCAACACTCTGTAATACCAGTTCTCTAAGCTGCACAATTAATAAAATTATCGACATGTATGTATGATCTTTCTTCTCTCTAGAGAGAACTAGAACGTCGACGAACAAAGAAGGAAAAGAGTACCAGAGCATCACAACAGCCGCCGCAGACAATTTGACAAATTTCCAGAGGCTAGAGAAGGCTTCCATGGAGAAACCAGTCCACGTCTGAGGGCACCAACCGCCGACGGTGTAAGCAAACATGACCAAAAACAAACATGACCAGAACCACAATCCACCGTGAAATGTTAAGGAAGAGCGATGCCGCAAAAAGACCCATATGAAAGTTCTGCAAAAACAACCAGTTCAGGGAGACATTGATGACAAGCGAGGTGGCAGAGGCGTAGGCAATAACATGGTTCCTCATTTGACATTGGAGAATCTCTGGAGGGAAACAGGCGCACAAACGAGAAGTGGAGCGGGAGCAGCCAAACCGACACCACTCCTGCCTGCTCCGCGATGTCGTCCGGTTGTCCGATCAGTTTCAGTATAAGGGTCGCGAAGAAATACATGGGTAGGAGGAGGACGACGACGGAGAGCAGGACTATCCATGACCTCTGCATGTAGACACCCAATATGTCGTACTTCTTAGCCCCAAACGCTTGCCCGCAGAGATTCTCCAGGGCTCTCGCCATTCCAAGCTGAATCAGAGTTCAATAATTCATTCCATAGACAAAATTAATCCCCATTTCACTCTATGTGGTTCTCACCAGAAACCCAAAGTTGAATCCGACGACGACGTTGTTGGCGATGGAGAATAGGCGAGTTCCAGCTCTCCCAAATGTCCTGCAAAAGCTTGGGTGACAACATTCATGGTGTACATGGCAATGCGGGTGAGAATAGCTGGACCAACGATCCTCCATAGTTTCTTGGACTCCATAGCCACACGTCTGAGCAGTCTGAGATCTTCTTCTTCTTCTGCTTCTGCAACCGAGTCGCCCAGTAGAGGCACCTTATTCCCCTCCTCCCTTTCCATCTCTCAGAGTACAGACCCGGCCCGTTACTCCCGGATCCTCTGCATCCTTGCACCAAAACTAGTGCAAGTTGTGAGACACTGAGACTGGTCATACGGGGTGATCCGCATGACTAGCTATTCAGTTAGATCCTAACTGTCAAACACTTCTTGGCTTAATTTAAAAACCGAAGGTCCCAGGACACACAAGACAAGTGATTTCCTGTAACATCGTCTTTTTCTGACAAAAAATTCTGTTGCGTACATTTTTCACAGAAGACTAAAACTTCTGGTTAAGACAATTCTTCACCAACAAACGATGGGAGGAGGTATGGTTTTTTAATTGCTTAATTCCAATCATGTTTATTATGGAATGAATGTCTAACATATGGTATCAGAGCGTTAGAATCGCTTGCCTCAACCTCTATATATTTGAAGAAAATTTGAGTCGCGTCCGACCGGTGACGATTCATCGGCGGCCGATGGAAAAGGAAGTCGTGAAAATTGTCGGGTTGAACCTTCAAAGACACGCTGTGGTCTGGGGATCAAAAACCCAAGAACAGCCGGCCGTGGCGACGCCGGACGACGCCGGGATTTCAAATCCAGTGTCGCGTAGCAAATGCCGTCGCCTTCAGGTGACGGGACTGGTCGTAATTTGTTTAATACAGTAATGTGAACAAAAGCCCTAATGCATTAAGCCACGGAAACGGCCAGAAGTCATCGGACGCAGAATTAGGGTTTCTGCGTCCGGCGGCTCGCTGGAGGTTGAAGACGACCTCCAGCCGGCCCGACCCAAAACAATTTTGTTTTTTTACCCGGACCATAGGCGCGGCCCAGACCATAGGCGCGGCCCAGACCATAGGAGCGCCCCGGACCATGGCGCGACCCGGACCACGGGCGCGACCCGGACCACGGGCGCGACCCAAACCATATGTACGACCCAAACCACAGGCACGACCTGGACCAAGGGCGCGACCCGAACCTTTTTGACCCGAACCGATTCGGTTTAAATAAAACTAATTGGTTCAACCGGTTTGGGGGTCAATATTTATCCGTTTTGGATGAAATTTGTACCTAAATTTCCAGAAAATTATGTTTTATTATTTTATGATAATTTTATTGCATTATGAAGTTTTAATAAGTTTAATTTAATTTTAAAGTTTTAAAATAATATTATTTATTAAGGTATAGCCACAACAACCTTAATTTTATAATATTATTTTAGTAGAAATCATATAAGGGATATTAAATAATATTCATAAAATATTAGCATCATGTCTAGTGATCTAATTGATTAACTTAATCAAAGATTAGCCACAACATCTTTAGTTAAGTATTTCATGCAGTAGATCACATGCTGTTATAGACATAAAAATTGTAGAATAATTAAATACCTTTTCATAACATACCCACAGGAATTATGAAATTGAGTTTGATATTCTTACAATAGGTTAGAATTTGTCTAAACAAATTCTGTAATGAATCTAATTGAATTAAAAATTTAGCCCACATGCAATTTTTATGTCATAGATTCAAATCATAATTTTCATTGGTTAATCATGAATAAAGTTATATGCCTCAATTTAAGTTAAGCATGTTTCTATTTTTCTTATTTGCAGCTATTTCGACTCTGAGTATCTCTGAATCCCGAATTAAAATCCCTACATTGTGTATTGAGAACTTCAAAATTTGGAAGGAGAGAATTCTTCTTCACCTAGGGTGCTTGAACATAGACTATGCAATTAGGAAGGATGAACCAAAAATTATGAACACAAGTACCCCTAAAGAAAAGAAGCTCCACAACCATTGGGAAAGGTCCAACCGACTAAGTACCATGTTCATTAAGACTAAGCTTCCAGAGGATGTACGGAGTATTGTTGAAAAAGAAGAAAAGGTTCAAGATTTGTTTAAAGCAATTGAGAAACAATTTCAACCTTCCGAGAAATCATTGGCCAGCACACTGATAATGAAGTTCACATCTATGAAGCTCACCAGTGTTCAAGGTGTTCGAGAACACATAAATAAACTTAGGGACTTAGCAGTTCGCCTAAAGGCATTGGAATGTGACATGTCTAACACCTTTCTAGTGCATTATATCTCAACGACTCTCCCAAACCAATATGCACCATTTAAGATTTTCTATAACACACATAAAGAGAAATGGTCAATTGATGATTTTTTGACCCTGTGTGCTCAAGAGGAAGCAAGGTTGCTTTTAGAGGTGGGAGAAACTGCACTTGCAGCCACTCAAGAAAAAAATTTCACTCAAGCAAATCAGAAGGGGAAACATAAACTTCATTCCCAAGCTGATATAAAGAAACATTCCAAGTGTTTTTTCTGTAAAAAGAAGGGACACATGAAGAAGGATTCCACCAAGCATAAATTTTGGCTTGAGTAGAAAGGTACATTTCATTCCCTTGTCTGTTATGAAACTAATATGGTTGAAACAAATTATAACACATGGTGGATTGATTCTGGTTCTACAATCTATGTCTGTAATTCCATGCAAGGATTAAGAAACCTGAGAAAACCAGTGGGAAATGAACAATTCATATATTCGGGGAGCAAAATTCAGTCGGATGTAGAAGCTATTAGAAGTTGCGATTTGACTCTGGAGAGCGGTTTTGTTTTAACTTTAGAGAAAATATTTTATATTCCTAGTTTTACGAGAAATTTAATTTCTGTATCTAAACTTGTAACTCTGGGATTCAGTTTCACATTTCAAAACATCGAGTTCAGTTTATTATATAAATCTGGGCTAGTAGGTAACAATGTTCTATGTGATGGACGTTATTCTCTAAATTTAAAAATTAATACCCCTCATGAGATTATGAATGTTCATTCTGGTCTCAAGCGATGTGTTATAAATGAGGACTCCTCAACTCTGTGGCATAGGAGATTAGGACACATCTCCATAGATAGAATCAAAAGATTAGTGAAAGACGAAGTACTTGGTACCTTAGATTTCACTGATTTTGAAACTTGTGTAGACTGTATAAAGGGCAAACAGAGTAACAAGTACAAGAAAGGAGCCACTCGGAGTTCGACCATATTAGAAATCATCCATTCTAATATATGTTGTCCAGATATGGTTGCTCAAGGTCAGAAATATTTCATCACCTTTATTGATGACTACTCATGATACATGTATCTCTACATGCTTCATACAAAGAATGAAGCACTAGATATTTTTAAGGTCTTTAAGGCTGAAGTAGAGAAACAATGTGGGAAGCAAATCAAAATAGTGAGAACAGATAGAGGTGGGGAATACTATGGTAGATGCACTGAGTCTGGACAAGCACAAGGTCTATTCGTCAAGTTTCTTCAACAAAACGGTATAGTTCCCCAATACACTATGCCAGGTTCTCCAGATCAAAATGGTGTTGCGAAAAGAAGAAACCGAACATTATTGGACATGGTGCGAAGTATGCTAAGTAGTTCTAAACTACCTAAAGTATTATGGGTAGATGCTCTTAAGACAGCGGTGTATATATTAAACAGAGTTCCAACCAAGGTTGTTCCCAAGACACCATTTGAATTATTCAAAGGTTGGAAACCAAGTTTGCAACATATACGCGTATGGGGATGTCTATTTGAGGTAAGAGTTTACAACCCATAAGAAAATAAGCTAGATCCTCGGACCATTAGTGGTTATTTTATCGGATATCCAAAAAGGTCCAAAGGATATAGATTCTATTGTCCAACTCATAGCACTAGGATTGTGGAATCGAGAAAAGCAAAATTTCTTGAATTAGACTCAATCAGTGGGAGTAATATATTTCATGACACATTTTCTGAAAGAGATAAAACTACCACATCCAGTGAGCAAATGGTTGTTATTCATAGAACTCCTCCAGTCGAACCGAGTTTTGAACAACCAATCAATGAAATTCCACAAGTAGAGGCTGAAACAGTTCTAGTAGATCAAAATGTTCAAGAATATCCGGTAACTTCAGAACAGCTAGTTGAACAACAAATTCTTCAAGAAGAAGTTGTTCATACATTACGGCGATCTACAAGAACGAAAAGACCAACAATCCCTAGTGACTATCAAGTGTATCTACAAGATTCTGACAATAACCAAGGAGCTGATGATTACCACACTTCCTTTTCACAGGTCATCAATAGCAAAGAGTCAGAGTTATGGTATAATGTCATGAAAGAAGAAATGGATTCCATGAGTAGTAATAAAGTGTGGGATCTTGTTCAATTACCCAAAGGGTTTAAACCCATAGGTTGCAAATGGATCTACAAAACCAAACGAGATTCATCAGGTAATATTGAAAGATATAAAGCCCGCCTTGTTGCGAAAGGATTCACTCAACGAAAAGGAATCGATTACACAGAAACATTTAGTCTTGTATCAAAGAAAGATTCCTTACGTATGATTTTAGCATTAGTAGCTCAATTTGATTTAGAATTGCATCAAATGGATGTGAAAACAACATTTCTCAATGGTGAACTCGAGGAGGAGGTTTATATGAAACAACCTGATGGATTCCCCTCTATTGAAGGTGAACAATTGGGATGCAAGTTACAGAAATCCATATATGGTTTAAAACAAGCATCCCACCAATGGTATCTTAAATTTCATGACGTTATTTCTTCATTCAGATTTGTTGAAAGCGTTAAGGATCATTGTATATACCAAAAGATTAGTGGGAGTAAAGTGTCCTTAGAGATAACCAAATTGGCAGCTATTATGCATGGAAAGGATCCTGATTTAAACAGAACCTAAATCAGGCACAAATGTCAGCATAAAATAAAAACCCACAACCCGAGATTGGGTTTGTATATTAAGAATACAAACCGACTCCAAAAATTTATGGAGTCGGCGTCGGCCATCGAGAAGGAGCTGCAACCCAGAATTTTCTAGACTGTGGGAAGAGGCACCAACCTTATAGGTCAGTGTCTAGAACCCTCTCCCCAAGGGGTTGAGAGGGCTATAAATAGGGGACAAACCCCCCTTATTTGAGACAAGCCAACCTGGTAGAAACCAAGTGAGCTAGAGCCTCCCATTTCCCTATACGTGTTGAAACACGGTGTTTTTGTGAGTGAATGGGTTGAGTTCTTTTGTGAGTCTCTCTCCTTGTGAGTCTTGTGAGAGTTTTGCATAATCCCTCTTTTATTGTGAGAGTCACTTCAGCCTTGTAAAAAATTACTTTGTCAATAGAGTGAAATTTAATTTTTCATCACTTGAGTGTCTACATTACACACCCCAGGCCCACATGCGCTTCCAACAAGTGGTATCAGAGCAGACGGGTCCCACATTTTGATGTGATTAAATATGGAGGTCATGCCGATTCCGAAGCTGACAAAGGAGAACTACGACAATTGGAGTATCTAGATGAAGACTTTCATCGCCGTGCAGGATCTTTGGGAGATCGTGAGAGATGGATACGAACAGCCGGAGTCTGACGAAGAAGTAGCTGCCTTGATTGCTGCTGAAAGAGGTACGTTGAGGAGCCTCCGTAGAAAAGACACAAAAACATTATATTTTCTATTTCAAGGGATAGATGAAAGTAAATTTGAGAAAATATCGGGCGCAAAAACCTCTAAACAAGCTTGGGAGATTTTACAAAGATCTTGCCAAGGTGTTGATAGAGTGAAAAAGGTGCGCCTACAAACTCTTAGAACAGAGTTTGAGTTATTGAAGATGTGTAACACTGAAAGTGTCAGTGATTATGTCTCAAGAGTAGTAACTCTTGTAAATAAAATGAAGAGAAATGGAGAAAAATTAGAGGAGGTTTGAGTGATAGAGAAAATCTTACAATCTCTCACTCCGAAGTTCGCCTTTATTGTAGCAACACTAGAAGAATTTAAAGATTTATCGGGTATGACGATAGATGAGTAGGTGGGCTCACTCCGGGCCCACGAACAAAGAATGAATGGTTTGTTGAATGGAGGAAAATTAGAGCATGCCTTGCAGAATAAGTTGTCTCTGAATGAAGTGGCATCGTACAGTCGAGAGACAACTCAAGGCAAAGGTGTATATAATAAGCGAGGAAAAGGACGGGGATCTCATGGTGGTGGAAGAGATCAAAGTAAGTAGTCAAAGACTACTAATCAAGGTCAAAATTCAAGAGGACATGGGAGAATATGAAATTCGAGGAGAGGTAATAAGTCTCAAGTTCAGTGTTGTAAATGTAAGAAGTATGGGCATTTTAGCTATGAATGCCATCAAAAGACAAAAGGCAATAAAGAAGAAACAAGTCACCTCTCAGTCCAAGAAGAATGTGGTTGCCCTTCTGTTCTCCTAACTTACAATAGAGATGAAGAAAAGAAGAAGAATATTTGGTATATTGATACAGGAGCAAGTCACCACATGAGTGGATAAGGAGTTATTTAAAGAGTTGGATGAGAGTGTTAAAGGTGAAGTACGTCTTGGAAGTTCATCGACGCTGCAGGTGAAAGGAAAAGGAAGAATTATGATTCAAACGAAGAAAGGTGATCACAGGTACATCTCTGATGTTCTCTATATTCTTGAAATGCATACCAATTTAATTAGTGTCGGTCAACTCTTGGAGAAGGGCTATGACATTCATCTCAAGGATGGTAGACTCTCTATAAGAAATGAAAATGGAGAGCTAATTGCAAAAGTCGGCATGGCGAAGAATCGACTTTTCACCTTGAACATGGAAGCAGATTCTATGAAGTGTTTGTAATCAGTATTGAAGGATAATTCATGGTTGTGGCACTTACGATTTGAGCATCTTAGTTTCATGGTCGGCCTGAAATTATTATCGAAGATGGTGAAAGGCTTGCCAGAAATTGAACACCGTAATCAATTATGTGAAGGGTGCATGAAGGGCTAGCAACACAGGTTGTCGTTTGAAGCCAGTCACTCCCAAAGGGCAAGGAGACCATTGGAGCTGGTGCACACTGATATAGCTAGGCCTTTTGAAGTCACTTCACTTGGAGGCAGCAGGTACTATCTTACCTTTATTGATGATTTCAGTAGATATACTTGGGTTTATTTACCTTTATTGATGATTTCAGTAGATATACTTGGGTTTATTTTCTTAAAGAAAAATCAAAAGCTTTAAATAAACTCAAGAAGTTTAAGGCCCTTACTGAAAATCAAAGTAGAAAGTGCCTTAAAGTATTAAGATATGATAGAGGAGGAGAGTATACCTCAAAAACATTTGAGGAATTTTGTAAGGAGAATGGTATTCTACAGCAACTCACAGCCTCCTACACGCCACAACAAAATGGTGTTACTGAAAAGAAAATCCGCACAATCATGAATATGGCAAGGAGTATGATGAAGGGAAAGACCTTGCCTAAAAGCTATTGGGCTGAAGCTGTTGATTGTGCAGTTTATCTGCTTAACCGGTGTCCAACTAAAAGTGTAAAGTTTAGGACACCCATTGAAGCTTGGAGTGGAAGGAAACCGGCTGTAGACCACTTAAAGATATTTGGGTGCATTGCATATGCACACAGACCCTAGCAATCAAGAAAGAAGTTAGATGATCGAGGGGAGAAATGTATCTTTGTCGGGTATGATTCTAAGACTAAGACCTACAAACTTTACAATCCTGTTACCAAAAAGTCAATCATATTCAGAGACATTAAATTTGATGAGGAAGACTACTAGAGATGGAGTGAAAAAGAGAAAAACAATAAAGAGTTATTTTACAATGATGATGACAACTCTGGAGAAGAAGAGGAGAGTAGTGGAGAGCCAACTCCTCCAAATAGTCCTGCAGCAACAACAGGTGAAGGATCACCTAGGGGGAGCAACTCGGCAGGGGGAGCCCCTATGAGGACACGCAGCTTGAGTGACATTTATAATGTCACTGAGCCGATTGAGCTAGCAGAAGATTATACTCTCTATTGCCTACTTGGTGAGAGTGACCCTGTCACATTTGAAGAAGCTGCTCAGGATAAGAAGTGGGGAAATGCCATGGATGAAGAAATTGAGGCAATAAAGAAGAATGATACTTGGGAGTTGACTACTCTCCCTGCAGGACATAAAGCAATAGGAGTTAAGTGGGTTTATAAGACGAAGATCAATCAAGAAGGCAAAGTTGAGAAGCATAAGGTGAGATTGGTGGCGAAAGGGTATAAACAGAAAGTTGGAGTTGACTATGAAGAAGTATTTGTATCCGTTGCAAGAATTGATACTATTAGACTTCTCATTGCGCTGGCATCGCTGAACAGATGGAAGATATATCAAATGGATGTGAAGTCAGCCTTCTTGAATGGTTATCTTGAAGAAGTATATGTTGAACAACCGCCAGGCTATGAGAAGAAATGTGAGGAAGAAAAGGTTTATCTCTTGAAGAAGGCGTTATATGGATTGAAGCAGGCCCCACAAGCTTGAAATATGAGGATTGACTCATATTTTCAAGAGCACGGCTTCAAAAAGAGTTCCTACGAGCATGCCCTATATATGAAGAAGAACGAGGATGGAGATATCATGATCGTTTGCCTATACCTGGATGATATGATCTTCACCAGCAACAATCCAAGTATGTTCGAGGACTTTAAAAACTCAATGACAAAAGAATTTGATATGATAGATCTGGGAGAAATGACATACTTGGAGTCGAGATAGTGCAGGGAGATGAAGGAAATTTCATCTAAAAAAAAAAGTATACAAGTATCATACTGTCAAGATTTAAGATAGATAATTGCAAACCAGTAGCCACGCCAGCTGAAATAGACATGAGGCTGAAGCAAGACTCAGAAGGAGAAGCAGTCAATCCTACACTAGTCGTTCCTACTTTATTCGCTATTGGGCTGGTCAGCAGATTTATGGAGCAGCCGAGACAAGAACACTTTGCAGTAGCATAGAGAATCCTGATATACATCAAAGGCACACTTGGGTACGGACTATTCTACTCCGCTTCTGAGGCGTCAAGACTTATTGGCTACACTGATAGTGATTATGGAGGAGACATTGATACCAGAAAGAGCACGTCTGGATACGTGTTCAATATCAGATCAGGTACGTTTTCATGGTCCTCAAAGAAGCAAGCGGTAGTTGCACTCTCCATCATGTACTTGCCAAGCCGTTTGGATAAGAAACATCATGGAGCTCCACCACGACCAAGAAGGCCCGGCACTGATATATGTCAATAATAAGTCAGCTATATCATTGGCAAAGAATCCAATTTTACACAGTAGGAGCAAACACATTGATACAAACACATTGATACAAGGTATCACTTCATCGAGCAAGTAAAGGCCAAAGTAGTGGAGCTGGTCTACTACAGGTCTAAAGACCAAGTGGCAGATGCATTCTAGAAGTTCAGAGATAGACTTGGCATGAGGAGTCGGTTTGAGGAGGAGTATTAAGAATACAAACCGACTCCAGAAATTTTTGGAGTCGGCATCGGCCATCAAGGAGCCGCAGCCCAGAATTTTTTGGATTGCGGGAAGAGGCACCGACCTTATAGGTCGGTGTCTAAAACCCTCTCCCCAAGGGGTTGTGAGGGCTATAAATAGGGGAGAGATTCCCTTATTTGAGGCAAGCCAACCTAGTAGAAACCAAGTGAGCTAGAGCCTCCCCTTTCCCTATACGTGTTGAAACACGATGTTATTGTGAGTGAATGAATTGAGTTATTTTGTGAGTCTCTCTCCTCGTGAGTATTGTGAGAGTTTTGCATAATCCCTCTTTTATTGTGAGAGTCACTTCAGCGTTGTAAAAAATTCCTTTGTCAATAGAGTGAAAAAAAAAAAAATCATCACTTGAGTGTCTGCATTACACACCCAATGGCCACACGCGCTTCCAACATTGTATTCCCAAACCCGAAACTAATCCGCAGGTTGGATTTAGGAATCCAAACCCTGGTTTTTAGGGACGGGTTGAATTACTTGAAAAGCCCGACCCAATGCTCACCATTGTCACTCCCCATATAAAGATCTCAGATGCCTGGAGGAGACAAGAAAGGGGAGCTTGCTATGGAGTTGTGTTTGCTACATGATTGATTGAGCAAGCTCACAGTAAATGTGGAAACTTGGGCAATAGCTTAGTGGTCTCATAAGGAGTGAGACTACGGGAGATCTTTAAATAGTAGGAATAATTGGTTATGAACTGCATAATACTTTTGTTGTCCTGGCCACCTTTCATTTGGCCAAATGTACCATGAACATAACAATAAAATTACTTCAACTCTCTGGTGTAACGTATACCTACAAAATATGTTATAATTTCATAAACATTAATTCGAAATACAGGTTGAATATAGTGAGTCCTTACAGCTTTACTTCTTTCTCCCTAGAGAGAGTCGCTTTCCACGTAAAAATAGGATTGAGGAACTTGATTTTTATTACTTTTATCTTTAATTTAGATTCTCCATACTTAAAATTAAATCTAATTTGATTCAACACTACGATCGTATTTAACATTAACACAAGAAATTAAAAGTTAATATTTCTAATATCTTATAAGTTATACGCTTACTTCACTAAATTCATACTTTTTAAATTATCTACTCAAATTTTGTAAAATCGTATGGTTATTTATTATTTTCAAATTATAATATTTAATTTTAGATTATTTAGATTATTTTTGTATAGTTATTAATTTTTTATTTGTTTATTGACTTCATAAGTATCTATTTAAATCCAAATAAAAAATAATTTCTTTCTTGAAATTTATTTAGGAGAATAATATAGGTAATTAACAAGTATTTTGAATATGTTTGACTTTGTCATGTTTATGAGATGTTTACAATATTATTAATTTTCTATTAGTTTATTGACTTCAAGTATCTATAGACTCCAAAGACACAATAATTTGTTTCATAAATTATACTTAGAAATTAAATATGGGTAATTAGTACTATAGGTAATTTATATATGTAGGTTTCAAAATTTGACGCGACCCAAATTCGACAAGTCCATGCAACGATCGATCCACCCAATAAACCATCCAAAATCTTATTTCGTGTACATTGTGGACATTTCAACAGCCCGCCCATCAACTTCAATAAGATAGCCCACCTGCGGGTCCGACGTCCAGCCAAATCAATTTTCCAAATCAATCAACAGTCAGCCAAAATCAAAGCCACGCCAGGCTTCTCAAGCCACTTGGCAGCCAGCTAAAAAGGCAAGTCACGCCAGAGAAAATTTCAATCGACCAAGTCTGGTCGATCCCTCAATTACAGGGAAGGAAAAAGAAAAGTCCTCCCTCCTCTTATGGATCTAGAGAGGAAAAACAGGGAGCTCCCCAGTCCTCTCTCACTCCAACAAAAGCAGAAGAAATCAACCGAGATCCCCTTTCTGAGGATCAAACTCCAGCAAACAAATCAAACACTAGCTACAAATAGCCAGAGATTGAACGCCAAAAAGGGGTTGGACACATAGAAATTCAGAGATTTTTTACTCAAAGTCACTTGACTCAGAAACTCTCTTGAGCCCGAAGATCACAAATTCTCAAGTTCGTCGGAATACACACAGTCTACCGAAGAAACTCTACACGTTCACCGGTGACGTCAATACGCCGAATACACGAAACACAAATATACCCGTCGTCGTTCATGTACACTCGCTCGAAGACTCAAAGTTCGTCGTCGAACTATAGAAGACAATGACTTCACCGCCAACCATATCGGAGATCGAATCAGAAGAAAGTTAGGAGATCGCACCCGCAAAATTTCCCAATTCCCAAACACAAACTGCAATTTCTCTGTTATTTCAGTCGAATTAATCAATCGATCGTGCCTTTTTGCAGACCGGAGGTTTTTCGCCAAAACAATATACTACTGTAGACACAAAAATGTGGCTGGTCCAGGCGAGCCCAGTCGGCCACTAACCCATTGAACAACCGTCATGGACTTATTGCAAGCCCGTCCATGGACTATCAGAAGCACCATTCATAGCCCATCGTTAGGATCCATCACCTCGACACGTAGCCAGCTTCGTCATCGTCAACATCACCAACAAGTATCAAATTCATGTTTGCCTGGCACCTGCCACACCCTCAACTCCAATTGACCAGTTCTTGTCCCCACCCAACAAAAAAGGGACTAGAATTGTAAGTCACCTGTCGATCCACTTCCTAAGGATTGATCCTCAATTCACTCTACTAAAAGCACAAAGTCGAGATCCCCTTTTCTGGGATCGAACTCCAACAACACAACACTCAACCGACTACAAATAGCCAGAAGTGCAACATCAGAAGGGCCGAAATCATCACTGAAAAGAAAATCGAAAGCTTGCTCTCTCATCAAAGTGGAAGCACTCTCGATCGAAAAGTTTTAGCAGCTCAACCTCAAGTTCATCGCAGCATAAGCAGTTCGTCCAAGCTCTCTGTACGCTCACCGGTGACGTCGAAACACGCCGATACACATACGAAAAACCAACAATTCTGTATGGCAGACTACAACCGCATCATTCGTGCACACCCGCTCGGAGACTCACGGTTCGACAACAGCTTGAAGATGGTAGTAATTTCAACCATCATTTACAGAGATCAAATCAGAGGACATAAAAGAGATTGTACTCGCATCTTCTGATTTTCAAGCACATTATAACACAAATTCTCTGTTTTAAATCGAATTAATTCATTCGGTCGCGCCTCTTCGCGGATCGGCGGATTTTCGAAGAAACAACTACAAATCTAAATTTGTAAAGTAAAAACTATTAAAGTTTTAATTTTTATTTAGATATAGGTAATATTTTATTTTTCTATTTGCCTTAATCGACTTCGTAGATACTGATTAATCTTTGTGGTTTCTTGTTTTTCGTCGTTTAAGATAAAGTTTAGCTTTCCCTATTTTAGGCGGAAAGAGACTGTTGAGTCTTGAGAGAGAATTAATGATCCAAATAAAACTTTTCTGAAAAAACAGCTAGCTAAGGTAATAGGGAGGGAAAACATTTTATTTATCCAAACATTTGGGCTATATCCTAAACCCCGTCTCAAGATGTTAGACAGTCCATTAACATTTCATCATTGGGCAAAACTATTAATTATAACGTATATCCTAGCGTAGGGATAATAATAAAAATATATTGCTAAGATCCAATAGTATAAAATTGATCCTAGAATCGATGGTAGCCATGGGCCCAATTTCTAGTCAATTGAGGTAAAATTCAACAAATTGACCATACAAATCAACGATTGATTAGTGATTGACCAATTGTAAAAGTTGGATCTTTGATCAAGGGCTTAATTTCTATCTGATAGCAAAAACCAAATCGATGGTCAAAATCGACTCAAATCAAATCAAGTTCAATTTAAGCCAATTGGGCCCAATAATGCCCGTTCCAAGTCAAGGTGGATCAATCCAAGCCTGACCCAACCCAACTAAAGCCCGATTGGAAGTGACACGTTACCACACCACACACGTCAATATTGCTGATCAGGCGACAATGACGTCCTATGACAAATTCACCCAAAAGTTAAATTAGCCTATTAACGTGTTGCATGATCTGGTGAAGCTTGAACTTAATCACAGACATGTGGCGCGATCTCACTGAATCGGGCAACCAAAATTTGCCCTTGACACAACTATTCCTCATTGGCCGAATTTAAATTTTCTAGGGTAAAATGAGCTAAAATCACCCCTCACCCTCATTTGGAGGTGAGAGGGTGGTGGTGAGTAGGGGTGGGCACGGGTCGGGTTTAGGTCGGGTTTCTGAAAACCCAAACCCGACCCGACATATATAACCCAAAACCCGAACTTATGAAAAACCCGAACTCATGAAAAACCCGAACTACGATTTTACAAACCTGAACCCGACCCGACTAAAACCCAACGGGAATTCCTTGTATATCAAAACCACTGATAACACATCCTATCCAGATCATGGATAAATAAGTGGAAAGACTGATTGTTGACAGATAAATGAGTGGCTTATAAATTGCATTTGATTCATCACTGTAAAACAACAAAAACAAAAGGTCCGTTCCTTGTTTTTTTACAGAATTGTTGGAAAACTTGTAATACGCCTAGAAAGATCGTCATAACCCATATTTTTCAACTTGTGAATGGATATTAATTCAGCCTCTTTGTTCCAAGTCATGAGATCGATGGCAAATTAAAGGTGCTCTTCGAGGAACTCCTACGTACCATGCATGGTTAATTTGAGCCAATTCAATGAAAAACGATTGAACAAGTTAATTAGTTAAGGATAATGTATGTTATACCCCACAAATAAGGATACACAAATGTACGTGTTGAAAAATAATAATGTCCCAATGATCAATTGAAGAAAAGCCTCAACATTCAGCAGCGTGATGTGATCTTTATTTAAAAACATTGTCTGCACTACCGAGTAATTATTAGATTCATCGAACAGCCGCATCTTTGCCCACTCTTATTCTAGCCTTCATCGCCTGTATCAAAAACATGAATTAATTCTCTCTCTCTCTCTCTCTCTCTCTCTCTCTCTCTCTCTCTCTCTCTCTCTTTATTAATTAAACTCACAAATTACGGATTAAGTTGGAAGAGGAAACGGGAAGGCTTTTATGGTTGGTATGGGATCGATGGATATCTTCTTAATTACCTCCTTATCCCAATCGCACCTGATTGTTAGATAAGCCAGTATTGCCGTTTGAACGGCCGTCCCTCCGATCATTCCAGCCCATATTCCCTACAATATAGTTCAACCCAAAATGCAAGGAAATCAGAGAATTAAGGAAATCAGAGTTTAGAAGAATATATGCATGAAAGCACTCAACTCACCAAGACTCCTAATTTGGAGACCCAACCCAAAAATATACCAAGAGGGACACCGATCAAGTAATAGCTTCCGACATTGACGTAGGCCACTAGAGCTTGCCACCCTGAACCCACAGCCACCCCTGTAAACAGACAAGAAACCAGACAGACAGAAGATCAATATTTAACCCAGAAGCTTCAGTTCAATAATTCTATGAATTGAAGTCGCTTTCAAATATTAATGGCAACACTGGTAAGTGTTAGCTTGTCTGCAAGTGCAAGAGGTGAGGATTGAGTCTTTACCTGAAAGGATTGGCTGGACGCTGTTGAGGAGGATGGTGAAGGCCAGGAGGACAGCCAGCCTTTTCACTGCGTCGATGATGACAGGACTGGTGGTGAAGATGAGGGAGAACTTGTCGTGGAGGGCCACGATGAGGACCCAAAAGAACAGCCCTATCACTATTGAAGTGCACACCGATACTATTGTCGCGAACTTGGCTCCCTTCCCGTTCCCGGCCCCCAGCTCGTTCGCGACGCGCACTCTGCAGACATTTAAGACGACCAAAAGAATTGAAGCATGATCAATTCAAAATTCCAAAGGATTCATCATGTTCTACAGTTCGAAGTATATATTATTCTTTTGGGGAAGAAAGCGAATGGATCAGCACAACGACACAGAAGAAAAAAATAAAAAATGCTTCTCGAGCAGTGATCATTCTGATTTGCAATTTTCTATGCGCGATCGCGACGCTAGAAATCTCTTTTCGGATATTATACATATATAATATTCTTTTGGGATCTCTTTACCTTTACCATTGTCGAACCAGAACGACGGATAAGGAGTTAAGGACAGCAGGAAACTCGGACTAAAAAAACAAGGAACACGGAAGCCAAGAAGGAACAGAATGCCCATTTCCTTTTTCTTCTCTTTTTTTTTTCTTCAAAAACATTCCTTCATTATTCCTGTTTAGAGTGGAAATCTCAGGGAACATCCACTCAATACTGCGGAGAAGACAGAAAGAAAAGGGGAGACGAAACATTTTCTTTTCCGCGATCCGAAGACCCATGATTTTAACGGAGGACCCAAAAGAGAGGTGCATGGGTAAAGGCACATGAACGAAAGCTGGATTCAGCAAAACAGAGCAACGCTAAAAAAAATTAAAAGGGATGGTTGATGGTTTGGGGGCTGATTCACAAGACTGAATAAGAGGGATAAAAGAAGTCGCGCGCAGTAACGTACCCTGTGCCGGCGAAGAAAGCCAGTGGAATCATGATTTCCCAACCGTTGATATTCATGCTGAGAATTTCAAAAAAAAAAAAAAAAAAGAGGTCTTTCAGAAAAAAAAAACAAAAAACAGGCCTACTGGAAGCATTAAAAGAGATGAATTAATGAAGGGGGAGCGAACCAGATCGAAAGTGCATCAACAGCGACTTTGGCGTTCTTGAGGTTGCCGGTCAATAAAATCAACACTCTGTAATACCAGTTCTCTAAGCTGCACAATTAATCATCAGTAAAGGACCAGGTCGAGAACAATATGAAACTTCTTCTCTGTACACAGAACTGGGACGACAAAGATGGAGAGAGAAAGAAAGCATAAGAGAGAGAGAGAGCACGAGAGAGAGCACGAGAGAGCACGAGAGAGAGCACGAGAGAGAGCACGATAGAGCACGAGAGAGAGCACGAGAGAGCACGATAGAGCACGAGAGAGAGCACAAGAGAGACCAAGAGAGAGAGAGAGCACAAGAGAGACCAAGAGAGAGAGAGCAAAAGAGAGCACAAGAGAGCAAAAGAGAGAGCATAAGAGAGGAGTATAAGAGAGAGAAAGAGTATAAGAGAGAGTATAAGAGAGTATAAGAGAGGAGTATAAGAGAGAGAAAGAGTATAAGAGAGAGAGTATAAAGAGATATTATTAAAAGATAACAAGAATATTAAACAAAGAGATTATATTAAGATATATATATTATTAACAAGAGAACAATATTAAGAGATAAAATTATAAACATTATTAAGAAAGATATTGCTTCATTAATAAGAAAGTTTAAAGAAAGAGATTATAAAGAGAGAAAGAGTAAGAGAAACAGAGCAATAAATAGATATAATTAGAGAGATTAATTAGAGAGAAAGAGATAAGCCAAATATTATTATTATTAGCATAAAATATTATTATTATTGATCATTAACATTATATTATTATTACCAAAATATATTTGCCATTATTATTATATTAAAATATTATTATTATTAACAAACATTTTTATTGCAAAATATTATTAATAAAATGCCATTATTATTATTGGTTACGAATCAACGCCATTAAATTTCATTATTTTTCATTAAAACATATTGCAAATTAGGGTCAATTATTACATATTATCAATGATATTATATTACATATTGGGTTCACATATTATTTTTCAAAATATTTTTCATTTGTCAATATTATTGGCAAAATATTATTAATAAAATTAATGTTAAATATTAATATTATTATTAATAAACATATTAATATTTTCACCACATATTATTTTCATATTCAAATATATATTAAATATACAATATCAATGGAAATTATTGGTCAATAAATTATTGATCAACAACAAATTCCAATATATTCATATTATCACGCCAAAATATTGTTTATATATTACAAGAGAGAAATATTTAAGAGGTCAATGTTATTATTGAATACATATTAATAAGCCTAGAGAAACATACAGCATACATATACGCCATTATTGAAAGAGAGAGCACAAGAATAGATGAGACAGAAATATTTATTAAGAGAGAAATATACATATTACCTTGTTTAGATACATATTAACATAACAAGATTATTAAGAGACTTATTATTGCCATATAGAAAGAGCATAAGTTTTATTAGAGAGAGCATAAGAGATTTTATTACAGAGCAATTAAGAGAGCCTAAAGAGAGACATTATTACAAGAGAGGCACATTAGAGAAAGAGATTACAAGAGAGAGAAAAGAGATATTACAATTAAGGTTTATTAGAGAGAGCATAAGAAAGAGATTAAGAGATAGCATAAAGAGATTATTAGAGAGAACATAGAGAGAGCACAAGAGAGAGAGCACAAGAGAGAGAGCACAAGAGAGAGCACAAGAGAGAGCACAAGAGAGAGAGCACAAGAGAGAGCACATATTAGAGAGAGCACAAAGAGAGAGCACAAGAGAGAGCACAAGAGAGAGACAACAAGAGAGAGAGCACAAGAGAGAGAGCACAAGAGAGAGCACAAGAGAGAGACAAAGAGAGAGAGCACAAGAGAGAGCACAAGAGAGAGCACAAGAGAGAGAGCACAAGAGACAAGAGCACAAAGAGAGAGCACAAGAGAGAGCACAAGAGAGAGACAACAAGAGAGAGCACAAGAGAGAGAGCACAAGAGAGAGAGCACAAGAGAGAGAGCACAAGAGAGAGAGCACAAGATAGAGAGAGAACAAGAGAGAGCACAAGAGAGAGAGCACAAAGAGAGAGCACAAGAGAGAGAGCACAAGAGAGAGAGCACAAGAGAGATTTTAACAAGAGAGAGAGCACAAGAGAGAGCACAAGAGAGAGAGCACAAGAGAGAGAGCACAAGAGAGAGCACAAGAGAGAGAGCACAAAAGAGAGAGCAAAAAGAGAGAGCACAAGAGAGAGCAACAAGAGAGAGCACATATATAGATTAACAAGAGATATACAAGAGAGAGAGCACAAGAGAGAGAGCACAAGAGAGAGAGCACAAGAGAGAGCACAAGAGAGAGAGCAACAAGAGAGAGAGCACAAGAGAGAGCACAAGAGAGCACAAGAGAGAGCAAAAGAGAGAGAGCACAAGAGAGAGAGCACAAGAGAGAGAGCACAAGAGAGAGCACAAGAGAGAGAGCACAAGAGAGAGAGCACAAGAGAGAGAGCACAAGAGAGAGCACAAGAGAGAGAGCACAAGAGAGAGATAACAAGAGAGAGAGCACAAAGAGAGAGCACAAGAGAGAGCACAAGAGAGAGAGCAACAAGAGAGAGAGCACACAAGAGAGAGAGCACAAGAGAGATAACAAAAGAGAGACAAATATATATACAAGAGATATAGAGCACAAGAGATATATACAAAGAGATAGCACAAGAGAGAGAGCACAAGAGAGAGCACAAGAGAGAGATAACAAGAGATTTTAACAAAGAGAGAGCACATATAGAGAGAGCATAAGAGATATTAACAAAGAGATATATACAAGAGATATAGCACAAGAGAGATATAAGAGAGAGCATATATAGAGCATAAGATATATATATACAAGATATAGCATAATATATATATATTAAGAGAGCATATAGAGATTTATAGAGATAGAGCATAAGAGAGATATATATAGATTTATAAAGAGAGATGAGAGAGATATATAAGAGATAGAACATAAGAGAGAGAGCATATAGATAAACATATTAGAGATATATCAAGAGAGATATACAAGAGAGAGAACATAAGAGAGAGAGCATAAGAGAGAGAACATAAGAGAGAGAGCATAAGAGAGAGAACATAAGAGAGAGAGCATAAGAGAGAGAACATAAGAGAGAGAGCATAAGAGAGAGAGCATAAGAGAGAGCATAAGAGAGAGATTAGAGACAGAGACCAGAGACAGAGATCAGAGACAGAGATCAGAGACAGAGATCAGAGAGAGACCAGAGACAGAGATCAGAGAGAGATCAGAGACAGAGATCAGAGAGAGATCAAGACAGAGACCAGAGAGAGAGATCAGAGAGAGAGATCAGAGAGGGGAGAGAGATCAAAGAGAGGGAGAGAGAGATCAGAGAGAGAGTACCAGAGCATCACGCCAGCAGCTGCAGACAATTTTACAAAATCCCAAAGACCAGTGAAGGCATCCATGGAGAAACCAGTCCAAGTCTGAGGACACCAACCGCCGATGGTGTAAACAAACATGACCAAAACCACAATCCACCACGAAATGTTAAGAACAAGCGCGGCCGCAAAAAGACCCATATGAAACTTCTGCACAAACAACCAGCTCAAGCAGACATTAATGACAAGCGAGGCAGCCGCCGCGTAGGCGATGATGCTATTCTTCAATTGACACTGGAGAAATCTCTGGAGAGGAAACTGGAAGGCGAAGGAGAAGTGGAGGGGCAGCATCCAAAGGGACGCCACCCCTGCCTTCTCCGCGATGTCGTCCGGCTGTCCGATCAGTTTCAGTATCGGGGTCGCGAAGAAATACATGGGTAGGAGGAGGACGGAGACGGAGAAGAGGACTATCCATGACCTCTGCATATAGACCCCCAACATGTAATACTTCTTCGCCCCAAACGCTTGCCCGCAAAGGGTCTCCAGCGCGCTCGCCATTCCCAGCTGAAACCATTGGAACATTAAATCATTAACCAGTCGCACAATCCCATCAGAGAAATCAATTAAATCCCCACTTTTGACTCTTATATATCAGCTGATCGTAGGTAGTACTCCTTACCAGAAGGCCAAAGCTGAATCCGACGACGACGGTGTTGGCGATGGAGAAGGCGGCGAGTTCCAAATCACCCAAATGTCCCGCAAAAGCCTGGGAGACAACATTCATGGTGTACAAGGCGATGCGGCTGAGAATAGCTGGACCGACTATCCTCCATAGTTTCTTGGACTCGATGGCCACCCGTCTGAGCAGTCCGAGCTGTTGTTCTTCTTCTCCTCCTCCTGCAACTGAATCCCCCAGCAGAGGCACCTTCTTCCCTTCCCCTCTTTCCATCTCTCTCTCTCTCGAGAGTCCAGAGCAGTCCAGACCCTTCCCTTCCTCGTCCGCGCCGCGCGGCCGCCCCCGATCGATGCGAATTGCGAAAACACTGACACGTCTCTCTGCAATCCGAACAAGGCTACTCCGAAGGCGGTACTTAATCCAGTGAGTCTCGCCACTGGGCGTCACACCTCACGTTCGTATCCGTGTCGTGTTAGTCCACTTGTAACGAATTTGTACCATGAACTCAGAAGACGTCCTCGATTGGCAAAATAATCGGTAATTTTATAAGAAAATCAGTGTTTTTTTTTTTATTCATAAAAAAGCTATGTTTTATGCAATTAATAGTACCGGTTCCCCAAATAAAAATCTACATTATGTGACAAGGTTATTATTATAAGTTATCTAGGCTTACTAAGGAAAATGATTGAAATAATCCAAGAGACTTTAATATTTCACCTCCCTTCTTCTTCTTCTTCTTCATCTTCTTCATCTTCAGCAACAAACCAGTAATATACATACGTGGTGCTTTCATTACCAGGCCCGACGTGTGTACTTGGTAGTATCCGGAAGAGGGGGAGTAAAATTATAAATAGTACATATATATTAAAAGGTAAGGTATCATATTAATACTGGGCCCGTGTAATGCACAGGCATAAAAAATTCAGGGCACTTATTTTCCACAACCTCAAGATCCACATGATTCTAGTCTTCTGCAAATTTTAGATCCACATCAATTAAACGAAGGGTAAAAAAATCAAGGCAACTTAAATAAAATTAGATAACTGATCAATGTTCAACCATAAATTTAAGCCATTTGCACGTCATGTTGATTTTAAATCTTGGTATGGGGAGATTAACAGCAATATGTAAATAAATTTCCCACAGGCTTTTCATAATTAACATTTAAATGCAATAAATAATAGTCCTACGTCGTCTTATGCTAAATCTAGATTGAGTTGCATGAAGGAGATTGGAAGGAAAATAAACACACCTAAACTTGTAACAAGAGAGACTTTAAATACTCGTTGTGTTAAGGAAGATTCCTCAGCGAATCAAATCACTAAGTATTTTAGTATGATTGTGTTTTCTTGTGTTTCATTTCAAATGTAATTGATGTAATCTAATCTAGAAAAGACTGTCCCTTGTCTATATGTACACGTTTTGTAAAGTAATGTCAATCTAGCAATTACCAATCTTACATGGTATCAAACCAACTCACAATCTCTCAAACCATAGCCGACCTCCCTCTCTTCTACCACTTTGTTGCCCTGATTTCCTCCTTCATCGCTTTCTTCAATGGCCGACGCAGATTCCTCCGTCATGCCCACTGTGTCTACTATTGTTGCGCAGACTACTGTTGTGCAGCCAGTCCTTGATGGGTTTGAATATCACTCATCACATTTCATAAAGCTGGATCATGACAACTACTGTTGTGCAGCCAGTCCTTGATGGGTTTGGTTGATGGCTCAATTGCTCCTCTGCCGAAAATTCTGTCAGCTTCTCCTTTTGAGTCGGGTTCGACGTCCGCTACCGTCAACCCGGCTTACCTCCATTGGTACCGAATTGACCAAACTATTCAAAGTTGGATAGTTGCTACACTGTTTAATGTTGCACTTGGCCGAACCATTGGCCTTGACACTACTACTGCGATCTGGCAAAAATTGAAGGAGGCTTATGCCTCGACTTGCCAGGCCCGACTTAATCGTCAGCGCTTTAGTCTTCAGACACTTCGAGAATGAAACTTGACTATGGTCACCTACTTGGCCTAAGTCAAATCTATTGTTGACGATCTTGCAGCAGATGGACAACCCCTTGATGATCAGACGGTGACTCAGTATGTTGTGAGTGGTCTTGGTCCTAACTTTGAGCCTTTTGCTCAGACAATCACCGCTTGCGATGTCCCGGTGGCGTTCCCTACTCTTCAAAACCTGCTCTTCACACAGAAACATCGCCAACAAGTCCTTCAACAACTTAACTCACTTGATATTTCTTGCTGCCCTTTTGCAAACATGGCTGCCAGGGGAGGTCACGGCCGTCAAGGTTCCTGTGGTGGTGGTTGCGGCTCCTCACAAGGTCGTGGGCATGGTCGTGCCCAACATGAGCATGGGATTCCTCTACTTGACCTCAATGCCAAATTTGTTAGAAGCATGACCACATGACTCTTTAGTGTTATCATTGCTTTAATTTGACATATCAACAAACCAATCAACCACATGCCCATGCTACTTTGCTTGATGGTTCACACGACCTAGCATGATACACTGACTCGAGTGCATTGCACTACATTGCCATCGTTGTTGGTCTCTTGACTGACCTGATTGTCTATACTGGTTCGAATCAAGTGGTCTTGATAATCGAGCAAGTTTGCCTATCACTCCCATCAGTTTCTACAAACTGACTTCACTTGTTTCTGTTAAAAATGTCCTATGTGTCCCTTCTTCTATCAAAAACTTACTTTCAGTTTCTAAACTTACTTCTTATCATAATTGTATGGTTGTCTTTGATTCTAATGGTTTTCTTGTACAGGAAGCCATGTGAGGCAGAACTATACCCAAGGGGCAAAATAGGAATGGACTCTACATCGCAATCACACTGCTTCACTGTTTTGTTTGCTTTCGTCAGTTTCCCCTTTTTCAATTTGAGATCGTCGTCTAGGTCACCCCGATTTTTCTAATTTTAAAGGATGTACTTAGGTCTATAAATGTGATTGTTCCCAATCCGAATAAACAACATTCATGTTATAGTTGTGGAATAAAATCCACAATTTTACCTTTTCCATCTTCTTCTCTGCGAGCGCAAGCACCTCTCCATGTTGTGTCTCCTGATTTATGGGGACCTTGTCTTAGTGAATCTTTTAGTGGTTATAAATATCACATTTCCTTTCTCGATCATTACAATCGCTTCACATGGTTGTATATATTAAAAACCAAATCGGTAGTTACTTCAATTTTTGTGAAATTCAAAAATCTAATTTAATTTTTGCTCTCCTAAAAAATTAAGTATTTCCAATCAGATGGAGGTACTGAATTTTTTAGAAATAATTTTCAGTAGATTTTGAGTAATTCTAGGATTCAACATCGCGTTAGTTGTCCCTGCACGCCACAATAAAATGAGCTAGTAGAATGTAAGCATTGTCATGTTGTTGGGATGGGTCTTACTCTTCTTGCGCAAACATCCATGCCAAAGTTGCATAGGGATTCGGCCTTTTCCACTGCCACATATATTATCAATCGTCTACCCACCCTAGTGTTACAGTCCAAGTCGCCTTTTGAGATGTTCTTCGAGCATAAGCAAGATTATTCTCAATTTCTCACCTTTGGTTGTCTGTGTTAGCCCCATCTTTGACCGTATTTGAAAAACAAAATTGAATATTGATCCACCTCGTGCGTTTTCCTTGGTTATCATTCAAAACCAATCGTGTCTTTGTGTCACATAGTGTGGTCTTAGATTGAACAATTTTTCCTCTCTCCAAACTTGCGCTTCTACCAACTCCTTCATCTGATCATATGTCAACTACATCTATTCCATTACTGCGCTCACCACCTACTACTTATTCTCCTTCCACAACATTAACTCCAACTCCCTTGTTGTCCCCTTATTTACCTTCCTCTTCAACTCCAGTGATACTAGCACCCCTCCTTGAGCCACTCGTCATTCCACATGAGTCCGCCTCCACAAGCTTCAACTCAGCTCCACTTGAAAATGTCGACCCTCCACCTCCACCCACAAACCAACTCACTGCACCTCTAGCCACACATGGTATGGTCACTCGATCCATGACCAGCAAAACCAAACCTCTTGTCTTCTCCACCATTCGGCATACTACTCCTGCATCCCAACTTCCAATTGAGCCGACCTGTTATAATCAAGCCGCCAAGTCTCTAGAGTGGTATCAGGCAATGAAAGATGAATATAATGTTTTATTGGCTAACCAAACTTGGACTCTTATGTCTCTTCCACAGGACTGTCGTGCTATAGGGTGCTAGTGGGTGTTTCACGTCAAAACCAAATCTAATGGCAACATTGAAAGATACAAAGCCAGACTTGTTGTGAAAGGATTCAATAAAAAAAAAGGTTTTGATTACTTTGAGACCTTCAGTCCGGTGGTTAAACCGGTCACCATTCGCACGATTCTCACTATGGCCATGGGCCGCCAGTAGGAGGTTCGCCAGATTGATGTGAACAATGCCTTTCTCAATGGGTAGCTAGAAGAGGTCGTGTACATGAAATAGCCGGCTCGGTTCATTGACCCGAGTCATCCCTCTGCTGTTTACCGACTCCAAAAGTCTTTTTATGGTCTCAAGCAGAGTCCCCCTAGCGCGGTATCAATGTCTTACTACCTATCTCTCTAAAGTTGGTTTCCAAATTTCGCAAGCAAACTCATCCTTGTTCCTTCGGTATGGTTCTTCTTCGACTTTGTTTTTGCTGGTTTATTTGGATGATATTGTTATTATTAGGAATTCATTGGCAGATATTCAGCTCTTGATTGACGGTCTTAAGTCAAAATTCTATGTTAAAGACTTTGGACCACTATACTATTTCTTGGGCATTGAAGTGACTAGGACCAAAAGTGGGATGCATCTTTGTCAGTCGAAGTATGCTCAAAGCCTCCTAAATCGCCTCGGCTTGTCTAATGTCAAACCAATCTCCACGCCCATTGCAGTACCCTTCAGAGTACAAAGCCATTGTCGGTGCATTGCAGTACCTCACTCTCACCCCTCCAAACCTACAATATGCGGTAAATCAGGTTTATCAATTTCAACAAGCTCCCACTAACACTCACTAGACAGTAGTCAAACTAATTATGCAGTATGTCAAGGGCTCCTTATCTCATGGTCTCCACATTCTATCAACCATCGATATTGGCATTGATGTGTTCTTTGATGCCGATTGGGGAGGATGTTCAGATGGCCAATGGTCTGTCATTGGCTTTTCTACTATGGTTGGTGGTTTTACTCATTTCTTGGGAGTCCAAAAAGCAACTGACAGTGGCTCGGTCCAGCGTAGAAGCTGAATACCGTGCCTTAGCAATTGCTGTAGTAGAAGTGTCATGGATTTTACAACTTTTCTGTGAGTTACGCCTCTTTGTTTGAGACCACTCGATCATTTGGTGCGACAATGTTTCAGCCACTTATATTGGTGCCAATCCCATTTTCCAATCCCATTTTCCATGGATGACTCAAGCACGTTGAACTCGATTATCACTTCATTTGGGAATGCATGAGAAGTGGTCATCTTCGAGTGTGCTACATCCTGACTCAAGACCAAATTGCTAACATTTTCACGAAATATCTTAGTGGTTTTTAGTTCAATCATTTTCTCAGCAAGCTTCACGTTTTTTTGAAGTCGCTCAGCTTGACGGAGAATGTTAAGGAAGAATCCTCAACGAATCAAATCACTTAGTATTTTAGTATGATTGTGTTTCCTTATGTGTTTCATAGCAATTGTAATTTATGTAATCTAATCTAGGAAAGACTACACATTTAAATCCAGCAATTACCATTTTTACACGTTGATTCATCCAACATCGAAGCTTTGTATATCTAAAGTAACATCCTTAAAATCAGCAAGTCTGAAAACATTCTCAAACATAAAAAATTGAAGATGTTCAACTTGGTCAATATGAACATAGACCAAGCAAGAGAGAGTGAGGAAAAGAGGCCCACGGATGAAAAATCTACAACAAGAAGACGATAAAGAACCTACAAAAGAAAACCAAAATTAATATTTCTTCTAATTCCGACCTCAAAACCTCTTTCAAACAGGTCGAAATCATCATTTGGTCATCGAAAAGCACTTCCGAACACACATGAAAATATTTTTTATATGAATAAAAAAAAAAGTATCGAACAGATAAGCAAAATATTAAAAAAAAAAAACAACCAGCCCTTATTATGAAACTCGGCCAAGAGTAAACATTCCTATTATACTATGGAAGATAGATTAAGAGTAGATCTAAATAGAAGTTATTTTGTATATCAATTATTTATTTATTAATTATTATTAAATAGAAACGGATAATCAGGTAATAAATAGATTAATAATAAAAACCTATTAAATAGATTCTTTTCATTTCATTTCATTTGAAGTGGTTTTTCATAAATTTTTTTGTTATATCAATCATGTTTTAAAGAAAAATAATGTTTTTATAAAACAGTGTTTTTCACATAAATTACATGCCGTTTTACAAATGATTGTTTTTTTGTGAAACAGCTATCAGAAAATTCTAATCAAGAAGCAGCAGCAGCAGGATAATTGATTTTCTCTATAATTGCTTTTCTCGGAAAAATGTTGTAAAGAGCTTTTCCGCGATAGTTGTGAAGCTTTTGCTGCAAACTAAACTCTGGTACGAGTATGGTTGAAGAGGGTCATTTCTTTCTAGTAATGAAATTGTGACCAAATAAAAACATTAAGGTTATAATTTCTCTTTGACGCTTGCAATGTCCTTTCACTCAAAGCATTAAATTACATCAATAAAGAGATATCGACAATAAGGGTATATAAATGAAATGGAATAAGGTTGTTATGTATATATATTATCCCATTAATGTTAGTGTTTCACCGAAAATCCGCCGGTCCGCGAAGAGGCGCGACCGAGAGAATGTATCGATTACTTTAGAATAAATTTGTGTTTACAGGGTGTGTGAGTCAAGAAAAAGCGAGTCCACTCTCCTATGCTTCCTCTGATTCGATCTCCGTGTGAATTGTCGAAGTTTCGGCTTCTCGCGAGAACGTCGAAGTTTGAGTTCTGGGAACGAGTGTGCACGATTTGGTGTGGCTTTGGTCGGTCGGACGGAAGTATTTGTGTTCCGTGTGTTTCGACTTGTGACGTTGCCGGCGAACGTGTAGAGCTGCTCCGGTTGAACTGTTGGACGACGCACTGCGAGTTGCTGAACTTCTCTGGTTTGTGAGAGCTTTTGTGCGTGGAGTTTCTTCTCAGTGAAGGGATTTTCAGACCTCCGTTCGAGAGAGGAAGAACTTCTGTGTGTGAAGTATTTTCTCAGCAAGAGCTCTCGAATTTGATTTTTCCAACCCCTGGGACAGGGAACTTCTGGCCTTTTGTAGCCAGTCTGTGTAGTTGTTGAGGGATTTTGCCTGGGAAAGGGGATCACGATCCCCTTTCTGCTCATGAGGTTGAGGAAGAAGAGGGGAGGAGGGAGACCAGGAACTCCCTGTTGAGATCCCTTGAATGAGGATCGTGACCTCTTTCCAAAGATTTTATCTTCTCGGTTGAAGTGGATGACTGTATGCTGACTCGCGCTGATGTGGCGATGACTCACCGAGTCGTTGCTGACTAGACGGTGACTCACTGAGTTGATGTTGGCTGTAAGATGACTCACTGTGTTGATAATGCGACGAGACGGGATCCTGGTGGTGGGCTGCGTCGGATTACTTCGAGAATTGTCGCGGCCTGTCCACGAACCTTGTTTGCTGGATCGTTGGATTCCTGGACTTGTTGAATTTGGGCCATGCACATTTTAGTGCATACAGATTGCCCCCTTCGAGACTTGCTCGTTCGGGAGGAACGAACAAGTTTCGAATGTGAAGAAGAACGAACACAACGCACACACACTTTTTTTTTTTTTTTTTTTGTTGATCCTCTTACTCTTTTAGGATCGTTTATCTTTTGTGTACGTATGCTCTTCTGTCCTCTTGCTTTTTTAGGACAGTGTATATTTTCTTTACACTTTGTACGTTTTTTTTTTTCTTTTCTTTTCTTCTTTTTTTTTGGCTCCCTTGTTGTTTTTAGAGTTTGTTTTTTTTTTTTTTTTTTTTGTATACACATTACATGTGGAGTATGTACGGTATAGAGAGATGATGAATACCTGAGCAGGGATGTCGCCCAGGTTTGAGCAACAACGGCGAATTGGGGTTGAGCTGTTGGCTACGGTCTGCTTTGAGTATTGTTGAAAGTTGTTTTGAAACCTCGGAGAAGGCCGACGCGATAAATTTTACAAACCTCTGCAAACCTCGGCGACTTTCGATGTCGCAACGGGGAAGAGGTGTCACTCGGCGACTCTGTGTGCGTCGCACTGGTGAGAGGTGCAGTTTCAGTAGCTTTGCTTTAACGCCGGAGAAGAGAGAGATTGCGCAGTGAACTCCACATTGCATGGCGCTGACTCATCTGGTGAAATTCGGCTTCGGCAAAAATGTTTTTTTGCGCTGGGGGAGATGGGAGGCAGCGTTGTGGGCCCCGCCCTGTGTGGCGCTGACTCAGCAGCGAGCTCCGACTTCAGCAAAGTTGCTCCAGCGCAGGAGGAAAGAAGGGAGGCAGCGCCGTGGTCGTCTGCTATCTTCGCTGATCCCCCCGGCTTGTGTCAGAGTTCTCTGCGAATCCAATTCAAAGGTACTATAAAAAAAAAAAAATTTCTCCCGGCAGGCTCGGATTGAATTCGAGTAAGCCGGGTTTCCCACTCTCTTTTTTTATCTTCTCTCTTCCTTTTCCTTCCTCTTTTTCTCTCCTCTCATTTTCGACTCCTTCCTCAGTCTCTCATTCTCTCTCTCTTTTTTTTTTCACGAGTTGTTCTCTCTCTTTTTTTTGTTTTGAATTTTTCTTTTCTCTCTGTCTTGCGCTCTAAGTGATTGTCAATTTGTCTGTGTGGCAAACAGACAGTTTTTTGTGCAAAACGTTGTGAGTTTGTATGGCGCCTGGCTCTGTCGCCAGGCGCTGAAGTTCATTCGGGTCGCACCGGGCTATGTCGCCAGGTGCTGCAATTCGTTCGGGTCGCGCCGGGCTCTGTCGCCAGGTGCTGAAATTTCTGTGGATTGATCCGGCTTGGTCGCCAGGAGACAGTCTGTCTGCGTTAGCACACCTGTTTTGGATGCCGAGTGCAATTAGCAGTCTGGTCGCAATAGGCCAGAGTTGATTGCTAATGCAAGGTTGCACCGGCAAGGGTTGCCGGGTGCGGAGTTGTGTTGAGGTCGCAACCGGCAAGGGTCGCCGGGTGCAAGTTGTGTTGACCTTTCCCTTTTTTTTTTTTCTTACAACTGCTTCTTTTTGTCGTAGCTCCTTTTTCTTTAGCGACGGCTTCTTTTTGTCGCGGCCTTTTTCTTGTTTTAGCTGACTTCTTTTTTTGTCATTTGCTTTTTTTTGTCCAGAAATGAGTTACGTACCTGGTATGTTGGCTGCGTCTGGCTCGGTCGCCGGGTGCGGTAGTTGTCGTTTTAAACTTGGCTGGCTCGGTCGCCGGGAGGTTAGACGTCTGTTTTGATCACCGAGTGTCGAGGCTTTGGTTCGGCTGAGCTCGGCTCAGTTTCCAGGAGGCTGACTTCTATTTTAGCCACCGAGTGTCGAGGCTTTGGTTCGGCTGAGCTCGGTTGGGTCGCTAGGAGGCTCAATTCCTGCGTTGGTGCACCCGGCTCGGTCATCGGGTGCGAGCTGCTGAGTAGTCAGCTCTGGTTTGGTCGTCGACCACTTCTTTTCTTTTGCGACTGTTTTTTTTTATCGCTGCATTTATTTTCTTTTGCGACAGCTTCTTTTTGTCGCAGCTTTTTTTTCGGCGACGGCTTCTTTTTGTCACAACCTTTTTTTTTTTTTTTTTTTTTTTCTTTTTGAGAAGATGAAGATGGATTGCATACCTTGTTCTGTGTTCTTTTGGCTGCGTCCGGCTCGGTCGCCGGCCGCAGGAGTTTTAGTACAGCACCCAGCTCGGTCGCCGGGTAGTGCCTCTGTATTGTTTTTCTTCGCGTCCGTTTTGTTGTTGGGCGCTGATTTTGAACTGTGCTCGGCTCGGTCGCCGGGCACTTGTTTCGATCGCGGCCGGCTATGTTGCTGGTCGCGAAGCTTTGAATTGTGCTCGGCTCGATCGCCAAACACTTGTTTTGGTCGCGGCCGGCTTTGCTGTTGGTCGCGAAGCTTTGAATTGTGCTCGGCTCGATCGCCGGACACTTGTTTTGGTCGCGACTGGCTTTGTTGCTGGTCGCGAAGCTTTGAATTGTGCTCGGCTCGATCGCCAGACACTTGTTTTGGTCGCGACTGGCTTTGTTGCTGGTCGCGAAGCTTTGAATTGTGCTCGGCTCAGTCGTTGGGCACTTGTTTTGATCGTGGCCGGCTACGTTTGGCTGGTCGCGAAGCTTTGAGTTGTGCTCGACTCGGTCGCCAGGCACCTGTTTTGGTCGCGGCCAGCAGTTTGGCTGGTCGCAGAGCTTCGAAGGGTGCTCAGCTCGGTCGCCGGGCACCTGTTTTGGTCGCGGCCAGCAGTTTGGCTGGTCGCGAAGCTTCGAAGGGTGCTCGGCTCGGTCGCTGGGCACCTGTTTTAATCGCAGCCAGCAGTTTGGCTGGTCGCGGAGCTTCGAAGGGTGTTCAGCTCGGTCGTCGGGCACCTGTTTTGGTCGCGGAGCTTCGAAGGGTGCTCGGCTCGGTCGCCGGGCACCTGTTTTGGTCGCTGCCAGCAGTTTGGCTGGTCGCGGAGGAGGAGGTCATGCCCCCTGTTGTGTGTCCTTCTCGGAACACAATGTGCGGTGGGCAGGAGACGACAAATGCCCCTTCTGACTTTACCAGCTGCGGGGAGGATTGTGCATCTTCTTCCTCCTTTCGGTAGGGTGGAGTTAACCCGACCTTCGGCAAGTCATGCTTTCTCTTGAAGAGCCTCTCGACTTCGGCTTCGAGTTCCTCTAGTTTGTCGAGGACTCGAATTAAGGCTTGTTTTGACCTTGTGGCCAAGTCGAGGTCGTCCTCTATCTCGTTGAGTGACGAGATTTGCTTCGATGACGTCTCGGGGTCGTCGCATTCGACGACCGGTCGTTTGCCTTTGTCTTTGGCTATTGCTGGTTCGGGAGGAGCTATCGAACAGGTTGCCACCATTGCTGGAGGCGCGAAAAACTCCTTGGGGAAGAACTCCGCCAATGTGACGGGTCTCATTTTTTTCTTGTTTGCCCCATGGACGTTGGTCCTAGGAGTTTTCTTTTGACGCTTCGCGGCTTTTTTGTTTGGCCGCTTCGCCTTTGTTCTGGTATTGGCCGGTGCCGGTTCGATTTCTCGAATAGGCTTCTTTCTCCGGGTGACCAGGATCCACCCCTCTGCATCGGCTGCAGCTTCTTCGCGGGGTGCCGGTTTTGGTGCGACCTTAGCCGGTGGTCGTCTGTTGTTGTGCGGTCGGTTGGAAGGACCGGATTTTGGACGGTACTCCTTTCTTGCGACCCGCTGTTTGTTTGGTCGAGTTCGCCGGATTGGTTTGGCTTGAACGGAGACGATGTTTGCCGACGCCGCTCCTTCTGCTCCGTCGATCGCAATGCGGCTTTGTGCTACGAGATTCATGATTCGATCCTTTAAAGCGAAACATTGCTCGGTCGAGTGACCTAGCAGACGGTGATATTTGCAGAAGTTTCGATCCTTTGATTTCGCAAGGTCGCCGGGTCTTTTGATGTCCGGCACTTAATCAAGTTGTTCTCGAGCAGTTGCTCGAGCATGAGAGGAACGTTGGTGTCGATGAAGGGGTAGGACTTTGCTAGCCTCTCCTCCAGCGACGGTTTCCGATAAGTGCTCCGAGCGGGAGGCTGTGGAGTGAAGTTTGCTTTTACCTTGCTCCCGACTTTTATTGGTTCGAGAGCGTTCGTCGCGAAGGATGCTTTAGTTTTCTCCTTCACGTATACGGGTACGGCCGCGGCGGCAGATGATGAAACTTCCTCCCCTCGCTCTTCTATGAGGTTCTCCATATTGTGGGCCTCGGTCGCGAGTTCTTGAAAGTTCGTCGGCCTCCGGCTCTGGATATAGCACAGAAGTTCCCATCGCATTCCTCGAGCGCACATTTCGATTTCGGCTTCGAGGGATAGATTCGAGCTCTCTTTGCAATTGAGGCTCAAGTTCCTCCACCGATTTATGTAGTCGACAACTTTCTCGCCCTTTTTCTGCTTCAGGTTGGCGATCTCGACCAGAGTTACGGTGCACCGGGTACTGTAGAATCGACTGAGGAACTCTCGCTCCAATTGTTCCCAGCTATCGATTGATTCTTGCGGCAATTCGATATACCAAACGAAGGCGTTGCCTTTCAAGGATCGGCCGAATTGCTTGACCAACAGGTCGCCGTCTGTGTCGGCATTGTTGCAGGTCTCGATGAAATGAGCGACGTGCTGCTTTGGGTGGTCGTCGCCATTGAATTGCTGGAACTTCGGTGGATGATAGCCGAACGGCATTGGGATGTTTTGTATCCCTCTGCGTAATGCGGCTTTTCGATAGGCCACCGACTTGCTTTTCGCCGGAGCCGTTTCGCATGGCACGGTTGATGAGTTCAGTCACCGCATCTAAGGTGAGGGCAGCCGGCTCTGCTTCAGTTCGACCTCTGTGGATGACCGTCAATACGATGGGCTGCATCTCGTCGTCAGAGGCAGGATCCTCTCGCGATGGTTTGGCGGAGCCACTAGTAGTCGCCCGGTTTCGGTCAACCTTTTACGAAACGCCGATGTTGTTCGCGGCCGCGCCCATTTCGAGCCGCTCCATCATCCTTGTGATCTGGAGATCGCGAGCTGCGAGTTGTGCGTCTTTGATGCGCAGTTGTTCGCTCTGTTCTTTAAATGCAGCTTGCATTTCGGCAAGCTGCTCTTCGATTGTTTTGACCGACGTTGTCATTGCGGCCATTTTGACGGTCGGCGTCGACGGAGCTATTCCCGATGCAGATCGAAGTGGAGAATATTTTGTCGGTGACCGCATTGGGGAGACGATCGTTGGTGTTCTCGGGTGTGGAGAAGCTGTTGTGGGCGACTGGCTTGCGGAGGCAGCCCCCGATGAGATGCGGCAAGGCGGAGTGGGTGATAGCGCAGCCGGGGAGGTCGCCGGTGTCTGTCGATGAGGTGAACGAATGGGTGGTGAGCCGGCTGCTGAAGTGAGCGCGGCTAAGAGATCGTGAGAGATGGTCACGATTGGAGATTTGTCTTCGGCCGTCGCTCTATGTACGGAGGAGGCCGATAGCGAATTCATTCTGGCCGCGGAGGAGGAGTTTGTGCCCCCGTTGTTGTTCGTGCACCGCACGCACCAAAGCGAGAGACGACGGAGCTCCTTTGGCGATGGTGGCGATTGGGTTGGACTGACCACCGACCGCGGCGCCCGGTGGTGTGGTGTCGACGGGCAGGTAGGTCGGCCTATTTGCTGTCGGGATCATTCTCGACCGGTGTGACGACCGTTTTGGTAGAGGCCGCGGTAGCTTTGTGGGTTGGTAGACCGCACTCGGACGGGCGCACATCTAGCATTAAAGGAGCCTCTCCGGTGGACAATCTCCTGGCCAAGGCCCTTGTAAATGGGCGAATGGCCGGTGGTGGAGAGGTAGGAGCGCGGAGGTCGGCAGATGGTCCGCGAGCTCCTGCGGTTGAGCTTGCGGTCGCTGCAGGGAGCGGGTGAGCAGAGCTCGAGGAGGCAGTTTGCTTACCCCTGTTGTCGTTGTTGTTGTTGTTGTCGTTGTTGGCGTTGCTGGCCATGGCTGATGTTGGGGATTTTTTTTTTTTGTTGGACGGAGAAGGAGATGAGAGGTAGGAAATGTCCCACCGGGCTTGCCAAATATGTTTCACCGAAAATCCGGCCGGTCCGTCCTTGAAGAGGCTTAAACCGAGAGAATGTATCGATTACTTTAGAATAAATTTGTGTTTACAGGGTGTGTGAGTCAAGAAAAGCGAAGTTCACTCTCCTATGCTTCCTCGATTCGATCTCCGTGTGAATTGTCGAAGTTCGCTTCGGCAAGAACGTCGAAGTTTGAGTTTCGGGAACGAGTGTGCACGATTTGGTGTGGCTTTGGTCGGCCGGACGGAAGTATTTGTGTTCCATGTGTTTTCGACTTGTGGACGTTGCCGGGCGACGTGTAGAGCTGCTCCGATTGAACTGTTGGACGACGCACTGCGAGTTGCTGAACTTCTCTGGTTTGAGAGAGCTTCTGTGCGTGGAGTTTCTTCTCGGTGAAGGGATTTTCAGACCTCCGTTCGAGAGAGGAAGAACTTCTGTGTGTGAAGTATTTTCTCAGCAAGAGCTCTCGAATTTGATTTTTCCAACCCCTGGGACAGGGAACTTCTAGCCTTTTGTAGCCAGTCTGTGTAGTTGTTGAGGGATTTTGCCTGGGAAAGGGGATCACGATCCCCTTTCTGCTCGTGAGGTTGAGGAAGAAGAGGGGAGGAGGGAGACCAGGAACTCCCTGTTGAGATCTCTTGAATGAGGATCGTGACCTCTTTCCAAAGATTTTATCTTCTCGGTTGAAGTGGATGATTGTATGCTAACTCTCGCTGATGTGGCGATGACTCACCGAGTCGTTGCTGACTAGATGGTGACTCACTGAGTTGATGTTGGCTGTAAGATGACTCACTGTGTTGATAATGCGACGAGACGGGATCCTGGTGGTGGGCTGCGTCGGATTACTTCGAGAATTGTCGCGGCCTATCCACGAACCTTGTTTGTTGGATCGTTGGATTCCTGGACTTGTTGAATTTGGGCCATGCACATTTTAGTGCATACAGTTAGGTAAATGAATAAATTGTATAATCAAAAAACTTGATTAAGGGTCTTGGGCATTAGCTCAGTGGTCCTATATATGGGAGTTATTGCTGCGGAAGAAGATCTTGGGTTTGGGTCTCCATAGCAGAAGCATTGGGAGTAAAATGTATTCACTTTTATAAAAAATTAAAAAAAAATTAAAAATTATAAAAAAATGGGGTTTTGGATTTCGGTTGGGTTCGCATCGGGTTCTAATTTGTAAAAAAATAATTCAGCTCAAGTTCGGGTTCAGATTTTGAAACCTATTAGGGTTTTTCACGGGTTTGGGTTTTGAGTAATATATATAAGCCGAACAAAGTTTAGGTTTTTAAGAAACCCGACCCAAACCCAATCCCATGCCCACCCTTACTGAGTCAATAAGGTTACAATGTGTCTCACTCAAAGCATTAAATTACATAAGGAATAAGACATTAATACCACTCCTTAAAGAGATGGATTTTCATAGAGTGGAGGTTGGACTCAACTTGACTCTACTAATTATTAAAAAAAGTGATTAAATATCTCTATTCTCATATAGTACAAACTTCAGATTCCTTTTGAGCCAATTATTGTAAGGAATGTAAATAAATTTCTTATCTTTAATGATCGTGAAGGAGCATATGCTGAAGGTCTGAAAAAACTCTGATCCAGACCATTCAAAAGTAGTAAGACAGGTCGAATATTCGTGGGCCACCTTCCAACGTGTTGTCAATAAAATGTCGATGACCCATTTGGCCCACTTATATATCGAATCATATTCCAACTTTTTGAGGAACGACGACGATTCCAGTACAATGGGCTTTTCTAATTATGGATCCATTGTTCAGCTCTATATCCTAAATTAGCCCACGTGGATGAGTTTGTTAGGATTCGAAGGTTGGGCCTTCCGTGGTATATTCCGCGAATAGGTTAAGTAAATGATCTGATGCCTGACGGTGATCCATTAAGGCCTTTTATGGACTTATTTCTGATGTATATGTTTTGTTGGACTATTTTGTTTGAAGCTTTAACTGGATATCCATTAAGGCCCATTATCTCATCAACTATTTCGCTGAATACTGTTCGAAGGTTCGAAGATATGCAAAAAAATATTCATTTTAATCAGTAATTGAGCAAATCTTAATTTATCTATTTACCAAATATTATTTATATATATATATATATATATATAATATACAACTATATATGAAATAAGGTTAATCCAATTATCCTATTAAGGAGGGTACATTGGTTATTTCAATATATTATAGTGTGAAATATTTATATTCAAGTTATCTCTTAAGTTTTTCTTTTTAATTTTAGGAGATGTAATGATGTATTTAAATATTTTATATTATTCATTGTCTGAAATGGTTACAGAGTTTTAGTTTTAAAATAATTTTAATTATTTTAAATAAAATATTTCAAATAAATATTTTCTTAAATAAAGTTAAATAAAAATATTTACCAGACAAAAACAGTCATAGAGTTTTCGAGCCAAACTCTATATCCGCTTTAGTTTGGCTTGAAAACATAATTTGGGAATCCAAACCCAGGTTTTTTGGGCCGGGTTAGGTTATAAGGAAAATGGATGCCACCCCTATCTTTAGGTTGATAAAAAAATTAGGGTTGAATATTTTTAATTTAGTAAATATTTTATTTCAATAAAAAACTCTTATTTATGAGATTACCCAATGTTTTAAAAACCCAACCAGGCATCAAACCGGCACTATGTCCAGTCTTGGTTGAACCAGGTGGTTAGACTAGGTTTAGACCAATGATTCAACCATTGAATATTATATACCATACTTTGCATACATTTAATATTTTTATAGAAAAAAAATGAAAAATATAATGTTGGTTACATTGCCAAGTCAATAAAAACCACACTAGCCTTCGATTCTAGTTTAATCGGGTCAAACCGGCTGATTCAGTTCGTTTTTATAAAACACAGTGATTACCTCACTTACCCCGATGGATAATTTGTATTACGCTGGTATATGAAATAAGTTTCATATTAATCCATAGAATTAGGGGTGGCAATGAACCGAGCCAACTCGCAAATAGCTCGGGCTTGGCTCGGTTTTTACTCGGCTTGAACTCATTTATAACAGTCCGAGCCGAACTCGAATAAAAGGAAAAGTTCATCAGCCTCTTTGAGTCGAGCTCGAGTTATATACACTTCGGTTCGTCCGCTCGTTAATCGGCTCGGCATTTATTGACTCTCATAACCTTGTAGGCCGAATTTTACTTTTAAAGTTTTAATATCTCAGCTTGGCATTTAAATCATAAATAAGGGGCATATTTGAAATTAGATAAAATATTTTTCCTCTTCTTTACTAGCTGGAGTTTCCAACTCTGACCATGTATGTCAGAGAAATAATCGTTGTGGCACCGTGACTTTTTTCCTCTCCTTTTTGTCTTTTTAGAATTCATCGAGCCCGCTCAACTTAGAGCTCGAGTTCGAGCTCTTCTTGGGGCTCGTTTTGGGTTTGGCTCGGCTCAAATCGATCCCCGCTACCAATATTGTAGGTAGCCACAGCAAATCATGGGACACCAACTGAGCGTTGCACAGGGGTCCTATGTGTTTGGCACCCCGTGATTCGCTTATGGGCAGCGGATCCGGGCTCGCTCGAATCTACCCCTACATAGAATATCTATGATAGAATAATATATAAAATAAACGGAATATTGTTGGAGATGATAGATAAAATTAATTTCTATTATGTTCCTTTTATGTGGGTCGGTAGCAAAAAAAAAAAAAAAAAAAAAAAGAGGTCGAACTAATTTCTTGTATACGAAAAAAGCTAAAAGTCTTCAATTAGAGGAGTAAACGTGCCAGAGCTTAATTCGCTGACATCCCACCAAAGAAATTGAAGAAAAATTCATAATCGCTCGAGCCTCCGACTGTCTCAGCTAAACAAATACAGTGGTGGAAAGTCCAAAGCCATCGTTAGCAGGTCCGGATTGATGTGACGATGTCACCGTCTCCACCAAATCTAGAACTCCCTCATCCCTGTCCCGACAGTAACATCTTCGCCATTTAGCCACAGCATTCCAAGTCTCCAGATGCTTCCAGTAGAAGACGGCCACCCACGCGCTTACTTGTCTTAGACTTCCGCCTCATCCGAAAAGCTACGCACACACATCGGACATCGCCGCCCCCTCCTAAAAGTCGTCTACGACACTGCGGCCGTTTGAACTTTTCTCTTTTGAAACCAAACTGCGCGTCCAGGCCGGAGTAGTAGTCGTCTGTCGTTTACCAAAAGACACGCCTCTTTCCCTTTGCTTTTACTGGAAAGAAAGACGAACGAACCAGACGACCCACCGCGTGTCGTAACCTTTCGTTATTCAATTCCCCGGACAACCGTTGTGAATTTCATAAGCATAAACAAACCGGGATCACAGCTGGTACTGCAGCTGGCCGACTCTGATGATCAAGAACCAAACCCAGATATTTTTTATTTTTTATTTTTTTAATTTAGTTTATTGCGAAGAGGGCGAGAAATGTTGCACAGATTCATATTCATATTGAGACCGATCCCTTCACGTTCTCGTGTTGGGTGGGTTTTTTTTGTCAGGACGATCGTTGATGCTTTAATTTTTTATAATTTTAAAAAGGGGAAGATGCCAAGAAGAGGAATATATATAAGAGAGACGAGAAAGGAGCTCGCTGTTGTTCCCAATTATTGGTGCCCATGTTGTGTATGACGAAATAACAGAGTGGCTTCCTGCCTGTCACCAGACTCACCACACCTGTTTTTGCTCTTCTTTTTCCCTTTTATTTCTGAAGCATCGATATATAATAACCTCATGGCTAGTCCTTGTTTCACTCTGTGACGACCAGTTCCTAACTTGCATTACATATATGTTGACTCTTACCAATTCAAACATTTTCCCTTGTTTTTTCCTCCAAATGTGTAACCCTTTCCCGAGTTCGTCACAATCTCAGACCACTTCCAACACCTGAACTCACTGACCTTCCCGATCGAGTCATCCGGCCGGGGAAGGCTTTTTGTTAATGGAGGATTAAGAAAACAAAGAGGGTTAGTTGTTCATATATTTAAAACTTAAAAAGTCTGCCAGCCTGATTAGGGTATAAGCCATGTTTCATGCACAGGATTAAAGAAAAAAAAAAAAAAAATTCAAAAAGCTGATCGATCTTATGGTTTTATAAAAGGGGCAGTTAAGAAATTGGTAGTGGCTAATCATTTAAATGACTTTTTGAGTAGAGTAAACATTGTGTACCTCTGGGTCCACCCACATCCATCCCACTAATCTTATTTCAAAACAACTCTGTCCCACTTTATTTTTTATTTTTATTTTTTTATTTTTTTTATTTTTATTTTTATTTTTTTATTTTTTTTATTTTTTTATTTTTATTTTTTATTTTTCCCTCCATTTTGTTATGATAAAGAGTTTCAGAAATTACTCCTGAAAGGAAAGGAGGAGGCATGTTTACTTTTACTGTTAGTTTTAAGTTGCTATAGTTAAGGAGGTCAAGAAGGGGAAGAGTGGGTCCGTCGGAGCGCGAAGTGGGCCCAAGACAAGGGCAAAGCGCCAATTCGGTAATAAAGCCGCGAAGAAACGGTCATACGAGGGGACATAGACGGCAATATAAAACTGGTGTCTCTCTCCCTCCCTCAGAGAAAGCGATCGAGAATCGAAATCTTACCAAACGCAACCTCAAGAAAAAAGAAAAAAAAAGCCTCCTCTTTCTCTCTCTCTCCGACTCTCCCTCTCTCTCTCGCTCCACCCTCCACCGCCTTCTTTCGCTTAGTCTCGACTCCGAGTTCTGACTGGAATTATTATTACCTTTTTGTTTTTTTCAAAAAAGAAAAAAAGAAAAGAAAAAAGATCGGTTCCTTGTTTCTGAGAACTTTTGTAATTCTTTATCGGAAAAAGCCCGGTAGCTTCCTCACTTGAGAGGCTTTAGCTTGACCGACCTTCCTGCTTTGCCCTATAAAACCCCGTTTGTACTGCCGCTTCTTAGCTCATCATCAAACTCCGAAGCATTTACCTCAAGTACATCTCTCTCATCATCATCTGCAATGGCTTCCTCGACTGTCGCCTCCGTCCTCTTCCTACTCGCGCTCGTCGCCGGCCAATCGCTCGCTCAGACCCCCGGCACGTCGCCGGCGACTCCTCCCACCGCCACTCCTCCCACCGCCACTCCTCCCACCGCCACTCCTCCCGCCGCCACTCCAGCTCCTCGCCCGGCCACTCCCGCTCCTCGCCCGGCCACTCCCGCTCCCTCAACGCCTCCCGCCGCCGTCCCTGCTCCTTCTCCCTCCACTCGCGCTCCCACTCCTTCCGTGACTCCGGCTCCCGCTCCCGGCCCCATCTTCGTCCCTCCGGCTTCCTCCCCCACCCCGACTCCCTCCGGCTTCTCTCCTCCTGCTCCATCTCCCTCCTCCACCGGCGCTCCCTCCCCAGGCGCTCTCTCCCCCGGCGGTGTCGCCACTCCTCCCGGTCCTTCCGGATCGCCGGCCGACGGTGGCGGCAACGGTGCCGTTGCTTACTCCTTGAGTAGAGTCCTCGTTGCTGGATCTGGCATCTTCGCCGCCGCCGTCTTGTTTTAGATCTGATCAGCTGATGATGATGGAGGAAGGACTTGAGAGCTTGCTCGTCGTCGGATCTTCATTCATTATTTCTTTTTTTTTTTTCTTCTTTTTTTTAGGTTTTAATTTTATTTGATTTACCTCTGTTGTTCTTCGTTCCCTTCTCTTAGTCCCTCTTATTTCTTCCTCTCTTTTTTTTCCTTCTTCTTCTTCTTCTCTTTCGGATCTGGATGTTGATATTCTTGTGACATTTCATTTGTGAGGATGATGATGATGATGATTCTTCTGTAGATCAATAAATTAAATTCTTCGATTTTTACTTGTTCCAAGATATTAATTCTTCTGTATTGTCACACATTAATTTGATCGATTCCCTCCCTTCTCTGTAACTCCGTAGAACAGAGTAAAAATTTCAACAACTGATTCAACGATGAACGGAGAAGTAGTAGCGAGAGTTGTTGCTGGATCTCGACTCGGAGTCCCACGAGGTTAGAGGAGACCGCCACGTGTTTGTCTTGTCAATGTCGGAGAGAAGGACAAAATCGTGGGAGGCAGCTGGCCGTGTGGTATACATTAATACTCGTTACTTTATTCAATTCTTATTTAATATTAGGGATCGGATGCTCCATTATGAAAGCACCAAGGAACGCTACGAGAGACTCCAGGGAAGCAGAACTGCTGGACCCGTGGGGGGTTATGTGTTTCAATAATTATCATTAAGATATATAGATAATTTCGCTTCATCTTAATGGTGTCATGTCTTGTGTTTCTTTCACTTCTAGAACCCGGGCCTCGTTATTGAATTACTCTCTCGTTAAAACAGATAAGAAGTTAATTGCGTTTAACTTAATTTTTCTTTTAATGGGAAGTTGAGAACTTAAATTTAATGTTCAATTTATCTGATAATTTCTAATGTTTGATCGTATCCACTTTTAATTATTATGATCATGTCGCCTTTCAACAGTTATCTGATAATTCCAACTTTATCACATTGCCTTCATCCTCACTTTTATTACTGTAAAATGTTTAATTAAGTTGTGGATGTGATTATGATCTCACTCACATTTTGGACTTTATATATAACTTGGACTTTTGAGTAGGCGAGACATCTCGAAGATTCTAGATACTCTACTAAGGGAAAGAAGTATGATTTCTTAGATGAAAAAGAGGACTCCTCTTTGGATGAAGATTTTTCATGAAAATAAAAAGTAGGTTTTGTTTTTCATGTATTGGGGATTCAAAACTATGTCTTCACCCTCCATTACTGACATCTACAGAATCGAAGTTTTCCTCATCACATAGGCCACGGTCTTTTATCCTACATGTCACGTTATAGTATTGTAATATTGGAGGATTTTCCATGTCACGTTATAGTCATTAAATGGGTTTGTAGACTCTCAAAGAAAAATCTGTTGAAAAGCCTAACCAATCAGAAATGCCTCTTCAGGCCCATACGAGTTTGCAGGTCGTTGGTATTTTTGCAGGATTAAGGTGGGTAGGGCTGTCCACGGATCAAATCCAAATCCATTAAGTTCAAACCTGAATCCAAATCAATAAGTCTCTTATTAGACATTCCGCTTGTATTACATCCAATTCAGATTATATCTAATAATGGGATTTTAATTTTTGTTTCAACAACAAGTTTGAATCCAATTAGGATCCACAATCAATATAAAAATTTTTAAATATAAATAATACCAAAAGTTGGAAAATTTTGTAAGTATTTTATTAAATATAAATTTGACTTAATTATTTATAAAATTAAAATTATAAACAAATGTAATATTTTTTTTTAAAATACAATTAAGAATTTTTTTATAAATTATTAAAAATTTTAATAATAAAAAAATTATAAATAAATAAAATTTATAAAAATTTATACAACTTTAATTTTTTAAAAAAAATCATATAACATTTATGCAATAAAAAATTATATTAGTTTCTCATTTTTCTCTCTCCTCTTTCTTTCTCTCCTCTTTCTCTCTTCTTCTCCCTCTTCTTCTCTCTCTTCTTCTCTCTCTTCTTCGCCTACCTGTGTCATGTGTGAGCGTGCCCCCTACTACCTTATTTGCAATAAATCCAAGGGTAGAAATGAGTGGAGTTGAGCCGAACCCGAACACACCTATGATTAGGCTCAGTTCGGCCCCTAATCTTGGAGCTCAAAAAATGTACTCGAATTCAACTTTGTGAGAAAGTCTAGTTCGAGCCCATTCAAAGAACATTAACAAGAAGAAAATGGAGGGAAAAAAAAACTGAAAAAAACAAACAAACAACACTGGTACATACTTGGCTTTTGGGGACTGGCTAAGCCCATCCTTAAATACAGAAAGGTCAATCACCAAAACATGGGTGAGTGACAAACTGTCCCTATATAAATGTCACCCATTCGTTAGTCACCAAGAATCTACGATGACTGATTATATGAGTCCCCATTGTGTTTGCATCTATGGTTACTGATGAGAGAGTGGTGGTCAGTCACAAATAAGTTACATATGGGGACTGATTTTTGCCAGTCACCACAAAGAGGTATTGTAGTGACTGGTACCTTTGTACTAATCAACTTTATGTAACCTATGGTGACCGGTTGCTTTATACCAGTCACCATTATAGTATAAATGGGGACTGGTGTAACCAGTCACCATTTGTATTTTATTTTATTTTTATATATTTAAAATTGTTATTACAAGATATGCAATTCCCTTATTAAAATTTGATGAAAAAGTAATAAATAACAAAACTCCATCCAATAACAAAATTTTTTTTTATAAAAAAACTAAAAGTATATACAACTTTACTCCAAAAATTCTGCACAAATAGAGATATGATACTACTTGTTAAGCCGTTCAAAACTTGTTTGTGAAGGCCTACATAAACAAAAACCATGGTTCATTTCATGCAAAAACGAATGATAAAAAATAGACTGTGGACTAGGATTATGCATTTTCAAAAGGCCGGATACTCTACATGTGCAAAACAATTATTCAGAAAAAGAAGCTAATATATAGAATTGTAGAGAAGAAGGGGGGTAAAGGACAGCAGTTTAACAGCAAAGACGAATATATATTACAGGAAGCATTGTCATGGTTTCACTCGACATGGTTTAGTTTACATCATCTCCAGGTCCCCAGTAGATGGTGCTACAAAAGGACACCAATATAAGCAAACTTCCCACGACCCTACGCAACGAAGAGGTGACTCTTTGGGAACGAACTCCAAAAATTTGCATAAGAAATACCTGTTCAAACAAATGATCACCATTAGTGCCTTGCATTAAGCCATGTACCACGCAACAATACAATGATGGAGTTTTATGGGAGCCATGTGTCGTAGATTATCTGATTGAGGGCATTTAATTGGCAACACAGATACAAAAGGACTATCTTAAATCAAGTTTGTATATCTGCCTTGTCAGTGAGCAAGCAATACAACAATTTTGCCGATCAAACCAGTGAATGGACTGCAAATATGAGAGAACAAGAACAAATCCAAGTATGAGCCAAGTAGATAATTACAACCATGCTAGCATTGATTATACAACACTGTTCTAAGGTTCATTTAGTACTATGTTGATGTAATTACCATTAGATAAGGATAATCTGTAGCATGTACTTGTCCTACAAATAGTCCCTAGCCAGTGCGACAAGGAAATGAGACTGTAAGGTTGAATAGACATATTTTAATATGATGGAGAGTTTCCAACTAGACCCCATTAAAAATGACATTCTGGGTCAAATGGATTCTGCCAAATTATTTTGGTGTCTTTTACCCCCATAATGAAGGAGACTTGTTGTCTACTTGATGGGATCAGTAGGCCTCTTCATCTTTACTCCCTGATAATTAGTATTTTGGCACTGCACTTTCTCATTCCCTCCTTTTTTACCCATTTTCCTTTTTCTCTTACTAATCAAATTCTTCAAAATATCATGTGAAGTCTTACTTGGTTATCTTGATCATTTAAGTTCAAGGATCTAACCGCTCATGGATACGTTTTAGTCCCTTTACACCCTAATATTATGGTGTTTACTGAATGGATAACCTAGATGTGGCTTGGGTATTGATCTGCCCAAAATGTATGTCACTGCTATCACCTTACAAGAAGATGTAACTTTCAAATGCAGCCACAGTTATCAGGATATAATCCACGTGTAAAAGCACAATCCCTACCTTCAAACCACACATACATTAAGACTAGTCTTCTGGTGTTCAACTCACCGAACTTCCTTTTTCTTGATTTCTAAATAAAGACCTTTCATACTTCATACTGCACCTAAAAACTTTTCTTTTGATACCCTTGGCTCAAGCTAGTACAGCCAAGATGCAACTTTATCCAAAATGAGAAGTAGCATCAGAACTTGAATAATTACAACCAAGAGATCAGAATAGAGACTTGCAGAGACAAGAAGCATAATCATTTTGTAAGACAGCTAATCAGTTGCTACAATAAAGTCAAAACATTATAAGCCAAGAAAACTAGGCCAATATCATTAAGTAAGCAATGACATGAGCACAACAAGGTCTAATAAACAATAAGCTAAGAAGACAAACTAGTGTTTCTTTGGTGATCCTCTTCTCTTTTTTTCTTCACACACATTTTCAAAAGGTAAAAGACAAACCTTATGCAGCATAAATGCAAAATCAGTCAGCTACCTGCTGACTCATGGACACCCGCTTCCTGGTGTTTGTGGGGTCAGTGGACACAAAATAGAGGTAATATCAGTGGGGATGCCAACTCTATATATAAAACAGGAATATGAATAATTTAGAAGATTGATTATATTACCTGGGAGAATGAACTATCAAATGCCACGAGAAGGGTCTTCATCATTGCTATAAACCTCTACATATGTTCCTGGAGCTGTGTCTGGAGTTGCTCTTGCATCCTAGCCTCCATAGCAAGCAATTCCTCCCTCTGAGAATCCTTCATATTCTCCATTTTTTCTGTCCAAGCCTTCTCTTTCTCTTGCATGACACTAACCTGTGTCGAGATAGCATCTATCTTGGCACTAGAAGCCACTAGCTGTTCAGATAGTGCAACAACCTTAGCTTCCGAGGTCGCCGTGTATTGATGGCTCCTACGTGACCAACCTTCCCCCATCCCCCTCTTGAACCCCCCATGATGACGTCCAAATACTTCATCCAAAATCGGAGGTAGGTCAGTGGTTTCCTTGCTATGTTGGAGGTTCTTTTTATGAAAAGCCCTCTCAGCTGCAGCCTACACTCGTTTTCATGTTGGCATGTTAGAGAGTAAAAAAGAAATATAGAATCAACAAGAATATAGTGAAACAAAACTTACACATTTTTCTTGGGTATAATTGTTCGGGTATGTCCCATCCTTCTTTCGATGGGCTCTCAAATAGGAGCTGAGGATTGTGAAATCATTTCCCAGCTTTTCACGCTGTCAAAATAGAAATCATTTGTTAATGAATGCTGCATTCATGTTTGAATTTTAATAAGCAAAATAATCATGAGAACCAATTATCTTTTCCTCGTAGTGTCTTACAATTGACTTCGAGCCTAAGGTGTGCGTTGCTTGTGCATGGGCACGATTTGCCCTATTCCGTGCTGAGGACTCCTTCACCTCATGTATCTCCCAATATTTCATGAGCGCCTCCTACTCTGTGTCAATCGTGAGTCAGGACAGACCTTCCTCTTCTCCTCATCAATATGAAAATAGTGCTTCTTATGGAGCTTGTTCCTCCATTTCTTTACCTTCTTGCACAAGCTCTTCTTGCACATGGCCTTCACCTGGTCATCTGGCATTGCTGCACCCCCATCTTTGTATCTAAAAACATATTTAGTCTACCAACAAAACAAACATGTTAGAAACCAATCATGTCCAAGGTAAACAAAAATTCATTCAATTTTTTTATAAAAAAACCTTCAAATCCTTCATTATCTCATCAAACACTCCTGGCTGTTGTTCTTCCCATTTTTTGTTGAGCGGAAAATAAGCCCAAATTCGTGAGTAGACACCAAGCTACTGGGTCAATGTGCTTTCTTCCCCACCCTCCACATGGTCGTTGGCAACTTCACATAACCACTTATGACCACGTGGTGGATTGAGTGACTTCCCCTTTGTGGGGCCTCTCCGATGCTTTTTAGTCTCTACAATAGTCGGTTCTTGTGTCTCATCGTTAACACAAACTGGCAGTGATGTATGAGACAACGCCGTAGAAGCCTCCCCTATCTCATATCCTGTTTGGGAAAAAAATTGTTAGTCAACATAAAAGATACATACAATGTGTAACTTGATTAATATAATTTAATACCAGTGGGTTCACTAGAGTCCCATCTTTTTGTAAAATGATATTTATAATACTATCACATACATTTTTTTCAATGTGCATCACATCAAAGTTATGTTGAATTAACAAAGTGCGCCACAATAAGGAAGGTCAAACAAAATACTCTTTTTTTTCCATCCACTTGGTAACTCTGTATTCCCGGTTTTACTCCCATGGCTTCCTGCAGTAGCTCCCTTCCCGAAATGTATATTCTCGTATCCCTCCCATTGATGGATGATATCTTCACTTGATAGAGGCTTTGGTGCTTCTTCATATTCAACATCACCATTGAATGATTTTTTATCGCCTCTCCATGGGTGACACTCAGATAAAAACCTTCGATGTCGTAAGTAGACGCACTTACGAGAGTACGGGAGATAAATTGAACCATTATTTACATGACACGCTGGGCATGCCATGTACCCCTTAGTGCTCCAACCCGAAAGCATTCCGTAGGCAGGGAAGTCATTAAATAGTCCACAAGATAACTGCCCGCATATGAAAACACTCTCCTCTCTCTGCATCAAAGGTACAAACCCCTTCCCATAAGTGTTGTAATTCATCAATCAACGGTTGCATATACACATTGATATAATTTCCTGGAGATTTTGGTCCATCTATCAGGAGAGACATTATGAAGAAAGATTGTTTCATTGCTAACCAAGGAGGCAAATTGTAAATGACCAGAATCACTGGCCATATGTTGTGGCTTGATCCAGAAGATATCTTAAATGGACTGAATCCGTCACTTGCCAAAGCCAAGTATCACACTACGGATTTCACTACTGAAGGTAGGATATAGTGCATCAAAATGTTTCCAAGTTGCAAAATCTCTTGGATGACACATCTTTCTTTCTTCCCATGGAGCAGTTGAATGCAATGTCATATCCTTGGCTATTTTTTTGGACATGAACAACCTCTGTAACCTAGGCACCAAAGGGAAATGTCGTAGTATTTTTGTTGGTACACTCGTCTTCCTTTGTTTGGCTTTACTACTCTCCTTCCATCTTGAGGCACCACATTTAGGACAACTGTTTAAACCCGTGTATTCTTTCCGGTATAGAATTAATGCAATCATTGGGGCAAGCATGTATTTTGTGGTAATCCAACCCCAAGTCAGCCATCAACTTTTTTGATTCATACCAATTACCTGACAATGTATCCATCGGTAGGATATTTTTAATCAATCTTAATACATCAGACATAGACTTATTACTCCACTTGTGCAAACACTTCAGCTGAAATAAATGCACAAAAATGATAACTTGGAATACTTCAAACAACCTTCATATATGGGTTTCATTGCCTCATTCATCATCTTGTTAAATTTCGAAGTCTCTGCTTGTTCATCATCTATGTCTGCATCATCTATAATGGAACCTCCGACTAAAGCATCATTCAACATTGAATACATTTCTCTCCCATGCACAACATTGTCTAGGTTCTCTAGTCGAGGTCGCTTACATGACTTCCCATGAAAGTGCCACGTACTATACCCCTCAAAGAAACCATCTCTAACAATGTGAAAGGCGATACTTTCTGTGTCGTAGTTGAACTTGTTCTCACACTTTCCACATGGACACAACATGATTCCATTCCCAATGATCCCCTTAGCTTGTTTTGCATACTCCACAAAAAAATGCACCCCATCCACAAAGATTGGATCACACCGGCTAAACTTAGTGGTGTACTTGTACATCCAACTCTTGTTCGCAAAATAATCCATGGGTCAATCAATTTTTAAAAGAAGGTAACCTAAATACAACAAGACAAATGATAAGGTGCACCAAGACTATAATGCATAGCGTCCTATAATGCATAACATTATCATAGGGTCATACAAATAAGCAAAAAATTTTACATAAATAAATTCCAATATAACAATTCCAAACACATCAACTCAACCGTGCAAGAAGTATGTTTAATAATACATACTTGACTTTAATACATGAGATTTTCCAACCCTCTATCTACAATTCATAAAAACTTTACCTCCACCAAGGCCAAATATACAAGTTAATTTACATTACATGAGCAATGTATTCTTATTTTCCAAATATGCAGTCTCGGATAAAGCCAGACCCGAACGGTTCGAACTAAACTGTTCATGTTCAATTTCACCCCAATTTTTTAAAAACCAGACCCTAGAAGCAGACCTAGTAGCTTACCTTCATCTAAATCGTTGTTCATTCTAAAGGGCCCCAACTCCATCATAGCTCTTTCCCCTAGTGAGGAGCAACCGGGCCCTGTATTCACTAAGTTTTATATCAGAAAATGGCATTGTCAAGCAAATATGACCCGAAGCCCTTGTCATGATTGATCTCATCAGCTTTAGGCAGTATTATTCTGATAGATATAATGTGAACGGCAAAGGAAACAGAAGTTAAGTCACAACAGTAGTAGGCTGTCAAATTTACAGTTTGTTCAACAATTCCATGGAAAGCAGGAAATAGATGGAAGAGTACCTGTAGCAAAAGCTATCAGGGCTAACGGGATGGATTCTTGAGTCTGCAAAAGCTGCTAATATGGATATACTATGCATACTACAAATACTATGCATACTACATATACTACGCATACTGCATATACTACGCATGCCACCCATACACCAAGGCTCCCCCTTTTGAGTAACTTTCCTCAAAAGACTGGAAGGCTACACAACGATGCATGCCTTTAAATGGTCTTCCAAATATTCTGACATTTCCCATAATTCTATTAAGAAAAAAGTTGCCAAAAATAGCCAAATTAATTTTATTTAACCATAATGTAACACAGGGGTGTCAATTGGTTGGATTCGTCCAAACCCAATAAGGATCAATAGAAACAGTTGGTGAGTGTTTTACTATGTCTCACTATCATTAAGCCAGACATACCTTATTCCATTCAACTACATTTTGCATTCACGTGGTTGCTTATATACACTGCCTTAAATATGCTCAATGATAAGCAATATCAATTAAGTCTTCTCCTGCACTTTGCTTTAAGGCTTACTGCATGTGACTTGGATTGGCTACTTGTCCCTTAACCAGAAGATCTCTCAATGACTCTCCTTTACACACAAAGAAACAATCACTCATTTCTTGATCTTCTGCTAAAGCTGAATATTCTGCAATAGATCTGTGGTCCAAATTACTGTAGTTACACATAGTATATTATGCAGTTTCGGCATCTCTCATGATGAACTAATTTTATCCATTCCATAAGAAAGCCACATTTCATAATGCAGCCAACCGAGAGTATCACAAATTTACAAAGCACATAGAGATTGATTGTCATTTTTTTGCTAAATCACATTCAAAATCGTGCCCTCGCAAACACGCTGGGTGTCATCTCATCTTTGGCTTGATAACTCGTCTGCTAGAGCTAGCATTGGGACAATTGATTTTCTATAGAAAACCAGCAGGTCTTAAGGTGGACAAAAAGTACGTTTGCCTCGCCTCCTTTTCCTCTTCTGAAGGCCGTTGTTACTTTTAGGGTAGAAATGCAGCATTTTTTCTTTGCTTTAATACACAAGTAGCATATATTTTGCAGGTAGTGCACAACATATTAGTGGAAGTATCTGAATGTTAATTTTGACTACTCTTTATCTTCAGCCAGAGCTTCTAAAGGTATTTATAATCAGATTCGTCCTCAAAGTTTCTAGCCATTCTTTCTGTTCTCTCGTAGTTAGAAGTGGATAAATGCAGACAAAGAGGCACTGCTAAATATGATGAGTATTAAGCAAATATAAGAAAAGCAGAGACAGAGAGAATACCTAGTATGGCAATTTGTTCTAATCTCTAGTACGATCTTTATATTTCTTCTTTTATTGACACAAGTGGAGCAGCAAAACAAGATTACAATACCAACACAACTTGCTTTACGAAGTTCTGCAAAAGACACATCCCTTATTATTTCACACCCTCACTTAAGAAAAAATGGACATGGATCATAGAACTGTGAATGACGGGCAGTCACCCCTCTCTCTTTCCCTTTACTACTGTGCAAATGTCTTAAACAACGAAGTCAAGTCATTAGAATATAACTGAAAAAGCATCAATGACTAAGTGTGGATTTTGATTCTGTTAAGGCCTGAAAGAAAGACAAATCGTAATGAATGCAATTTTATAAATTATACAGAGGGGAGCCTTATAAAGCTCAAGCAAATGACTAGAAGCAAATGAATATGAAAGTTAGCCCTGGTAAAAAAAAACTTAAGGATCCAACACTATTGCTGGCATCAAACAATGTTCAACCGTGCACTATAAATTAACTTGAATCATGACTACATTCACCAAATTGTCCATGAACTATAGGAATTGGACCCTCACATGGTGCTATCGGGGCCATGATTGCAGTGGTTGACAAAGTTCTCTTCTAAATGAATATACTATAACGTTGAATTGTAAAGTTCCAAGGAGGATGCATGCCCAATCCATCAACTGCATTTTTCATAAGGTCATTCCAGCTAACTATATAGATGGTCATGAGCTGCTTTCTCAATCAATAATCCTCTTGCCAGTTGAAAACACCAAAAACAAAAATGAGCTAAATATGCAAAGATAACTTGAAATTTCTGTTTTTTCAAGATTTTTTTACTCCAATATGGACTCAAATTCTATTCAACCCAGTGGTTCTAAGTGCTAATTAAGGCCCGGAAGGCATGGCCTTATAGTAGCTGTAATTGATAGCTTGGTACTGAGGACAAAAAGAAAGAAGGGAGGACAAAAGGGTGAGCAGCAGGAAGCACCTTGGACCTTGTCAAATCAGCTTGACATGGATGCAAACATCAATCAAACCCGCAGTGTCACAACTACATCTAGATAGTTTTGTTTCAAGGAGTCAAATGATATAATTTTACCATTTTTAGTAGTCTGAAGTTTATTTCTGACAGTTCCTTATATAAGAGAACATATCTCCCACCATCTTTAAAAGTATTCATACAATAAATTCACTGGTATTAATCACCATTTTTATCCTTCAACACTAAGAAACAGAAAAACAATGTATTAAACATATTAGTAGAATTGGTTTGCATAATAGTAAGAAGCACGAAGAAGGCAAGTGATCAAAACCAAAAGCAAATTACAAATCTCTAACAACAAGCCACGAAAATGCCACTATCTGCCTTACAAAAAAAAAAAAAAAAAAAATCCACATAAGAAGGGATCATTGCCACTATCTGCCATACAAAAAATAATTCACATAAGAAGAGATCCGCATGCCATTTGTGCAATAAGATAAAAGATGGAAAAAGTGTATCATTATCCATTCATTCTGCATTTCAAGGTTATATGAGATTTACAAGTATAACTGTGGGAATCAGTGGTTTCTAGGCACTATGTAGCTCAGTTTATCGATTCAATAAACTGTGCTACCCTTCAGATTGCTAGAAATACAGAAAAGACTTCAATAACTTAAGTGAATGAAATGGAAAAAACAGAAACGAATAATTTTTTAAACATGAAACAGATTGCTCAGTTTATTGATTTTCAAATAAATAAAAGAATAAAATTCAAACATTCACCTAGTTAGACATCCTGAAATTATGAATCAACCAATGGATTTGAAAATTTTACCAATAAAACAAAATCATAATGTAGCTCCTTTTACCTGCCGAAAGATCTGAAGTAGTGGAAAAGAAGAAGAAGAAGAAGATATTGCCGACCCGAGGGTATTCCGACGCGGAATCGAAACAACTACACTAAGCAGGAATGATAAGAAAACAGAGCAGAGAGAATCGACGAGAAGACTACAATTGACTGAAATTAGAAGAAGAAGAAGAAGAAGAAGAAGAAGATATTGCTGACCCGAGGGTATTCCGACGCGGAATCGAAACAACTACACTAAGCAGGAATGATAAGGAAACAGAGCAGAGAGAATGAGATATTAACTCACATTCGATAGACCAAACGAGAGGAGAAATGAGAGTTTCGATCGACCGAACAATGACACCGTTGCATCGGTGAGCTTCGATCGACCAGCCAGCTACAGGTTCCAAACTGTCTCAACTCGATTTCAGCTGGCGGTTCCTGATTCTCATCTTGATTTCAGCCGGCTTCGAATGGTTTTCTGCCGGAAGGTGGATGGGAAGCATGCACGCCATGAAGGATGGGAATTTGGCGGGGAGAACACGCGCGGGGAGAAGGAGAGTGGGAAGGGAAAATTTATGAATGCATCAACTGATATAAACAGTCCCCTTAGGGTCTGTTAACAATGGCGAAGAGATAGATATTTGGTCACGGTTAAATGGAATCACTTATATATTCTGAAATGGCAACTGTACCCACCAGCCACCTAATATTTTCCCTTTTAAGGACTGACTATACCAACAATTCATATATTTTGCCAAAATAATGACTGGAATAATAATCGTTAAATGAGAATATTGGTGACGGATAATTAAAATCAATCATAAATAAAATTTTTTTTGAGACTGACATAGATAAACCGGTACCCATAAAAAAAATCAATCAATATAGATAACCGGTAGGGACTGGCTTTGAGAAACCAGTCACCAAGAGGGGGTTTTGTACTAGTGCAATCTTTTGGTACTAAGAGATAAGGGCAGATAAAGGCAGCTAGAGACAAGAGAGAAAAAAGAAAAAATCCAAAAGCTTTACTAATCTGGTGTAAAATTAGATAGAATGAAACATATGAAAAAAAATGAAAAGTATAACCCCAAAGCTGCATGGCAAAGGTGGCTACAAAAACTGAAACAGAGACAGTGGAAAGGAGAAATACAGGTAGAGGAAACTGGAAAATCTTTACTCGAAATTGAAAGAGAAAGGGAGAAGATAATGTGAATTGAGAGAGAGGAAAACGGGAAGAGAGGAAGAAGAAAAACGAAAGAGGAGCCGCTCGGGTTGGTTGGGGAAAGGGAAGAGATTAAGAGAAAATAAGGGGAAATTGGGAAGGGAAACAAATAGGTCTCACTAGCCCATTGACGACGAGCTTTTGAACCGAGTCACCTGAAACTCGAGTTCGGCTCGGTTAAATAAACAGCTGGAGTTTGGTCTAAATTCGATTCTCTTCTACCCCTAGTACTCATTTCAGTATGCTATTAGTATTAGTAGTGCATTATAGAGTTGACTCAAACCTTGCCACAAGTTCCTCCCACGATCCGTCCATAATATGTGTTGCCCAACGGTAATGCCTACTCCCACTGTCTGAGAGCTTCATCATCTATAACCAAGCCATCAGGAAAGTCTTTTACTGAATGGAAAACAGTACTTAACCAGAGTTTAGTCTCGTTGTGTGTCAATAGGGAAGCTTGAATAATAATTAAGAAGGTTTGGTGTTCAAATAAATAGTGGAATGCACTTCCTAATTAAATGATGTTTAGTGTGAAAAAAGGACTTCTCTTTAATCTTTACCATAACCATGTGGAAAGTTGAATCCTAATAAAAAGGCATTAATTGTTCTTTTGATTTTTCCCGTGCTAGTGCAAGCCATAATCATGGTGGCATAAATAATACTTCTATCTTCTTTTTGAGCCGGCATCCCATTCGTTGAACCTTAATAAATCAATAGAATGTCTCCACCAAAACCCACGTGCGGTTTTCTTTTGACTACTAATATGATAACAAAGAGAGACATATTCATGGGTATATTAATGCAGTGTTAGCTATTAGTCCTACATAAATAAATGAGTAAAATAATTTCTATTAATTGGTAAGAGGTTTCCTAATGTGGCTAGTCATTTTGAGATATAGGTTGACCAACTTGTATCAGAATGGGTGTTTGCAGCGTGCTTCCACCCATGTTGTCTACATGTTAGAGCCCAAAATTAAGTTCATATGTGCGGGGGAGTTTTAGATATTAGTTCCACAGAAATAAATAAACGAGTGAAAAAATATGAATTCCACTAACTATGGCTCATAATTTTATATATTACCTTCGACTCAACTTTACCGTAAGCACTCTATTAATCCACAAAGTTTCAATCACCCTTTTTTTTTTTTTTTTTTTTTATCACCATTCTCCCTTTTTATGCATCGGATCCCTTAAGGTAAAAAACATGAATTCCACTAACCCATTATGGGCTCGACCACTTATGGGTAACAACTTAAAGATTTTCAAACATTTAAAGGTAGAAGACCTTGTGGGTAACAAATTAAAGACTTTTAGATATTTAAAGGTAGAAGACCTTATGGGCAACAAATTAAAGACTTTCAGACATTTAAAGGAGAAAGGTATGGCACCGGAAATGTATAGCAATTATATAACTCTCATAATACATTATATGGGTCTTGCACTTCTTATCTTTTCATGTCTTCATATGTAATTAAATTCAAAACCATGAATCCGTTTGTTAGACAACAAGTATATGCCGATGTTACACTTAGTGTTACACCCACAGTTACACCCGAAGAATCAGAGAATAGTCTAGTCAGTATTTCACGCTGATACAACTTCCTTAATTAGACTCCTAGTCAAACACTATTTTTGTAAATCATGTCCAGCTGTACACAATATTCTTTGATTTGATTATGTAACCTTTTCTAATTAGCTTAGGAAACAAATACTCTTCAATCTTTTTATTGACGAGTCTCTATTTCGCAACAGGAGCGCGCAACCATGAAGAACAACCCCAAAGTCACCAGTTCCCATCGTAAGTGCCAGAAGGCTCACTTCACGGCGCCGTCCATCGAGTGCCGGATTCTGATGAGTGCTCCCCTCTCTGCTGATCTCCACAACAAGTACAACGTCAGATCCATGCCGATGCACAAGGATGACGAAGTCCAGGTGGTGCGCGAAACATTCAAAGGGCACGAGGGAAACGTCGTCTAGGTTTACTATTGGAGGTGGGTCATCCATGTCGAGAGGATCACCCGCGAGAAGAAAAATGGTTCTACATCCACCCCTCAAGCGAATTCCATGCAAGTGGACAATCACTCTAATGCAGTGTCGTACATCAACTCTAGCGCATCACATTACATCACCTTGGATCCGTCCAGTGGTAGAGCCAAAAAAATTCTTACAGGTGCCACAAAGGAAATGTAAAAAATATATAATATATCTATGCTCTCTCTCCCTCCCTCTCTCTCTCCTTCTTCCTCTCTCTCTCCCTCCCTTCTCTTTGACTCTTTCTCCCTCTCTTCTCTCTCTCTCCCTCTCTTCTCTCTGGCTCTCTCCCTCTCTTCTCTCTAGCTCTCTCCCTCTCTTCTCTCTGGCTCTCTCCCTCTCTTCTCTCTGGCTCTCTCCCTCCCTTCTTTGTGACTCTCTCCCTCTTCCCTCACTCCCTCGCTCTCCTTCTTTCTTTCTTTCTCTCTCTCTCTCTCTCTCTCTCTCTCTCTCTCTCTCTCTCTCTTTGTCTTTGTCTCTCTCTTTCTTCCCAATAATAATTTTTTTTCTTTCTCCGTTAAATATTTTTTTTAATAATAATAATAATAATAATATAATAATAACGTCATAATAAACTGTAATATTAATGTATAATAATAATAATAATAATAATAATAATAATAATAATAATAATAATAATAATAATAATAATAATAATAATAATAATAATAATAATAATAATAATAATAATAATAATTAATATTAATAATAATAATAATAATAATAATAATAATAATAATAATAATAATAATAATAATAATATTAATAATAATAATAATAACGTAATAATAATAATAATAATAATAATAATAATAATAATATGTAATAATAATAATAATAATAATAGCCAATAATGCGTAATAATAATAAATAATTTCAATAATAATAATAATAATAATAATATATAATAATAATAATAATAATAATAATAATAATAATAATAATAATAATAATAATAATAATAATAATAATAATAATAATAATAATATTAATAATAATAATAATAATAATAATAATAATAATAATAATAATAATAATAATGTTAATAATAATAATAATAATAATAATAATAATAATAATAATAATAATAATAATAATATAATAATAATAATAATAATAATAATAAATAATAATAATAATAATAATAATAAATAATAATAATAATAATAATAATATAATAATAATAATAATAATAATAATAATAATAATAATAATAATAATAATAATAATAATAATAATATGTAACAATATATGTAATAATAATATAATAATAATAATAATAATAATAATAATAATAATAATAATAAATAATAATAATAATAATAAGGTTTAAAAATATAAAAAATTAAAAATAAAATATGTTTTTTTAATTTTAAAAATAATAAAATGACGAAGACGTGGTGTAAAAATAATAATTAATAATAATAATAATAATAATAATAATATGCATTTAAATATAAATAATAATATTTTTGGGTAATAATAAAAATATGGTCAATAATAATAATGTAATTTTACGTAATAATAATAATAATAATAATAATAATATAATAATAATATAATAATAATATAATATAATAATAATAATAATAATAATAATAATAATATTAATAATATGTAATAATAATAATAATAATAATAATATGTATAATAATAATAATAATAATAATAATAATATATGTAATAATAATAATAATAATATGTAATAATAATAATAATAATAATAATAATAATAATATAATAATAATAATAATATGTAAAATGCATTAATAATAATAATAATAATAATAATAATAATATTAATAATAATAATAATAATAATAATAATAATAATATTAATAATAATAATAATAATAATAATAATAATAATATTAATAATATAATAATAATAATAATATAATAATAATAATAATAATAATAATAATAATAATAATAATAATAATAATATTAATATTAATAATAATAATAATAATAATAATAATATTTTATAATAATAATAATAATATAATAATAATAATAATAATAATAATAATAATAATAATAATATGTAATAATAATAATAATAATATTATGTAATAATAATAATATTAATAATCTGTTTTTAATAATAATAATAATAATATTTAATAATATCTCTCTTGTTTAATAATAATAATTTAATATGTTTTAATAATAATAATCTCTGTTTTATATTAATAATAATGTCTTTTAATGTTTGGATATGTTTAATAATAATAATAATAATGACAATTAAAAATAATCTCTCATTAAAAAATTTGGATAATAATAATAATAATAATAATCTCTCTCTCATTTAATGTAATATGTGACTAAAAATAAACTAATATGGACATGTTTAATAAATTAATGTGGACAAAATGACGGGTAATGTGTGGAAGAATATTATTATGGATTTTAATAATATTAATAATAATATGTGTTAATAATAAAAATAATAAAAAAATAATATTAATATAAAAATAATAATAAATCATAATATTTAATAAAATAATAATATTGTGTAATAAAATAATAATATTTTATTAATGTATATATAATGTTTAATAATAATAATATTTTAATAATAATAATAATAATTTTTCTATATATGTAATAATAATAATAATATGTATATAATATGTATGGCATTTATGTAATAATTTTAAATAATGTGTTTTATATATGTATATATGTCATATGGTATATATATGCTCTTATAATCTATTATCTTTCCCATTAATCTCTCAATCTCTCTCTCTCTCTCTCTTTCTCTCTCTCTCTCTCTCTCTCTCTTCTCTCTCTCTCCTTTCTCTCTCTCCTCTCTTCTCTCTCTCTCTCTCTCTCTCTCTCTCTCTCTCCTTCTCTCTTTCCTTCTCTCTACATATAATATTATGTTTTAAAGTGTGCGGGGGTCTTTCTTGCTCTAACCCTATATAAAGGTTAAGGAAATATTTGGAGGGGTCATGGCGCCCCCTTGCCCCCTGTCTCCGCCATTGGATCCGTCCCTTTTGATTGATAGTGGTAATTTCACTGGTCCGGATTGTTTTGCTTGGAAATGGTTTAGGTTTGCCAATTTCTGCCATGGACACTTGTCACCTTACCCAATCTTTGACTCTCCGAAGGGTCCTTTGTGTTCCCTCATCTTTTAAACATCTTTTATCTATTTCAAAAATCACCTCTGATAATAATTGTCTCGTTACCTTTGATTCTCATGACTTTCGTGTGTAGGAAGCCACTTCGGGCAAACTTCTGCTTAAGGGAAGGAATAAGGATGAGTTATACATCATGGACCACAATGCATCTCCTAGTTGTTTCCTGTCGTAGGTTTCTGAATTTTCTTTTTGGCATCGTAGGTTAGGGCACCCAGGTGCTTTTGTTGTGAGAAATGTCTTTTGTTATTTAAACATTGCAATTTCTGATTTTCATAATAAAACCACGTGTCATGTGTGTCGTAGTAATAAATCTATGTCTCTACCATTCTCTAATTCTAGCAATCGCTCCCTCTCCTCTTCACACGGTGTCTGCGGATGTTTGGGGTTCATTCCCCACTCAATTAGTCAATGGGTACAAATACTATCTCTCATTCGTTGGCCATCTTTCACGATTCACTTGGATTTATTTCTTATCTTCTAAATCTAAAGTGCACTTTGTCTTTTTTAAATTTCAACGACTTGTGGAAAATCAATTCTCTACTGAAATCAAACACTTTCAGTCTGATGATGGTAGCAAATTCCTTAGCCACGAGTTCCCGCCCTAATGCCCTTCTTGCACCCATCCAATGACAACCCGATCCATGACCAATTCCATTAACCTCAAACATTTCTCACAACACGACACCTGTTCCCAACATCTTCACTCCCACCTGAGCCCACTTGTTACAAACTGTGAAATTTCTCGAATGGCGTGATGCGATGCATGCAGAGTTTAATGCTTTAATAATAAACAATACTTGGTCTCTTGTCTCTTTACCGTAGGGTCATTGAGCAATTAGATGCAAGTGGGCCTTTCATGTGAAGATCAAGGCAGACGAAAACATTGACAAATACAAGGCACGGTTGGTTGTTAAAGGGTTCAACCAAAAGGAAGACAATGACTATTTTAAAACATTCAGTCTAGTTGTTAATCCGATCACGATTCAGATTGTACTCACTGTTGCAGTTGGTCGACAGTGGCATATTTGCCAACTTGATGTTAACAATGTGTTCTTAAATGACAACCTCATCGATGAGGTTTACATGACTTAGCCTCCTGGTTTTCTAGACAAGTCTCGCCCAAATGGTGTGTGTAAGCTACACAAGTCGCTCTACGGTCTCAAGCAAAGCCCTCGGGCTTAGTATCATCGCCTCACTCTTTTCTTACTTGAGTTGGGTTTCATTTTATCTAAAGCTGACTATTCTCTACTTATACGGTCGACTGCACACAATGTTACATTTATTCTTGTCTATGTTGATGACATCATAGTTACAGGCAGTAGTCCATTGGACATCCGTGAGCTCATTACACATTTACAGAAGGTGTTTTCGGTATAGGACTTGGGTCCTTTGCACTACTTCCTAGGGATTGAAGTCACTCGCATACCAAAAGGCGTACATCTAACTTAGACTAAATACACACGAGATCTATTGACCCGACTAGACCTCATAGAGGTCAAACCCCTTTCAACCCCAGTCGTTACTGGTTCCAAGTTATCAAAATATGAAGGTACGCCACTGGATGATCCCACCACCTACAAAGCAATTGTTGGCGCTCTGCAATATATACCTCACTCTTACTCGATCTCATAGACATTCAATATGCTGTGAACTAGGCGTGTCTATTTCAAGAAGCTCCCACTGATGAACACTGGTCGGCGGTTAAGCATATCTTAAGAAATATCAAAGACACTCTCACTCATGACATAATCGTCCAACCATCATCTGAGCTAGGTGTCGACGTTTACTCCGATGTTGATTGGGGCAACTGGCTTGATGACCGACGGTTGATAACTGGTTTTTGTGCTTTTCTTGGTGGCTCTCTCATCTCTTGGGCTTCCAAGAAGCAACCAATTGTTGCTCGTTCTAGTGCAGAAACAGAGTACAAGGCTTTAGCTAATGCAACCGCTTGGTTGACGTGGATCTCACAGTTGTTCAAGGAACTCCGAGTGTTCGCCTCACAGCCTCCGATTTTGTGGGGTGACAATTTATCAGCCAATTACATCGCAACAAATCATGTCTTCCATGGCAGAGTCAAGCACATCGAGCTTGACTACCACTTCATCCGCGAACGAGTCACCTCTGGCCTTCTTCAAGTTCGGTTCATCTCGGCTCAAGATCAAATCGCTAATGTCTTCACCAAAGGCCTCTCTAGATCACAGTTCTACAAACTTCTCTTCAAATTTCGTGTTTCTCTTCAAACGCCAAGCTTGTGGGGGAATGTTAGACAACAAGTATCTACCGATGTTACACTCACAGTTACACTCACAGTTACACCCAAAGAATCAGATAATTGTCCGGTTAGTATTTCACGCTGACACAACTTCCTTAATTAGACTCCTAGTCAAACAATGATTTTGTAAATCACTTCCAATGGTACACAATATTCTTTGAATTGATTATTTAACTGTTTTTAATTAAATTGGGAAACAAACACTCTTCAAAGTGTATATATGTATCCTTTGTACAAGTGAATAAATACGATTTGAATTTACACCACTGACCCCATTTATTCTTATACTATTTAAAGCTTGAAGAGGCTTAGTTAGTTTTATTAATTGTGATACTTTTTGGTGATTAATTTACACGATTGACTTTTAATGACATGTTCCGCCTTTAATCTTATACTTCAAAATGTAATGGGAGTTGGTGATAATAATCGATTGAAGGGTTCTGTTTGTACCGTGGTTGAACAAGAACCGGATGGCAATCCGGTTCTTATTGACTCGATCCGGTTCATTGATATAAGCACCTCCGAAGAGGTACAAACTAAAACTTTATTAATTTGCTAAGAAACATTGACCTGCAGGCCCTGAACCACTCAATCAATCAATCATAATCATAAAGAGAGGATGAGAGTACAAAGTTAAGCTGTTTTTACCAATTTTACTCCATGGGAGTGGTCCAGGGCCTGGTCGGCTCTTAATTTCTTTGGCAGACTAGGACCTCTGAGAAATTTATATAGTATCAACAAGACTGCAAGCCGAGGCTGAGAGGGTGAAGGAGAGTGGCCCCTCCTCCCTCCGGTACCCAATTGAACAGCTGGAAGCTGTGTGGACTTCCAAGTTTCAAGGTACCTTATATATATATATACTATCAATTGTTAACTGACCAAGGCTAGTGCCATTAAAATAATTAAAATGAATGAAAGACATGGTATTGTTCTTTGATCTATTCAAACGGGTGTAGGTGGGTCTCATTTCCATATTAATTCTTTGACAAAACCTACTTATTGTGAGTCAAAAATTGTTTTTTATTTTCAAAACGATCTGTTCGCTGTTCAAAGAATTCATAAAAATTATAGCATACTTCAATTCAACGCATAAGGTAAGAAGGACTACTTCCTACATATTCTAACCAAACCCATAATACATACATACCAGTGTTTTGTTTTGCATTATTACCTACAGAAATATTAACATATACAAATTATAGGATATAATAGCCGGGTTCGACAAAAAATGGACAGACCACCGGTTCGGTCCGATTTTTACAACATTAACGATATGAAGGCTTAAATCACAATAAATATAACTTTGAATAAGGCACGGTTTGGCTCTCGTGGTTCCATTTAAAATGAATTTTGAAAATTTTAAAAATTAAGTTCTCACTAAAAAATTCTAATTTTCAATAAAATATATAGAATTTTTGCCCTCACACACACACAAACATATATATATATATGTATGAATATTAAGGAGTCGCCCATGGCGTCTTTGACTACATCCACTGGATCCAGTACTCTGCTTTCCCTGACAATTTTGTAAACGTAAGATTGTATATCAGTATGTACTATATATACGAAATTTTTAAGTGGATGAGGAGCTCTCCATCCCACGAGCTTCAGACTTAGGTTAGTGGTCACCACCCAGTACAATAATGCATCAATAAAGGAGCTTGTCTCGGAGTACACCTGGATTGGTGGTGGAGACGATTTAGTGATTCGAGCTCCTTCTCAAGTCAACCACGTCGACCCTCAGTACTTCTTCCTCTTCTCCTCAACATAAACAAATTACTTACCCGGTTTTTGTCCCTCTCCACCCCTAGCTCTTGTCTTTGTTTTACCCCATCTCAGATCTCTTCTCGTACTACAAGTCAAGAGCTTTCTTGTCTGATCACTATTCGTATGGTGCCCATGACCTTTCTTGTCTGGAAATATTTATCTCAGGCGCAGTATCAATTAAAATGCAGTTGAAAAGAAGACATACATTTCAGTGTTTTAAAACCGAACCAAACTAGCCGGTCCAACCCGGTTGAACCATAATTGGAGGCCAATTCGGTTCTTATTGACTCAGCCCAGTTCATTGTAATTAAACAGCATTACTTTTACCTTTTTTCTTATAAAAATATTAAATATATGTAATGTATGATGTATAATATTCAACGGTCCAACCCAGTTTAAACCGGACATAATGCCAGTTGGATAGCCGGTTCGGTTTTAAAACATCGATATATATATATAAATATATATTTTTGGTCTGTGAAGCATATATAATTAAGATCCAGATAGCTATATATATATATATATATATATATAGTGGTCATGTAGAAGAGGTGTGGTGTGGAGATCATCGAGTTGGAGATCATGTCATCGTCTATGGATGTGGAGGCCGCTTCCGGGGTGGGAAGGAGCGAGAGAGGAGGTACAAGTAGTGATCAATCAACGGCGGCGCCTAATGTTATTGATCCAAAGAAGAAAAAGATCCGATGGGGTCTTTTACTAACATACACGGCGTTCATGGCCGTGGGAAGCATCGGCGGTCCCTTGTTGCAGAGGCTCTACTTCGTTCACGGGGGCAGCCGGAAATGGCTCTCCAGCTGCCTTCAGACGATCGGGTTCCCCTTCATGTTCCTCCCCTTGTTCTATCTCTACGCCAGGCGTTTCGGACGACAGCCGGCCGCGAGGAAGCTGACGAGGTTCTTCATGGGTCCGAAGCTTTTCTTCGCCAGCGTTTTCATGGGTATGCTTCTCGGAGCGGACAACTATCTCTACTCCGCGGGACTAGCTTACCTCCCCGTCTCCACCTCTTCCCTCCTCTTCGCCACCCAGCTCGCCTTCACGGCCCTCTTCGCCTTCCTCCTCGTTCGACAGAAATTCACCTTCTATTCCGTCAACTCCGTCATGCTCATGACGCTCGGAGCACTCGTTCTGGCTCTCCACACCAGCAAGGACCGCCCTCCGGGGGTCTCCAGTGGCGAATACTTCATGGGTTTCTTCTTCACGTTAGGAGGGGCGGTCCTGCTCGGCTTCATCTTGCCCAGCATTGAGCTCTGTTACGCCAAGGCGGGTCAGGCCGTGACCTACGCCTTGGTCATGCAATTCCAAATCGTCTTTACCTTGTCCGCCACTGTTTTATGCTTGGTGGGCATGGCCATTAACAATGATTTCGAGGTACGTATACTCTCTTGTGATATGATGTCAATTTCAATCTCTTTCCTCACATCCACATGTATTTTGGTTCATATATAGCTCTTCACTTTTATTTGTTTAATTTCCAACAACTCCCTATCCAAGATTAATTCTCTTCTATCGAGCTTCTGGGTTTCTTCAATATACACTGAAAAAATGACTACCATGGCCGAGGTCCATCATGTTATTCATCTTCCATCCTCACCATTCTTCCCCGCCGACACAAGGAATCCTTTATCTTTTAACAGAGGGACCTTCTATATATATAGATCTTGCTAGATAGGTCCATGAGGGACCTTCAATTATTAAAGATATAGAGTAGAGAGCTCCAATGATCAGTGAAGGTTGCAGAGACCTTCCATGGAAGGTTTCCAATGAAACTTGCTTCTCTCTTCAGTTATTTGTTAATCTCCATGCATTTTCCTGATAGAGTAGTAGTACTACTTGGATATTTTGTCTCCCTTGAGACAACAACTTAATGGCTTTTCAATTCCCTGATGTCTAGTACTATATATATATATATATATATATATATATATATATTTCATGAACTTCAAGCCTTGAAAAAAGGGGAAGTTAAATGAAGGAGACCCAAATTTTTTAATCTCAAAAACATCGTCAGTAAATTTATGCTTTTTGTCTTAATCCTAATTATTTAAACTCAGAGCAATGCCGCCAGTCAATAAGTAATCAATTTCTGCAACAAACCAATATTTAACTGCTTTCCCTTATAACGTTTTCCCTCTTCAAATTATACAATAACCCATGACGTTTATCCTTGTTAACAACTACGTACTTAACTAATCATTAATATATTGAACTAAGTCGATCTTCATCATATGAATTAAGTACTCTACATTAGGCGCTGCAGGATGCAGTAGCTAGCAGTTTGCTCTGTCACTTCCATTCTTTAATTTCATCTAGATTCATGAAAGTTTTGTCGCGATTTACAGGTCATTCCGAGGGAGGCGAAGGAGTTTGCGATCGGGGAGGCCAAGTACTACTTAGTGATCATTTTAACCGGGATTGTTTGGCAATTCTTATTCATTGGCACCCTGGGAGTGGTTTACTGCAGCTCATCACTGTTTGCTGGGATCTTGTCCTCTGTGTTACTACCACTAACACAGGTGGGAGCGGTGATAGCCTTTGATGAGAAGTTCACAGGGGAGAAGGGGATGTCCTTGGCCTTGTGCTTGTGGGGTTTCACCTCTTACTTCATTGGAGAGTACAAGAGAGCAGGAAGGCAAGTGCCTTCAATTGAACCAGAAGAGGTGGAGGTGGAAGGTCTATAAATTAAATCATATATATATGGAGCTAACAGCCTGCCCCACAATTAGAGAGAAAGAAAAAGATGAAAAATTTGGGAATAAATTAGAAGGAGATTGTTCACGGTAGGATGAATTAGCAGTACTGAATACTCAGCAATTACAAAACCCTGTATATATTCTGCAGTCACCATGTGATTCATTGATGAATGTGAATGGAAAGAAAAACAGGAATTTCTCTTTTACTTAACATGAATTGTTTTCTTGGAAAAAATTCTCTTTAATTATGATCAGTTCTTTCTAATTTTTAAAATTTTTTATTTGAAAATTTCCCATTGTGATCTTAGCTCTATATAATTTTTTTGATTGTTTTCTTTGAGAAAATCCCCTTAATTAATTCTTTTGAATTTTTTTATATATTAAAAAACTTCTATCAGTCAACCTCGAGTGAAGAAAATGACAAAAAATGACGTTGAGGAGAAAATGATATACAAGATAAAGAAAGTATTTCCTGAGTAAGATCTTATAAGCTAGTGATCTTAAGGAAAAAAAACCAGGGAAATAATTTCGGAAGTCAACGAATATATATAGATGTCACAAGTACTAATCCATTCTTCACCACCAGGCCAGTCAAGATTAATTACTCGTCAACCCAGCTAGGTAGCCATGGTTCTTTTCTTCTTCCGCCGGAATTCAGTCGTGACTGTTCTCATTTTCTGAGGAAGCCGGTGGGAAGAACGTAGCCAAGCGTGAATTATTCTTAAAAGAAAGAAATGAACGACCGCAACCGGCCGGTGATGAATTCTTAAGTTTAATATCTCGAGCTGGGTCAAGATTCTGAGCACCTCATCTTTGAAATACAAAACAATACTTGATTTAGATAACCCACTTGAAAAAAAAGATCAAATATCGGAGATGCAAGATTCTTTAATTTTAAGAATAATTTCAAGAAATATTATTCAAAAAGAAGCTCGGTTACTTATTGATCTCCTTCACAAAATCCGAATATCTTGAACAGCTAGCTAATTGTTTGAGTAACGGTAAATGAAATGAAAACGGAAATTAAAAAGAAAAATAAAATTATTAAAATTGATGAAAGTTTTTTTGAATTATTTTTTTTTTCAGAATTTGAGCAAAGTCCTCCATCCATTTATTTTAATTTCCAGCTTAATTAATGCGGTAAAGTTTGAACGCAAATTGTGAGTTGTAAAGGTTTTTTTTTTTTTTTTTTTTTTTTTTTCAATTTTATTGAATAGCACACACAAGCACCCCCTTAACTACTACCTCAAAAGCATTAATAATGTTTATATAAGTTTTTCTAAAAATTTTATCTTTTATTTATTAGTTTCTGACGACGAACTTGAAAGAATGAGACTTATTGAAAACGATGAATTAATATCTATTATTCTGAATGAAATCATTCTTTTAAACTTTAAAGAATGAAAAGATAGGAATAGCCATCCTTGAGTAGATTTGATCAGTTAGAACCTCCCTTCCCTCTAACCATAATTCTAAAGTAATCTCCAATCTGAAGGTAGGGTGTAATGTTTACTAATCAATTTACTCAACTGATATGTATCCAGCCTTATTGGAGTAGTAGAGGGTGGATTATGTGCGCTTATATATCCAGCTCTATTGGAGAAATAACAGGTGGAATTTGGTGTCCTAGAACAATCCAAAATTATATGGGCTCCTTTTTCTCGATCACTCTCTTTCAATTGAGAGATAACTGCTAGGGGTTCATCCTATTGAGCGGAGAGTTGATCATTTCCATTTCCAGAAGAGTTAGCACCGACATTGTGTTTCCTCCTGGGCCACCCTGTTCTTAAACCTCTTTCATACCCACCATGGTGGCCTTTATATACCTTATCAAGGACAAAACTAAGAGTCCGAGGATCCGTAAGGTCTATACCTTCATCAGGACGAAACTTTTATATGCCGCCTCAGGCTAAGTACAAAGATTGCTCGACTTCAGAAATATAATGGTAAAAGCAAGTAATGTTGTCACAAAAATTTGAAGGTACTTACACATTTCAGTTGTGTGTGGGTATTTGGATACCCCACTTTTTGCTCTGAAGAGCTGAAAGGTAAGACTCGAGAATGTCAAAGTTTGTGTCATTCTTTTGAAGTTACAACAATACAAAGTGAATGTTTGTTCTGGTTCTAGCAACAATGTTTATGGCGATGTTCTTAACGTTAGCTCGAACAATGAAAATAATAAGAGCAACTGACACACGATATGTTATCGCAATTCGGAACAAAACCAATTCCTAATTTACGGGGCTGTGTAGCCTAGGATGATAATGGTTCACTATATTAACTCTATTACAAACCTTCTCCACCAAGGTTAACACTGGTTTCTAAAATACCTTGTTCAACATAACAAAAAGTGAATACCTTTCAAGATCCCACCTTGAACATCCACATTGAAGCTCCCCTCAGTGAATGACAGTCTAAAACATCAGCAACAACATTGCCTGGAACATCTTCATCTTCGCACGAGCTTCTTTGACAAGCAGTTTGATGAAGACTAATTAACGCATAATAAACACGAACTCTTTCTTCAAAAATACTCTCAATTGCTTCTTGGATTTGTGTGTAGCGTCCTGGCCTCCATGCCTTTCAATAGGATTTTGTAATTAGCATATAAAGTATGATCCTTATAATTAGGATGCAAGAATTAAGGATTGATTGGAATATGATCTTTCTGTCTTGCCTTTCTTTAATCCATGAATGAAGGACTGGTTCGAATATGATCTTTTTGTCTTTCCTTAAAAATCTTGCTAGGATTCATATCTTCACCATATAATGTTTTGTTTAAGAATGACAAATATGCCCTTAGGCATCTGCACTAACAATCTCCCTCTTTTGGCTTTCTTTGACAAAACATTCTTCTACTTCTGAATCTGTTGACTCCAAAACCTCAAGCAATGTTCGAAACATCTTCGCCCACATTATCTATACCATTTATGGTGTTTCAAAAATCATCTCCCACATCAACACGAACATTGTCTTTAATATTTCCCCCGTGACTTTGCTTGTAGTAAACTTCATGTAAAACAATCTTAGTATCAGTGGCAGTGTGTACATTTGGTACATCAAAATATATCAAATATAACAAATCATCTCTCCCCTTTTTTTACACAAGAAAGATAAAATTTCAATCACTGTCTACTGGAACACCATTTGAATCCTTACACAGTTTTTCAATTGTCCCCATTGGAGTGCTTTTATATGTCAAACTAAATTTTCTTACCATGTCCTTATCATACTTCTCCTATGAGAGAAACACACTATTTGGTAGCTGCTTAATCATGCTCGTGGAGCTTGTTTTAACCCATACAAAACTTTAGATAGTTTGTACACATGATCTGGAAAATGTGGATCAATAAAGCCTTTAGGTTGTTCAATAAATACCTCCTCTTGAATATACCCATTTAAGAAGGTATCTTTAACATCCATCTGGAACAACTTAATCTGGAGTTGGGAAGCAACAACAAGCATCAAGCGAATTTTTTCTAGCCTTGGCATGGGTGCAAAGGTCTCCTCAAAGTCAATTCATTCCACCTAGGTGTACCCCTGAGCTAAGAGCCTAGCTTTGTTTCTTATGACAACACCTGAAGCATCTGTTTTTTTTTTTGAAAGTCCACATAGTGCCTATGAAATTGGATGTCTAGGGTCGAGGAACTAGTGTCCAAACTTTATTTTGAATGAAATAATTTAGTTCGTCTTGCAGAGGCAGTATCCAATACTCATCCTTCAATGCCTCTACCACTCTCTTGGGTTCTTGTGAAGAAGTATAACAGACAAAACGAACTATGTCTTGATTGCCAATGATAGATTCTGCTGGGTGGTTTTTGAGAATTTTGGATGAAGGACTGATTGAAATATGATCTTTCTGTCTTTTCTTTTGTATATCCATCCCTTGTCTTGAATTCCACTGAACCTCGATTTTTTCTATATTCTTCTTTTATTTTAATCATAATCTTAGTCATACCATAGATAAAGATCTTGCTAGGATTCATATCTTCACCATATAGTATTTTGTCTAAGAATGACAAATATGCTTTGAGGCATCTGCACTAACACAAAGGATATGTTAGTGTTGCAAATTTTAAGTGCACACCATAATTAAAGGGGGGGCCACACATGCAAGCGCCTGTGTCACACAAGTAATAGAGTGGACTAAAGAGTCGGGATGTCAATCCCACAGGGAGAGAATGGACTAGTTATCTCTACCATATAAGACTATTATACTTAGCCTCTAGAAATTGAGATTTGATTGAATTAAAACGCAATTTTGTAAACAAAGTAACTAACTAAAACTTAGAGATGTAATTCACTGAAATTGAATTATGGAGGTGCACTTTGTATCCCTTACGTTGAATCTAATGCCATGATCATGCTTGACTTTCATGCCCAAAACTCTGTGGACCAGGAAATTAGGAAGGCTCCCTCCCGATATCACTGCACTTTTGTTCACTCAATCAACTCTCAAATATCCTAATCAGAGTTAGGAGGGTGAACCACGTAGCTCAATGGTCACGTACGACGGTAAGTTATCCCTAGCTTACCCATGAATCTCCCAACTAGACCTCTAATTGGATAGAACATACGTTGTATAATGGACACTCAACTCGGAACTACTACAACAAATTAGGTTTTTAACCACGAAATATTTCGTGGTTAAAAGTCTCAATTTTGTGGCTCAATCTTTTAACCATGAAAGTTCGTAACAAATAAACCATCCCTAAAAGAATTAACCACGAAACTTTAATTTCATGGCTAAAACCAGGCCACATTTAGCCACGAAACTTCAATTTAGTGGCTAAAACAATTTAGCCACGAAATTGAAGTTTTCTTTTAGCCACAAAATTAAAAATTTTTTGGTTAAAACTTTTACTTTTAGCCCGAAAAGTTCATATTTCGTGGGTAAAAATATATTTCTGATTTTGCTGGATTGAATTACTTATTTGAACCATAAATAAAAACCTGCATTTTACATCTTCAAATTTAATAAAGAAATATGAAAAAATAATATCAACTTATGTTCAAATGCTGTTCAACATAAGATTCTTATCAAATTCATCACTAATACAAATGTGTTCATCACTTCTCAAAAGGTCAAAGTGGAGTTGTATAAAAAGGACATTACGTAACCAAATTCAATGGCAAGTAAGCAAAATAATATTTTTTTCAAGTTTTCTTTACAAAAAAAGCAATGACATCCGAACCACAGTTTGGCTCACGAGTCACGGAACTCGTGCATCATTTGAATCATCTCTTCTTCTTCTTCTTCTTCTTCTTCTTCTTCTTCTTCTTCTTCTTCTTCTTCTTCTTCTTCTTCTTCTTCTTCTTCTGCTCCTTCTTCTTCTCCTCCTTCTTCTTCTCCTCCTTCTTCTTCTCCTCCTTCTTCTTCTCCTCCTTCTTCTTCTCCTCCTTCTTCTTCTCCTCCTTCTTCTTCTCCTCCTTCTTCTTCTCCTCTTTCTTCTTCTCCTCCTTCTTCTTCTCCTCCTTCTTCTTCTCCTCCTTCTTCTTCTTCTTCTTCTTTATCTTCTTCTTCTCCTCCACCTTCTTCTCATCCTTGTTTCATTCTCATCCTTCTTCTCCTCATTCTTCTTTTTTAATAAATCTTCTTTTTCATCATTTTGTTTTCTTTTTTATTTATTTCATTGTTTTCATTTGTCATTCATTTTTTTATTTCTTTTTTTATTTCTTTTATTTTCTCATCATTTCTCATCATTTTCTTTTTCATCATTTTTTGTTTCATCATCATTTTATTTCTTCATCATCATTTGTTTTTCATCATCATTTTTTTTTTAATCATCATTGTTTTTTTTAATCATCATTTTGTTTTTATCATCATTGTTTTGTTTAATCATCATTGTTTTGTTTTATCATCATTGTTTTGTTTATCATCATTTTTTTTATTTTCATCATCATTGTTTTTTTGTCATCATTTGTTTTGTTTTAATCATCATCATTTGTTTTTATCATCATCATTTGTTTATCATCATCATTGTTTAATAAATCATCATTTTTTTATTTTATCATCATCATTGTTTAATCATCATTTGTTTGTTTTAATCATCATTTTTGTTTATCATCATCATAATCATCATCATCATTTTTTTCATCATCATCATTTTGTTTTCATCATCATCATTTTTTTGTCATCATCATTTTGTTTTTTTCATCATCATTGTTTTGTTTTAATCATCATTTTGTTATTTAATCATCATGTTTTTTATCATCATTTTTTTTGTTTAATCATCATTGTTTGTTTAATCATCATTTTTTTTTAATCATCATTGTTTTTGTTAATCATCATTTTGTTTTGTCATCATCATTTTGTTTTGTCATCATTTTTTTTTTCATCATTCATTTTGTTTTAATCATCATTGTTTTTCATCATCATTGTTTCATTTTAATCATCATTTGTTTTAATCATTTTTTTGTTTAATCATCATTGTTTCATTTTATCATCATTCATTTTTTTTATCATCATCATTGTTTTTCATCATCATTTCATTTAATATCATCATCATTTGTTTTCATCATCATTCATTTTTTCATCATCATTTTGTTTTCATCATCATTTTTGTTTTTCATCATCATCATTTTTTCATCATCATGTTTTTAATCATCATCATTTGTTTTGTCATCATCATTTTGTTTTTAAATCATCATTTTGTTTTGTTTTCATCATCATTTGTTTTTTATCATCATTCATTTGTTTCATTAAATCATCATTGTTTGTTTTGTCATCATTGTTTTATTTTATCATCATTGTTTGTTTATCATCATTGTTTGTTTTTAATCATCATTTGTTTGTTTAATCATCATTTTTTTGTTTTAATCATCATTTGTTTTCATCATCATTTTTCATCATCATCATTTTGTTTTAATATCATCATTTGTTTTTTTCATCATTTATTTTTGTTTCATCATCATTTTGTTTTTAATCATCATCATTGTTTTTCATCATCATCATTTGTTTTAATCATCATTTTGTTTTAATCATCATCATTGTTTTCATCATCATCATTTTTTTAATCATCATTTGTTTTGTCATCATCATTGTTTTAATCATCATCATTGTTTGTTCATCATCATCATTTTTTCATCATCAATCATCATTTGTTTTTCATCATCATCATTTGTTTTCATCATCATTTGTTTAATCATCATCATTGTTTGTCATCATCATTATTTGTCATCATCATTTGTTTATCATCATCAATAAATCATCATCATTTGTTTTAATCATCATCATTGTTTTAATCATCATCATTGTTTTTCATCATCATTGTTTAATCATCATCATTTGTTTAATCATCATCATTTATTTATCATCATCATTTTTTATAAATCATCATTTGTTTTAATCATCATTTTTTTTGTTTTAATCATCATCATTTGTTTTAATCATCATTGTTTGTTTCATCATCATTTGTTTTAATCATCATCATTTTTTTTTCATCATCATTTGTTTGTTTTAATAAATCATCATTTTTTTAATCATCATCATTTGTTTGTCATCATCATTTGTTTTAATAAATCATCATTTTTTATTTTCATCATCATCATTTTGTTTAATCATCATTTGTTTGTTAAATCATCATTTGTTTTCATCATCATTTCATTTAATCATCATCATTTATTTTCTCATCATCATTTTATTTATCAAATCATCATTTTTTTCATCATCATCATTTTCATTTTTCATCATCATTGTTTTTTGTTTTAAATCATTTTTGTTTTATTTAATCATCATTGTTTATTTTCATCATTTTGTTTTTTTTTTTCATCATTTCATTGTTTTAAATCATCTGTTTTTTTTGTCATCATTTTTCATTTTTTCATTTTAACATTTGTCATCATCAATTTTGTTTTATCATCATTGTTTTATTTTTTCATTTTTTTTTTATTTCATTCATTTTATTTTATTTATTTCATCATTTGTTTCATTTTTCATCATTTTTCATCATCATTTTATTTTTTTCATCATCATTTTTTTAATTCATTCATTTTTGTTTTATTTTATTTTTATATTTCATTTGTTTTTGTTTTCATTTGTTTTATCATCATCATTGTCATCATTTTTTTTTTTTCATCATTTTATTTTATTTTTTCATCATTTTCATCATTTAAATGTTTTGTCATCATTTTAAATTTTTCATCATCATCATTTTTTCTCATTTTCATTTATTTGTTTTATTTTTTTTATTTTCTTTTGTTTCATTTGTCATTTTTTTTCATTTTCATCATTTTTTTTATCTTTTTAAATATTTTCATCATTCATCATCATTCATTTTTTTTAATCATCATTTTCATCATTTATTTTCATTTATCATCATTTTGTCATCATTTATTTCATTTCATGTCATTTTCATTTTTATTTTATCATTTATTCATTTTCATTTATTTTATTTTTTTTTTTTTATTTTATTTCATTTTATTTATTTTTTTTTTTATTTCATCATTTTGTTTTATTTTATTTATTTTTTTTTTTTTGTTTCTTTTTTTTATTTTATTTTTTTTGTTTTTTTATTTTTTTTATTTCTTTTGTTTTCTTCTTTTTATTTTATTTTATTTTTTTTTTTTTTTTATTTTTATTTGTTTTTTTTTTTTTATTTTTTGTTTATTTATTTTGTTCTTCTTCTTTTTATTTTTTGTTTCTTTTTTTCTTTTCTTCTTGTTTTTTTTCTTTTTTTGTTTCTTTTATTTCTTTTTCTTCTTTCTTTTTCTTCTTCTTCTTCTTCTTCTTCTTCTTCTTCTTCTTCTTCTTCTTCTTCTTCTTCTTCTTCTTCTTCTTCTTCTTCTTCTTCTTCTTCTTCTTCTTCTTCTTCTTCTTCTTCTTCTTCTTCTTCTTCTTCTTCTTCTTCTTCTTCTTCTTCTTCTTCTTCTTCTTCTTCTTCTTCTTCTTCTTCTTCTTCTTCTTCTTCTTCTTCTTCTTCTTCTTCTTCTTCTTCTTCTTCTTCTTCTTCTTCTTCTTCTTCTTCTTCTTCTTCTTCTTCTTCTTCTTCTTCTTCTTCTTCTTCTTCTTCTTCTTTCGGAAAATCGAAGTTCGTTGTTGAATCGAAGTTCGTTGTTGAATCGAAGTTCGTTGTTGAATCGAAGGAAGCCACCACGGAGATTGAATCAGAGAAAGCATAGGACATCACATCCCCACAATTTCCTATTTTACAACACCAGATTGTAAATTTTTTTGTATTTTTGTTGACTTAATCAATTAGTCACGCCTTTTCACGGACTAGTAGATTTTCAAGGATACACTTATATTATCACAATATTTACTTTGTTACATTTCGAGGTAGAAAATGATGTTTTATACCAAAATGGGTTTGATACCAACCGGCTCGTACTCTGAAAATCCGAGTTGGGTTGACCAAGTCAATACCGGTCTAAAGTTGGACTTACATTTAATACATGAAGTCTACATCCGAGTTGACCTGGACATATACCCAATCACCATCGAATGGCTAAACGACAGGGTCCCATTTTAGTAAGATGACATGTTTAATTAGTGATTGTTGTACAATGGAGGTATAAAATTTGATGCACACAATACGAAGCCCTAAGAACTATTGAGTGACTTGGACATGAACACCAACTCAAACAAGTGAGAATCCGAGTCAGTCTGTGTCGACTCGAACGAGTCACTGGCATCGCCCTCGACTCAGGTCGAGACGATTGGATTAGGAAAATGGGAAACTTGGCCTTAAAAATTTTTAAAATTCTAAAAAATACCATAATATTTTAATAAAATCTTCAATTTAGTATATAATATTGAATATATATTACAAATATTACAAAAACCTATCATGGTATCAAAATTATTAAACTTAAACAATCTAAAAAAATTAATATGAAATTTTTTAAATTCTAAATTATTTGATTTAATTTAACTCAAAATCAGTTATATCTAGCTTAAATATGATTCAGGTCGAACTGAACCTGGTTCAAAAAGAATGGGTGACTCGGTCATTAGTTTTTAAAAATTTCAAAGTAATATATACTATATATTAAACACTTTTTTACCCACTATGTAGCTGTTAATTAGCCTAATTTTCATATTAAAATTAACTAGGCTAATTTGAATATGAAAGTTAAATCTTGTAAAGTTGGGCATGAGATTTATCCCAAAATGACTAGTAGAAGTTAGGAAGCCTCTAATCTATGAAGCACTTGCGAACATGTAAGCCTATGGACAATATTGGTGGAGGCCTATGAGCCATGTAAACCTAACGTGTAAGCCTATGAGCGAGGTCTCTCCCAAAATGACTAGTTGAAGTTAGGAAGCCTCTTTATCAATTGATAAGCCAGAATTCTTTTTACTCGTTTAATTGTGTGGGATTAATATCTAACATATGTGGTTAATTTCATAGCTAAGTTTTCAAATACGAAGGTGGTTTTCGCACGTTGGACGAGGTGAGTTTGACGGATTACTCAAGTTGTACAACCAGGAACGCCCTCATCTCCAATAGCACTAGCTCGACGTTGATAACACTAAAGGTGGTGCGGACTTATTACTTCATCTGTGGGGTACCCCAGCACAACAGCCAAGATATGAAGCTCGTCGTGACTTTGGCAGCTGCTGGCAGCAGGGCCTGGAGTACGGCTTAGCCATCCCTGACTATCGGAGGGACGCCCAGCCCGCTATGGTTAGCACACCTAGGACTCCTTTGCTCACCACTCCCTCAAGGCTCGACCACCATGCTGCTGAGGCCTCCTAGATTTCACCCATGGTTTCTCCCTCTGTTCGGCCCTTTGTTTATGTTTAAAGGACCAACTTCAGAGATTGCAGTTCAAAATTGGGCAAGCAGTGAAAGAAGCAGACCTCCAAGGTCGGTTTCTAGAGAAGTGAGGGAGGCGCTGAAAGCCTCCTTTAAATAGGGGAAGACCCTTTTTTTGAGGGCAAGAAGATAAGAAGAAAGTGCTGAAGCTCTCCCTTGAGTGATTGAGTTTGAGAGTGCTGAAACACTCATATCTCTCTTATAGTGAGAGTTCAATCCTTTCTTTTGCGAGAGTATTTCATGTGAGAGATTTGTGAGAGTTCCTCTTGTGTAGTTATTTATTAGTGAGACTTCTTATTGTGAGATGCTTGTTAGATCCCTTCTTATAAGTGAGATTTTTGTTGTTTTGTCATTTGAGCGTTCACCAAAGCCCACACTCGCTTCCAACAAGTGATATCAGAGAAAGTAGTGCACATGCAGATATATATCGAAACTCACAAAGACAAATTACGATAATAGGAGCATTCAGATGAAGACCTTCCTTGCTGAAAATATTCTTGTGGAGATAGTGGTAGATAGATATGATCAGCTGGAGTCTATTGAAACAAAAGTTGTGTTATCTCCCATAGAAAGAGTTACGTTTAAAAACCTATAGAAAAAGTATAAAAAAACACTATATATTATTTTTCAAGGGGTAGATGAAACCACATTTAAAAAAAAAAAAATATGGATGAAAAACCGCAAAAGAAGCTTGGAATATTTTAGAAAAATCTTTTCAAGGTGTTGAGAGACTAAAGAAAGTGCACCTACAAACTCTAAGAATATAGTTTGAATTAATGGAGATGCGTGACATCGAAAGTGTCATAGATTATGTTACTAGAGTAAAAACTCTAGTTAATGACGATACAAGGAGAAAAATTAGAGGAGGTTTGAGTGGTAGAGAAAATCTAATTAGGGTCCCTGAAGTTTGGGTTTATAGTGGGGACTATTGAAGAGTTTAAAGATTTATTTACTATGATTGTAGATGAGTTAGTGCGCTCACTCCAGGCCCGTGAACATAGAATGAATATATATAAAACTCTATTGAGAAATTAGAGCAAGCCTTGTAGAATAAATTGTCTCTCAAAGAGTAAAACTCATATAGTCAAAGAGACAATGCAAGGCAGAGGTAGTTTTAGGCGAGGAAGATGTTTGGGGGTTCAAGGTTGTAGTAGAGATCAAAATAAGTACTTGGAATTTGCAACTGAAAATCAAATCTATAGAGGACAAGGAAGAAGATGGAATTCAAAGAGAGGTGACAAGTCACAGTAACAATGCTATAATTGTAAGAAGTATGGGCATTTTAGCTATAAATGCCTTCAGAAGCCAAAAAGGAAGGCGAGCAGAAAGAAATCACTTCTCAGTTGAAGAAGGATTGAGTAACTCTACTGTTTTAACTTACTAATTTATTGTTGTGAAGAATGGAAGAAGAATCTTTGGTATATATACACTGGAACTAGTCACCACATGAGCGGATATAAGAAATTGTTCACTGAGTTGGATGAGATTGTTCAAGGTGAAGTTTGACTTGGACATTCTTTGACACTACATGTGAAAGAAAGAGGAATTGGACTAGTATTCAGATAAAGAAGGGAGATCATAGGAATATCTCATATGTATTCTTTATTCCCAAGATGCATACAAACCTAATAAGCGACAGTCAGCTCCTAGAAAATGGATATAAAAACCATCTTAAGGATGGTTGGCTCTCCCTAAGAAATAATAAAGGAGAGATAGTTGTGAAGGTCGAAATGGTGAAAAATCAATTATTCACCATGAATATACAAGCAATCTCCATAAAGTGCTTGCAATCAGTTCTGAAGGACAATTCATGGGTGTGGCATTTAAGATTTGGGCATCTAGGATTTGTGTTTGAAGTTGTTGTATAAGGAGAAGATGGTGAAAGGCTTCCCAGAAATTGATTACTGTGATCAAATATGTGAGGGATGCATGAATGGCAAGCAACACAAGATATCATTTGAAGTTGGATGGTCTCTGCAATCTCCATCTTATAGATAAGAGCATCCTCAATGGCATTAGTGCTTCTCGTCACTGCATTACTACTTTGTTGAGCCCTCTGTCCCGTAAACTCCGTCGGCTCGTCTCTTTGCAACGAAGAGGCTACACACCTCTCCTCCTCCAACCTTGTGTATCTAGCCACACCCTCAAGACCTGTCTTGAGTTGGAGGCTTGAAAACACATTTGAACCTCGAGTTGACAATGCATGGGAGGGTGACAGAGCAGGGTGGGGGAGGGGGATGACAACATGGTGGGGTTGTAGTTGGCGGTAGCGTGGGCGAGGAAGGCTGGGGTGAAGAAGATATTTTTTCCCTTTTATCGTTGATTTTGTCATTATTCACACTAGCATTGGGTATCTCCTTGGGGAAAATAACTTCTGACCATTGGCCAATACAAATTGATGCAAAGACCAAGCCTTGGGGACGAAAGTCATCTCACTTTGAAAATCAATGGCTCGATATGTCAGAATTTCAGTAAAAGCTCAAGCAATGGTGGCTCCAGATTAATACTGGGCACTTTAGCCATAAAACTCAGAGCTCTCAAGAAAAACCTCATCTCCTTGTCCAAAACACATACTGCCGCCAACTCTGCAAAACACAATCTTCTTCTTTTGCATATTGATGCTCCCAACTTGATTGAGGAAGGTAGATCTCTCTCTTCCTCTAAATTATTTGATAAGCTTTCTACCACTTCTCAACTGTAAACCATTTTAAATAGAGAACAAACAATGTGGAAAAAAATGCGTTTTAAATGGCTTGATGAGGGTGATGCAAATACTAGACTTTGTCATGCTACTTCCTCTGCAAGAAGTCGATCTAATAGAATTAATTCCTTGATGGTTGAGGGGGAATTAACTTTTGATAGATCAAAGACTACTAATGAAATTCTAAGCTTCTTTGCAACATTATATACTGAGGAGAATTGTCTCATTCCTCTTCTACATGGAATCATTCAAACTAAACTCAATGAAGCTATGAAAGACACTCTTGAACAACCTTTCAATGATGAGGTAATAGGCGCAACTAGAGAACACATGCCCTTGTAGAGGGCACTAGGACCGGACGAATATTATGGAGATTTTTATCGCTTGTTGGGCTACTATTAAAATTTAGGTACTTGGTTTCTATTCTAGAGCAATAACTCACAACAACATGGGAGCCGTCGTCATTGTGTTATTACCTAAGAAGAATTGTGTGGAGAAGGTCACATATTTCAGACCAATTAGTTTGGTCACAAGACCTTACAAGGTCATTGCTTGTGTGCTAGCAAAGAGACTCAAGATAGCACTTCCATCAGTTATTGGACCCATATAGAATGCTATCATCCAAGGACGATGGATTTTAGATGCTTCTATGCTCATCCATCAAACTATAGATTGCTGCATAAAAGACAAGTGACCAAGGTTCATGCAAAAGCTTGACATAGAAAAGGCTTTTGATCGAGACAATTGGGACTTTCTAGATGCTATAATGCAAGCTATTAACTTTGGAGATAAAAGGCAATTCTGGATTAGATCATGTGTTCAATCAGCTAAATACTTTGTACTCATAAATGGCAGTGCTCATGGATACTTCAAAGCTACAAAAGGTCTTTGACAAGGAGACCCCTTGTCCCTTCTAATGTTTAACATAGTCGGTGAAGGACTCTCAAGTCTAATTCAAGTTGTTTGCTCCATGTGCTGGATCAACGACATGTTTGACACCAAACATGGGATCCCCATCATCACTCAATTTGCCGATGATACCATGTTGGTGTGTGATGACAATCTGTCCAAGTAAAGAATATCAAGGCTGCCTCAAACATATTCTAGATAATCTTGGGTCTCAATATCATTTGGATCAAATCAAAGATAATCAGATTTGATTGCAATCAAACCGACATTACTGTTTTCTCTGAGCAATTAGGCAGCACAATTGAAGACCTTCTTGGGACATATCTTGGGCTACCTCTATTTACTCAAGAATTCATTAATCTCTTTAGTCCCCCATAGTAGAAAAACTGTAGGACAGACTCTCAACTTGGCAATGTCGACTACTATCCAAAGCTAGACATTTGGTCCTTCTAAAAGCATGCTTAGAAGGTATTTTCCTATACTTTTTTGTCAATTCTGCATTGTGCGCAAAGCATTTATGTTACCATTGAACGTATGATGAGGCGATTCTTATGGTGTGGCACGTCTGAACAAGAAGAAGGAATGACCAAATCACTCAAGTATATTCAATCAACCAATAATATTTGAGCAATCAAGCTGATTGAAAAAGAAGAAGGAAGTCAAAATCAATCGAGTTCAAATGAGAAATCAATCTAGAGGATTGAATCAATTGAGGAAAGTCAGAATAAATTAGAGGATTCAAGCCTCCAATCAAGTGTCCTAATCTTAAAGTCTTTACCTTATAAGATGACCACGAAGTATTCTATGAGAGATTGAGTTTGTGTCTATGGTAAGATAATGAGTCTTCATCGATCTGCTTATTGTAAAGTTGTTGGGAAGATGAAGGTGATGTTGCTGCTGATGTTGCAACCAATGTTGCGGTCTGTGTTGGAGACAAACTAAAGCTTCCTTGACGAAGGTATACACTCAAGGGGAGCTTCAATATGAATGATAACTAAACTAATTGCACCATAAAGTAGGTTAGTTCAGGAGCTTGAAAGGTATTCACAGTCTGTTGCAATGATCAAGGTGTTTGAAACACTTATATAACCTTGGTGAAGGTTTGTAATAGATAATAGATTGTTATCATTAGGATATGGTTTTATTCTAAACTATGATAATATATTGTGTCATCTATTTTTTACTTGTGTTATATGTGAATATTTTTAACTAATGTTTTACGAGGAGATAGAAACATCATGGTAAACACTAACACAGTCACCAGAATATTTTCACCACCATATTGTTGAACGACTATTTTCTTTGAGTAGCAAAAAGGTAGATGAAAGGAAAACAGAAAATGAAGATAATTATCAATTAGAGTTTAAAAAAAAAAAGGCAAGTTTTATGTTCCCTTAATTTCCAACTTAATATAGTTAGGCTTGAGGAAATCGTGACTTGTAAAGGATTCTTTAATTTTTTATTAGCACACAAATACCCCAGCTCTTAACTACTACACAATGTAATTTAGCATGCTGACATAAAGTTTCAAAAATTTTCTCTTGTATTTATTAGGGTCTCATGACAATTTTGAGATAGTGAGATATTCATAAAAAATGAGTATAATAACAATATTTTTTTAAAAGTCATTTTCTCAAACAATGAAAAAGTTGATTTCCAATCTCCTTTTTCTTCTAAACATGAGTCGCATTTTGGCAACATTTATCCATGAGTCAACATTTTTGCAATAATCAATCCACGAGTCACTATTTTTCCAATTTTAAATGATCTATAAATTTACTCTGGACTTCTTCACATGGTAATGTTTTGGGCATCCATTCATAATCACTGATATTTAATGTCAAATTATATAGATAGTTATTGACTTACCGCTTAAATTCTAAATATGATATCTATTTAGTGTTACCTTCTAAATCTGATATACATCACATGTTCTATAAACAATGCATGAATTAAACTGATACATCTAGCCCCAACGGTGTGCACTTTTTTGTAGTGTGCATGCCTTGGGTCCAGAAATTAGTACAAACATAAGCTACAACCGCAACAAAAGCCTCAAAAACATATTTAAAATTTAAATATTCAGGTCATATTGTAAGGTCCCGCTTCTGGTGTAGTATTACAAATGTAAGGGTGGTATAGATAGTGAGGTGTTTCTAACACCTAGGAAACTGGAACAACAAAAGGAAAATTGTAGAAAGTGGAACGAACACTATTTTTTAATGAAGTGTAGTTCTACATGCGACTATACTACGAGGTTTGGGTCCAAACAAGAAATCTTATTCAGAAAGCAAGACAAGATTACAATAGAGAAAAAAAAACACACAAGATAAACTACCAAGTTACACTTCAGAAAATAAACAACGAGGAACACACTCCTTGTGGTAGAGACACCAGTCTCTAATTCCCCAACTCCACCAAGGCTCTTCCTTGGCCGGAGAGTGCACGATACGCGCTTCACTTGTGACACAGAGATTCTCAACCATAACTCTTTTCACAACCACTCTACTCTCTCTTTAAGCCACTCCTGTTTGTTCAATGTCCCAACTCGAAGGTTCCCCTTTTATAGTTGTAGTGAGGCTCGATAAAAACAACCACTTTCTCCATAAACTAGTACACATTGCACCAGTCGAGGTGTTGCAACAGCCACGTCTTAGAGATATTTATTGTATCTACTCCAAATTCGATTTTCCAATTCTGCATTTGGGGTATGTCTGATTTAGACACAAACGTTGCCTTGTAATGGGAGCGTATATTCCTCTATAATTGCCATAAAAATGAATACTTGATCCTCTTTTCTAGGCTCGATCGTTTGAGGATCTATTTAGATTTCATTGACCAAAAACATGGCCCACTAGTGTTCCCTAACAATCTCCTCCTTTGACATTTTTTTTTGCACTATCGCTAAATGATAAGCAAAGTACTTCAGACCAAAACATATCCGCCTAGATCAAACCCTATGCCGATTCGGTGTCCATTAGGGTTGCTCATCGAGAGAGTGTCATCAAGTGTCTCCTCCCCGTGCATGAGTCTCTTCACTGTAGTTTGAGCATATTCCAACTCCTGCTAAAATTTTGAGACTTTCTCGGTTTTCTAAATTTCCATCACCAGCATATAGATTAGCCTATAAGACGAATAGGGTTTGGCTCTAATACCACTTGTAAGGTCCTGCTTCTGGTGTAGTGTTACAAACGTATGGGTGTTACAGACAGTGAGGTGTTTCTAACACCTAAGAAACTGGAACAACAAAAGGGAAAATAGCAAAAAGTGGAACACACTGTTTTTAACAAAGTATAGTTCTACACATGACTGTACTAAGCCTAATCAGGAAATCTTATTCAGAAAGCAAAACAAGATTACAGTAGTGAAAAAAACAAATACAAGATAAACCACCAACTTACACTTCAGAAAATAAACAATAAGGAACACACTCCTTAAGGTAGAGACACCAGTCTTTAATTTTCCAACTCCACCAAGGTTCCCCCTTGGTCGGTGGAGTGCACGATACATGCTTCACTCTACTCTATTCTCAACCAGGAATCTCTTCACAGCCAGTCTACTCTCTCTTTAATCCAGTCCTATTTGTTCAATGTCTCAACTCTGAAGACTCTTCTTTTATAGTTGTAGTGAGGCTCCATAAAGACAACAACTTTTTTTCCATAAACCAGTACACGTTGCATCTGTCATGGTGTTGCAACGACCACGACTTAGCATCATTTTCAGATTTGCTCCATATCGGCTTTTCTAGTTCTCTTGTCTGATGTATACACAAACATTGTTTTGTAACGGGAGCCTGTATTCCTCCATAATTGTCATACAAAATGAATATTTGATCCTTTTTTCTAGGCTCGTTTGAAGGTCTATATTTAGATTTCTTTGACCAAAAAGATGGCCAACTAGTGTTCCCTAACACTCACACACATATATATATATATATATATATAGGTAACATTGGAAGGCAAATGATAGAATCGAGTTCAACTCAATTAGGAAAGTGTACATACGTGATTCCTATAGATCTTTAATAAATTGGGATGCATCCGATTGACAGAGTCCCATTTGAGATGGATTTTTTTTTAAAGTGTTACATTACACAATGAGCCGAGACACTTTCACAAGAGATAATGAATGATCATGGAACTTTGCTCTGCCGTCATTTCTTTTGATTCCATAAACTTGAGGATGGCAATTATTGAGATGGATGGAGCCCACTATTCACGAGAGGCTTCTGTGATTGGGCGAAGTATTTACGTCTAAAGCAGCAGGTAATGAACCCTTTTATGAAGGTTGCCATTAAATCATTGAATGATCACTGACTGCTCAATAACTGTCAATATTCAGTAGGTAGCTGTTCGAGAAGAAATTAATTAAAATGGAGGGAGCAACTCATGTGGAGTCTGCAGGGAGAGGAACTGAGCGGATCAAGGCCATGAGCCTTCCTCTCATCGTATTGAACTTGGCCGTTTTTGTCATCGGCGACGCCGGCGCCGCTCCTCTCCTTCTCCGTCTCTATTTCTTACGAGGCGGCACCCGTTTGTGGTTCTCCAGCTGGCTCGTAACCGGTGGCTGTCCCGTCTTGCTCGTCCCCCTCTCCATCTCATATTTCTAACGTCGTCGTCCAAGTAGTACTTGTCCAGGTGGCGAAGAAGAAGATTGCAAGCTCTTCCTCATCACTCCCCGTCTCTTCGCAGCTTCGGCTGTTCTGGGTTTCCTCCTCGGTTTGGACGATTACTTGTACGCCTACGGCGTTTCCTATCTCCCCGTCACCACCTCTTCTCTTCTCATGTCGACCCAGTTGATATTTAATGCCATTTTCGGGTTTTTCCTCGTCAAGCAGAAGTTATCTCCCTACTCTATCAACTCTGTTTTTCTATTGACACTCGCAGCCGTTGTTCTGGGGATTCATATCGGTGGAGACCAGCCGGCTAATGAGTCCCACCTGCACTACATGCTAGGGTTTTTCATGACCCTCGTATCCGCCCTTCTGTATGGAATCTTGCTGCCCTTGCTACAACTCGCGTACATGAAGATCAAAGTGGAGTTCACTTTTACTCTGGTTATAGAAGTCCAAGCAGTGATGTCCTTCTTTGCAACTGTGTTTTGCACCGTCGGAATGATCGCTAACAACGATTTCCAGGTACGATATTGTAAACGCGTACAATAGGTGGACCGAAAAACACGGATCCGATGTACAGTGTACAAAATAATTTGAAGGGTATTTTGGTAATTTTCAGGTGATTGAGTGGGGTGCGACTTCTAGAACTCCTTTGATTCAATCTCCGACTAAGAACAAACGATCGCCGAGTAGACACGAATGATCAACGTCATATACGCCTTCTGAACGAACGAACGAGACGAATTTGAATTTTGCCAAAGCTTGACGGAAAATTTGGTATTCCGATTGGCTCACGGCAGGTCGATTTGCGAGACAGCGGCAGGAATGCTTGTTGCTCTCTCAGATTTGGGTGGTGATTTGGGATTTTCGGGCGTCTTCAAAATTTTCTGTGTCCCCCTGATCCTTTTTTGTCCTCTGAATTTATAAGCTTACTGGGCTCCAACTGCATTGACCGGGTTCATTGGAGCGGTTGTAACTCAATCGACTTTTTCTATGTAACGTTCTCCTTAAAGAGTGGAGCTGTCTTAGACTGAGGCAAGGGCCATGTATGATCCTTGTTGGCTGCTGATGTGGCCACTTTGGATGACATATCGCCCATGTAAGCTGCTCACGTGGCAATTGGGATCTTGGCCGTTGATTTGTTGAAGCTTGATCGACGGCTTAATTTCGTTGATCTGACTGGGGTCGGTCTTTGACTTGTTGACCCAGATTGTACGGTGCTGATATGGACCGTAAATGTCGGACTTTACAAAATTGATTCTTCAGATGCCCCCTTCAAAATGTGCGCATCAAGTGTATAATTTGAGAATGTGCACAAGAGATGTGTACATTTTGAAGTTCTATATATATATATATATATATATATATATATATATTTTTTTTTTTTTTTTTTTTTTTGGGCCCGTGGGCTTGGGGTGGGCTTGGGCCCGTTGCGGTTTAGGTTTACCTGGACTTTTTGGCTTGATGGGCTGTTTGGGCCTGGTTCTTTGTGGGCCCCGTGATACTGGGTAGAGCTGAGTTGAGTTGGTCCGAAGTCGAGTCGTAGATTTGGTTTGAGTCGGCCGAAGTTGTGTAAACCGAGTCAGCCGGGTCGGGTTTTTATAACTGGTCCGGATGGGTCGGGTCTGCGGATGGGTCGGGTCTGGTTGGCTGACCCGAAGTTGAGCTGTGTCTTATCTCAATTCAAATTATGAAGAGATAAGAGTAATCCAGAGAGAGGGAGGATTTTTCTAGGGTTAGAGGTCTTATAAATAAGAGCTTCGTTAAGCGTGCCCTTAATTGCATCTGTTCCCGATTTTGACTTCACGTTTGCTTCTTTTCTCTTGCTTTCTCTCTCTCTGACGTCTGCACCTGCTTTTGTTCTCTTCGATCGTGACATCACCGAGGTAAACTTTTCTTGGCTTCTGTCTTCTTGTTGTCTTGTTTTGCTTATATGTATTGCTGTTTCGTCAGGAGAGGCCTAGGCTGATTCGGTGAACTTTGGGGCAGTGAATTTTTTGGTCACCGTTTTCTGAAGTTTACTATTAGCCATTGCTTCCTCTTTCGAATGTCAATGCGGGGCTGTCTTTTCTGTAGATTTGATTAGTCGTCGGCTTTGTTTCCTTCTCTTTTGCGATGATATTTTCAGCGAGGTGGCTCGAGTTGGTGGAGTCCGATTCGGTGGAGAAAGTCCACTGTTTACTGAGATTTCGCCATCCGAACCGTCAATTTCGCCTTTCGTTTCCTTGGTTTTCTTTGTGATGATATTTCCGGCATTGGAGGTGGCTCGAGTTGGTGGAGTCCGGTTCGGTGGAGAAAGTCCACTGCTTACTGAGATTTCGCCATCCGAACCCTCAATTCTGTCTTGAACGCCGCTGTTAACCTTCTAATTTTGATGATTTTTTTTTCTTTGGGCTTCACGGCGATCTTTTACGTCTGTGAAACAATTGAGAGGCTCGATTCGGCAGCGCCTTGTTCAATGGAATTTTGGTCCATTGTTTACATCGGTTACACCTTCTCGGACTTCGATTTGGCTTTGCACGACGTTTCCTTCCCCCCCCTATTCTCTTTTTCTTTTTCGTTTTTGTTGCGACTTTGGGCTCGTTGTCGGCATTTTCTTTATTGCTATTGTCGGCGCCGGACGGAGAGGCGGAGTTGGATTTGTTGGCGTCGTCGTCGCCGGAGATGAGCGGAGAGCGGCGGTGGAGGGCGTCGTCGCGTCGTTTATCGGCGGCGGCGTCCTTCGCTATGCTGAAACCGGGTGAAAGAGACGAGCTACGGAGCCTCGCCCTCGCGAGGCTTCGGCTTGTCGGGTAGCGATCCCGGATCTTCGATGTCCGAGTACGGGATCCGGTTAAGCTGCCGGTATGCGAGGCCGGATTTTAGGGTTCCGATTGCGGGACCCGTATAAGGCGGGTATGAGAGACGGATTTTTAGGGTTCCGATTGCGGGACCCGTATAAGGCGGGTATGAGAAACGGATTTTTAGGGTTCCGCGTACGGGACCCGAACATCGCGGTTCCGCGTGTCGGGTTTAGAGGGTCCGCGTACGGGACCCGACTGTTTCGTCCTCTTCGTTGAAACCCTAGTTTTGGGTTTTCAAAACTTGTGTCTTCCTCCCTTCCGTGCGGCTTCGCTTTGTCGCGGGGATACTGATTTGAGAGTGTTTATCCGCTGGATTACCTCTGTTTTCCGTGGTTTGTTGATGGCGCGGCGAGGCGGCGGTGCTGTTTCCGTGGTTGCCGATGATGCGAAGAGGCGTCGTCGGCTTTGTTGCTGGCGACGCTTCCATTGACGGTGTCGCGGCGAGGCGGCACTTCCGTTGATGGTGTCGCGGCGAGGCGGCGCCTCCGCTGCCTGGCGTCGCGGCGAAGCGGTGCCTCCGCTGCCTGGCGTCGCGGCGAAGGGATGCCTTCGCGAGGGTATAAAATCCCTAAGTCCCAAACATTAGGACTTAGGAGTTTTGTTTCATTGTTGCGACTTCGGTCGCGGCTCAGATCGATTCGGTCGACTTGGGTCATTTCGGACAAGATTTTTTTTTTTTTTTTTTTTTGTTTAATTCGAAATTTAAGATATCTTAATGAAAATGAACTTCCATTAAGTAACTTAACCCGAATTAAGAAATTTAAAATAGAACTTACCTGCGCCTTTGATTAGGCTCGACTTTGATATTTGTGCCTTTGATTAGGCGGATCCTCGACTCCCAGCCTTTGATTAGGCAGATCGATATTTCAGCCTTTGATTAGGCAGATCGATTTCCAAGCCTTTGATTTTGACAAGTCGATTTTTGAGCCTTTAATTTCCGAGCCTTTGATTAGGCAAGAATTCATCGTCCGTCCGGGCCTTTGATTAGGCGATCGATCGACGAGCCTTTGATTAGGCAGATCGATTTCCCCTTCGTGCCTTTGATTAGGCGAAACATTAACTCTCGGCCTTTGATTAGGCAAGAACTCATCGTTCCGTCCAGGCCTTTGATTAGGCAGATCGATTTCTGAGCCTTTGATTAGGCAGATCGATTTCCCCTTCGTGCCTTTGATTAGGCGAAACATTAACTCTCGGCCTTTGATTAGGCAGATCGATTTCCAAGCCTTTGATTAGGCAGATCGATTTCCCCGCCTTTGATTAGGCAATCTCTTAATTAAAAATTAAGACTTAGCCAATTTAGGCCGATTAGCCTTAATTAAAAACTAAGGACTCCAATTTTGCCGATCAATTTTTTCCGACTTCGCTGGAATTGAATTTTCTTGATTTTGTTGGCGCGGTCGCGCCACTTCTGGATTTTCGACTCTTCTGAATGTTGGTTTTGCCGAAATCTGAACTTAGAAGAAACTTTGCTACTTTTGGCGCGGTCGCGCGCGCCGAATTATGCTTTAACTTGGCGCGGTCGCGCCGTATCTGAGTGTTTGTTGAATTTTGCCGAACTTGCCGGTTTTGCTGAAAATCATGACTCTGATCTGACCTTTGAATTTTGATTTCAGATGGCTGCTCCTTCAGTTACTTTGGTTGGTGGATTGAAGGCTTTTGACCACACCGTGGTTGTTGAAGGAGAGACTATTCAGACCTTGGCTTTGTACATGGAGGGCGATGCTTCTCATATGACTTACTGCCCGAGCGGGGAATCGGTTTTTGGGGGTCACGCCGAGAAACCAACATCCTTAGTAGATAGCTCGTTCATGTGAGTTTTTGAGTAGGCGTTTGGCTACCGGTGACCGTGGTATTCTTCCTGCCTTGCCTTGACACTCCGGAGAGGGAAAGACGGCTGCCAAGCCGGAAACTCTTGCGCCCAACGTGCCTCTTGGTTGGTGAATAAGCCTCCGTTGCCACATTTGTTTGAAGATGGGGTAGTTGAGCGGACTCTTTACACCCCGACACGGCTTTGGATAAGCCGATCCCATTTATTTTCGAGTGGACCCTCTGCTTATGGGTCGTTGCGGCAGCCTTCTCCACAACGCGGGGATCTACTATGGCATTTGGGGATCCCTCTTTCAGTACAGCTGTGATGTATCAATGTAGTCGAGCTTTTCTCGATGCCGGAGTCCCAAGGCGAACACGTTAGTCACGCGTGCCGGGGTGAGCTTTCTATTACTCGATGGACATGGATAGGATTTTCGGTTTGCCCATCGCTGGCCGGTTTTACGGACGAGATTTTCGCCCATGGTAGCTGATTTTAAGGAAGTGCGGAGTACGGATTTACCCTTTAGCTGCCGTTATCCGTTTTCTGGCGTACCACCATCTCTCGCCGGAGTTCTGGGTCCAACGTGATATCTTTCGCGGCTTGGGTGAATTTTGGTTTCGCATTGCAGGACGATGCCGTTCCGGTTGATGACCCCGGGCTGCTTGGCATGCCCGTTTTGGGAAAGATGCCCTCTTTCGAGAGAGTTCACGCCACAGAGCGAGCGATGTGTTTCACTTCCTCCATGTCACACCGGTAGAGAAGACGAGGTCCACTTGGCAGCACTCCCTATCGGTTTGGTTGTCGCGGTTCGTGTTCGGGCGATTGGTGATGAGATCCGACCCATGGTTTTAAGGTGGCTAGTTATATGGCCACCGGGGTCCGCTTTTGCTTTGGCGGTCCTGCCTTGGCCTGCCTTTACAAAGGTTTGGGACACGCTGGCTGCTGGATGGCCATCGATGGCTCAGTGGCCTTACTTGTATACTTGGCTCGCCGTCTACTTTCACACGCCGCGGGGAGGATTTAGAAGTAAGTCGGCGCCCAGGTATGATCTCCGCCGGGGACCCTTCTCTCAAACGTAATTTTACGGAAGACCAGGCCTACGATTTGTTTCAGCGTCTTCGGTGCGGTGTGGCATAGATATGTTCTTGCCACCGCCAAAACTTCTTTCTTGGTGGACGGTTTAAAGAAGCCGATAGCTAGACAGCATTATGAGAGTCTTCTCAGCGCCCCTTGTTGTTTCTTGACGGTCCCATTTCGATTCATTTCTTTGTGGAGCCGTATTGTCCAGCCAGATTTGCGCTGACAGTTCGGCTATTGTCAAGATCTCCCCGGCAATATGGGGATCACAGCTAATCATCGGGAGATTAGCTCTTTATCGGAGTTGGTGGCCCTTTGGAAAACCAGCATTGTTCGTCCTTGTGGCCGGCTTGATCTGCCTCCGTCGGGAGAACGGGACCCATCTCGAGACCCAGGGACCACTCCAGCTTATTATACTTGGTGGACGACCCACATGTCGTCACTATTTCAGGTAAGTTTATCTCCCCTTCTGTTTTTCTTTGCTTTGCTTTCCTTTTCCTCATTGTCTTGTGTCTTCCAGCAAAATCGACTGGAGTCGGCGCCAGTTGTTTCCGCGGTGGAGGATAGTGACGAGGACTATGACAGCGATCGGTCTCACCCTCGCAAGCGGAGGCCGAAGGGCAAGAGGCCAGTTGGTGCTTCTTCGGTAAGTATACTTGTGTCGGTATACTTGTGGTTTTTGATTTTGCTGCATTTCTTTATTATTTCTTTTGAATTTCAGGCGAGCAAGAAGAGGGCTCCTCTTACCATTTTGGCGGGGCTTCTGGTTCTGCGTCAAAGAAGAAGAAGGCGTAAAAAGAAGTTCCGCCTGCCTCTTTTCCCCCTTCGCCACCGACGTTCCTTCCGCCTATTCCAGAGACGGAGCCTCCGACTTCTTGTCCGTCGGAGAACCCTCCTATTGAGACGGTTCAGATTTTGTCTTCCCCAGAGGCGCCCGTAGCACCTCAAGAGGAGGCTTCTGTAGTGGAAGAGCTTGCAGAGATTACACCGTCCGAGGGCTTGCCTGTTCAAGAGGTCGCTCCTTCTCCATCAGTTGTTCAAGAAGAGGCGGTGATCGAGGCAGAGGCTCTGCCTCCTGCAGTCGAAGAAGAAGATCCAACTCCAGCGGTTGAAGTTCCAGCTATTGAGGCAGCTGTCGAAGTGATCCAGGAGGAGGTCCCGACTACTGAAGGAGCTTTGGAGACTATTTTAGCACCTGAAGAGGCAGTTATAGAGGTTGCTCCAGCTGCTGAGGAAGTTTCGCTCGTGCAGGCCACGCCGCCTACTTCGCCTTCTCTGACTCCATCGCAGACCCCGTCGCAGGAGTTTTTGTCTTATATTGAGGGCTTGATGGTGCAGGCTTGGAGAGACCGAATAGTCCCTCGTGATGTTATCTCCGCAGGCGTGGTGAGTGACATATCTTTGCTGGCCGATGCAGGATTTGCCATCAGCAGGTTGCAGGAGATGGGTCATGATGTGACTCGCCTACGAGTCTACACTCAGCAGCTACAGATTCTTAAGGAAATTGAACCTTCGGCTGGAGAGAAGGTTCGTCGGACTTCCAGGGATGAGGCGGAGGGTATTGCTCGAAACACTTTGGTCGTAGTATCCTCCAAGTTAGAAGAGGCCAAAGCCACTTTGGGCGAGGTTGTTGAGGAACATTCGGAGGCTAAGGCCGAGGAAGAGGATGCCCGTGAACGTTTTGAGTTAGCTAGAGAACAACTTCAGTCGGCTGGGACAAAAGTCGCATACCTTACAACTCAAGCAGAGCAGATCCAGGAAAGTGTACGGGGTTTGAAGACGGGTGTGGTTGAGGCTGAGCGGCTGATAGCAGAGGTCATTGCCACGCCCACCCTTAGTGCGGCTGAGGAGGCAACTCTCCTATCGTCGAGGGCTGCCTTTGCGGAGTTACAGCAGGAGATGGCGAGAAATCTTTAGGAGCTGCTTTGTTTTCCGCCTTTTGATTTGATTTGTAACCACATTTTTTTTTTTTTTGTCGTGTAGTTGAATTTTGTTGCCCCTTTTTTTTTTTTTTTGCATTCCACAGAATATTCATGAATAAAATTTCTTGAGAAATTTACCGTTTATGGCTGGGAGTCTTCTTCCTCCGGGGGAGTAACCAATTTTGTAACCGTTAGTGTAGACTTCTTGGACCACGAAAGTGGTCCTTCCCACTTAGGTGCAAATTTTCCCCATCTTTGCTTGTGGCCATGATTGGTCAAGCGCCTTTGCTAAGACAAGGTCCCCTTTTGAAAGGAACGAAGCTTGACTTTTTTTTATTGAATGCGTGAGTGAGGCGAGCTTGATAGCATTCAAGCCTTTGTTGTGCTTCTAATCGCTTCTCGTCGAGGGATTCTAGCTCTTGCAAAAGCGGAGTCGGATATTTTCCTCTTCCGTGAGTCCTTCTCGAAGAGCAACTTCGCAGCGATGGAATTTGAATTTCCGGTGGAAGCACAGCTTCCACGCCGTGAGACTAGTGAATATGGGGTTGATTCTGTCGGCGTTCGAACGTAATCTGTATGCCCACGGTGCTTCTCGAGCCTTTCATGCCAATCTTTCTTATTCCCTGCGATCGTCTTCTTTAAGATTTTGCACAAGGTTTTGTTGAAGGCTTCTACGCCAAGCCATTGGCGGCAGGGTTGTATGCCGTGGGCGTCCTCGTCGGATGCGAATTTCTCACGAAATTATCCATGGTCTTGTTACGGAACGGGTGCCGTTATCGATCATGATGTATCTTGGAACACCATACCGATACGATTTGTGTCCGAATGAAATCGACCACGGTGGCAGCTTTGATTTCTTTATAAGCTGCTGCTTACGCCCACTTAGAAAAATAGTGCGTGGCGGCGGTATATCTTGGTGATTTGCCGGCGACTTTGGGTTGATTGGACCTATGATGTCCATTCCCCAAGCTTCGAATGGCCAGGAGGCCTTTGTTGGATGTAAAGGGCTGGGAGGCTGATGGATGTAGTTGGCGTTTAATTGACATGCCGTGCGGTGTCTTGCCAATTCTATCGCGTCCCCGCAGCATTGTAGGCCAATAGTATCCTAATTGTTTGACTTGGAGATGTAGTTTGGGGCCCGCTTGATGGGCACCGCAAATCCCTCTCGTGTGCTTCGGCTAAGATTGCTTGTCCTTCTTCTTTAGAGACGCACCTGAGTAGGATCCCGTCGAGGATCGTCGGTACAGCGTGTTGTTGAACAGGCAGAATTTTGGTGCAACTTCTTGACGCATTACCCGAGCCTTCGGTTCCTCGGGGAAATTTGTTGTGCTCTAAGTAATCGAGAAATTGTTGACGTAATCTTCTTCCTCAATTGCATAGACCGAAACCAAATTGGTTTCTTCTTCCTCGAGAATTTCTCCAAGGTAGGCACCACCCACCTTTTAGATATAGGGATTCGTTCGGGCCTTGCCTTGCCTCGGCGTACCCGTGACTTTTGCAGCGATCCCGCCAACGCGCCCCGCTTGGGAATTACTGGCTCGGGTACATGCCCTAGGGTGACATTTGAATTTTTTGCAGCAATCTTTGAGCCTCTTTTTGATATGGCATGAGCTCGTCTTTTTCTGACCTCGAAGTCCCCGATTATCTGTTTGATCACCGAGCCGAAGTCGCCGAAGATTTCTAGTTGGCTTAAGCCCATTTCGATAGCCATCCCCAAACCGAGGATTATGGCTTGATACTCGGCCTCGTTGTTTGTGCAGCAGTGGGATAGGATAAAGGAGTACGGCATTAAATCCTCGTTGGGAGATATGAAAAGGACTCCAGCGCCGCCTTTTTTTTTCCGTGCAGCACCATCAAAGTACATTCTCCATGGAGGTAGCACTTCAATGAAGAAGACTTCTTCATCTGGTAGACTTTGGCTTACCTCCCACTCTGCTGGGATGGGATGATCGGCTAGGAAACTTGCAAGTCCTTGTCCTTTGATGGCTTTTCGAGGGATGAAATTGATCTCGAACTTCGAGAGCAACAAGGCCCATTTGGCCAGCCGTCCAGGAAAGCATTGGTCCGGACATGATGAATTTGAGGGATCTGCCCGAGAGATTAGATTTGTGGAATGTGCGAAGCAGATAGTGTCTCAGCTTCGGATGGCGAAGATGAGTGCAAGACACGTCTTTTCAATCGGAGAGTAGTTGAGTTCTGCCCGACCATTTATGCGGCTTAGATAGTACAACGGACGTTCTTTCCCTTGGTCATCATTTTGGGCGAGGAGGGCACCCAGAGATTTTTCTTGAGCCGCGATGTATAAGAGAAGCGGCTTTCCCGAAGTCGGAGCCATCAGAACTGGTGGCCTCATCAGGTAGTTTTTGATGTTTTGGAATGCCCGTCGGCAAGATTCGTTCCATTCGAAGGGTGTATCCTTCTTCATGAGATGGCTGAAGGGTTGACATCTTCCGGCCAGATTTGAGATGAACCGCCAAATGTAAGCCAGATGCCCCTGAAGGCTTTTTAATTCTGACAAAGTCTTTGGTTCGGGCATTTGTTGAATGGCATCGATCTTAGTCCGATCGATTTCGATGCCCCCGTGGTTCGACCCTAATCGAGGAATTTCCGGACGAAAACCCAAAAGGCGCACTTGAGAGGGTTCATCTTCAATTGGTGCCATCGCAGACGTTCAAAGACAGCTCGCAAGTCTCTTAGGTGGTCGCCTCTTGATTTGGTTTTGACGACCACATCGTCGACGTAGCATTCTACAAATTTATGGAGGAAGTCGTCGAATATCTTTTGCATGGCCCTTTGATAAGTGGCTCCTGCATTCTTCAGACCAAATGGCATTACCTTGTAGCAGAAAATACCTTTTGGCGTACGGAAGGCTGTCTTTTCCTCGTCTTTTGGATCCATCCGAATTTGATTGTAGCCGGAAGATCCGTCCATGAAGGATAAGGCTTCATGCCCTGTTGTCGCATCCACCATTAATTCAGTGATAGGGAGCGGGAAGTCGTCTTTTGGACAAGCTTTGTTCAAGTCCCTGAAGTCGACGCAGACTCGAATCTGTCCATTCTTCTTCTTCACCGGTACGATGTTGGTGATCCAGCTTGGGTACTTGACTTCTCGGATGAAGTCGGCCTTGAGGAGTTTATCGACTTCCTTCTCAATTTCTGGGACAAGCTCTGGACGAAATCGTCTTTGGGACTGTTTTATCGGTTTGACTCCGGATTTGATTGCGAGTTTGTGAATTGCAACTGTTGGGTCGAGCCCAGGCATCTCAGTATACGACCAAGCAAAAACGTCTTTATATTCACTGAGTAAAGACATATAATCTTTTTTCTTTCATTCAGAGAGTGAAGCACTCAAGAAAGTGGGTCTTGGATCATCCTCGTACCCAGATTTACTTTTTTTCAGCTGGTCGATGGTTGCTTGCCGCCTTCCTCAAAGATTGCGGCGCTTCTCCCAGATCATCTTCGGGGGTTGAGTCGTTACCCTCGTCGGCCGAGATGTGGTGGGACGGCGACTACCTCTTCTTCTTCTTCTTCGAGTCCTTTTTCTTTGACGATACGTAAATCACCTTGGGGTGACTTATTTGTTTTCTGATTTTATTCTTTTTTGAAGAAGTCCCTCCTACTTTCCCCAATCTTTGGGTCGCGAGGGACCGTGTGGGTACCCCAAGTCTTTGGAAGACTGTTCTTTTGGGTTGTTCCATCGGTTTTCCCAGCCTCACGAAATACGCTGAGTTTTTACGTGGCTTGTGGGAGCGGTGGTATTTAGTTTAGGGTCTTCGCTTGCCCCTTTTTTCCGCCCAGACCTTCGTAACCTTGGATTTACGCATTTCGTTACTTGGTTCGGAGGAATATTTGATTTCTATCTTCTTCTTGTCCCAATCGAGCGAATGCGAGACTTCGTGGCTCGGGATGCCGATTGTCAAAAGCCGACGTCGGGTTTCTTACGAAGTGGTTGTCTTCCTTTTGGTTGTGATTTGATTGACACCGGCCTTGCCGAAATCACAACCGGCTTGTGTTTTGATAGCCAAGCCCATGTCTGTAGGAGGGATTGAATAACCCCGCTGAAGGCTTTTTCGGGTTGGTGACAGGTTTTGAACAGCCACCATCGATTTTTCTTGCGGTTGTTCGAGGGAGAGCCCGGATCCTGCTTTGGCCATCATCCGGTGGCGTTGGGATCGAATCCTTGTGTCCGAGTTTTTGGAAGCTTCGGATGGATTCTTTTCTTCGACCAGGATGCCCGGTTGTTGAGTTTAGGCGGGGGAATAGTGGCGGCGCCCTTTAAAGCCTTCGGTTTCTCAGCTAACCCTTCTCGGTTGCAAGTGGCGAAGGGAGATTCGCCTTTCTTTCTTCTTGATTGAGGAACGTACCTGAGAATTGGTTCCTCTGTTTGCTTTTTTGGTTTGGCCAGTTCACCCTTGACGGCTTTAGGGGGAGCGGTTTTACTCGAAGTAGCACCTTCTTCCGAGTAATATTTGGCATATGCGAAGGATGTTTCGGCCTCTGTGAAAGGGCATTCATCCGCGAACACCGTTTTCTCCTCTCCATCTTGGTAATATTTGAAACACTGATGAAGGGTCGAAGGCACGACCTTGTTGGTGTGTAACCAGGGCCTCCCGAGCAGCATATTGTAGGAGGTGCGGGCATCGATTACATGGAATAGTACGTGGGAAGTCATATCCCCGATTTGTAGTTCCAGTCTGATTGTTCCCAATGCTCGCTGTCCTTCTTGGTTGAAGCCTTGGATCATCAGCGAACTGGCTTGGAGGTCGTTAGCCACCAACCCGACATTTTTCAAAGTCTGGATTGGCAGGATATTTACTTGCTGATCCGCTGTCCAGAGTATACGGTTGATCCACCGGTCTTTGATGGCTCCGAGGCGAATAAAGGTCTATTATGAAACATTTCCCCAGCAAAGCATGTCGCTTCTTTGAAGGAGATGGAAATTGAATGAGCCTCCTTGACTTGTGGTGGCTCTGAAGGTTGTTCTTCTTTCAACGTGCTGGGAGATAAACCAATCTTTGGTTCATCGTGCCTCCGCATCCTCAATTGTTCGACTTCGGCATGCCAGTCGTCTTTGGCGGCAACGAACTTGATGAGAGCTTGCCTAGATCTGATGGGCAGATCTAAGTCATCATGTACCGCATTTGTGATCGACAAGTTCTGTAAACATGTATGAATATCGTCGGCAGATTCGATCGGAGCCTTCCCTTCACGCCTTTGCTCGACCACTTGGGGTGAACAAGTGGCCACCAGTGCAGGGGTTGGCGTCAGGAATTCTGACGGGAAGAAATCAGCCAAAGTGATTGGCTTTGGCTTCTTTTGATAGATCTCTTCTTCGACTTTTGTGGAGGATGATTTACGTCTGTGCTTTCTTCCTCCTCTTTTCCTTCTTGGCTCTTCTTTTTCGTCGCAAAACCCCTTGATGAATATTTTCACGGGGAGTTCTAGAAACGGTTTCTTTTTGTGGGTCACCACTTCCCATCCTTCTTTGTCTTTGGTGGCAGGTCGTGGCTTTGGTCCGAAGGCGCGCCAAGGCGAAGATTTTTCTGTTCGATCCTTTGACTCTACAGTGGGGTCTTTGGAACCTGGTTGGACGAAGATGATGTGGGAAGCAGCCCGTGTTGTCGTCGTCGATTCCAAGATGATGCGACCTTGCGCCGCTAACTTTCGAGTATTCTGTCCTTTAGGACAAAACATTTTTCGGTAGGATGGCCTACCGGTCGATGGTACTTGCAATAGTTGGGATCTGAGCCCTTCCCAACATCTTCCGGCCTCTTGGCTTTCGGAAGCTGCAACAGATTCTTTTCCGGGAGTTGCTCGAGCATGCCCGGAACATCGAGTCGGGGAAAGGATAGGTTTTGGCCTGCCTATCCTTTAACGCGTGAACTTCTCGGGCGGATTGCGGTCTTTGGCGAGTCGATTGGCATTTGGCTTCCAATCACTGCCCGTACTCTTATTTTGTGTCGCCGAAATCTTTTGCGGTTCGGCGATGTTTGTGGCGAGGGCTTCTTTTGAAGGAGTTTTGTACTCCTTCTTTACGATCTTCGGCTTCTTGTCGGCCTCAGTCAGTGGAGCCTTTCCTTCTCCCTTTTCCTGGATGAGGATCTCCATGTTGTGCGCTTCAGTCGCCAGTTCTTGGAAGTCCCTCGGCTTCCGACTCTGAAGAAGTAGACAAGAGTCCAGTTCATCCCTCGAATGCACATGTCGATGGATGTGCGTGTGGATAAGGAGGTGCTCTCCTTGCAATTGAGACTGAGATTGCGCCAGCGGTTGATGTATTCAATCACCTTCTCACCCCTGGGCTGCTTGAGGTTGGTGAGTTCTACCCAGCGTCACCGTTAAGCCCGTGCTTGTAGAAGCGGCTGAGAAATTCACTTTCTAATTGTTCCCAGCTGTCGATTGACTCTGCTGGGAGCTCAATGAACCAATCGAAGGCATTCCCTTTGAGGGATCGCCCAAATTGCTTTGACGAGGAGATCGCTGGCGTCGGTTCTGCATTGTTGCATGTCTCAATAAAGTGGGCAACGCGATGCTGTTTTGGGTTGCCGTCTCCACTGAATTGTTGAAATTTGGGTGGATGGTAAGAGGTAGGCATGTGGATTGCCTGGATCCGCCGGGAGTAGGGCCTGGTGTAGGCTTGAGATCGACTCCCTCGGCATGTACCTTCCGCGCTCCATTGCATTGGAGATCATTTCTTGCGTGGTACCGTGAAGATAGTGCCCCCGGTTCTTCGAAAGCAAAGTGGTTCCCGGTTCACCGGATGTTCGGGAGCTGGAGATGAACGGATGATGGGTGATGGAGGGACAGGATTGGCGGACGTACTGGGTCCTGCCTGTTCATCATTCCTGGGCTGGGAGGATGCTCCCAGGCGATCTGCAATCAGCTCGAATTTCTGCAGAATTGTGGCGATCTGGAGATCCCTTTGCAGCTCTCTCTCTCGCAATTGCTCGTCCCTTTCCCTCATGGCAGTTTGGATTTCTGCCAGTTGCTCCTCCACAGTTTTGGTTTGGGGCATCATTGCCGAAACCCTGATGACTGGAGATGTGGGGGAAGGAGGGCTTGGAGCGAGAGGTGCCCCAGTTGGTGTAGTCGGGCGCGGGGAAGGAATGATGCGCCTTCCTTCAAAGTGAGTGATTAATTTGGAACTCTTCTTGTCGTCGGAGAGTTCCTTGCCGGGCTTGCGACCGGGCTGGCCACCGGACTGGCTGGTGGGCGGGATGTCGACAGCCGAATAACTCCTCGAGGGATGGACCTTTGTTGGAGAAATTATAGGGCTGGCGGAGCTTGTCCTGCCTGCGCCTGAATTTGGACAGCGCGCTGTGTAGGTAGAGATCCCGTGACAGATCTGGTGGTTGGCCTTGAACGACCGATCATAGGGATTTGGGATGGGCGGATCCCTCTGGTTTGGCTGGCAGCAGCAGCGGCTGGTGTGCGCGGACGGCGAGGGAAGGTGACCAACGGATCGGTCATGCTCGGTGCCGGCGACGAGCTGGCTCCAGCAGTTGGGGTCTTGGCAGCGGCCTTGTTGTTGTTGTTGTTGGAACTCGCCATTTGAACTTTGAACTTGGTAGATCGGGGAAAGAGATGAAAGGTAGAAGAGTCCCACCGGGCGTGCCAAATTTGTAAACGCGTACAATAGGTGGACCGAAAAACACGGATCCGATGTACAGTGTACAAAATAATTTGAAGGGTATTTTGGTAATTTTTAGGTGATTGTGTGGGGTGCGACTTCTAGAACTCCTTTGATTCAATCTCCGACTAAGAACAAACGATCGCCGAGTAGACACGAATGATCAACGTACGCCTTCTGAACGAACGAACGAGACGAATTTGAATTTTGCCAAAGCTTGACGAAAAATTTGGTATTTCGATTGGCTCCACGGAAGTCGATTCTTGAGACGGGCGCAGGAATGCTTGTTGCTCTCTCTCAGATTTGGGTGGTGATTTGGGATTTTCGGGCGTCTTCAAAATTTTCTGTGTCCCCCTGATCCTTTTTTGTCCTCTGAATTTATAAGCTTACCGGGCTCCAACTGCATTGACCGGGTTCATTGGAGCGGTTGTAACTCAATCGACTTTTTCTGTGTAACGTTCTCCTTAAAGAGTGGAGCTGTCTTAGACTGAGGCAAGGGTCATGTATGATCCTTGTTGGCTGCTGATGTGGCCACTTTGGATGACATATCGCCCATGTAAGGTGCTGACGTGGCAATTGGGATCTTGGCCGTTGATTTGTTGAAGCTTGATCGACGGCTTAATTTCGTTGATCTGACTGGGGTCGGTCTTTGACTTGTTGACCCGGATTGTACGGTGCTGATATGGACCGTAAATGTCGGACTTTACAAAATTGATTCTTACAGATATATATATATATATATATATATATCTCATATATAAACACTCGGTCGACCAGTTTACTGAATATCAGTGACTGTTTAATTAATTACAGGCCATTGGCAGAGAAGCGCGTGGATACGAGCTGGGTGAGGTCAAATACTACGTTGTCGTCGTCTCTTGTGCTATAATGTGGCAGCTTTACTTCATCGGAATGATAGGCATTGTTTCTTGTTTTTCGTCTCTGCTTGCCGGAGTGCTAGAAGCAGCTATATATGGTTCCTGTTCAACAGATAATGCCCGACGTCATATTCTTTCATGAGAAATTCAGAGCTGAAAAAGGCATCTCGCTTGCTCTATCTCTGTGGGGTTTCTCCTCGTATTTCTATGGAGAAAAAAAGAAAGCACTGGAAGATAATGAGATCAAAGAGAGAAGAAGAAGATCACAAAGAGAAAGAGAAAAAGAAGTCTGTGATACAAAGTGACGAAGCATGGTTACACTCACTAGTAGTTCATTACAATAATTCGGCGAAGCATGGTTACAATTGTTGCTATATAATATTTTCTTCAAAAGACTTTTTTTTCTTGATTTTACGACACTAAGGAAGAAAACAAATGAGAGGAGGCATCAGCATTCCACCTAGTCAAACTGTCGTCAGCAACCATCTTGTAGTAGTGCGTCCACGTGTCTTCTGGCTTGCCGTCGATTCTCTTGCCTAATCTCCTACGTGGCAGACATCAATAATCCACTCAACAAAACTGTCGTCTGCATCCCATAGTGCAGCCACGTGTCTGCTTGGGTGGCCGTCGATTCTGTTAGCCTCATCTCCACTTTGGCAGCTGACTGCGCCCCCATTAGGAAAAGCTAGTGTTTCCTGCGATCTGCCTGAAACTTGAGACCAGTCCGAATCTGAGAAGGAATAGAATCTGAGGAGCTAGGCTTGTAAATGTAATATACTTGTCGCTGCTGGAAAGGAAAGCCCTTGACGACCAAGAGAGTTCCTCAAGTTCAAATATGTATATATCTCAAGACCCTATGATGTCCATGCAGCTTGCAAATTATGAAATGCGGTAGGCCTGTCTATATGTGTTAAAAGAAGCTAGCTGTTCAACGACATATACGATGTCTAGTCTTGAGTGGGTCAAATACAAAATCCTGCCAACTAATTGTTTGTAAGCAGTAACATGAGCTAATATTAAGGGAGGGAGCTTAATTTTCACCTTGTTGTTGTTGTTTTTGAGGTTTGTGGTAGGGGAGAATTGGGATCTGGCTGGTTTTGCAGCCTAGAAAGTCAGCGTTATTATCTAACTCTAGAGCGTAAATACTTTTTCTTGGATAAACTGATATCTTTGGAGCTCCTTGCTACTAAGGGTTGAACTGAACTGAACTGGCTCGTGAGGAAGAGGATTAGCGCAAGGCAGCTTGAAGGTAAATCAATTGCGGAAAAGAAAGTGCAAGGCAACGGAATACCCATTCAGTTTCTGATTTCGAATGAGTCGTAAATGTGTCCTGCAGTCTGTGTGTTTCCTCTTCAGCCCTTCCCTTTCCTCTCCTTTCTTAGATTTCCTATAATCGACTTTTTTCTTCATGCCTCTTCTGCGTATAAATTAACCACGTACTTGTGTCTCTTCGTTCTTTCTTTTCTTTCTATTTGGATTTTTTGGTATACATTGGGCATTGATTGGATCTGGTATATATAGTCGAGAAAATCTAATAAGTAGGGATAGTAATTTATTTTATTTAAATATTCTCACTTTTTTCCTTTTTTCATGCATAACTGATTTGACAATCTTCTGTTCATAAACAAGAGAAAATAAATAACTACGAAGGTTGGATTAATTGAACTTGGGTTGATCCTTGTTGCTGCTCGTAAGGACGAGGTCATATGATATTTGGTATTTTTTAAGACTCCTATATGCGGATACTTACTCTGATACTATGTAAGGAGAGATGCTGGAACAAGATGAGATTTAGGTGCGGTGTGGATGAAATCTTGGACTTCACTTGGGCGTAATCTTCGCTTGTCAAGTGGACGGGGATGCGGGCCTCGTGTTGTAATTTAAGTTGCAGTAGAGTGCGGCAAGATTTGAGCTGCTTGTTCTGACTTTTACGTGAGTTTAACCATGCGTTAGGAACTTGGTGTTGGCTTCGACGAGGTTGATCAACCTAATTTGATGCTTGTGCGAGACTTACTTTACATGTGCAGTTGCGGTGGATTCACTTGATGGAAGATCAACGACAAGAAGCTTCTTGTGATCTCCCAGTGAATCGGTCGATTGTTAAGGCTTGAATTTTCCGAGGCTTGAACTTGGCTTGGGCTTGTTGCGGCTTGGATTTGCCGAGGCTTTTGATTTGTCGACGCTTGGATTTGTCGAGGCTGAGCTGCCGGCAACTTGTTGACACGAGGTGGACGTCGGTCGCGCGGCTTTGCTCCCTTCCAAAGCTCTACTGTCCTCTTCAGCCAAAAAGTCTTGAATGAATGAAATGAGGGGTATTTATACCTGAGGAGCCCCCCTTTTCTATGATTTCTGGCCAATGAGACTTGGCAGATCCAGGTCTGAAGTTGCCTAGATCGCCCCACGTGTCAAGCTTAAGCTTTAGGCCGTCTAGATCGTGACACGTGTTGGGGTTTAAGTCAAACCCATAGACTTCGAGAGTATCATGGGACTCGGTCCTGGCTCGTAGGATTGTGACGTGTCATCTAGCTGGGCATCTCCTGCTTGCATGTCATCCATGTGTCGCTTGTATGTCATCCATGTATTGCTTGTGTGTCGTCCATGTGTCGCCTACATGTTGCTTGCGTGTTGTCTGCATTTATCTAATATGTTAATCTTTCAAGGGTTAAATAGAACGATCCGCTCCGCCGATTAAATCCGTTTGCAGACGATCATGATCATAGGTGTTAATGTTGTTGATCATGTGGTCTCGATCGTCAATCTGCATTTTGATTAATGTAATCTTGACCCTTGATCTCAAATTGTCATGAGCATACGATCTTGACCACAAATCAAAGTGTCAATTGATTTGTGATTTCGATCGTATGATCTGATTGCAATTGACAATCTGGACCCTTGATCATATGCCTACAGTGTCAAACAAGGACTCTGTATAAAACATTCCTAGATAAACTAGATTTGAAAAGATTTGCATAGATTCTTATAAAACTTTTCTAATATAAGACTGACACAAAGACGTGTCAAAGTCAAGAGGGGAGACAAATAAGGCAACAATTGGAGTCAGAAGGAAAGCTACAATCCTAACATGACATAATTTCTCAAGTTTAATTCAAGAAAGCCACGACTTCTAAATTCACCAAGAAGATCTTTTGTGTGTGAGAGAGAAAAACTTTTTGTGGAGATTTGTCTGTCTTGCTCATGTGAGAAGTAACCAAGTCAAGAAAGTCCGTCTCCACTACAGCATTAGGGGTAAAAACGTGTAATTGGGAGTAAAATGTATTCACTTTCCTCAAAAAAGAAAAAAAGCGGAGCCTAACTGTAGTCATTAGGCATGAAGCAAGAAGTCATTCACAACTCATTCAATCTGTTCAATCACATATTGTTGGTGCTAGAGGAAGCCTTCGTTTAGGGAAGAACACATCAAGGGGGAGTCTAGGTGTGTTACATAAAGGGGGATAACTTCTATCTAGTGTAACTCGTGTAAGTTATTGTTATTTTTTGAATAGTGAATTATTTACCCCGGGCAGAGTATCACGCAAAGTAGGAACGATTAGTTCTGAACTACAATAACACTTTTGTTGTCGTGGTGGTTTTTCTATTTGATGTAGCACACCATGAATATAGCACTATAATTACATCAACTCTTATAACGCCTACAAGAAGAGGACTCAGACTATCAATGCAACCCTTTTATCAACCGCTTAGGACTCGGTCAATCAATCAAACGTATTAAGGTAAAAAATTTACCTTGATCCAGACTTCATCAGAGAACCAGTTTCCATGCAAACTCCTATGTGAAGATTCTTGTTGGACTCAAAACTCGGACGAGTCTTCCGAGTCGGAACCACTCGCTGCAACTCGCTACAACTCATTGCAACTCGTCTAGACTCAGGCGAGTCAATCAAGCAACATAAACAGGAACACATACATATACATATGTATACATGTATACATATGCATATACATAAGTATATTAAAAAAAATATATAAACAACCCTAAAAAAGCAAGATGACCAAAAATTAGAAATATAAACAGGCTTAAAAAGTCAATATGGCAAAAAAAAATGAAAATATAAATAGCCCTAAAAAAGCAAGAGGGCAGAGAAAAATATAGAAAATAATATAAATAACCCCAAAAGAGTAAGGGTTTCGAAAGAAAAAATATATCCAGACTTACTCATCCAAATGAATAAGTCTTGAAGGTTGCAAATTGTTGGCACCAAAATGTGGTTTAAATTAGAAATTGTTATTCTAATTTTTTCTTGCACAATCAATCTTTATGATCAATCAGATCAGGCTTCCACAAAATTTGGGTCAAAGTCAAAGTTGATCAATGGAGAGAAATCAAGCGATTGGACCGTCAATAAGTCAAATTAGACGTTGATCAACAAATCATGATTGATCCGTCTTCAAGACCAAATTGACGTAGGAGATCGATCCAAATAACTCATCTGGGCCACATCAATGACACATCAATGCCACATCGACATGCAAGGATGACATGTCAGTGCCTACAAGGATGACTGGTTAGCGACACATCAACAATGTGGGGCCGCACACATGGCATTAGTTGGGACACGTGGACCAATCAGATCCATTCAAAATCAAATCCCGCATTAAAGGGAAAGACGAGAAAAAGGGGGGAAATATGAGAAAAAAGGGGAAGAAGTTAAGCTCCCCTAGAAGTTACAAAATCCCAGGGCAAGAAAGGAAAGGGAGGAGAAAAATCAAAGTCTAGAAACTCTGTTGGATAACCTTCAGAAACTCTGCCATAAGGTAGGGGAAGAAAAATCTTCAAGTCCAAAAATCTACCAAATTGCCTCTTGGACTTTTGCCAAATTGCCTCTTAGAGATTTGCAAGATTGCCTCCAAAAATTCTGCTAAAAGGGTAAACCTTTACCGAATTTTTACCATAAAAGTTACCCAAACCCTGCAGTAGGATAACAACACATAGGTAACTCCATCGTTATTTTACGTACATTCTCGCATATCAATGTTAAGCTGCCTAAATGGAATACCAAATTTTTCGTCCAACTAGGCGAAAGTCAAATTCAAGTTCGTGTTCACTGTCCGGGAGATCGCTTGCAATTCGCCACTGGATCGTGAGAAAGCTTGAGTTTTATTAATATGGAGATCGAACTAAAGGAACAACTAGAATTAATCATACCAACAAAATTTTTCAAAACTTGTGAATTTCCTCTGTATTTTGTACCAAACGCCGCGATGTTTTGCGAACCAATGCATTTCCCGCAATACAAAATGCCAACTTTCAAGTGGCAATTCTCCTCTAGTAACCAAAATAAATAAATGTATAGCCCTAATGTGTTAAACTACTCAATGTCACCCTCCTAAAATTTTATTCTAAAATTCCCTTTAACTTAGAAGATATAAGTGTTTTAATTAAATTATAATATATTGGCCAATGCGTTATGTTACGTATAACGGAACCTCGATACATATTGGTTGCATCAATGTATCAAGCTATATGGGCAACTCCAAGGACAAATATTGATCGGATTTATGAAGTTCACGAGGTCCACGGGGTGGGCATCGTGTTGGGTTTGACGGGGAACCCGACCCAAAAATACCGGGTTAAGATTCCCAAATCCAACTCACTGGTTGGGTTCGAGTTTGGGAATACAAACCCGATCTTGGGTGGGGTCGAGTTCAGATTTACCTAAACCTTGCCGATGGATTTAAAATTTTTTGTTTATATATATTTTTGTGAGTTATTAGAAAAAATAGTGTAAAAAGTTGGTTTTTTGTTGGGTCGGGTTTGGGTTTTAGTCGGGTTAAGTCGGGTTTGGGTTAGGAAAAAAGGGTTCAAGTTGGGTTTGGGTTTGAGTTTTAAAAAAACCCATTTAGATTTTGGGTTATATAGGTTGGGTCGGGTTCGGATTTTTAAAACCCCGACCCAAACACTACCAGTCCCATCTAAGGGTGGGCATCGGGTCGGGTTTTTTAGGTAACCCAACCTGACCCGACCCAAAAAATCTAGGTTTGGATTACCAAATTCAACCCGCAAATTGGGTTCGAGTTTGGAAATGCAAACCCAACCCAAACCCGAACCATGCGTTTTAAATTTTTATTTTTTAATATATTTTGCTTGAGTTATTTAAAATATATATAAAAAAAATCAGGTTTTTCGTGTTGGGTCCGGGTTTTGTCAAAACCCGGCGGGTTTGGGTTTGTAAAATAATGGCTCGGGTCAATTTTGGGTTCTGATTTTAAAACCCGTTCGGGTTTGTCACGGGTTCGGGTTTCGGGTTTTTAAGTCGGGTCCGGTTTGGGTTTTCAGAAACCTGACCCGTGCCTACCCCTAGTCCCAGCCCTAATTGGAGGGAAATTTTCAACTGTCTAGATATCTTCTATTATCATATGGTCTAACTCTGGACGGTTGGAAAATGATTGGATGATCCAGATCTTTGGGAAAATTGCACGGTCCAGATTAGAGGGAATTATCATATATAGGCGAATTTTGATGTCATGAAAGATATATCAGAGTCTAGATCTCATGGTCGATGGACGGCTCAGATCTTTAGACTCGATCAGACTGGCGATCAAAGGCAGAGATTGAATACGGTCCACCGGTCAAGACTTGATGACAGAAAATCAAGCCGAAGTAAACGAACAGAATGAAGTAAACCGAGCTAATTGAACTGATCAATCTAGAAACCCGCTGTTGAAGCGGAGGACCACTCGTATTTCGCCTTGCTCTTCGGACAAGGCAGACCTGCAACGCGAACTAATAGTAACGATTCCTCAATTTCGTAGAGTTTCCCATTTCTCGCCATTCTTCATTCACATAGCAACTGAGGTTTCATGTGAAAAATCCCCGTCCCCGTTTTCATAGAGTACATGCTTCATCGGACGAAAAATCCAGTGAAAAAGCAATCAGGGGTGGCCGGAAATTGAAGACAGAGGTTCTCGTTTTGAAGCACTTCAATTCTGGAACTTGAAATGCTGCGAACCTGGTCCGAAGGCAACGGGGTGATCAGAATTTGCTGAAACGATAGTGTCTTCTTCTTTAAAATTTTTTATGATCAAACAGATCAGATAATGGACGCATCAGGGGAGGAGGCAAACAGAGGAAATTATAAACCCAGCAAGGAGACGAAGCTGACTCCCCTGCTCTTGAACTACGCCCTTTTAGCCCTTGGCAACACCGGGGGTCCCCTCCTCCTCCGCCTCTATTTCATCAGAGGCGGCAGCCGCCTCTGGTTCTCGAGCAGTCTCCTAACGGCGGGCTGGGCCATCATGTTCATCCCCCTCTGCGTCTCCTACTTCTACCGTCGAAGCTCTTCCCCAGAGGGCAAAACCAAGCTGTTCTTCATCACTCCCAATCTTTTCATGGTCGCAGCTTCTCTGGGCATCATCCTCGGGTGTATCGATTACATGTACGCCTACGGTTGTTCTTACGTGCCCGTCACAACATCTTCCCTACTCATGTCCACCCAATTGATGTTTAACGCCATTTTTGCATTTTTCGTCGTGAAGCAGAGGTTCTCTTCCTATTCGATCAACTCTGTCTTTCTCATGACTCTGGGAGCCATTGTTTTGGGGCTTCACACCAACAGGGACAGGCCGGCGAACGAGACCCATTTGCATTACATCTTGGGGTTTTTCATGACCCTCGGAGCAGCTTTTCTGTATGGAATCATGCTGCCATTGCTACAGCTTGCCTATTCAAAGGCCAAGCAGGAGGTAACTTACACCCTGGTTATAGAGGTTCAAATGGTGATGTCCTTCTTCGCCACTGCATTTTGTGTAGTGGGATTGCTGGCGAACAGTGACTACAAGGTAGGTATATATAGATACACCCTCGATCTTCAATTCAGATAATTAATTAGAATTTGATGCTTGAATCAAGATTCAAGACTAGGATTTGATGTTTGAACGTGTTACGTATGCAGGCGATTGCAAGAGAAGTAAGTTCTTACAGGCTGGGAGAGGCCAAGTACGTGGCCATTGTTGTATGCAGTGCTATAATGTGGCAGCTTTACTTCCTTGGAATGGTGGGTGTCGTCTCTTGTTCTTCGTCTCTGCATGCAGGAGTGATGGAAGCGTCTCTCATTCCTCTGACGCAGATGTTGGCCGTCGTATTCTTTCATGAGAGATTCACCCCGGAGAAGGGAGTGTCGCTGGCTTTATGTCTATGGGGATTCTCTTCGTACTTTTATGGAGAAAGAAAGAAAGAAATGAAAGAGAGAAGGAAAAAGCAATATGGGAACGAAACTCTTGAGCTTGCATAGTTCTGGTAGAGACACATTTGATATAGATATCAGGTTAATTTTCTCATGTAGTAGAGTGTTTTGCAATGGTAGCCACTTCAACATTGTCAGTTGCCAGGAGGTTCTTGCATGTGTGTGGTGCTATAATTAATGTGGCAATTTCACTTCCTTGGATTAATATATAGTGGATGTTAATTGTCTCTTGTTCTTCTTGGCTTGCTTGTTGGAGTACTGTAATTAGAATTAGCGTCTCTTATTCTTGTCACCCAGGTACCGGCTGTGTTATTCTTTCATGAGAAATTAGTTCACAGCTGAAAAGGGTGTCTCTCTGGCTTTATGTCTTTGGGGATTCTCTTCGTACTTCTATGGAGAAAAATAGACATTTTCTGCATCTTTCGATTCTGTTAGTCAAAACATGGCAAAACAAAAATGAAAAGGAAGAATGTGGAAATGATATATATATATATATATATCCCAATATTATTATTCCAGCTCCATTAAGTTAATATTCCTATTCCCAATTTCAATTGCCTAAAATTTTTAAAAAGGTTTTGAGATATTCAAAGGTTTATTGAAATAAGAATCATCGTGTGAGGAAAATTAATTCCAAGAGATTTCTTATTCTCACATTCAAGCGAGCGTTTCAGTTTCGACCCATTAACTTCCTAATTATTCAGTTTCCGATTATTTCTCAATATTTTCTAATGTTTTAGATATTTTTCTACTATTATATTTAATATTAAAAAGTTAATAATCGGAAACTGAATAATTTTTCGCTCTTCTTCTTCTTTCTTTCCTCCCGCCCGCCCTTTCTTTCCTTCCTGGCTTTATTTTCTCTCCGTCCGGTCTCTATGCACCCGCCGGCCTTTGGCAACGTCAGGGCACTTCTGGGACCACGGCGAGCTCCTCCGGAAAGGTATGTTTGAGTTGTTATTTGGACTGTTGATTAGAGTTCTGGCACACGCCGTTTACTGATTGATATGTCTCTGTTTTGATACGAAAAGATTTCATTTTTCTTTGACGAACCTAATTAGTCAAGCATCTGGGCGATGCTTTTTTGACAGTTCGGACGCATTGCATTACGCCCAACTTATGGGTGGGTTTTGAGAGTCGGGATCAATAGTTTTCGTTTGCAGAAATAGACTGGATGAACTCGAACCGTGGGGTATAATTTGAACATTATATTGGCCTGGTGTTGCTCGTTTCAGGAATTTCATCAAACGGACGAGTCAACTCACAGGGAAATCCCTCGCTGCTGTCCCTTGGATTTCTCCGGCTCCGAAGTCCAGAATTAAGCTCTCATGGTTTCGACCAACTCTTCAAACTCATTGCAACGTTCTGTCTCTTCGTCTGTGAAACCATGGATGTCACCCCTCCAGAACCTGAAATCCGTCTCCGCGCCGCGAGACCCACCTCCCGCTACTACTGCCTCCCTCGAGGAAGTGCCCAGGAGGTCCAAATTTATCTCTCACGAGATTGCGGTTGCCTTGATCAAGCGTGAAAAAAACCCACAGAAAGCATTACAGATATTCAATAAGGCAGCAGAACAGAGCGGGTTTAATCATAATCACGCTACCTACTCTGTCATACTTCACAAGTTAGCATTGTTCAAGAAGTTCAAAGCGGTTGACTCTGTCCTACGGCAAATGACTTTTGAACCTTGTAAATTCCATGAGGGTCTCTTTCTTAATTTAATGAACCATTTTTCTAGGGCTTCTCTACATGAGAAAACTCTAGAAATGTTTTATGCAATTCAGCCAATTGTCCGGCAAAAGCCTTCGATGAAAGCTCTTAGTACATGTCTCAACAATCTCATCGAATCTCAACAAATTGACCTTGCAAAGAAACTGCTTTCGGACGCAAAAAATCGGATAGGTCTTCAGCCCAATACTTGTATTTTCAATATTTTAGTCAAGTACCACTGCAAAAATGGTAACCTTGTATCAGCTTTTGCTGTCGTCGAGAAGATGAAGAAACGACAATTTTCTCGACCAAATTTGATTACTTTTTCTACTCTTATGGGAGGTTTATGCGAGGAAGGAAAACTCAAGGAAGCAGTTGAGTTGCTTGAGGAGATGATTTCAAACAAAATACTCCCTGACCCCTTGACTTATAACATTTTGATTACTGGGTTTTGTAAAATAGGGATGATAGAGTCAGCCAGGAAGCTTTTTGGGTTTATGAAGAAAAATGGATGTCTGCCAAACCTTTTCAACTATTCAGCGTTGATGGATGGATACTGCAAAGATGGAAAAGTAGATCAAGCAAAGGAGGTGTTCAACGAAATGTCTAAATGTGGAGTTCATGCTGATGTAGTCACTTATACCACTCTAATCAGTAGTTACTGTCGTGTTGGGAGGGTTGATGAAGCCTTCACCTTGTTGAATGAAATGCAAGAGACAAACTGTAGACCTGACATTGTGACATTCAATGTGATTATTGGAGGATTCTGCAGGGCAAAACGATTTGATGAAGCTATTAATATGCTTGAAAGGTTGCCCTTGGAAGGCGTAAATTTGAACAAAGCAAGTTATCGGATTGTATTGAACTTCTTGTTGAAGGAAGGGCAGCTAGATATGGTCATGATTGTTTTGTGTTTGATGTTTGAAAGGGGTTTTCGGCCCCATTTTGCAACTTCAAATGAGCTGTTGATTAACTTGTGCGAGAATGGAAGGATTGGAGATGCTAATATGACATTGCATGAATTGGTGAAGATGGGGTTTGTACCAGAGTTGGATTCATGGATGCACTTGATAGAAGCAGTTTGCAGGGATAGGAAATTGGTTAAGGTGTTTGATTTGCTGGATGAATTAGTCATTTCATATGCTTATGGTCTTGATGATTGATAACCACTGTCCCTGATCTGCCCAAGTCCTGCATAAAAGTTTGGTGAAGTCAAATGCTAATATCTATATAAATTAACTCTTAATTCTTTCTACCCTCTCTATCAAACTGATTTCTTCTACAATCCCATCAACTAATTGGTGTTTGGTTGAAGGCAATTCCAAGAGAAGCTTGCTTGCAAGGACCTACAAGCTTGGTGAAGTAATCTTAACTACATTCAGGGTGAGCGTCTTCTCTTTCAATTACTCTGCTTTCTTTGTTTCTCGTCAATCCTGATTTGTAAGGCTCATGGTGACAATTCCAATTCCCTTTCAGCATTAGTGCACTTCACGTTATTTCTTCTCTCGTACTCGAGGGGTAGTTGCAAAGCTTGAAGCTTGCTGTTTGTTGCTTACATTGGAGTGAGATTTGTAATTTGGATCTGTTGGTTGTTGATTGTTTAGTGATCCAGCTACCTGGGGAAAAACTTTTGTAAGGTTCATGGTGACAATTCCAATTCCCTTTCAGCGTTAGTGCACTTCATGTTATTTCTTCTCTCATACTCGAGGGGTAGTTGCAAAGCTTGAAGCTTGCTGTTTGTTGCTTACATTGGAGTGAGATTTGTTATTTGGATCTGTTGGTTGTTGATTGTTTAGTGATCCCGCTACCTGGGGAAAAACTTTGTAAGGTGCATGGTGACAATTCCAATTCCCTTTCAGCATTAGTGCACTTCATGTTATTTCTTCTCTCATACTCGAGGGGTAGTTGCAAAGCTTGAAGCTTGCTGTTTGTTGCTTACATTGGAGTGAGATTTGTAATTTGGATCTGTTGGTTGTTGATTGTTTAGTGACCCCGCTACCTGGGGAAAAACTTTGTTAGGTGCATGGTGACAATTCCAATTCCCTTTCAGCATTAGTGCACTTCATGTTATTTCTTCTGTCGTACTCGAAGGGTAGTTGCAAAGCTTGAAGCTTGCTGTTTGTTGCTTACATTGGAGTGAGATTTGTAATTTGGATCTGTTTGTTGTTGATTGTTTAGTGATCCAGCTACCAGGGGAAAAACTGAGGCCTCCATTTGTGATTGTTGAAATTTGTGGATGCCATTGTATTTCAAGTGTTGCACAGGAAAGTATGAAAGGAATTTGTTACATTCTAAAGAAGGGAATGATTGTTGTATTCTTGAATTTTTGCCATGTTAGCATGGCTGTTGTTAGTGTATAAGTGTTGGCAGTACTATTTTTTTTGGCATTTTTTAAATTTTATTTCTAGAATTCAATGTGTACTATCACTAAGGTAATGATCTTTTCATAGCATGGAATGGGATTGTAAGAGGTGGATATTTTTTTTAAAAAAAATTTCCAGCATATCTTTATCTTCTGTATATTTTGATCTCTATTCTTTTCAATGTTGCGTGTATTATATCGTACTTGGTAGTCTGTTGTTATTTTGAGCAATCACATTTTTCTGCGTCTGCGTAGTTGTAGCTTAGTTTGGTGTTTGGCTTTAGTAGTTTTTAGGCAGAAGAAGCTGTAAATGAATTGTCTATTGTGTTCTCTGGTGTTTTGCTTTGCATAGGATTTTTACCAGTCAGATCTCATGTAAGGCCAGCAACTCGTTGTGTGATTTACTTCATGGTTTTTGGTTTTCATTTACTGGTAGCTAGTCTGGGAATAGAAGCAAATAACAATAGAGAAGTTCAATGTTCTGAGGTAGAACTTTGAGGATTTTGGTTTAGGTAACTTTCAAAAACTCAATAATGTATTCTCCCTATGCATACAATTTTGTGAGTTAACAAGTTTTCACTGAATTCTTTTGTGTTGAAGGGGTATGCGTATCATTCTTCTATATCTATAATAACCTGATTATGGCTACTGTTACTAGTTGTCAGACATTTGTTTCTCCACAAATTGAATATGGTTCAAACATTCATTGATGACATTTTAGTATTTCTGAAATTAATTGGCTAGGATTAATTGTAGTTGATTTGTTACATTGCTACAGGAAATAGTTTTTGTTGAATTTAAAATCTTATGAGCAGTATACCTTATTTCTCTTCATGGTCATGCATATGAGAAATCCCTTTCTGGTACTATTGAAGTTTATACTTTTTTTTTTTTTTTTTTTTTTTTTTTTTTTTTTTGAGGAAAGTGCAGTATTGAAGTTTATGCTTATAAATGTGGTGCTTTCAAACTTGCATAACTTAATTTACCACTTCAACCAGGTCTTGTTAATTGCTACTTTAGGAATCTGTTTGTTTAGGGCAGCATATCTTTTTAGGATGTTTTCTTCTGGTGAAACTCATTTATAAGCTTTACATTTAAGTATTTTTCTTCTCAGAATGAAACTATTTACCCCATTTACAAGGAATAACAATTGAAATTTAACTCATAGTTTTCATTTCTGATTTATTCTGCTAATGAATTCTCTCTTTTTCTTGCCTAAGGCTGGCTCCATGTTCAGGACAGCTGGAAGTTCCACTGTTGATAATCCTAATGGAAAATGGACCGTTGTTGCTTCACCCATTTGGTAAGAATAGAACAGCATCATGCAATCTCATATCTGTTGCCCTGAAAAAATGACGGGGCCCTGCTGATTCAGAATTGATCCAGTCAAAGTAGCAAAGCATCTGGAAAAAATGGAATTTTCCATGATGAAACTTGAAAATTCAAAATTCTTCCAGGCTTATGTTGTCCAGCTTTGAAAACCCCAAGATTCTCATTAAAACTTTCTCAGGTTTGTCATCCAAAAGGCAACTTCTGATGGTAGTCTATTGCATTGGTAGCATTGAATATTATGGTTCCCCTCGTTTGTAGCTTTCTCTGGCCGTTTGTTGAAGAGAAAGTTTGACTGGATCAGGGTAATTAAAGCCTTGTCCCCAGCGATTTCTGTGACTGAACCCTAGGTTTTGGAGACACTTGGGTCATTGGGTGTAGAGTTTTGGCAATCAATCAGCAAGGAAAGAGAGATGCATCCAAACCCATTCTTGTACAATAATTTGATTGAGGTGGAAGCCTGAACTTGTAAACAGGATGGTGATATTTGGGAACAGTTTTGAGGATTATCCAAGTCAAATAAGATTACAGAATCAGCTCAATTCTTGCCGGATACCTGAAGATTTATGGCTTTTCATGATACAAGCTGCCATTTCTTTCACATGGACCATTCAGTGGAGCTTTTAGGGCCATAATTTTTCTCTCTACGCATTGTGGAAAGATTTCTTGAATATTTAGTTTATTGAGGAACTATGCATCATTGGGAGGGAGTGTACGCACCCAAGTTGTCTAAACAAAGGTTGATGGAAAATGAAAAGTTAATTGATGTAACCTACTGCAGAACTACAACAGTGAAATGTAGTCTCACATGTGGTTTGAAATGTTTGGAAAGTCCTGGCGTGTAAAAACTGGCTGCGCAAGTGACCATATTAAGAGAATTGGACGAGCTCTCGCTTAGTTTATTGCCAGTGTTTATGCTACCTCAAGGTTTGGAGGAGATTTGGGACTGATTTTAGTTGTTTCTGAAATATGTACAGATGAAAAAGATAAAACAACCATTGAGATCGTGTCTGTATTATGTTAGATTATATGTGCAATCTCGCACTTCGGTTAGTTATGTAATTTAGTGATCATATTAAGTGATCCCTAATTTTGCCTTAGAGATTGTAACTTTCCCTCATGGTTGTGAGCAAAAGATCCAAAGTGAAATGAAATGAAATTGGTAATTACGATGCCGACGTTCATACTCATTGGGCTATTGAATTCGTACTTGCACGTATTAGAGAGATATAAGTATTAACAAATTTTAAAAAAAAAATCAATCTTAATGTTGAAGAACTAAAAGAATGAAAGAAGTCTTGTGTAATCAGAGCAAGAGAACAATTTAATTGAAAAACTAAACTAACTTACATACCATGGGAGTGCTAAGTTTATGGTCCTCAGCCAGACCTGTAGCTTCATTCCCCCTGGATCAAAAGGAAATTTTTTTTCCAATCCACTCATCATGACCTTTCTTCCTTTGCAATGCTTTATGCTAAAACAACCAAATTTTGATGTTGAATTGAAAATCTTTTCTTTTGACTTGGTGGCTTCTAAGAAGTATATCTTTACCCATATCCACCACTCATTCATCGTCTTGTCCAGCCCCAATGAAATTTTCAGTTGTATTTTTGGGCTAGGTGTATAAGGTGGGATGATGAAAAAGTCTAAATCAAAGGAGAGCCCTATCTTCTCTTCTTTCTCTACCCAATTCTCTAATGGTTTTTCATTGGGAGGTTCTATGATATGACCTATGGTTTCTTCCTCCTCCCCTTCATCTTTTATGGATGGTTTATAGGGCTGGATAATGAAGAAATCTATGTCTAATGAGAGGAAAGAATGTTCATTAACCTTTGTGTCCTTGATCCTAACCTCTTCATGCTCTTCAAGGGGTCTCTCTTCTTTTTCAACCCCATCCCCTTCTTTCTCTTTTTCATCTTCTTCCTTTTACCCCATGATCTTTTCATCCTCTCCCTCTAGAAGTTTCTGAAAACAACTCTCATCTCTCTCCGTTGCATCTTCCTCTATGTGTTCTGCAGTAACACATAAGTTAAAACAAGAAGAGCTAGATGTATACATCCATTCAGGTTCATCATCATCAAATAGCTCAAGAGAGATTTTTTTAGCATTCCTTCTTTTGATCAATCCATGCATTAGCTGATTTACTGGATCATCTGACTCAGCTCTAATGGATGGATGGAAAATATGCAACCATGGCTCAGAAACATTATTGCCTTCTACACTAGGTTGTTCCTTAGGTAGATCTAGCATTGTATCTATTTGGGCACAATTGTTATCCACTAGAGTGGCCAACCTAGACAAGTCTTCTTGAAGTTGAAGGGGAGATAAATTATGATAACAATGATCATGATACAGAGGAGGGTGCTCATACCTGAACATGGACGATTGCCCATGTGGCCAATTGACCAGCAAATCATTCTCAAAATACTGATTTTCATATTGCCTAGAGAAATAATCATGATGCTCTTTTCTATAGGAATCATTAGGTTCATTATCAACAACAAAACATGATAGATCAGAATTCCACCCCCATGGATCATAATTTGAAGATGCATATGGTTGGGGGATTTTCCAAATTGAGTTAGGATAGGGACTTACATCATTCTGCACGTCTTCCCACCTCTCATCTGTGTGCTTGAAGTTAGACCATTCCATTAAAGCTTACAAGCCACAAATCATAGTTACCTGAGTACTCTTTCTGGTTTCGGATCAATTTTAGCAAGTGGCTCACCACTAATTCTGGTTTCATGCACTGATCTGAACTAACCTGAAAAGATAAAATAAAAATAACTAAATCTCAATAAATAAATCAGAATTCACTTAAACTTACTCTCAATTCAATGGTCCCCGGCAACGGCGCCAAAAACTTGTTGGGTGTCTAGCAAGTGCACTAGGTCAGCAAGTAATATAGACTTCGAGAGTCCAGATATCGATCCCACAGAGACCTTGATGAGAACTCAGTTTAAGTAAAGATTTTTCTATTGATTGAGGAAAATAAATTTTTGGTTTTTGATTTTGAGAACAAATCAGAATTAACTACTGGAATAGATGGCTAACTTAATGGAGATGAGATGTTGGGGAAAGTGTCAATCCCTCCTAATTGCTAACATGCAAAGTTCTGATTTTATAGCTCACATAACCTTACCTTGACTTAGCTTTTGAAAACCTGGTTACCCAATACAAGAAATAACTTTCACCTATTCCTTGAATTCCATCACAATCCAGAAACATTCAAATCCTAGGTGCATAAATATAAAAGCTTAAAGATTAACTCTCTCTTATTCAGAACAAGAGTTATAGAAGTCACATCACTTTTCAACTAGTCTCCATCACAATCTGGAACAATCTAGTTAGAAAAACAAGTTGTTTTAGAAAACAGGAATCAAATAACCAACCCAACACTCTACTGAATTTTTATTTCTCTATTTGAACCTCATTAAATTCCAGAATTGAATTAAGATCATAAATAAGCAATGAACTCAGTTTCTAAAACAAAAGCAAGATACTTTATTTCTATAAACTTCAAAACTTAAATATACAACAACTAGGAGTTCATGACTTTCTCAACAAAGAGAGATTACTCCATATTAATAGAATAAAAACACAAAGAGGATTCAATTACAACCATGAAAATAAGAAGAAAACATGTATAGAAAACCCCCTTTTAGGAACTGCCATTAGCTTCAACTCCTCCATGACTGAAATCTCCACCTTCTCTCTCTAAAGTGCCAAAAGGTCGTGTAACACTCCCTCTGGACTTTCTCTCAACTCCCAAACTAACTAAAAACAATAAAAACCAAAACTACAAACTATTCTAAGAGCTGAGACTCGGAACTGAATGAAAACTGGATCATAAACTCTAAACTCGGACCCCTATTTATACTTGTCCTGCTGCCCAGGCCTTGTAAATTGGTCTTTGTCCAGGGGTATGAATTATGTCTTCCCGACCTCCGAATTCGATGAAATTAAATAAGAACCTTCCTTAGATGGTACTTGCCTTGTTCACAAAATTTGAGTCTAATCTGAGTTAGGAAACTAGAGATATGATGTGAAGAAGTTGGATTGCTTCTGCTGCCAATTTCTGCACTGGGTCCACCACTTTGAAAATATAAAACTCTGAAAACCCGACTTGGATTGGCCTGATTTTCCGTGACAGGATTCTAAATACTCTCAGGAAGCTGTGGTCCAAATTTGGATTCAATTAGAAGTCGGAATCTCCAGATATAGCCTCTTCAATCTCGGATTGTACTTTCCTTTTCTAGCAGTCTCCTAATCAAGAATAGCACTCCACCTCTTTGAGGATTCAAACCACTTAGGATTTCCCTCAATTTCCTCTATAGACTTCGTGGACACCTTCCTTATAAACTTAGGACTCTTCCTCCCACGTTTCATCTTGATTACTTGTCAGAATCCCGAGATTTTAGCGATTTCGCATTACAGAGTCACCGACGCGGTCGCACCGAAAATGAGCTTTAAAATGGCGCGGTCGTGCCACTGGAGCAGAGTTTCTTCTAAGTACTCGAATGGAAAGAGTTCTGGTCGTTTGGATACTCCAGATGCCTTCTGGCGCCATCTTGGCGCAGCCGCGCCAGATTTTGTCCTCCAACTAGTGCGGTCGCGCCGGTCCTTGCAATCTTCTACCTTTAAGCACTAAAATCTTTATATTTTCCTCATTTTAGCTCCGATTTCAATGATTCTTGTTGTGTTGGAGTCCTAAGAGAAAAAATATGAATCTAAGACATATTTAATGATATTATGATGATTATTGACTCCAAAATGTAATTTCCAATTCCAATTGAGGCCTAAAAATAGTGTCTTTTAGACACTTATCACAACCCCAAACTTAAACCTTTGCTCGTCTTCGAGCAAAACTAAAAAAAATGAACTAGAGTTATGAAAAATCATCAAAGTTTTAAGAAAAATCTTTGGGGTTACCCTTACAAAGCATCAATCAAAGATTTACTCAATCAAACCTCTCCTATTCTTGGTTATCCTGTTTAGTCAAGGCATGATCAAGCTATCTTCCACCATACATACCACTTTCCCATGCATGTGAGCAGTTTAAATTGAACAACATAAGCCAACCATCAGTCTAATCTCCACTAAAATGAAGGAATTTTAAAACTATGATCAAAAGGTCTTTTATAGGTTGTAATTGGGCGTGGGTAATGGGTAAGGAAAAAATTAAGGATAAAAATTTTAAAGGTCAGTCCTCCTCCTCATATCCATGTCTCATCTTCCTGAGTATGAACCATCTCTAATTGTAGCACACCACCCCAAACTTAAAAATTTGCTTTGTCCTTAGCAATCAAACAAAACAAAGATTTTTGCACCTTCTCCTTAATCCCAATCTCTACCTTATCTCTCAAGAAAAAACTTTTTTTATTTTATTTATTATTATTTTTTTTTGGCTTTGTTTGCAGTCTAGCTTACCTTGTCGGTTGACTCAGAGTCCCTAAGCTTGCTGAGGCTCGAGACCCGGTGCACACACAAGGTGACCTTTCTCCTAACTCAGCAATTTTTTTTTCTCACTTTTTTTTCTCTTTTCCTCTCAAATATTCCATCACCTTTTTCATTCATCTTGCTCCTTCTTTCCTCTCCTTTTCAAAGAATTTCTATAACCTTCACTCATCCCTCCTTATTTCTCCATAACTTCAGATTTTTGTCCATGCTCATTCAAATAGAACACTTCAATAATTTAGATAAATATAGGTCAATAAGAAACAAGTTTATTTATCACAAAGGCTGGTTCATGTAATGTGGGAATTGAAACAAAGCAGGTATCTTGTCGGCTCAAAATGTTTAACAAAAGGTGATGCATCTTGTGCATTAAAGTGGGTGGCTCAAAATGGCTCAAACGGTTCAAAACAAGTGCCTAGATTATTTCATAATTTTGAAAAACCTGTCTTTGTTTCGCCTTGATCTTCCTTCAGGTTGGTTCTATTTTACAAAATAAATATGCTCAATGCATTCAACCAATCAAACCACTTTCCAAAACAGTTTTTCTCATGCCAAAACCAAACATTCAAACAAATATATTTCTCAAGAGAATGAATGAGACCTGTCTTTTCAATCCACAAATCAGAGTTCCCACAAAATTTTCCAAAAAATTTTTCAGATTCAGAAACATTCTTCTGGTATTGACTCAAAACAAAAACAAAGACTAACAAATCAAATCTAACTAAACAATGAAAACCAACTAGACTTTAAAATCTGAGTTTCCCACCCCAAACTTAAAATATTGCAATCTGATCAATTCAATAAAATGAGATAGAGGGCAAGAAACTTCCCTGAGAATGTTGGTTGCTTGAACTTCCAGATTTGTTGAGGCACCATGAGGAATTTGAACTTGAGCTGCCTTCATGCTTGATCAAAAGTGGTTAGAACCATTCAAAGCACAAAATTATTCCAAACAAATTCAGAAATTTATGAAATTTTACCAAGGAATATAACTCATAAAGAAGAATATATCAGAATTGGAATGGAATGATTCTGAGTTACATATCCTCGGAAATTGATCAAACATGTGGAGCGGGAGCGCCAGAATTTGGCACGGAAGCGCCACTCTTTTCCTTTATACATTGAAATTTTGAATGCAAAATTTAAAAATTCCATTTGGAACTTGTTGTTAAGGTTCAGAGGTGCACAATAAAATAGGTTTCAAGCATTTTCATCAAGGGAATTGAAAGATAGACAGATTCGAAAACTTGGCATCAAATTTGATATTCTAGGCAGAAAGGGAGTTGGAGGTATTTTGCAAGCATTGTATCTCCCTAACCACTTATCATCTAGAGCTAAAAAAGGCTTTCTTGGAAAGTAATAAGTTTGAACTTTAATCGCATTAAAATAGTTTTCCAAGAATCATTATAGAAAATTTTAGAAATCAGCTCAAAGACAGAAAGACGGTACTGTTTCCAACCCAAACTTTTTCTAGAAAACAGTTTTAACTACCCAAGTTGCAGCAGTCATAACTTCCTTTCTACTCAATAAAAATTCTTTAAATCAATCCCTATTTTATCTACTAAGTGCCCTCTTGAACTACTTACCTTTCCTTGGTGGGTTCCACTTCCATATTTTTCAGAATTCGGCTCCAAACTTGGCATCTCGAATAGAGTTGTTCTGCACTGCTTTTCTGCACAGAGTTTTCCTGAGTGTTCTGATGGCTTTTCTTTTGAAGGAACTTGCTGTGAATGGTTGGAAAAGATAGTTCCAATGTCCTTCTTCTGATATCTGCATTTAGACTATGACAAACACATCCAGAAGTACATCAAGTATAGCTGAAAAAATGGCTTCATGCAACTCCACTTAGCTTTCAAATTCCAGGTTTTTCAAGGACAGGTGCCTTAGACAATTTCTTTTTTTCTTTTTTTTTTGGTATTTATTAAAACCAAAAAAATTTAAAAGACTAACATAACATGAGTAAAATAAACCTAAACCTAATCTCTAATATCCACGCAAAGTGATTATTCAAAGCAAGAGAACAATTTAATTGAAAAACTAAACTAACTTACCTACCATGGGCTGCCTCCCATGAAGCTCTAAGTTTAGGGTCCTCCGCCAGACCTGTAGCTTCATTCCCCCTGGATCAAAAGAAAAATTCTTTTCCAATCCACTCATCGTGACCTTTCTTCCTTTGCAATGCTTTATGCTAAAGCAACCAAATTTTTATGTTGAGTTGAAAATCCTTTCTTTTGACTTTGTGGCTTCTAAGAAGTATATCTTTACCCATATCCACCACTCATTCATCGTCTTGTCTAGCCCCAATAAAATTTTCAGTTGTATTTTTGGGCTAGGTGTATAACGTGGGAAGATGAAAAAGTCTAAATCAAAGGAGAGCCCTATCTTCTCTTCATTCTCTACCCAATTCTCTAATGGCTTTTCATGGGGAGGTTCTATGATATGACCTATGGTTTCTTCTTACTCCCCTTCATCTTTTATGGATGGTTTATAGGGCTGGATAATGAAGAAATCTATGTCTAATGAGAGGAAAGAATGTTCATTAACCTTTGTGTCCTTGATCTTAACCTCTTCATGCTCTTCAAGGGGTCTCTCTTCTTTTTCAACCCCATCCCCTTCTTTCTCTTTTTCATCTTCTTCCTTTTCCCCCATGATCTTTTCATCCTCTCCCTCTAGAAGTTTCCGAAAACAACTCTCATCTCTCTCCGTTGTATCTTCCTCTATGTGTTCTACAGTAACACATAAGTTAAAACAAGAAGAGTTGGATGTATACATCCATTCAGGTTCATCATCATCAAATAGCTCAAGAGAGATTTTTTTAGCATACTTTCTTTTGATCAATTCATGCATTAGCTGATTTACTTGATCATCTGACTCAGCTCTAATGGATGGATGGAAAATATGCAACCATGGCTCAGAAACATTATTGCCTTCTACACTAGGTTGTTCCTGAAGTGGATCTAACATTGTATCTATTTGGGCACAATTGTTATCCACTACAGAGGCCAACCTAGACAAGTCTTCTTGATGTTGAGGGGGAGATAAATTATGATAACAATGATCATGATACACAGGAGGGTGCTCATACCTGAACATGGACGATTGCTCATGTGGCCAATTGACCAGCAAATCATTCTCAAAATACTGATTTTCATATTGCCTAGAGAAATAATCATCATGCTCTCTTCTATAGGAATCATTAGGTTCATTATCAACAACAAAACATGATAGATCAGAATTCCACCTCTATGAATCATAATTTGAAGATGCACATGGTTGGGGGATTTCCCAAATTTAGTTAGGATAGGGACTTACCTCATTCTGCGCGTCTTCCCACCTCTCATCTGTGTGCTTGAAGTTAGACCATTCCAATAAAGCTTACAAGCCACAAATAGTAGTTACCTGAGTACTCTTTCTTGTTCGGGATCAATTTTAGCAAGTGGCTCACTACTAATTCTGGTTTCATGCACTGATCCGAATTAACCTGTAAAGATAAAATAAAAATAATCAAATCTCAATCAATAAATCAGAATTCACTTAAACTTACTCTCAATTCAATGGTCCCCGGCAACGGCGCCAAAAACTTGTTGGGTGTCTAGCAAGTGCACTAGGTCAGCAAGTAATATAGACTTCGAGAGTCCAGATATTGATCCCACATAGACCTTGGTGAGAACTCAGTTTATGTAAAGATTTTTCTATTGATTGAGGAAAAGAAATTTTTGGTTTTTGATTTTGAGAACAAAACAGAATTAACTACTGGAATAGATGACTAACCTAATGGAGATGAGATGTTGGGGAAAGTGTCAATCCCTCCTAGTTGCTAACATGCAAAGTTCTGATTTTAATGCGCAAATACCCTTACCTTGACTTAGCTTTTGAAAACCTGGTTACCCATATACAGGAAATAACTTTCACCTATTCCTTGAACTCTATCACAATCCAGTAACATTCAAATCCTAGGTGCATAAATATAAAAGCTTAAAGATTAACTCTCTCTTATGTAGAACAAGTGTTAGAGAAGTCACATCACTTTTCAACTAGTCTCCATCACAATCCGGAACAATCTAGTTAGAAAAAAAAGTTGTTTTAGAAAACAGGAATCAAATAACCAACCCAAATCTCTACTGAATTTTAACTTCTCTATTCGAACCTCATTAAATTCCAGAATTAAATTCAGATCAGAAATAAGCAATGAACTCAGTTTCTAAAACAAAAGCAAGATACTTTATTTCTAAAAACTTCAAAACTTAAACATACAACAACTAGGAGTTCATGGCTTCCCCAACAAAGAGAGATTACTCCAAATTAATAGAATAAAAACACAAAGAGGATTCAATTACAGCCATGAAAATAAGAAGAAAACAAGTACAGAAAACCCCCTTTTAGGAACTGCCCTTAGCTTCAACTCCTCCTTGACTGAAATCTCCACCTTCTCTCTCTAAAGTGCCAAGAGGTCGTGTAAAACTCCCTCTGGACTTTCTCTCAACTCCCAAACTAACTAAAAAAAATAAAAACCTAAACTACAAACTATTCTAAGATCTGGAACTCGGAAGTGGATGAAAACTTGATCATAAACTCTAATTTCGGACCCCTATTTATACTTGTCTTGCTGCCCAGGCCTTGTAAATTGGTCTCTGTCCAGGGGTATGAATTATGTCTTCCCGTCCTCCAAATTGGATGAAATTACTTAAGAACCTTCCTTAGATGGTCCTTGCCTTGCTCACGAAATTTGAGTCTAATCTAAGTTGGTAAACTCGAGATATGATGTGAAGAAGTTGGATTGCTTCTACTGCCAATTTCTGCACTGGGTCCACCACTTTGAAAATATAAAACTCTGAAAACTCGACTTCGATTGGCCTAATTTTCCGTGACATGATTCTAAATCCTCTCAGGAAGTTGTAGTCCAAATTTAGATTCAATTGGAAGTCGGAATCTCCAGATATGACCTCTTCAATCTCGTATTGTACTTTCCTTTTCTGTCAGTCTCCTAATCAAGAATAGCACTCCACCTCTTTGAGGATTCAAACCACTTAGGATTTCCCTCAATTTCCTCTATAGACTTCATGGACACCTTCCTTATACACTTATGACTCTTTCTCCCACGTTTCATCTTGATTACTTGTCAGAATCCTGAGATTTTAGCGATTTCGCATTACAGAGTCACCGGCGCGGTCGCGCCGAAAATGAGTTTTAAAATGGCGCGGTCACGCCATTGGAGCAGAGTTTCTTCTAAGTACTCGAATGGAAAGAGTTCTGGTCGTTTGGACACTCCAGATGCCTTCTGGCGCGGTCGCGCCAGATTTTGTCCTCCAATTGGTGTGGTCGCGCCGATTTCAATGATTCTTGTTGAGTTGGACTCCTGAGAGAGAAAATATGAATCTGAGACATATTAAATGATATTATGATGATTATTGACTCCAAAATATAATTTCCAATTCCAATTAAGGCCTAAAAATAGTGTCTTTTAGACACTTTGAAACCGGCGGAGCAATAATTATAAATGTAATCACCATTTCAAAAAATGTTTTATAGGAAGAAGACCATATGCCACTACTTGGTGCCATGTGTGTATCTAGTATGACCTCTGTGTCAGCCATTCCAATGTAAGTTGTGGATATGTCAGTTATTGTCCACGTGGCTCGATTGGATTTGCTCAACTAGTTTGATCTTGACCATGGATTTTATTTTGATGATCATAAAATAATTTTAATCCAGATTTTGATGTTGGTCCAATCAAATTTTAATATCTATAATTATAAACTAATACAACTATTTCATGACTTTGATGATTTCACGTACTATATATAATTACAAAGAAACTAAAAATCATAAAATAATGAATTCTTCACATTTATATAAATCTAATTCGTTCAATATTTAAAGGTGGCTTCCTAGTGGCTTTGACGACTCCATGCTTGAACGTGAACTTGACCAAGGCACAAGCTGATAGACACTAGAAGACGTGCAACAGAATATAATATCGTATTCTTTCCAAATCTGAAAGTGATAATGAAGCTGCATTCCAATATGTCCTGTGAATCTTGCATTTTTATCTTTTATTACAACTGGATTGATCCAAATTAACATGATTTGTCTACTAATAAACAATGACAGAGGAAAGGACGTTTTGTTTTTTGTCCCCATTAAACCTGCAATGTTACCGAATATGTTATGCCAATATATATTCTTATATTCCAGTCCAATAATTATTTCAATGTTTCAGTTTAATATATTATAATCGATGATGTAATTGTTTGGGTCCAAATTAAAGATCTCAAATGGAAGGAAAAAAATAAATAAATTCTAAAATCTAAACCTATCAGTCCTTTGACTGGTACGTAGTGGAAAAAACTATTCAGCATGTGTCACCCCCCAAATTACATCTCCAGTATATGAAAATTCTCATATATATGTTGCTGAACATTTTGGAGTACCAGTTACTTTATAAGGACATATCTAGTGCCACATCTTCTTCAATTAATTGTACCCCAGTACTGAAGTCACTAGCTAGATGGAGCACTCAACCAGTACTTCTGATATGGCTAGGGAGAGAGGAAACGAACCGACGAAGAAGATGAAGCTCGCTCTCCTCCTCATCAGCGCCGCCATCTTAATCCTCGGCAACAGCGGCGGTCCTCTCCTCCTCCGTCTCTACTTCGTCCGGGGGGGAACCCGGTTGTGGTTCTCGAGCTGGCTTGAGACGGGTGGCTGGCCCTTCATGTTCATCCCCCTCGCCGTCTCTTACTTCTACCGTCGTCGGACAAGTAATGATCATCTCCAAACGAAGCTCTTCTTCATCACTCCTCGTCTCTTCTTGGCTTCAGCTTTTCTGGGTATTCTCACCGGGTTAGACGATTACATGTACGCCTACGGCTCTTCTTACCTCCCCGTCTCCACCTCCTCCCTCCTCATCTCCACCCAGCTCATGTTCAACGCGATTTTCGCGTTTTTTGTGGTGAAGCAGAAGTTCACTTCCTACTCGATCAATTCCGTTTTTCTACTCACGCTCGGAGCCGTCGTTCTGGGTCTGCACACCGGCGGCGACCGGCCGGCGAACGAGACGCACTTGCAGTACATTAAGGGGTTTGTTATGACGATCGGTGCTGCTCTTCTCTATGGTCTCGTTCTGCCCTTGATAGAGCTCGCTTACATGAAAGCGAGGCAGGAGATCACGTACACTCTGGTTATTGAGATGCAAATGGTCATGTCCTTCTTTGCTACTGCGTTTTGCACCGTCGGAATGCTCATCAACCATGATTTCCAGGTAATTAATTAATTAGACCTCGTCTTCTTCGATCATATAAATTAAAGATCATTAAACGTCAAATTAGCCCTAATTATTCTCCAAGAAGAATCGGCATCTCCGTTATAATCGGAAAAAAAAAAAAAAAAAAAGACAAAAATAATGTCGGTTATAATGAACCAAGTCAATAAGAACCGGACTAGCCTCCGATTCTGGTTCAATCGGGTCAGACGGACCGGTTCGATTTGGTTTTATTTTTAAAACACACTGGTCTAAAGTATATATAACTATATAATTTGAGAGCAAAATAAAAAATAATTTTTTTCACTTGTTTAAGTAAATTAATACAATATTCATGATTGTGAAAATTACAATACATGCATGCGCATGTCCAAGATTCATCATTCATTAGAAGGGTCTCCTTTCATTAGTTGATCGACCTTTCTAAGGTAGATATCAAATCCCACGTCCCCGGGACTCGCTTTTCTCAGGAATTGAGATGAAAGAAGAAGTGGCATTCACTGTTCTGTCTTTTACTCCCACTGAAATTAAAGTGGGCATCTCATCAATTTGTTTCTTGGTGGCAGGCAATTTCCAGAGAAGCGTATGAATTCGAGCTGGGTCCGGTGAAGTACTACATGGTTGTCGTATTCAGTGCTATAATATGGCAGTGTTTCTTCCTCGGAATGGTGGGTGTTGTGTCTTCTTCCTCCTCCCTGCACGCGGGAGTGATAATTGCAGCTTTCATTCCTGTCACTGAGGTACTGGGTGTCATTTTCTTCCATGAGAAGTTCAGTGCGGAGAAGGGTGTTTCTTTGGCTTTGTCCCTCTGGGGCTTCGCTTCCTACTTATACGGAGAGAAAAAGAAAATGGCCAAAGATCAGAAACAGATCATACAGAAGACGGAGCTCGTAAAAGAAACTGAGCTTGCATAGAGCCATATATATATATAGACTTGGTGGAAATAATATTGTAACATTATATCATTCCCCTTTCAAGTTTCATGCATGCAGTAGATTATTACTAGCTAACTACTGTAATATATATTGTCCGTTGTTGACTGCCACATATTAATGGAGGAAGAATTGAAGAAGATCGAGCAACACGGACATTCCAGCTGACTCCAATTCGTGATGTTACTAATTAGAACGCGAATTGAATAATGAAAATTTTCATTATCTATGGAGCTCCTGCATCGCTCCCGTCCACTGGAACATGTGGTAGATAATAGTCTAAAATAAATATTGAGTAGCTCTTTTTTTTTTTTTTTTTTTTTTTTAGAAAATAAGGTTAATGGCAATGTTTTTTTAAAAACAGAACCGGCACTATATCAGCAGTGGTCGTCTAAATTAAAAACCCCACATGAATCGGTACTAAATATATGGTTTGATTGAGGTGCTAAAAGATTTAAAGAAATATGAATATTTTTTGCAATTTAATCTACTTTATTTTCTCCAAAAATTATACAAAAATTCGTAATAAATACAGTAATAGATAAATTTTAAAAATAAATTATTTTAGTTTTACTTTAATTTCAAATATTTAGGGCCATTCCTTTTTTTTTTTAAGATGGCAGTTTGATGTGAGATGTTCAGTAACTAGGTATGTTATGCACATATGCAGAAAATTTGAGGAGGAAGACAGCTTGGAAGATCAAAATTATTGCATAGAAAGAACAAATCGGCCTGGCCTTAATTTCTTCGGAAATGTATAATCCTCCTCAACTTGTAAAAGTAAGAGGAAGGCATGGAAGCATATAAATTAAATCATCTACTAACTCGCCCATCGGCCATCATATCCTGGCGAGGTGTTTGAAGTCAGAAAATATCACTATCCTATATTCAACAGATAGAAAGCTTATGATATTGGGAAGCCATGATATACAATTATACAAATGAGTAGTCAATCCTACACACTTCTGTTCCTTCGTGTTTCTCAAGTATCTTTACGCCTTTCTGGCCTTGATTGTTCAGATGGAGGGATTTACCTGTGAAAGCTCTTGAGTCATCACTAATTTCTCTGTTTTGATTTTCTTCCACTCCCCATGGAAGTAAGAAGCAAAACCCCAGATAGAAAGAACGAGCGAGACTCCCTTTTCTGCAGTAAATTTCTCATCGAAGATGACTACCCCGAGGATCTGCGTGACTGGAATGCCTGCCGAAAGTATCACGGACGCGTGAAGCGATGACGAGCATGATATAACACCCACGATTCCCAAATTGAATAACTCCCACATTATTGCGCTGCCCACGAGCAGTGAAGCATATCTCGCTTCACCCAGTTCAAACTCTCTTGCTTCTCTCGGAATCACCTGCATCCAAAACCACTCTCCCACCATCATGATCAGAGAGCAAGAGAAAGAGATCAGAGAGAAACGGAGAGCTAGAATTAATTAACTGTTTAGAACCTTGAAATCGTTATTCAGAAACATCCCCACTCCGGTGACAGCAGAGGCAAAGAAGTTCATGATGATCTGGGTCTCTAACACAAATGCATAGTTCAAGGCCTGCTTTGCTTTGATGTAAGTAAGTTCCATCGAAGTTAGCACAAGCCCAAACAGAAGGGCAGCTGCTATAGTCATCAAGAAACCCAATAAATACTTCCAGTTGTTCTCATCCAAAGGTTTATCCTCCTTGTTGTGAAGCCCAAGAATGACTGCCCCCAGGGTCAAGAGGAAGATGGCATTCACAGATTGGTAGGTAAACCTCTGCTTCACTAAGAAGAAAGAGAAGAACGCATTGAACGCTAGCTGACTGGACATGAGCAGAGAAGAAGTGGAAACAGGGAGATATGCCGGACCAAAGACGGCCATGTAGCCACCGAACCCAGTTACTATCCCTAGAAGAGCGAAAGGTACGATGAAACCAGGAGTAGTGGCAGCCGAGAAGAAGTTAGTTTTATTCGAGCTGCCACAGTGATCCTGTTTGTAGACGTAAGAAACCCACAAAGGGATCAGTGTGACCGGCCATCCCACCACCTGCAACCAGGCCGAGAGCCACTTCCGGCGGCCGCCCCGGACGAAATATAACCGGAGAAGTATGGGACCGGCGACATTGCTGACACCTAGAATAGAACCATTTAGCAAGAGAAGGGTTAGCCGCATGGTCTTTGTGAGCCCCTTTTTTTGGGCTGAGCCATTGGTGCTTGGACTGGAATCCTCCATCTCAAGGTCAGTCAGGTCCTTGAGATGCCTACACAGGTTGACAATGGAGAGATGAGTATTTATGAGTTGCGACTCTTCAGTGTTTAATGGAACCTTATTTATGAGAGATGGTTGTGTTTGGTTTCTGTCACCAACGCCTTGTCTAAGCTTATGGTCCAATTTGAATGCAATAATGTCACCAACACCTTGTCTAACCCTGTTTCCTTGGGTCTGTTCGCCCCTTTACTTGTTGATCAATGAGCTGATCTGGATTTTAAGAGAACCTTCTTCGAGTTGTCCCTCTGATCCCTGTTCGGCTTCCGTTTCTAACCACATACTGGAAAAGTTTCAATTATGATCCACAAACGACGTCTGTGGCTTGTCCTACACTGCACGTAAAGTTGTATAGAGACATTGCTATTCACGAATGTGTATGTTTACATGCTCCATATCTTATTTGCATGTCATAAAGCAGCTGGTTCTATGGTGTCGCTGCAATACAACTAAAGTACAATAGTCAATTGTTGGAAACTCATAAAAATACAGATCCTCTTATAAATCTCAAAATTGTTCTCATTGTCTTGGACGGTCTCACCATTCCACTGAACCAACTCCCTCTGTGCCGAAACACAACTAATCAACTAGACAAACAATTGGTCAAATGACAGTTCACAATGGAAAAATTGGACTAGTAATAAAACAAAGATGAGAAAAAAGTTACAGTCAACAGCTGAGGGTACAGAAACATGCGGGTGGAAATGAATGCAAAGTTAATACTGTACTAGATCTCTATAGAGATCGGGTGAATCAGAAGTACAAATTTCTCTTTTTCTTTGTAGATCACATCTTCGTGGTGATCTACCCCGGGCCACATGAATATGAAGATTATACTTCACCAAAAGCAATGAAAGAATGAGTTCAGAATTACATTGATAAGGACCTCTGCCTCACATATTCAGAACAGCAAGCTCCTGCAGTAAGCAGTTCTTCCCAACCTGTACAATTTGATCTTCCTCTTTAGGGGTGGCCTAATCCACTTCATAATGGCCTGTAAGAACTTCGGACCTCAGGAAAAATGATTTCCCTTCATAAGTTGGACCTCATGCACTTGCAGTCCATACTTGCAATCGACCAGGGCTTCCTCCGATTGCAAAATCCATATGAGAAAGAGCACTCAGACGGCCATTATCAGTATCAGAATGAATACGAAGAGTGCAACTTCAAACATTATTCGGGGATTAGCCAGGCCATCAATGATCTGCCGCCACCTGTAAGTTCAACCAGTAGATAGCTTCTGATAAAGCCTGTTGTTCATTTAAACGTCTCAATTACTAGTTTGAAAACAGTAAGGTAACCTACATAAACTAATTTATTGGTGATAGAATTTAGGTTGTGATAGTCTCAACAAAAATCTTTAGGTCATGAATAAAATAAGAACCTAAAAGGCACGCTGTTCCCCAACAAGCAGAACTCCAGTTTTCTGCAACCAACTTGAAGGCTGATGGGGGAGGTAGGCCCACAACATGAAATGCAACACCAGTGCCCAAACAAATGTGCCTTGACTTAATTGCAAAATGTATATTTACGAATACAACACTCTTTTAGTGAAACCAACAAATGTGATATGACATACCAGTTGCCATCAAAGACACTGTTTACACGGTTTACTTCCTCCTCCTCAAGTTCTTCCAGGAGCATGCGTTGACGATCATTTACTTTCCTGGAGAAATTGAAAGGAAGAGAAATTGAAGGGTAACTTCCACCAGAAAACAGAGAACTTTCTAATGCACTAAACAGTAGTTTAACCAGGGCTATTCAGGGGGCATAGAGTTCTAATAGAACAGTACAGTAGTCAGTAAATACAGGAAAGTAAGAAACTTCATAGCTAGTCAAAGAAACAAACCGTAAGAAAACTTACGAAGGAAAATGAATGTGAAACCGGACATATTGATCACCACGGTCGACAAGGACACCATGTTTGGGAAGACCTACCTCATGTTACAGAAGTTAAAAGATTCATTAGATTTGGAATGACTTGACATTAGGACAATTTGTGACAAACAAATCTAAGTGCTACATTAGATACCTCTTCCTCTTAGTACCAAAGTTTGCCCATGTTGAACTCCTTTTGGTATCTGAAAGAACACCAAAAGTTCAAGAAATTAAAAGAAGAAATGAAAACACAGGAAAAATGCCAACATGTTGGCAGAATCAATCCAACTTTGGCCATGGGTTAGTCATGTCAACTATAAGACGGCAAGCAGTTTATTTGACAAAGAAAAGGTCACATCCACCCATGAACCTGAGTCCCATCAAAGAACGCTAAAGGTCCACAATCTTCCACTACTAATGTGTTTCATAACAATTTTATTAAGAGAAATCACTACAGCGAAATCTCACCAGTTCCTTACATGCATATCATCTTGACATTTGGAAACTCATTTCTATAAGAAACATGATGGGAATGATAGTCCTAACTGCAAATAGTATATTATTTGAGAACTTGCTAAATTTTGGAGGATCATCTAGGGGAAATCTGGGACCATCTAGTTTGGAGGACTAATTAGAACCATTTGGGGGAGATTCTATTCACTTAGGTCCTTTATGTACAACTGAGTCCTCTACTGTTAATGTGATGGCTTTGTTGCAAGTAATACGCGTTATCAAAAGCAACAATATGTCACCATCCACATTGACGGAGATTCAAAACCAATTATTTCCTGGGGTGAAGAAAGGCAAAATCACCAAGGAGATTCATTCATATTTTATGAAAAGTAGAAGATTGCTAACACTAATGCCGGATTGCCTAGCAAAAGATGGGGTCTCTTTGCAACACCTTGTTGTTAAAGAACCTCCCTTTGCTAGAACTGTGCACGACAATGTTTGTACAAGTGATTTCTAAATGAATGAAATATCACCTTCTTAAAGAAACAAAAGGCTATAAGAGATTTGTGGCCAAGTAGTACCTCTTAATTTCCTTCCAACAGTTTTAACTTTATGAAAATATTAACTAAAAAAATCTTGTGTGCCTTTGATATAACCAATTGTGGAAAGATATGTTAAGTAGTTTTTAAAAAAGAGAACATAAAAATTTTAAGAATCTTTCAAGAACAATTATTTAAGGTCATAACTTCGCACAATTAAGGATAAGTGATATTTACTTTCAAACAAGAAAATGCAGTATAGCATATTCTATCCTGTTTGCAAATAACATAAGCAGCAAACGAAACAGATATAAATGAACTCTGAAAAGAATATGTGCAGATAATTGCAGTACAGAAATTAGAGAAAAGGTAATACTTTCACTGGTATCTTCCCTGAGAGGGTTGGCACCTCAACTTTGCCTCCAAGAATAGCCTGAAACCATGGTATTCACTCTAAGCCAACAAATCACAAAATAATTAAGAGATAACCGTGGAGTTACTTAAAACCTTGTCAGATGTTATAAATTCTCAGTAAGGAATTTAGAACAAAAATAAGCATATAAACAATGTTTAGAACCTGAGTCGGTCACTGACTCCAAAAAGTGACCATGTCAGGTTAAAACAGCTTTACATGGATGGATAATACCACACCTTCCCCCACTTGCACCAAGCTTTATAACAGAGATACTAATGATAGATGTGAAGGTGTACGAGAAATATAAAGCTTTATGCTATCAAAGACTTAATACAACAAATAGAGAGAGAATGAGAGGGAGGGAGGGAAAGAGAGGGAATAAATAGAGAGAATAAACGAGAGAGGGAGAGAATAAACGAGAGAGAGATGGAGAGAGATGGAGAGAGAGAGAGAGAGAGAGAGAGAGATGGAGAGAGAAAGAGAGAGATAGATGGAGAGAAGAGAGAAGAGAGAGACAGAGAGAGAGAGAGAGATGGAGAGAAGAGAGAAGAGAGAGACAGAGAGAGAGAGAGAGAGAGAAGAGAATAAATTAGAGAGAGAAGGAGAGAGAGAGAGAAGAGAATAGAGATATAAATATATATAAAATTAGAGATAAAAATTATAAAAACAAACAAACCATATAATTACATATATTAAAAAAACGATATATATTAAATGGATAGAGAACAAATATATATATATATTAAATGATTATATTAAAACAAAACGATATATAAATAAATATAAAAAACAAAACGATATTATATAAAATGGTTACAAGTTCCAAAACAAAACGATATATATAAAATGGTTTCAAAAAAAACAAAAAACTTATTATATAAAATATATATATATATATATATATATATATATATATAAAAAAAAAAACCCATATGTTAAAATGCATATATATAAATAAAATATATATATATATAAACAAACATAATAAAAAACCCATATATATATAAAATATAATCCCAATAAATATATATATATATCATATATATAGAACAAACCAGCATTTACATCGATATATATATTGCATATATATATATATATATATATATATATATATATAAACCATATATTATCCAAACCAACCAAGACGATCTAATATAAGAGCAATATATATATATATAACATATATAAAAACAGATATATATATATATAAAACAAAATATATATATAAAAACAGAGCAAACAATATATATAAAAAAAACAAATATATATATATAAAAAACAAAAGAAGAGAGAAAGAAAACAAATGAGAGAGAACAAATGAGAGAGAACAAATGAGAGAACAAATGAGAGAGAGAGAGAGAGAGAGAACAAACAAGAGAGCATAAACAAGAGAGAGAGAGAGAGAGCGAACAAACAAGAGAGCAGAGAGAGAGAGCGAACAAACAAGAGAGCAGAGAGAGAGAGAGAGAACAAACAAGAGAGAGAGAGAGAACAAATAAGAGAGAGAACAAACGAGAGAGAGAGAAAGAAAGAACAAACAAGAGAGAGAGAGAGAGAGAGAGAAGGAACAAACAAGAGAGAGAGACTACAAGGCTCCTCCATCTATTTAATTTTCAAAGCTCTAAATAGTGTCACATGAGTCTCAGCCACAAACGGTTCACCTACATCCCATACCTTACCTGGTCCTCTGATCGCTAAACTTAAAGCAACCAAGAGTAACATCTCCAACTTTCAGAAAACTTTACAATCTGGTCCAAGTGATAGCTGTTACTTACTATTGACTTAAATTAGCAAATTTGAAAGCGAATATAAAGACCACAAGGATAAATTCTAAAAATTTCTTGTACAACTTTCTAAGTCATCTAACTTAAAATATTGTAGTAAATGTACCAACAAAAAGCAACTTGATCCTCACTTGGGTAAAGCTAATATGAGAATCCACATGGACATCGGCACCATCCCTCTTGAAGACAGGATCATCAGAAACCTAAAAGAATATGAAAGATACATAAGAAAAGAGAGAACAAATGCCCAATTGTAGCAAAAACAGCTTAATTTATGATAGACAAAGATTTCCATGCTTATTTACCGCTAAAACCTCTTCCTAAAAAATGCAATATATATAGTAGACTCAAAAAGTATTAAATATTCATTCATTAACTACGAGCAAATCCTAACAAAAAGTAGAAGACAAATTTTTTTTTTTTGAGAATAAGAAGACAAATTTTATTAGCAAAAATCAATAGGTACTACGATATATTACACTTTGTCTGCCGTTAAAAAACTCCTCCATTCTCAGAAATGAAAGGGGTAACTAAACTACAACTTAATTTTTTTTTTTAAAAAAAAAAAGATCCTTGAGTCCTCCATTACTAACTGAGTCTGTTCTGCTAAACTTTAGTCAATTCGCAGATGATAATATTTGCAGGGATATTAACCACATGATGAGCATCAAGACATTTCTACAACAAATCCGCCTAGTGGATGGATGTAGATACAACAGTACAGAACAGGATCATACAGTGGAGTTGCCCAAGGTAAGCTCGGTGGCTATGATGGACCCACTATACAGTCAGCTTGGCCTCAGTGGACATCATCTCCCACTCTTGAAAATTAAGTTGAATGTTCATGGTTCCTCTTTTAGCAACCCAGGGCAGGCAGGATGTGGTAGAGTTTTTAGAGATGACAGAGGGGAAATCCTCCTCTCATTCACTGGCCCACTCGACCAAAATGACTCCACATCATTAAAAGTACATGCGGTTTTGTACACTTAGGTGTTTTCATGAACACCTTAGTGGAGAATTGATAGTAGAGGGTGACTCTAGGAATGTCAGGCAGATCTCAACCCCTCCACGGCAACTATTGCACTTGTTCAGAGAATTTTCTTTTTAGCTTCACCATATGCTTGTGAATGGGCATGTATTCCTAGAGCTGCCAATTCTGTGGCAGATTCCTTGGCTAAAAAAGAGGTAAACCTCTCTTCACACGTGCTGAGGGTGACCCCGCACAATCAATAAAAACAAAGCATTTCCCTTAAAAAGAAAAAGACATTGATAACTGCATCTTAAATGCTTTTCTGCCAGCATGTCAATTGCTTAAACACAATCTTAATCGTAGACATCATTGGATGCAAAATCGGTGAAGTTTTTGTACACACACACCCCTCCCAAAAGATGAAGCAGAAGAGAGAAAGTAGAATGGACTCTTCTAAAGTTTCCTGGTCATTCAGCTCAAGCCTTGAGGTTACATGAACATAAGCTTATTTTTGGCCGGAGAGTATAGCCTAGGAAATGAGGACTATGAGTTTTACCTAACCAACAGTCTTTCCATGTCCCAGACAAGTTTCCATGTTGAAGGGCATGGCTGGTGTAGTAGTTTAGAAGCCTGCTATGCTGCTCTATCTCATCCTCTACCTGGTTGAGGGCTTTCCGCATAACCCCATAAACCCACGCAACCAGCAAAGGCAAGTTGTTTCTCATATTCTTTGAATCCCCAGTGTCCCCCACTCAAATTAGTAAACTACAAGTAAAGCCATTACATTATGATCCTTAAAAGATAATGAGTTTTTTTTTTCAAAAAAGTGCATGGAATTTTCATTAGCCAATTTGGCAATAGAAGTAGAAATTTCTAATTCAAAAAAGGAAACAAAAAAAGAAGTAGAAAATTACAATACAACCATGTTGGTAGCACAATATAATTCAGTTTTCTTAAATAGTGAGATTGCAAGAAGGCCCCTTGCACAATTCAGTTTTCTTGAATAGTGAGATTGCATGAAGGCCCCTTGCACCACGGCTCTAAGGAGATTTGTGCCCAATATCTCCCCAATGTAAACCCCATGTGACCACTAAGCTAAGGCTATAGTTCACTATTTATAATTCATTTTGACATGAAAATTAACAATAGTTTCATATTATGGTTCCCGAGGACAATTTAATTATCCAAAATGCACCGAAATCTGAAAATTAAAATGTATAATGTAAGGCTCGCCATATTTTAGAAACTATTCTAATGCAGCAAACATTGTTATTGTGTATCTAAGACATACAATCTGACTGAGATGAAGCACCAAAGACTCACCAGCGGCACAAGCCAATTTTACAAGCAGCACAATCATGAGAAGGAATTAAGGGGATTGTAGTGATCCTAAAGATTGATTCAAGATCTATAGTAGTATCATGGCCTAGCTAAACCACAGTGATAGCTATGGTATGTAAAGCATCAAATAGAATAACAAGATCAGGTACCTTCAGCTTAATATACAGGTTCCCAGAATGAAAACCACGACCTCCACTATTACCAGCCCCTGGCACACGAATTGTGTCTCCAGATTCCACTCCTTCAGCAAAAAAAACCAATAGTACAAATGTAAAACCATTAGTTTCTCGAAGAAAAACTTGCAACCATAGCCAATTTCAAAATCCACATAAATAACAGCAAATGTGAAACACTGTTTTCTTGCATTCTATTTGTTAACAACGAAAATCACCTTCAGGGATGGTAACTTTCACATCCTTGACGCCTTCAACCACACCAGATCCTTTGCAAGTGAAACAATATTCCTACATACAAAAGTATGAACTCAATAAGTCAGTCAAACCACCAGACTGACTCTAGAGATTGGCACTTCACCAAAATTATTAGCAGACCTTAATAACTCGACCAACTCCTTTACAAGTACTGCATGTTGATGTGAAGGGAGGAACAGTAACCTGATGAGATACTTGAATCAAATCAATAGGAATGTAGAACTTTCTGAGAGAAGTCAACTCAACATAAATGCTACATATGTGTATATATAAGTATTTACTCTTCCTTTTCCTCTGCAAGTTGGACATATGTTAGGTTTAGCTGTAGGAGGATGCCCACTTCCCTCTGCATTGTCAAGGTGAAACAAAATAAAACAAAGTTAATCTAAAGAATAGGACCAAATTAGGTAAGAAGTCGTTGGTCTTTTCTTGCCTGCTACATATGATATTGTCCAAGTCTTTTAAAAGAAAAAGGGTGAAATAACATCTATGATAATGAACCATGTGCTTTTATGGTAAGACCTTAACATCGTGTGTAAACAATTTCTTTTTTTTTTTTTTTTTTTTTTTTTCCGAAGTAGTGTGTAAACAATTTTTTTCTGCAAAGTAGTGTGTAAACAAAATTGACTTAAGAAACTTTCTTTTCCGTGTGCAGGACTGTAGTCTACAAAACCTGATGGTAACATTTAACTCACCACATGAATCGCAAGGTACATCAGCATCAAAAGATAGATGCTTTGTGCACCCAGTAGTAGCTTCAGGAAATGAAAGAGAAAGCTCCACCTACAAATTCCATGAGAAAACACAATATATTTGAAATGCGACTTCAAATTAAGCCTCCAAATGCTCATAAATTAATAATCAACCTCTATATCCTTTGCAAAGTTTTCTGTTACACCATCTTCAAATATCTGCAGAAGCATCAAAATTCTATTAAGAGCACAAGTAGCAATTCAAGAAGAAAGGCAGTGCACAAATTTGCTGCATCTTTTGAAACATAAACACACCTCAGAAAAGATTTTGTAGAATGTATCCGAGAAAGGATCCTGATGCCCAGCACCAAAGCCCCTAGAACTACGATAGTATGCTCTAGTTCCGGCATCATGAGTATAGTATTCTCCAGTATCATGAGAGTATTGACTGGTCTCATCACCACCAAACTGTTTCTTCACTAACATAGAGGTAAGCATTTGGCAGTTGCAATAAAAGTGGAAGCAATAGAGCAGAAAAATTGTCAGATAATTTTTACCTCATCATATTTTGCTCTCTTTTCAGGATCTTGCAAAGTCTGCAGGTACCTTTCACAGAAGATGAAATAAATTACCAAATATTGCAAAACATTAAGCAGAAACTTCAGTGATATTCTCCATACAAACCTCATAAGCATCTCTTATTTCTTGGAACTTTCTCTTAGCTGAAGGATTATTCTTATTTCTGTCTGGATGATACTTCTTTGCAAGCTGCATAACTCTAGCATTAGCTTACAAAAAAGGAAACTTTTAAGGGACACACAAACAACATTAACATCAAATGAAATACATAAAGTCCAAAAGGTTGATACAACATATTTCACATCACAAGTAGCTACCACATTTCCACGGTACTGACAGTTGAATATTGCACGACATGAAACAAGATGTCATTCAAATGAGTGTTCCAAAACAGATTCTTTATTTTTAAGAAATTTATTTGGTTAAACATGATTTGTTGATTAGCAGCAATATATTCTATTTTCAACTGACCAAGACAGCAAAGTGGCTTCGACTAAATGAAATTTCATTAGGCGTTTACATCTGAACTTAGAGAGAGAGGATCAGAGCCACACTAAAACAATTAAATTCAAGCATAACCATATCCAATCTAATTACTAAAACCATTACGCTAAAATTTGCATCTATCAATGGGAATGTTAGAGAAACTTAAACGAAATAGACACAATATGAAAGTAAGGCAGTATTACCACAGATTCGTACAGACATCGGATGCAAGTTAAAAACACACAGATTTAAACTCAAATTAATACATGTACCCACTTCATGGAATGCCTTCTTAATTTCAACTCGAGAAGCCGTTTTTGGAACTCCAAGTATCTCATAAAAGTCTCGTTCCTTAGCCAAACAACTTCCTGTTAACATTAACTAGTTCATCAGAATTCACGAAAACAAAAACTGAAAAACAAAATCTAAACGAAAAGTTACCATACCGGTAGTATGAAAAGGACGGCTGAATGTTCCTCCAGTGACATCAAACTTGTAACCATGCAACGCTGGAACCAAAAAACAAAACATCATTTCTCGGTAAAACCAGAACATGAAGCAACTTAACACACTGACATGAGAGAGAGAGAGAGAGAGAGAGAAACTAACACGGAGTAGGCGAAATTGATCGAAGAAATGAAGAAGCTCCACAATTTTTGTCTAGGCGACTGAAATACGACTCGGGAAAGGAAGATAACCGGTAACAATGTCGCTGCCAAAGCAAATTTGCTGAAACCACCAGGCGGCCGAGTCTTCCCATCAAGAATTTTCTCCAGGCATCAGGACACAGGCAAGAACATCAGAGACAGGAAGACGAGAAGTAGGATGAATCGAACAGTTGACGACGGTCCTTCCACAATAGATCAAGGGCCAGGAAGCGCAGGGGCGTAGCAAGAGAGAATAGTTCGGCAGTCTTTTTTATTTTCTGCTTTACTAGCATGTACTGATGTACCCTGTGCGAACATGAGTAGAATAAGTTCAGTATAAATGTATTTTATTATATATTATTAAAATACAAAGTATATGTTTAATAAGTAATTTTATAATTATTATTATATTATTTTTATTAACATTTATTTTTACTTAATGATCCTTTATGTACTAATATTATAAAATCTTAATTATCCTATCTATATTAATTAATACTTTTAAAATTGTCTAGGGAATGAGTTCAAATATTAAATTAACGTGTTAAAAATAAATATAGATTATAAAGGTACATCTGAATATATATATATATATATAATTGCTTTTAATATACAGAAATTCTAAAGAATTAATTTTGAGCAATATATTTAAAAACAAAGTCTTAATACATTTATTAAAATCACTTATTTGGATTTTTTTATGAAAGGAAATAACATTGTATACACCAAAATGTGATCGGCCCAAATACAGCGAGCCCAAACACCCACTAGTCCATCGGTCGGTCGTTATGGGCAGGCTCCGTCAATTTTCTGAGTCATCTGTCACAGCCCATCGCCAAACCCATTCGTCTCGCCGCGTCATCAGTATCGAATCATCGCCACTCAACAGCCAATCATCTTGCCAACTACCTTAGCAGTTAAAAGACCATGTCTGGTCGCCAACAGAATAAACCGGAAAACCACCGACAATCCTCAATCGATGGATCCAGCAGAGGAAAAGAAGGAGCCCCCAAGTCCTCCTCACATCTCAACAGAAGCAACATAAAAGGGATCGTGATCCCTATTCCAAGGATCGACCCCCAACAAGTGGACAGAAACGGCTACAAAAAGCCAGAAACATTCTGTCAAGGGGGTTCAAAAATCAATTGTCGAGGAATACTCTCGCGCACAGAAGTTCTTTCGAGCCGAAGAAGTTAAGCGACTTGTAGTTCGTCGTGATTCATCAGTTCGACCGGAGCAGCTCTACACGTTCACCGGCAACGTCAACAAGTCGATACACGTGGAACAAATACTTCTGTCCGACCGACCAAAGCCGTCATCGTTCGTGCACACTCGTTCCAAAAACTTGGATTTTGACGTCAACTCGCTAGAAGCCGAAACTTCATCAAATTACACGGAGATCAAATCAGAGGAAGAATAGGAGATTGTACTCGCATTCCTTGATATTCAAATACAAATTGTAACACAAATATTTTGTCGTAAATCGAATTACTCTCTCGATCGCGCCTCTTCGCGGACCGGCGGATTTTTGGTGAAACAGATTTGGCACGCCCGGTGGGACATCTCCTACCTCTCATCTCCATTTCCATCAGAAACAAAAAAAAATCTCTTATCCATGGCCAGCAACGCCAACAACGACAACAACAACGACGACGACAACAAAGGTAAGCAAATTGCCAGTTCGAGCTCTACTTGTCCCCGCCCTGCCGCAGGCGCAAGCTCAACCACAACAACAGGAGCTCGCAGACCAGCGGCCACTTCTCCGGCCAACATCCGCGCTCCATCTCCTCCACCGGCCAGTCGCCCAGTGACAAGGACATTGCCCAGAAGCTTGTCCATCGGACAGGCTCCTTTCGTGAGGGACGCACGCCGTTCGAGTGTCGTCTACCAACCACAGGCTACCGCAGCCTCCACCAAACCGGTCGCCGCACCGGTCAGGATGATCCCAGCAGCAAATAGGCCGACCCACCTGGTCATCGACACCACACCACTGACGCATAGTCTGGTAGCCAGTCCAACTCAATCGCCACCCTCTCGCAGGGACTCAATCGTATCAACTATGGTTCGGCGAGATGAGCAACACGGAGACGCAACCTCTTCCTCCGCAACAAGAAGGAACCCAACATCGACTTCAGCCTTGCCTAGAACAATGGCAGGGGGCAAGTCACCGATCGTGATGGTTTCTCACGATCTCCTGGCAGCATTGACCGCCGCAGCCAACAGGTCACACGTGTCTTCCCCACTCCAACTGACATCGACAGCCAGCTCGCCAGCATGGTCGCCAATTAAGTCATCTCCACTTCGTTTCGCGACGACAACTTCTCCCGCGGCTCCAACCGATAGAGTAGCCGCAATGGCCACCTCGGGCAAAACAATTGAGGAACAACTAGCAGAAATGCAGGTTGCGTTAAAAGAACAAAGCGAGCAGCTGCGCATCAAAAAAGCGCAGCTCGCAGCCTGCGACCTTCAAATCGCCAGGATACTAGAGCGATTGGAGATTGGCACACCAAACACCAACTCCGGCGACGTCTATCAAGAAGTCGACCGGAATCAGGCAACCACAAGCGCCACGGCCGGACCTCATCAGGAGGAACCTGCTATCGACGAGCAGCATCCAACGGCTCCCGTGACCATTCGAAAGTCACGAAATGAAGAGGAGTCGAACTCCCTTACCCTCGACGCGGTGACTGAACTCATCAACTGCGCCATGCAAAACGGCTCTGGCGAAAGCAAGTCGGTGGCCTATCGGAAGCCATACACGCAGAGGATACAGAACATCCCCATGCCGTTCGGTTATCATCCGTCAAAGTTCAAGCAATTCAATGGCGATGGCCACCCAAAGCAGCACATCGCTCATTTCATCGAGACCTGCAACAACGCCGGTACAGACAGTGACCTGTTGGTCAAGCAATTCGGTCGATCCTTGAAAGGCAACGCCTTCGATTTGTATATCGAATTGCCGCAAGAATCAATCAATAGCTGGGAACAGCTCGAGCGGGAGTTCCTCAGCCGGTTCTATAGTACCCGACGTACTGCAACGTTAGTCGAGATGGCCAACCTCAAACAAAAGGAAGACAAAAAAGTGATCGACTATATCAATCGGTGCAAGAATCTCAGCCTCAACTGTAAGGAGAGTTCCAATTTATTGCTCGACGCCGAAATCGAGATGTGTTCTCGAGGGATGCGGTGGGAGCTTCTATTCTACATCAAGAGCAAGAAGCCAAAAGATTTTCAGGAGCTTGCGACAAAAGCTCACAATATGGAAACTCTCATCGAGGAAAGGGGAGAGGTGTCATACCTATAGCCGACCAGCGTCAGAAAGGGAAGGCTACCACCAAAGATACGAAGCAAAAAACAAAAGGCTCCTTCACAACATATGCTTTCGAACCAATCAAAGTCGGAAGCAAAACAAAGATGAACTCCCCTCCACGGCCGTCTGCTGGGGGCACCTACTGGAAACTGTCACTGGAGGAGAGGCAAGCAAAGACCTACCCCTTCGCCGACGCCGACGTTCCTGTCATGCTCGAGCAACTGCTCGAGAACAACTTGATCAAGTTGTCGGACATCAAAAGACTCGGCGATCTTGCAAAGTCAAAGGTCTGGAACTTTTGCAAGTACCACCGCCTGCTCGGTCACTCGACCGAGCAATATTTCGTTCTAAAAGATCGAATCATGAATTTGGCGGCACAAGGCCACATCACCACATCGAGATCGAAGGAGCGGCATCGGGCAATGTTGTTTCGATTCAAGTCAGATCCAGAAGGTGAGCTAGACCTAGCAAACCTCCGGCCATGAGGAGGGAATATTGTCCCAAGTCTAGCCCACCAAACAAACAGCACAACCGCCGACCACCGGCTAAGGTCACACAAAAAGCGGCACCCCAAAGAAGTTGCTCCAGCAGAAGCAGAGGGGTGGATTCTGGTCACCCGGCAAAAGAAACCCGTTCGAGAAATCGAACTGCCGACGACCACTAAAACAAAGGCGAAGCGGCAAAACGAAAGAGTCGTGAAACGCCAAATGAAGGCTCCTAAGACCCACATCCAAGGAGCAGATAAAAGAAAAACAAAACTCGTCACACTGGCAGAGTTCTTCCCGAAGGAATCCTTCGCACCGCCAGCAATGGTGGCAACTTGCTCGACGACTCCTCTCAAGCAGGCCAGTCGAAAAGAAAAAGGCAAGCTGCCAATAGTCGAGTGTGATGACCTTGAGACATCCTTTCAACATATCTCGCCGTTAAATGAGATTGAGGACGACCTCAACTTGGACATCCGATCCAGTCAGGCTCTCATCCGAGCTCTCGACGAGCCGAAAAAGATCCAAGCCGAATTGGAGAAATTCATGATGCAGAAGAACGACCAACCAAAGGTCGGCCTGACTCCTCCATAAGAAAAGAGGAAGAGGCATCTTCATCGCAACAATTGTCTCGACCAGAAGAGGCACTCGTCGTCTCCTGCCCACCGTGCATTATGTTCCAAGAGAAGGATGCACAACTCGGGGCAAGAAGCCACAATCAGCCGTTGTTCGTAACCGGTTACATAAAGGACCATCTCGTCAACCGCATTCTCATCGATTGCGGCTCTGCAGTCAACATTTTGCCGATTCAAACGATGAATAACATTGGCATTTTCGTCGGAGACCTTTCTCCAAGCTCTTTGCTCATTCAAGGATTCAATCAAGAAAGCCAGCGCGCACTCGACATGATCCGATTGAAGCTGCACATTGGGGACATGGTAGCCGAGACCCCGTTCCAAGTAATCGACTCCAGGACGTCCTACAACCTGCTCTTGGGTCGACCATGGCTCCATGCCAACGGGGTTGTACCTTCGACGCTCCACCAGTGCTTCAAGTACTGGAAGGATGGCTAACAGAAGATAGTGTATGCCGACGAGAGTCCGTTCACCGAGGCCGAAGCTTCATTTGTCGACGCCAAGTTCTACCTAACGACAAGGCCGACCGTCAAAGTGTCGTCCTGGCTGGGTCAAACACCCAATACCAAAATTGTCATTCCACCGAAACAAACGCCGAAGAACAACTTGGTGCTGAAAGTCGCGCTGCCCAAACAATTGGCGCTCAACAACCAGGCGACCTCATTGACAGCACCGGTGTCGACGATGCGCAATGTGCCTATACTTAGGTACGTTCCACAGTCGCAGAGAAAAGAGGGAGAAGCCCCTCTCGTCGTTTGCCACAACGTCGAACTGACTCCGCTCAAAGAAGGAGTCACTCTGCCTCTGCTAAAGCTCGAGGACCGAAGTGTCATCAAAAAGTGCCCGAGCCCCGAACAGCTATTATAATATATTAGGATTCTGGATTTTTTTAAAAAATTTTTTCTGGAAAGTAGTACTGTAAAATGACCATTTCCCCCTTGTAGTCCATTTGTGCATAATTGGTCATTTTGGATCAGATTTTTTTTTTTATTCCAGAAGTGATTGAATATTTTACAGTATGTTTTATGACATTCTAGTATTCCGGAATTTTTTAAAATTTTTGCAAATTTATTATTGTGAAAAGACAATTTTACCCTTTTGAACCTATTTGTGCAAATTAGGGAAAGTTGATGAATTCCAGTGTATAATCCTATTTTACAACAATTATTAAGTTTATTATAGGGTTTGTTTGGTATTTAAACTAAGGTTCATTTCAATATTACATTTGTAAGTTTTGTTGCTCATAATTGCTTATTGGAATTAGGATTAAATGACTTCTAAAGCTGCTACTGCTGAGTTAAGTAAAACTGAGAAACTCAATGGGAATAATTTTTTGACTTGGAAGAGGTGTATTCGTCACATCCTACTACAGGATGGAATTGATCATGTCTTGGATAAGGCAATGGCTAGTCCTCCAGAAGGAGCTGAAGAATTAGTTAAAGTAGCTAATGATAAATTAGTTCTCGAGGACAAGAAGGCTACGTCCATCATGTTAGCATTCATGGAACTAGATGTGGAAATTTTATTTGAAGACCAACTTACTGCCCATGCCTTGTTTAAGGCTGTTGGAGCTACTTATGGAAAAACGTCACAGGCACATGCTAGGATGCTTGTTGCACAATATAATGGTATGAAAATGCAAGAAAGTGATAATATTGTTGAGCATATTAATGTCATGACTGTTGTTTCTAAAGAATTAGCAAGTTTAGGTCGTCCTATCCCTAATGAACTTCAAGTAGAAACAATAATTAACAACTTACCACCTTCTTGGGATTCAATTGTTGTATCATTGAATATGTCTGATGTTGCTCTTACTGTGCAAACCTTAACTGCTAAATTAACAATTGAGGCGCAAAGGAGACAGAAGAAATCTACGACGGACTCAATGGTTAATATAGCTAGTGGTGCAGGAGCTCCTACTTCAAAACCAATAAATGTCCCTCATAAGAAGCAAGACTTCAAGAAACAAGGGAAGAAACCCCAGTTCAAAATAAACAATTATAATAAGAAGATAGGGCCTTGTTACAATAGTGACAAGATGCGTCACATTAGAGCCCATTGTAGAGCTAATAGCAAAGGTGGAGGTAAGTTCCAAAATAAGGATAGTAGAAATAACAATGATATTGTATGTGTTATTTCTGAGGTCCTTCTGGTTGATGTTGGAGAAAATACATGGTGACTAGATTCTGCTGCATCTAAACATGTGGCTAAATCGAGGGAATTTTTCTTTGATTTCAAAGAAATGAAAACTGGTGAACATAGAGTATATATGGGGAACAATACCTATTGTGATGTGATTGGCACAGGGACAGTTCGATTGAAGTTACCAAGTGGTAACTATTTGGTGTTGACTGAGGTATTATTTGCTCTAACATTAGAAGAAACCTAATCTCTATCCATTGCTTGGATAAGATGGGATTAGAAACTCGTTTTAAATCAAGAAAGGCCACTGTGGGTCACAATAGTATACTTTTTTTTGGTACTCTGATTGATGGATTGTGTTCACTTGACTTATACTCTAGATCCACTAGTAATGTGAAAGTTGATTTTAAGTATGTTTGCTTGTCTCTTGATGATTCTTTATTATGACATTTACGCTTAGGTCATGTGAATGTAAACAAACTACATCGCATGGTTAGTAGTGGTTTGTTACCTAAGTTACATAATGAACTACGTACATGTGAAATTTGTTTGTTTGGTAAAATGACAAGGTTACCCTTTGGTAAAGGGAAAAGAGTCTAAAATCTTTTAGAGGTAATACATTCAGATATATGTGGCCCTCTTAATGTAAACACCCATAGAGGAATGTCTTACTTTATTACATTTATTGATTATTACTCTAGGTATGGTTATATTTATTTGATTTCTAAGAAGTCTGAAGCCTTAGATAAATTTAAAGAATTCAAAGTTGAGGTAGAAAATCAATTAGGACGAACTATTAAGATTCTCAAATCAGATAGAGGTGGAGAATATACTTCTGATCTGTTTGATGAGTTTTGCAAAGCAAATGACATACGTCACCAATTTATTTTGCCTTATACACCTCAACAAAATGGGGTTGCAGAGAGAAGGAATAGAACTTTGTTAGAGATGGTATGGTGTATGTTAAACCACTCAATGCTAGGAACTCAGTTTTGGGGTGAAGCATTAGATATTGCAACATATATTCGTAACAGAGTCTTATGTAAAACTACTAAGACTACCCCTTATGAGTTATGGACTTGTAGAAGTTCAGACTTAAGTCACCTTAGAGTTTGGGGTTCTGGGGCACATGTGAAAGTGTCAGATCAAAAGGCAAACTTTATCCTAAAACCATAAAATGTAATTTTATAGGTTATAGTAGTCATTCAAAAGGAGGTTATAGATTTGTTGTACAACATTTTAATGGCTCAGTGGGGGTTATTGAAAGTCGAGATGCTTATTTTTTAGAAGAAAACCTTGACCCAAGAAACCCAATAAAGAAGGTTGAGGTATTTGAAATATAAAAACTAAAAGACTCTTCTATTGATTAAAAAAAAGTTTTAGAAACCCCAAAACAAGTTGATCCTGTCACCCGCATAATATGAGATACAAGGCCTCATTCGGCATTGAAGTACTTCTATGTTATGACGAGTGATGTAAGTGATCCAAATGAAGAAGTCCTTCTTGATGACCCTCAAACTTATGAACAAGCTTTAGAATCTAAAGACTCAATTGAATGGTTGAAAGCAATCCAAGAAGAGTTAGACTCTATGGACAAAAATAAGGTGTGAGAGTTACTAGAACTTCCTGAGGGTAGACAACCAATAGGTTGTAAATGGATATTTAAGAAAAAACTAAACCAGATGGAACCATTGATAGATATAAAGCTAGGTTGGTAGCTAAATGATTTACTCAAAAAGAAGGAATTGACTACAATGAGATTTATTCTCCTGTGTTAGTATTCACTTCAATTAGAGTATTATTAGCTATAGTAGCTTATCTTGACCTTGAATTACCTCAAATGGATGTAAAAACAGCCTTCCTCAATGGAGATTTGGAAGAAGAAATTTATATGCGCCAACCTGAAGGGTTAGTTGTGAAAGATCAAGGTGATAAAGTGTGTAGACTGACAAAAGCTATTTATGGGCTTAAACAGTCGCCAAGGCAATGGTTCTTCACTTTTCATAAAGTGATAACTAAGTATGGGTTTATACCCAACTTATATGACCCTTGAGTTTACACCCAGGTTAGTGGGGGTAAATTTGTCATTCTGTCTCTTTATATTAATGATATATTATTGATGGGGAATGATCTAGATATGGTTTTAAGGATTAAAGAGTGGCTCAAAACCCAGTTTGATATGAAAGACATGGGAGAAACTTTATTTATCCTTGGTATAAAAATTGAAAGAGATAGAAAAGTCAAGAAACTTTCACTCTCTCAAGAAAGATATCTAGATAGCGTGTTAAAACGCTTTGGTGTGGTCGGGTGGAAGACCATAGATTCCCTAATTTATAAAGAGACAAGTTTATCAAAGAAAATCGCACCATCAAGTGATGAGGAAAGACTAAAGATGTAGTTTATTCTATACGCCCAAGTTGTGGGTAGATTGATGTATGCCATGTTATGCACTCGCTCTGATTTAGGCTTTGTAGTAAGTCTAGTGAGTAGATATCAAAGTGACCCTGGTGCTTTGCATTGGCAAGCGGTTAAAAGAATACTTCGGCATTTGTTGGGCACTAAGGATTACAAGCTCATGTATCAGGCCGGTGAGTTGATTCCTATTGGGTATACAGATTCAGATTATGCTAGTGATCCTGATGATAGGAAATCAACCTCGTGGTTTATTTTTATGCTTGGCGGTGCAACAATTTCTTGGGCTAGTAAGAAACAAAAATGTGTTGCTAGGTCCACTATGGAAGCTGAGTTTGTAGCTTGCAGTTTGGCAAGTATTGAAGCTGTGTGGATCAAAGGTTTCTTAGAAGACTTGAAATTGAGTTGTTGGGATGGTAGTCCAATACAACTATTTTGTGATAATCAAGCAACTGTGACAACATTGAAAAATGGTGAAATTAGTTCAAAAGGTAAACACAAATAAGTACATTGTCATTATGTGTTTAACATTCTACAGAAGGGGAAAGTGGTTATAAGCCATATTCCAACTTCTGAGATGTTGGCTGATCCGTTGACAAAAGTGTTAACAACAGATTGTTTTCTAGGGCATGTCCATAGTATGGGACTAAGGAGAGACTAGTATGTGTCTCTTAAGGCCTCAGGGTGCATCGCCCAAGTGGGGGATGTTGGTCATATGGGCTAGCACCGATAGGCCAAGTGGGATTCCAATGGAGCACAACCATTGGTCTTCCTTGTGGGACCATGTAGGTTACACAAAATTAAAAGAGATCAAGGTGGGATTCTTTGATTAATGGCTGAAATTAACTCTTCATAATATGAGGGAGGTTATAATATTTAATCCTAAAAATATTAATGAGTTATAGAATATTTACTCCTTTTATTATAAGGAGGTTATGAAATTAACTCCCCTTATGGGAGTTATAATTTCATTCACCTATAAATAGGTGGAGTACAGAAGATACAAGATAACAATTTCATAATTTAAAATTCTGGTTTTCTTTCTTCTCTCAATTCTCCTTTTTCTCTCTAGAGAAAGAAAAGTTCATACTCTCTAAGTGGTTGAAGAGTAGTGCTTGTTTTTCGGCCAAATCAAAGAAGGACTGTGCGGGCGGTAAAAAGGTGATCTCTATTACTTTTCCTTTGTTTTTATCTAAGTGGATAATTCCAGAATACAAAAGTGGTTCAATTGCATAGAGAAAAAGCATAAAAAGAGGTTAGTAAGTTTATTTCATCCATTGCATGATAAATTGAGTTAAATTGAGTTAAATTATTGAGTTTATACTCAATTTTTCCAACATTTATTAGGTAGGTTATAAGAGACCGAACAAACCGAGAGACCAAGACTGAGAGTTCTCTCCCTTGAAATCCAATTGTTGAAGGTCACAGAAGGTCTTCAAAGGTCACCGAAGGTCGCCAGTGGTCACAAACGCTTGCTGAAGCTCTCTGATGCTAGCCGAAAGTCATCGATGGGCCGAAGGTCATCGATCTCGCAGGAAAGAATTTGCTTTATGATAAAAATTTGATCTCTGGCGCAAAGGAGAAAATAGGCGGGGAAGAAGAAATAAACACAGGGAAGGGGAACAAAAACATGAGAAAGGAATACCTATGGTTAGAGGGGTTTGTTGGTAAGAATGGGTAGCAACCATTTACACCATAACCCTAGTTATTGGGAGAGAAATACTTAGGGTTTCCCTCTAAACCATCAGTATACATACACCTACCCCAACAATTTCTTTCCAAACCATAGGTGCAAATAAATCGTAGATAATAAACTAGTAATACCTTCGGGCCCCTGACAGACCGTTGGTATATGATAACTTTTACCTACGATTGGGCCCAAATTGTTGGTATAAAGACTCTTTCTACTAGCGAGAGATTGTGATTGAGCTAAAAAAAGGTGATAGACAATTAGGATTGAGTGGTAATCAAATCAGAGGATTGATTTAGTTAAGGAAAGTCAAAAGATATTAGAAGAATTAATCCTTCAGTTATGTGTCCTAATTATGAGTTTACCTTATTCACACACCACCAATATAAAGGCATGACGACCAAGACACAAGACATGAACTCAAAGCTTACGAAGTATTCTATGAGAGATTGAGTTCATGTCTATGGTGAGATAATTCATTCTTCATCAATATGCTTATTGAGAAGCTATTGTGAAGATGAAGGTGATGTTGCAACGATGTTGAAGTCTGCAAAAGATAGACTGAGTTTTCTTGACTAAAACAAACACTAAGGGGGAGCTTCAATGTGGATGAAAACAATACTGTGTTGAACAAGGTGTTTTAGATCTTGTGTAACCTTGGTGGAGAATGTTTGTAATAGACTTCGTATAGTGGATCATTATCATCATGAGCTTAGAGGTGTAATTGGGTAATAATCAAAACGGGTAAAGGGTATTCTGTTACCCATTTCGATTACCCTACCCATTATCTGTCACCCATTTCGATTACCCTACCCTGTCACTCGTTTCACCCAAATAAAAAACCACTATTCTGAATCCGAATTTCTTATCTGTTTACTTGCGGGTAAATAGGTAATCAGAAAAATAAATAGGTAAATATTATTTTAATAACTTTAATCTTCTAACCATTTGTAAATATTAAAAAAGTTACAGAAACTTATAATTTGCACAAATAAAATAATATCAATAAAATTATAAAAAATAACTTCAAAAAGAGGATTTGAACAACACTAACACAAATAAAACTAGTTAAAAGTCTATTAAATAGCTAAAATCAATAGCAAAACCATGAAAATCACATCTCAATTTTTAAGTTTAAATAAAAAAACATAAAGATTAAAAAATTACCAAATTACCCTTCGAGTAATTTGGTAATCAGGTACAAAAAAATGTATTTATTCGTTTTGATTAAAAGGTGGGTAATTGGGTAATTGGGTAATTGAATTACAAATATGTTATTCTTTATCCATTCGATTACTATTCCAAATATCGGGTAATCAGTTGTGTCATCTTTTTTTTTTATTGTGTTATTTGCGCAGAGTTTGAAACATCACGGAATTAGTAATAATACAGTCACCTGAACTTTTTCAAATATTTGTTTAGCATAATCATGGAATGGTTTATTTCCTTTAATGTTTATCTAGCTACGACAGAGTGGTATAATTTATGAGAAAAGAGATAATTCAGTAATTTTAGTTTATCATTCTAATGTGGTCTTCCAAAAAAAAAAAATCTTGCACTTTGTTTATTTCCATATTTTTAAAAATAAAGCTGGGGGCGTACCAAACTCGGACATCTCGCGGGGTACTGTATTAAACCTTGCAATGTGGGCTTCCTGTTTCCTGCGGGCCCTACTCTGGCCAGCGTCGTTGCCGTTGAGGTCGGAACTCTCGAACTCAAGGTTACGAAAATCATACGAAGCTGTAATTGCTGCAGGCAGCTGCAAAGTCATGGCGATTCGCTCGTTGTTCTTCGGCTTGAAAAGGTAATTATGTCTATATATGTGTCTTTCTTTCAGTGTATGAGCTCCAAAATGGCGAAATCTATTGACCTGATGAACAAAAACCTTAGGCCGTGCCACAACAACCTCGGGTTCCCAACACTGGTCTACGCTAAGGATCAAACCCCCTTGAGATGGTTCTCTTCCGGTGCTTTGAAAGTTGATTCCGCTGAGGAAGCCTCTTCAGTTACCTCTTCGGCTGATGATCTGAAGAGCCGAATCTTTCGACTGAGATTCTCCAAACGAAGCGCGACGAATGCACTCCAACGGTGGGTTAACGAAGGGAAAAAAATGTCTCTTGAAGAGCTTCGACAGATTGGCAAGGAGTTGAACCGAGCTCAGCGGTACAAGCACGCTCTCGAGGTTGGTGAAATTTTTATTTTTGCTTGAGTCGTTTACTGGTTTTTAAGAAATTCTATCTGGTGTATGCATAGTAAAATGTCCAAAAAAGAGAAAGCAGGCTGTGTAGTTGTTTGCTTATTTAGTTGCAGAACTATTGGTTTTGTATGGTGTTGTATCGATTATTTATTTGTTGTGAGTAAAGTTTTTGGCTTTTTTATGCTTATTATCCTGAATGAATACTTGAAACGGAATTTCGAATCTGGGGTCATTTTTGAGCGCTAAGTACTTCTCTCTGAGAGTACTGAAATGTGAATATTGATTGTGGCACTTTTCTTGTAAGAAACAAATTGATTATCTGTTTTCCTTTGCGTCTGTCTATTTTATAATGCTTTTGAGCTCCAATGTATACTTGGCTTTTTTATGCTTATTATCCTGAATGAATACTTGAAACGGAATTTCGAATCTGGGGTCATTTTTGAGCGCTAAGTACTTCTCTCTGAGAGTACTGAAATGTGAATATTGATTGTGGCACTTTTCTTGTAAGAAACAAATTGATTATCTGTTTTCCTTTGCGTCTGTCTATTTTATAATGCTTTTGAGCTCCAATGTATACTTGATGTCGTGTCCTCTTTTCACATTTGTCTTATGATCATGTGGGCTAGTGATCCTTGCCCTTGATGGAGTACTTTCTTTCGTGTATACACCATTTGTTCAGTGAATATCAAACCCGTCTCTTCTTTGACAAGGACTTGTGAATGTTAACATTTCGCCCCACAAAACCTATGGGTTCCATTTCTGAGCAAATTATTTGGTCATTTTAGCTTTCAGTATCTAATTGTCTTTAAGACTTCATCATTAACAAGAAACAGTACATAAATCTTATTCCTTATTCCCTAAAAGGGGATAAAATGCAATGCGTTATTTTTTTCCCTAGTCTGATATTTATCTACTTACCCCTCCCCAAAAAAAAAAAATCATGAGTTCGATGGTGAAGATCACTTCTTTTCCCTGAAAGTGTTCTAAGGTTTTCCTCGGATTTATCAATTGGAGCATTTAAACAAAGTTTTATCCCTCACAATTCTGTCACTTGCTTGAGTTCATATAGGTCAAGGAAGTCTTCCGAACTGCTTGATATTGCTGAAGAATTGTAATCCTTCTTTCTTCTTCTTCTTTTTTTTTTTCTCAATTTCTTTATTACACTATCAATAGTTATCTTCTCAATAATAGTTCATGTTTTTCTTCTCATTAAATAGATCAGAATAAGTCCTTGTTGTGGTTAAATACTACAAGTCTTTGTTCTGTGGTTCCTAAAGAAATAGTTGAAATGGCTGTAAAACTGATATTAGCTTGCAGATATCGGAGTGGATGGTAACTCATCCAGAATTTGAATTGGCAGTCCATGACTATGCTGTCAGGATAGACTTGATTACCAAAGTCTTTGGTTCCAGCTCTGCTGAAGAATTTTTTGAAGGGCTTCCACCAACTGCTAAAACTGGGGAAACGTATGCAGCTCTCCTTCATTCTTATGCCTCTGCAAAACAAATAGATAAGGCAGAGAAACTCTTTGAAAAAATAAAGGATTTGAAGCTTACCTTAAGTGTGCTCATGTACAATGAACTGATGACACTGTATATGTCAGTAGGGGAGTTGGATAAAATCCCTTTACTTGTTGAGGAGCTTAGAAGTAAACAATTGTCTCTTGATCTGTTTAGCTACAATCTGTGGGCTAGTGCATGTGCTGCCAAATTTGATATAAATGGTCTCAGAAAGATACTCGATGAAATGAGTGATGATCCTAATTCAAATGTATGCTGGAGAATATATGTGAGTTTGATTCGCATATATATTATGGTAGGCCATCTTGAAAATTCAAGTATTGCACCAGTTGAGGCAGTGAAGAGAATTACACAGAGAGAATGGGTAACATATGACTTCCTCGTCTTTCTGTATACAAGTCTGGGTAATATAGAGAGGATTAGTGAAATATGGAGATCTTTGAAAAAGACCTCACAGAAAATGACCAACAGAAACTATTTCTGTATTCTCTCTTCATATGTTCTGGTTGGACGACTAAAAGAAGCAGGGGACATTATTGATGAATGGAAGTCTGTTCAGAATTTTGACTCGGATGAATGTATGAGGCTTCTTGATGCATTCAGAGAGGTGGGTTTGTTGGAAAGAGCAAAGCTGCTTCATGAACTTCTGTTGCAAAAGGACTGTGTACCCATCAATAGGCCTCAGTGATTTTAATCTCATTTGAGTGTTTTTTTTCTTTGTTTTTCCTTTTATTGTTTTTCGGTAGAGAGATCAAAGTGTTTGTACTTCTTTTGTTTCAGTTGTCTCTTTTTAATCAATGATGTATGTACCTTTATTGACAAGAGCACTTTAATAGTTTTAATAAGACAGTTCATTTGGAGACCATTCACTTATTCCTAAAATTTCTTTTGGTATTATATCCAGGAATATAAGTATCTTCTGTGAATGCATGATTCATCATATTATGTATCTTGATACAAATCAAGAAAGTTACTGAGCTTCTGCATCAATTTTTCTTTCCTTATCCCCTAATATCTTCCTAGTCATGCACCCTTCTTGTGTACCCAAGCCTTTTTTCACATTCTGATGTTTCACGTTCCTCATGGATTCAATTTTGTAAGTTTTTAATTAATATTTCATTCAGAATGTTTTTGTTGGAAAAACATTTCAGGCATCTTCTTTGTTTGTTTATCTGCTTAAATGCAGATACTAATGTGGATTGAAGGAGAAGCAAGATGCAAGATCTCAGCAGCCGATCATGCCATGAGGTTGGACTTAACTCTAAAAGTCCATGATCTACATAAGGCTGAGGAGTATTTTACAAATATTCCTGACATATCTTCACAGAAGGCTGCATGTTTCCCTCTTCTTCATCATTATGTAAAAGAAAGAAATATAGAGAAAGCTGAATCATTCATGTCAAAATTGCATGCTTTAGGTCTAACTGCAACCACACACCCTTTCAATGAGATGATGAAACTATATATAGCAACAGGTGACTTCAAAAAGGTTCCACTAATCATCAAGGAGATGAAACACTATAATATCCCACGGAATGTTCTTTCCTACAACTTGTGGATGAGTGCTGCACATGCTTTATCAGGGGTTCATTATGCTGAGATCATTTATAGGGAGATGATGAACGACAAGAATGTAAAGGTTGGTTGGAGCACTCATTGTACCTTGGCCAACTTTTATGTTAAATCTGGACTTTCTGGAAAGGCACTTGATTCCCTTAAAGCAGCAGAGGAGAAGCTATCAACAAAGAATCGGCTCGGTTACTTCTTTCTCATTACACTCTATACTACACTTGGAAATAAAAGTGGAGTTCTTCGCTTGTGGGAAGCAAGTAAAAAGGTGCCAGGAAGAATCACCTGTCAACATTACAAGTGTGTGTTGTCATGTCTGGTGAAGCTTGATGAAATTAAGGAAGCTGAGAGGGTGTTCATGACTTGGGAAAGTAAATTAAAGCATTATGATGTCAGAGTTTCTAATGTCTTGTTGAGTGCTTACATGAGGATGGGTTGGATGGAGAAGGCAGAAATGTTACATAATCAAACCTTAGAAAAAGGTGCATCCCCAAACTATAAAACATGGGAAATTCTTATGGAGGGATGGGTGAAAAGGAAAGATATGCCCAAAGCAGTACAGGCCATGAAAAGTGGTTGTCTTTTGTTGGAAGAATGCAATTGGCGGCCACCACATTCATTGTTACTGGCTATCTTGCAGTATTTTGAGGAAATGAATAGCATTGATGATGCAATGGAGTATGTTGAAGTTCTTCACAAATTGAAACTTACTACCTTGCCTATTTACCATTCATTACTTAGGCTTCATGTTCGTGCACAAAAACCACCTTCGAGGATTCTTGAGATGATGGATAAAGATGGTGCAAGGGGATGGAAAGTCTCCTAAGTTCATGTACATGTGGGTGATATACCTGGTGGTTGAGTTCTTTCTTGAGGTTTCTTAATTCAAATTTCATGAACCTGGAAATCCATCAAAAAGGCAGTCGTGACAGCAAGAATATGAGCCATGGCTGCATGGACTGTTATGGGGAAAAAATGGTTATATGCATCATTATAGTCCAAAGCTTGTATAAACCATCGGATCTTGGATCCTCCAACTCAGGGCTCCATCACACTAAACTTTATTAGTTGCTCCAAAGGGAACCGAGGAGTGGCAAGTTGTTGCTGTGTTTTAGAAACTTGGGAAAGGTATTTCGCTTGCTTAAACAGGCCTTCTGGTTCAACTGATTCAACTGAAGTTGAGGATGTCCTTGTTAGAATCTTTTTTGTGGGGAGTGGTTCAAATGTCCAGTGATTGCTGATGGAGGTAGTGATGTCGAGAACCACGGTAGGACTAAATACTTCTTGGGGATTTTGAGTATATCCTTAACACTATAGTGACTTCCTGTTATTTGGCAGAATGCATTAGATCAGGCATTGGGCTTGCTTATAAGCTACCTAGGAAGGAGCGAACAAGTTTTTGTTGTTCATGCTTTCCACTCCCTCTCTTGTCTATGATTAGCTCTATGTGGACAACACCTTTAGAGAATGTTTGAAATCCTGAGCTGAAATGTGACCATGTTTGTTGCAATCCTTTAGAGAGTCATGTTGGCAACCTTGGAGTCTGGGCAAGTTCAGCCTATTGAAAGTTGTTCTGATAACTGTATCTCATGAGTTCTGAGAACAGAAATTTCTGGAATGAGCATGAGGGTCCTACTCAACTCTCAACATCTGTTTTGTTTAGGAAAAAGATGTGGAGGAATTTGCTAATTATCTCGCTATAACCTGTTTGCATATGGTACATCACAGGGTTGTTGTCCCAATCATATTTAGCCTTATTTGATGTGATAGAGGAGAATTCAGCCCTTAAATTCCTCCACTCCCGCGAGGTGGAATCATCATATCTGCGACTGTTCTGCAAGAGTGGAGATCTTGTTGGTGTCATCTGTTTCCTGTTAGTCTAGTCCTATTCCCCTAAATATCAACTCTATCGTCCAAATAAGTGGAAACTTTAGTACAGCTATGTGCCTTTTGGATATAAATGCTTGTGATTTTTCAGGTTGAGGTCTTGGTTCTTTTATACTTTATGTCAAGCAGCTGTTGCTTGAAAGAAAATGAAGTTTCTTTCATGCTTCTTTAGTTTGGTAAACTGTCTTTGAGACAGCTTCAGGCTCATGTCGAGAAGACGATATATGTGTGGTTGTTGGCATCAACTTGCTCAGTTCACTAAACAAAATTCGAATTGTGTTTCAAGCTCACTGAGGTAAAGGTTCCAAGCTTCCAGCAGACCAAACAGAAAAGTTCCCTTCGTCTGTAACAGTTATAAAACTGGCACACGCTACATGTTGATGGTTCTTCCGTTTCAAACAGGTTTACTCTTTTTGATTTGTCGCTGTGATAATAAATGTTGATTTTGATGAGACATGCCAATTTCAACATTTTGTTTTGTCCATTTCATAAATTAACTACTCTCGATCCATCAGATTCTGTGTACCCTAATTCTGGCATTATCCCAAAGCCATTTTATAAAATAAATCAGAATTATAGGCTCCAATATGTTCAGACGATTGAAGGTTTAGATGCTTTAAATGTTTCTCACAGGACATCTTCAAGAAGAGCAATAGCTACAAACGAAACTGGAGGCAACACCAAGAAATAAAAGCCCGCCGGTATCATACTGATTGACCCTGGTGACTTATGAAGGCTCTGAGAAACTGAAGGAGTTTCTCCCTCGGTGGCAGGAGTTCTTTCACTACTTCAAGTGCAAGGAAGTCTTGGAACATTGTTGTCAGCGCAGGTAAGTTGGTTTCTTCAATTATTTTGATGCCAATGATTTCTTCCACAACAGGGATCCAGTAACCGAACCACCCAACGGCGATATCCACAAACCCTATCGTTTCACCCCCAAAGAACTTTTTTCCATGGAGGGCGCTTTCCAGAACCTTGAAACACTCCTGACCTTCTTTGATGCATTTCTCTTGATCTTCCCCGGTCTTGACAGCAGCACCTAAAATTGCCGGAAGTAACTGCGAATTGAAAGAACCGGCAATTAGTGTTGTTTATAAAGGGATTTCGGCAAATCAAATCCATTCTTCACCTTGAACTGTTACCTTTTCGTCCGCGTACTTCGCCCAGAACCGCGCCGTTGCCCTCTCGTAAGGATCCTCCGGCAACATTGGGTTGTTCTTCCATGTTTCATCCAGGTACTCAACGATCATAAGGGATTCGGCTAAGCTTTTCTCCCCGTGTAAGAGAACCGGAACCTTCTTATAAACTGGATTAGATTGCAAGAGTCGGGGACTCTTGTTTAGAAGGTCTTCTTCCACGTACTCGTATTCTATCCTCTTCAGGCGAAGAACCCATCGGACTCGTAAAACAAATGGACTGGCCCAATTGCCCAAAAGCTTCACTGCTTCTCCAGCCATGTCGTTGCTCTCCCGGCTGCAACTGACTACGTAGTTCGGATGGTTTTGTTGCCTCTAGCTAGTGTGGTTCCATTGCCGCGATATATATAGTTTTGCTGAGATGAAGGCTTTCACGGATATTTTCTCTGGGTGGTTGAAGACAGCCCGCTGGCGCCACTGTTGAGGCCGTGAAGCTGCCGTCCTGCTGCGAGCGTCTTGTCTCGAGACTCCTGACGGTGACGGTGCAGAGCTCCAGTCGTCAAAGTTCAAACTCCCACCACCAGTTTCGGTTTCCGATTACACAAGAAGAGATTTTTTAATTGTTAATTTTTCTTCTCTGGCAAGATATTTCCAAGGCGGCACAGGGGTGAACTCTACAGATACAATCCCTAATCGCAATCGATCTGAACAAGTCATATACAGCAGGTCCTACTCGTATATATGTCAATTTCTGGATGACCTTCATTTGATATTTTTTCGTTAATTTTTCTCGTATGTCATGCATTAATGCAGTTTTCGACGCTAATTAACCTAATAGAAAGTGCTTGATGTACTGATAAAAGTGTCTATAGCATTAATTAAATATTCCAAACGAAAGTGCTTGATTTCCATACACATGAAGTAACGAGATTTTCTATCCGTTATTTGGAACTCTAACGATAATAGCTTAGCTGTCTCCGCAACTGCAGGGTGGACGGCGAAAGGCCCTAAACTGACGAACCAGTTAACTTTTCGAGAAAACCTTGAAGATGAGCTAGCAGTTTCTCCCTGGGAGGCAGGATTTCTTTGACAGCGTCGATGTCAAGGAGATCTTGGAACCACCTCTTGAGCACCGGTAAATCTCTCTCGTCAACCAGCGTCCTGCCGAGAACTTCTTCGTTGAGCGGAACCCAGTAGGCAAACCATCCCGCGACTATGTCAGTGAATCCTAGGCTATCTCCTCCAAAGAACTTCTTCCCGTTGAGGCCTCCTTCAAACACCTTCAAGCACTCCCGTGCTTCCTTGATCGCTTTATCTTGATCTTCCCCGACCGTGGAAAAAACACTGAAAATCGCCGGTATGCACTGCAACAAAACGTCAAAACGTACCCACAATCCGTGAGTGCTGGGGAACTTCAAACTAACAAGTTATCTTTCACTTGTGTATATATAACTTTATTAGTATATCTAGTGAACTACGCATGAAATATATATATATATATATATATATGTTGCAGTCGTCGCTTACCTTTTCTTCTGCAAACTTGGCCCAGAACCGAGCAATTGCGCGATCGTAAGGATCCTCCGGCAATAAGGGATTGTTCTTCCATGTTTCATCGATGTACTCGATGATCACAAGCGACTGGGCGATTGGTTTACCCCCATGAACAAGAACGGGGATCTGTTTATAAACAGGGTTGTATTGCAACAGAAGGGGACTCTTGTTTCGGAGGTCTTCTTCCTCGTACTCGTAGTACTCAATCCCTTTGAGGTGTAGAGCCCATCGAACCCGCAGGGCGTAAGGGCTTGCCCACATCCCAAATAGCTTCACCGCTTCGCCGGCGGCCATTTCCTCCTCTTTTCTGATGATATCCTAAACGCTAAATTTCCTCTCGGATATATGCGACGTTTAACACATTATTTATATCTCCCGTTTTTTGTGCCATGTTCAAGTCCAAAATATTACACAGTTCTTCCTCCTGACGTTTTGAAAATTGTTTGCGTGTGTCCTACGAGACTAGCTTCCCTTTAAAAAAAAAAAAAAAAAAAAAAAAAGCTTGACATTTTCGTCAGAAGGTTGGTTCGTAGCTGGCTGAGCGTGATTGGGGGGACTTCATTTATTTTTTTGGGACCGGTGTATCCTCACATTTATGGGAATGAGTAATTAGGACCAATGCCAAGTACACCTGTAAAAGTCACTGACAACTCACATATAATATGAATGTCAGTCTTATTATAAGAATATCACTCATGGCTTATGACTTCCTTCACCGCCTCTTGGAGTTTTTATCAGGGTCGGTGTTGACTTTAGCTCTCGCGACACTTCTTCGTCGTCGTCTTCCGGTGTTTCTTCATCCTTCAAGTTAAGTCTTGATTATTTTATCAATCTCCTCTTCTCCAGCCTATTTTTTTTATTTTGAATTTCCCTCTCCTCTAATTGTTATTTTGTTTATTTTGTTTATCTGTTCTACACTGTTTTTTTCGGTTCATATAAAAAAATCTTTTCTTTTGTGTCGGAAGTGTTTTTCGATGAACAAATAATGATTTCGACCTGTTTGAAAGAGGTTTTGAGGCCGAAATTAGAAGAAAGTTTGGTTTTGTTTTGTAGGTTCTTCATCGTCTTCTTGCTGTAGATTTTTCATCGGTGGGCCTTTATTCTTCGCTCTCTCTTGCGCCCTCCCTCCCCCCTCCCCCCCCTACCTACTCTCATTCTACCGACCATGGAAAGCTTCGATGCTGGATGAATCAATGAGTATTTAAAGTCTCTCCTATTATAAGTTCAGGTGTGTTTATTTTCCTTCCAATCTCCTTCATATGCAACTCGATCTAGATTTAGCAGAAGATGTAGGACTATTATTTATTGCATTTAAATGTTAATGGAAAAGCTTCTGGGAAATTTTATTTCCATATTGCTGCTAATAGCCCAATCTTAAGACCAAGATTTAAAATCCGTGCAAATGGCTTAAATTTATGGTTGAACATGTCAGTTATCTAATTTATTTAAGTTGCCTTGATTTTTTGCCCCTTCATTTAATTGATGTGGATCCAAAATTTACAGAAGACTAGAATCATATGGATCTTGAGGTTGTGAAAACTAAGTGCCGCATTTTTTTATGCCCGAGCATTGCATGGGCCCTTTAATGATATATGCCGATTGTACATTTCGCATGTTGACATATATAACCAATGTTTTGAATACCGAACCCGCCATCCAACCGGCACTATAGGTTGAACTTGGTTAGACCAGGGCTGTACTTGGTACCGGAACCAACTTGGTCAGGCCTCTAAGTCGGTACGGTTAGGGGTGGATTTGAGCCAAGCCAAGCCCGAACGTATGCATGTTCGAGCGGTATGGAAAAGGTGAACTCGAGCTCGAGCTCGAGTTCGGCCACGAGCTTGTAGCAGAGCTCAAACTCAAGCTCAAGCTCATTCGATTTTGTCAAACTCGAGCTCGAGCTTGAAAGGGTAAAAAAAAAAAAAAACCAAGAAAAAAACAAAATAAAAAGAGAAGATAGAGGGTAAAGACGGAAGGTGAAGAAGAACAGGTAATAAAAACTATCTTTTTGAAAATAATATAATATTAAACAAAACAAGGACTTTTTCATAAAATATTTGCGTCAAATGAGGTAAATTATAAATACTTGACTTTTTATATACTAAAATATTAAATAAATAAATATTAAATTAAAGAGACGAGCCAGCTTACGAGCCAACGAGCCAAATTCTTAAGAAAGCGAATTTGGCTCGAAAAAATTAACGAGCTTTTTTATATATTCGAGTTCGACTCAAGCTCGTAATTAACAAGCTCGAGCCGAATAAAATTCGAGCCGAGCCTGAGCTACTCGCGAGTTGGCTCGGCTTAAAGCCACCCGACTGGGGTCTGACCGACCCGGGGTTAAAAAAATGGGTGACTCGGGTAAAAAAACAAAATTCTAAAATTTTAAAAAAGATCACCAAAACTTTTTCTTAAAAAAATTCAATTTGATATATGTTTCACCGAAAATCCGCCGGTACACGAAGAGGTGTGACCAAGAGAGTAATTCGATTTGCGACAAAAAATTTGTGTTACAATTTGTGTTTGAAAGTAAGAGAATGCGAGTACAATCTCCTATTATTCGTCTAATTCGATCTCCGTGTGAATTGATGAAGTTTCAGCTTAGTTGACGTCGAAATCCGAGTTCCAGAGCGAGTGTGCATGAACGATGGTGGTTTCGTATGTCGGATGGAAGTAATCTCGTCATTCCACTCCACTCAAAACGCGGCTTAATCAGTGGTTCGATGCAGTTACTGTGCTTCAGCACCCACCCTGTAGCTTCTTTTTTTCCATCCGCGTCCTCGTCGCTCATCAATATCAGATCCCAAATTTGCAATTGGGACCGGCCATGGAAGAGAGTGCAGCGGAGGTGGTTCTTCGTTCCGTGGAGTCTAAAATGTTAGGTATCAAGTTTCACCCGATGATACAGTCAGAGTTACACAAAGAGTTACACACCAAGTATTAGAAAATGGTACAATCGGTAGTACACACTGACACACCTTCCTTCTTAGACTCCAAATGAGTTACGGATTCTATGATCTTATCCAGCTGTAATCACAATCTTCTTTGATTTTGTTTTGTAAACTTTCCTAGTCCAACTGGGAAACAAACACTCACGAAGTGTATATATGTACTATTGTACAACTGAATGAAATACGATTGAATTAACATTCTTACATGGTATCATGCCAGCCTCAGTTCCACACAAAACCCTAAACTTCTTCTTCTCCCTCATGACCGTCAAACCCTAATTCTTCCATGGCCGGCTCCAGTTCTCCTCAATCGTCCTCTACCCCCACTGCTTCCTTCATTTCTCAATCCCAGACTCCTAGTCGAGGTGCTCTGTTTGATCTCGGATAGACTCTCGGCCAGTTCCTGGTGACTGTCAATAACATAATCCATCATGTCTCGCTCAAGCTTGATCGAGACAACTACTTACTATGGTGACAACAGTTTCTTCCTGTTTTCAACAGCCAATCCCTCATAGGATTCGTCGACGGTTGCATCAAACCACCTCTCAAATATTAGACTACCGACTGTACTACTGTCACGTTGGAATACACGCAGTGGTATGCCCTCAACCAGACGATCCAGAGTTGGATCGTTGCCACCCTGTCCAATGCAACAATTGGACAAACCATCAACCTCACTAGTGCTTCGACGATGTGGCTCAAGCTTCAACGAGCCTATGCATCGACCTCCCAAGCCCGTCTGAACCATCTACGGTTCACACTCCAGACTTTGCAAAAAGATACCATGACGATGAGTGCCTATCTCGAGAGAGAACGTTAAACAAATTGTTGACAATCTCGCTGCAGCTGGTGAACCTCTTGAAGATCAGACCGTTACACACTTTGTGGTTAATGGTCTTGGACCCAATTTCAAACCGTTTGCACAGACGGTTACTGGACAAGCCGAATCGGTGACATTCAACACTCTCACCAACCTGTTACTCACACAGGAACATAGAATGCAACTTCAAGCTCAACTGTAGAATTTCGACAACTCTTCCCGGCTCTCTCTTAATGTTGTTGCGCGGGGATCCCGTGGCGGTGGTCGCGATAGTCATGGATGTGCTGCGCGGGGTCGTGGTCAAACCAATTAGAATGGTTGTGGCTATGGTCGCTCTCAAACTGACCGAGGTGATTCCTCAAATCGCCCCCTCTATTAGATCTGCAACAAAAGAGGACATTCTGGCATACAATGTCACAATCGATTCAATCTGAGTTATCAACCCTCGCCCACCCTTCAAGCGCATTCCGTGCAAGTTGATAATTACTCTGATGCAGCGTGGTACATCGACTCTGGTGCATCGCATCACATCACCTCGGATCCGTCCCTCCAGACTGACAGTGGTAGTTACACTTGTCCAGATCAAGTCATGCTTGGAAACGGTTCAGGTTTGCCTATTTTTGCCATTGACACTTGTGACCTTACCCAGTCTTTGCCTCTCCGAGGGGTCCTCTGTGTTCCCTCCTCTCTTAAACGTCTTTTATCTGTTTCCAAACTCACCTCTGATAATAATTGTGTTGTTACCTTTGATTTTCATGGCTTTCGTGTGCAGGAAGCCTCTTCGGGCAAACTTCTACTCAAGGGACAGGATAAGGATGGACTCTACATCGTTGACCACAATGCATCTCCTAGTTGTTTGTTGTAGTCACTTTCTGATTTTTCTTTCTGCCATCGTAGGTTAGGGCACCCAGGTGCTTCTGTTATGATAAATGTCTTTTGTTGTTTAAACATTGCAATTTCCAATTCACATAATAAAACCACTTGTCATGCGTGTCGTATTAGTTAATCTATGTCCCTACCATTCTCCAATTCCAGCACTCGTTCACCTTCTCCTCTTCACACGGTGTCTGCCGATATTTGGGGTCCATGCCCCATTCAATCTGTCAATGGGTATAAATACTATCTCTCCTTCGTTGACCACTATTAACGATTCACTTGGATTTATTTATTAACTTTTAAGTCTGAGGTGCATTTTGTCTTCCTTAAATTTCAATGATTTATGGAAAATCAATTTTCCACCAAAATAAAAAACTTTCAATCTAGCGAATTCCTTAGCCACAAGTTTCAAGACAACTTGTCCACCTCTGGTATTCACCACCTTGTGTCGTGTCCATACACACCTCAGCAGAATGGTTTAGTCGAACGCAAACACTGTCACATTGTGGAGATGGGTCTTGCCTTGTTGGCGCAAGCCTCTATGCCCAAATCCCATTGGGACTCAGCATTTGCAACTGCAACTTTCATTATCAACCGGCTGCCCACTCCCGTGTTACAGTCCAAGAGTCCATTCAAGGTACTGTTTAACTCTTCTCCTGATTACTCCATGTTTCGAGTCTTCGGGTGTTTGTGTTATCCACATCTCCGTCCATATTCTTCGCACAAGTTGGAAGATAGGTCGATGGCGTGTGTGTTCTTCGGGTACTATTCAAACTACAAAGGTTACCACTGCTTGGATGTTTCCAAAAATCGAGTATATGTTAGTCGCAATGTGGTCTTTGACAAAACAATGTTTCCTTATTCTCAACCTACCCTACTTCTCACACCAAAAATTTTACCTCCTTCGACCACACCACCAATCATGCTACTCTCTATACCACCCACTGTAACATAGACCATACCTTCTACAGTCACTCAACTTGTACCCTCCACTGTCACTCAACCCACACACACACACATACTAGCCTCGTACCTACACCCTATATCCTTGTCTCCCCGTCCTCAATGTTACCTACATTCGAGACACCAACTCCCTCAGACCCGCCCCCTGCGAACCCCGAACCTAGACCGATTCTCACCCTAATGCCGCTCTTGCCACCCATCAATTGACAACCTGATCCATGACCAATTCCCTTAAACCTCGAACCTTTCTTACATCACGACACCCACTTCCAGCATCTTTGCTCCCACCAGAACCCACTTGTTATAGTCAGGCTGTGAAGTTTCCTGAATGGCATGATGCAATGCATGCAAAATTCAATGCTTTACTAATGAACAATACTTGGTCTCTTGTCTCTTTACCACAGGGCCGTCGGGCGATTGGTTGCAAGTGGGTATTTCGTGTTAAGACCAAGGCGGACGACAACATTGACAAATACAAGGCACAGTTGGTTGCTAAGGGGTTAAACCAAAAGGAAGGCCAGAACTATTTTGAAACTTTTAGTCTGGTTGTTAAATCGGTTACGATTTGGACTGTACTCACTGTTGTAGTTGGTCGACAATGGCATATTCGCCAACTTGATGTTAACAATGCATTCTCGAATGGAACCCTCGCCGAGGAGGTCTACATGACTCAACCTCCTGGTTTTCAAGACAAGTCTCGCCTGAATGTTGTGTGTAAGTTACACAAGTCGCTCTACGGTCTCAAGCAAAGCCCTCGGGCTTGGTATCATCGCCTCACCCTTTTCTTACTTGAGTTGGGGTTCATTTTATCTAAAGCTGATTCTTCCCTCCTTATACGGTCGACTGCACACAATGTTACATTCATCCTAGTCTATGTTGATGATATTATAGTTACTGGCAGCAATCCATTGGACCTTCGTGAGCTCATCCAGCAGTTACAAAAAGAGTTTTCAGTAAAGGACCTGGGTCATTTACACTACTTCCTGGGGATTGAAATCACTCGTATTCCAAATGGCCTACATCTAGCTCAAACTAAATACACATGGGATTTATTGACCCGTCTTGACCTAACAGAGGTCAAACCCCTTTCAACCCCAGTTGTTGCTGGCTCGAAATTATCTAAATATGAAGGCATATCGCTGGATGATCCCAATACTTACCGAGCAATCGTTGTCGCTCTGCAATACCTCACCCTTACCCGCCTAGACATTCAATACGTTGTGAACCAGACATGTCAATTTCAACAGGCTCCCACTGATGTACACTGGTCAGCGGTTAAGCGTATCTTGTGATATCTCAAAGGCACTCTCGCTCACAACATTATTATCCAGCCATCGTCTGAGCTTGGTGTCGATGTGTACTCTGATGCTGATTGGGGCGGATGCCCTGATGACCTAAGGTCGATAACTGGTTTTTGTGCTTTTCTTGGTGGCTCTCTTATCTCTTGGGCTTCCAAGAAGCAACCCACTGTCTCTCATTCTAGTGCAGAAGCAGAGTATAGGGCTTTAGCAATTGCAGCTGCCGAGTTGACGTGGATCTTACAGTTGTTCAAGGAACTCGGCATGTTCATCTCACAACCTCCGATTCTATGGTGTGACAATTTATCAGCCACTTACATAGCAACAAATCCAGTCTTCCATGGCAGAGTCAAGCGCATCGAGCTTGACTACCACTTCATCTGCGAACGAGTCACCTTCAGCCTTCTTCAAGTTCGGTTCATCTCGACTCAAGATCAAATCTCTGATGTCTTCACCAAAGGCCTCTCCAGATCACAGTTCTGCAAACTTCTCTCCAAACTTCGCGTTTCTCCTCAAATGCCAAGCTTGCGAGGGAATGTTAGACATCAAGTATCGCCCGATGATATAGTTAGAGTTACACAAAGAGTTGCACACCAAGTATCAGAAGATGGTACAGTCGGCAGTACACGCTGACACCTTCCTTCTTAGACTCCGAATCAGTTACGGCTTCTGTGATCTTATCCAGCTGTAATCACAATCTTCTTTGATTTTATTCTGTAAACTTTCCTAGTCTAACTAGGAAATAAACACTCACGAAGTGTATATATGTACTATTCTACAGCTGAATGAAATATGATTGAATTAACATTCTTACACAAAATAGGGGAGCCCGGTTGGGTTCTCAGGCAGTTCGATCTCCCCGCAAGTCTGTTCCTGGAGGTCAGAAGGTAACGAGGGAAAGCCACTCTGTACACGATCCGACCGTTCGCGAAAATGATGCCTTTGCTGGTTAAGAAGCCCCGATTGTTTGGCGTTGTAATATTTCAGGAATCGACCCATTCTCCCTTCTCCGAGTGGAAGACCGAAAGCTTTAGACGGCTGCTAATCACCGAGCCGATTCTAACAACAGAGAAATGGTACTGGTGGGAAGAGCTCTTATTAGAGACGAGAAAGCAGTCCAGCCAATGATTTACTTTTGGGCACTAAGGCAAAGAAACCCATCTCCGTGTAATGGGATTGCAGACGAAGATGACATCCAGGTGTGGAGGATGGCTTTCGTGGTATACGTAAGGCTTCAGAGGCAGAGCAGATCCATGGAGGAAAAGGAGCAGGCCGTTGCGGGAATCCTTGAGTCTCAAATTAGGATAATTTGGGATAAAGTTTAGACTACAATTATAAGTACCTAAATCGTGGAGATGAGGGGTACTAGTTTTGGTTGAACTTGAAACAGAGGCGTATCCCAGTACTTGGTCCAGGTGGAAAACGTCCCACTTCTGGTAGAAGAGACTTGTAGTCATGGTTATAAAGGGCAATCTGGTTTGGAAGCGAAAGGTCGGAGATTATCTGGCGCCATGATCTTGAGATGCACTTGAATCTGGCCAGAGACTTGAGGGGTAGCCGCACAAGGATCTCGATCAGTAACTCCTCGCTCAAGTTCTTGTTGCTGCTCTGATGATCACAACAATACTCATGGTTTAAACCCATCTTCCACGTCATCAAATCTTCCATTGATTGGCCGTCTTTCGATATTTCCTGCATATATTTGGTACCAACCACGACCACCTAGTTATTTATAGCAAATTTTCTGACGAGAAGGAGATGAAAATCGGAATCGATCAATGAATGATCTTCGTAATGATCGATGATCATATAAAGCGGCTTGCTTTAAGTTGAAGTTAAAAAAAATGAAAAGCGGCTTGTATGAGATTACTCACATACAGAATGTACATCAAATGGTACCACCCCCTTCCTCGTCCCCACAGTTGGGCCAAAAGAGATCGGCCTACCCGTCCCCACAGTCAGGCCAAAGGGGATCGGCCCACCTGTCCCCACCTGCTCAAAGGGGACTGGCCCGCCCATCTCCACAAGTTTGCATGTGGGAATTGACCCGCCCGTCCCCACAAGTCAGCCTGTGGGGATTGGGCCGCCCGTCCCCATAGGTCTGCCTGTTGGGATTGGCCCGCCCATCCCCACAAGTCTGCCTGTGATGATTGGCCCACTTGTCCCCACATTTGAGCCAAAGGGGACCAGACCGCCCGTCCCTATAGCCGTGCAAAAGGGGACCGGCCGACCCGTCTCCACAACCGTGTCAAAGGGGACTGGCCGGCCCGTCCCCAAAGCCAGGCCAAAGGGGACCAGCCCACCCGTCCCCACAACCTGGCTAAAGGGGACCGACCAACCCATCCCCACAAGCAAACCTGTGAGAACTAGTGACCAGTCTCCAAAATTTTATTTTTTAATTTGTAATAATTTCATCTAATATACTTAAAAATACACAAAATATATTTAAAAGTACATAAAAAACCAAATTTCCAAAAGAATTATTTATCAAAATTATCTATTATTAACAAAAATATACATAAGTACATCATAAATACACAAATTATAAATAATTACATCATAAATGTGCAAAATATAAATAATTATATCTTAAATATACAAAATTACATCATATATATACAAACTATACAAAAATACACAAATGTCATTATTGCAACATGCACCTGTTTAATATGTTTAAATCTGCAAAAAGAGAGTTAATTATCAATCATACATTGATGAAAACAAGTAACCAAAACAACACAAACTAAAAGAAAAACCACATCTATGTGATGAAAACAAGTAACCAAAACAACACAAACTAAAAGAAAAACCACATCTATGAGTCAATCCCGTCCTTCCCTCAAAGCCTATTCTCGAGCCGCCCCTAAAACAGAGATGTTCTCTAGCAAGACAACTGGCGGGAAAAAAACCGCATCGAGGCAGTCTTACACTAAGAATCGATACCAAGTAGAACTCTTAGTAATAATATTTAATGGCCAAAATGAATTGAGAACCTCTGGATCAAAACACATTCTTGAGTGAAAGTATCCAAATCCCTTTAAAAAGTGTGTGTTTATAAAAGGTCTAGTCATTTTCTAGGGTTAGTCATCTTCTTCCTAGGGTTAATCATTTTCTAATTGTATGTAGTTTCCATTTTATGATTTTTGATCAGGTATAATAGTTAATGTTTAACTGATTACATTCCTTTTACACCTGTTGTTAATAAGTTTCGTAGATAGTGAGGTAGATGAACTCAACCTATTGCATATGGTGATGTCATTACAAGGAATATATATTATAAGTTATAATTTATAATTAATTAAATCATATATTTTGTAATTTTATTAATTAATATAGCCATAAGAAAATATAATTCTATCTTTTTTTTTTAAGGTGCATGAGCTTGGATGTATGTCTGGGTGATCATTTTCTCTCAATAGAATTTAAAGAGAGAGATCTAGTGAGAAAAAGAGAGAGAGAGAGAGTGAAAAAAAATATTAATAAAGAAGTTATTAATTACCATTATTTCTCATTTATTCATAAGTTTTTTTTCAAACTTCCTAATGATGGTAGACAATTTCAGCATTCAATAGCAGACAATGCAACTACAGAAGGTATCTTGATTAAGGCAGTAAGCTCCAATTGTTTTCCATCACCCTATTTTCAACCGACTATGGAGTTGTTGGGCAGCACAAGGGCGTTGATATTGCAATTTTTATTATTCACAAAAAAACTCACACCTGAAAATCACAAGTACAAAACAGAGCAATGGGACAGGAAGCCCGTTCGAACACAGGGCCGTTGATATTGCAATTTATATTAACCACAAAAAAGCTCACACCTGAAAATCACAAGTACAAAACAGAGCAATGGGGACAGGAAGCCCGTTCCCATAGTGTTTTCTATGGGGATTGAGCAGCCTGTCTGCATAGGGCCTGTGGGGACTGGGCCACTCGTCCCCACAATATTTTTTGTGGGGATTGGGCAGCCCATCCCCATAGAGGCCCTATGGGGACTGCATGACCCGTCCCCACATAGCGACCTGTGGGGAGTGGGCCACCCGTCCCCACAGAGGGCCTGTGAGGACTCGATTGCCCGTCCCCATAGCTTCCCGTGGAGATTGGGCAGCCCGCCCCCACAGATGGCCTAACACACACACATATATATATATATATATATATATATATATATATATATATATATATATATATATATATATATATGCACGCGTTGTGATTATTAATCTACAAGTCGTTTGAGATTAACAACATTAATTGCCAATGTGTGAAATTAAAAGATCTCCCCATCAACAATTCATTTAGGAGGAAGATATATTTGGATGCAGACGTCATAGAAATACTAGTAAATAATGCATTACTAACTGAAGAGGAAGTCACCCACACTCATGCATAAAGGATCATGACCACATCCCTTTACATTCAATTTTACAATAACAACTAGAAAATTAGGAGTTCAAAGGTCGCTGAACTCAGATACCACCCAAAAAGTATGAATACCAATATAATTACTTGGATAACACATCAGCCTTGTATCGTCAGGGAAGAATTAGCTACTAGAGCAATAGCTGGACACTTTGTTCAGCTTTGGGGTCTCAGACCCGCACTAGTAAAAATCAGGGCATGGGGATGGGCATATTACCACCTGTCCCCATAAAGGGGCCTATTGGGACTGCTCGCCTGTCCCCACAACCGGGCCAAAAAGGACCGCCCCCTTCCCCGTTGCCACAGTTGGGCCAAAGGAGACCGGCCCACCCGTCCCCACACCCAGGCCAAACGGGATCGGCCCGCCTGCCCCCACAACCTGCTTAAAGGGGACTGACCCACCCCTCCCCACAGGTCTGCCTGTGGGGATTGGCCCGCCCTTCCCCACAGGTCTACCTATTGGGATTGGCCCACCCATCCTCTCAGGTTTACCTGTGGGGATTGGTACGCCCGTCCCCACAGCTAAGCCAAGGGGACCAGCCCACCCGACCCAATAGCCGGGCCAAAGGGGACCGGCCGATCCGTCCCCACACCCGGGCCAAAAGGGGACCGACAGGCCCATCCCCATAGCCAGAGCTCACCCGTTCCCACAACCTTGCTAAAGGGGACCGGCCAACCCATCCCCACAACCTTGCTAAAAGGGACCGGCCAACCCATCCCCACAAGCAACTTGTGAGAACTAGTGACAAGTCCCAAAATTTTATTTTTTATTTTTTAAAAATTTTATCTAATATACTTAAAAATACAAAAGATATATATAAAAGTACTTTAAAAACACAAAATTTCCAAAAGAATTATTTATCAAAATTATCTATTATTAACAAAAATATACATAAGAACATCATAAATACACAAACTATAAATAATTACATCATAAATATATAAAATATAAATAATTACATCTTAAATATACAAAATTACATCATAAATATACAAACTATACAAAAGTACACAAATGTCATTGCTGTAACATGCACCTGTTTAATATGTTTAAATTTACAAGAAGAGAGTTAATTATCAGTCATACAGTGATAAAAACATGTAACGAAAACAACACAAACTTAAAGAAGAACCACATCTATGAGTCAATCCCGTCTTTGCCTCAATGCCTATTCTCGAGCTGCCCCTAAAGCAAAGATGATCTCTAGCAAGACAATTCACCGGAAAAAAATTGCATCGAGGCGGTCTTACATTAAGAATCGATACAAAGTAGAACTCTTAGCAACAATATTTAATGGCCAAAATGAATTGAGAACCTTTGGATCAAAACACATTCCTGAGAGTGAAAGTATCATTTTTTAGGGTTAGTCATCTTCTTCCAAGGGTTTGTCATTTTCTAATTGTACGTAGTTTTCATTTTATGATTTTGGATCAGGTATAATAGTTAATGTTTAACTGATTACATTCTTTTTGACACGGTGTTAATAAGTTTCGTAGATAGAGAGGTAGGTGAACTCTACTTATTGCTTATGGTGATGTCATTACAAGGAATATATATTATAAGTTATAATTTATAATTAATTAAATCATACCTTGTGTAATTTTATTAATCAATATAGCCATGTGAAAATATAATTCTATCTTTTTTTTTAAAGGTGCATGAGCTTAGATGTATGTGGGTGATCATTTTCTCTAAATAGAATTTAAATAGGGAGATCTAGTGAGAAAAAGAGAGAGAGAGTGAAAATAAATATTAATAAAGAAGTTATTAATTACCATTATTTCCCATTTATTCATAAGTTTTGTTTCAAACTTCCTGATGATGGTAGACAATTTTAGCATTCAGTAGCAGACAATGTAACTACAAAAGGTATCTTGATTAACATAGTAAGCTCCAATTGTTTTCCATTGCACTATTTTCAGCAGACTATGGAGCAGTTGGGCACCACAGGGGCGTTGATATTGCAATTTTTATTAACCATAGAGAAGCTCACACCTGAAAATCACTAGTACAAAACAGAGTAATGGGGACATGAAGCCCATCCCCATATATTGGAAAATCCTCTGTGGGGACTGGGCTTCCCGTCCCCACAAACGGGCCTACAGGGACTGTGCAGCCCATCCCCATACTGTTTCCTATGGGGACTGAGCAGCCCGTCCCCATAGAGGGCCTGTGGGGACTGGGCCGCATATCCCCACAACATTTCTTGTGGGGACTAAGGGAGTTAATTTTACCATGATAACCCGATTACCTGAATACCCGAATGGTAATCAGAAGGATAAGAAACAAAAAAATTTATGTTTCGATTACCCAATTACCCGATTATCCAATTATCCAATTACCCGCCTCTTAATCAAAACGAATATGGATAATTGTTATTTCTTACCCGATTACCCGATTATTTGAATGAGAATTTGGTAATTTATTTAAACTTTATGCACTTTATTTTAATATATTATTCCTATCATACCCTATCCTAATTTTTCAATATGATTTATTTCCCTACCCTAATTATTTTTTATAATTTTATTGATACTATTTTATTTGTACAAATTATAGGTTTTTTTGTATTTTTTTAATTTATAAGGGTTAGATAATTAAATCTATTAAAATATTATTTATCCATTTATTTACCTGATTGGGTTAGGGTGACGAAATAAGGGATTTTTATTCGGGACATACAGGTAACGAAACACGGGTAACGGAATAACCCTTACCCATTTCGATTAAGCCTATCCTCATAAAGGCCTTATGGGGACTACATGACTCATCCCCATAGTGCGACCTGTGGGGACTGGGCCACCCGCCCCCACAGAGGGCCTATGAGGACTCGGCTGCCCATCCCCATAGTGTTTCTCATGGAGACTGGGCAGCCCGTCCCCATAGAGGGCCAGTGGGGATTGGGCCACCCGTCCCCATAGTGTATGTCTATGGGAACTGGCAACCAGTCCCCGCAGGTATGTCTGTGGGGACTGGTTTAAAAAGTTTGTCATCGTTTGTAAAACTAGTCTCCAAAGACTATCAATGGGGATTGATGTATCAAAACTAGACCCCAAAAAAGGGTTTTTTACTAGTGCCACACCCCCGAGAGTTGCTTTTCTCCTAACATAGGTAAAGACTTTACTTTTTATTTGTACGTGAATTTGATAACAAATTTTATTAGCACCACTGAAGTTTTCTTTTTTGAAACAGATGATTTTTTATTGCTTATGGTATAAAAATACATAAATTAAGTGATTATTTTCTGCTGTAAATATATTGTACAAGCACAAAATAGGCAACTATACCACTGTTGTAGAAGGTGGTCAAAGGTGTTTGACATACATAGATATAGGCCAAACATCTGTAGCATCCAGTTCCAGACTTTCTTACTAAACTTACAGTGCATTAACAGGTGCTTGCAACTTTCTTCTTCATTGCATAATTTGCATGTGGTGCTTTTAAGGGACTGGCCTCTTTTTGGTTAGCTCATTGTAGGTTAGAATTTTAGCTAGGGCAGTTGTCCATGTGAACTGTTGTACCTTTGGGGGAATTAGTAATTGCCAGGCTAGGCTAGCTGCTGGAAGAATTGTATTCCTGCTTTGTAGTGATTGCAGACTATAGCATGAAGAGACAGAAACCATATGATTTCATCCATACCTGTATCCGCTATGTATACCTCTTCCAGTGTACGCAGCAGTTGGGAAGCTTCTAACGATTCATTCTCAGTCAGAGCTCTTCTCAGGTTAAGGTTCCATGACCTTTGTTGTGTGGGCTTGGCTTCCTCCACATATACATTCTTGTCTCTGGCCAGCCTATATAGGATGGGGAATAAGTCTGAGAAGCTATAATCCCTAGCCTAAGTCTTGCCATAATCTGACTTGATCCCCTTGCCTAACATGGAATCTAAAATTGGTTGCCACCTTCTTCTTTTTAGTTAGTACTGCCTTCCCATGCTGAGGTTCTCTCTTTTGGCAACCAATTAGGAGCACACGTGCCATATTTGGCAGCAATCAACTTCCTCCAGAGAGCTTCTTTTTCAGTAGCAAAATGCTAGGACCATTTAGCCAACATTGCTCTGTTCATTTGCTGAATTGATTTGATTCCCAGCGCACCATCTTTCTTCCCCTTGCACACTATTTTCCACTTGACAAGTGGATACTTAAACTTTTGACTTGTACCAGACCATAAGAACTTGCTTTGAATAGTTTCTAAACTTCTGGCCACCCTTGCTGGACAAAGAACTAGAGACAGCCAGAAGTTGGGTATTCCTACCCGTGTGGCTCTAATCAAAGTTGCCCTTCCTGCATGTGATAGGAGTTGCGCCTTCCAACCTTCAAGTCCTCTTTGATACTTCTCTACTATCGGTTGCCATAGCATCTTTGAATTTCTTGATCTGAATAGTGGAAGGCCAAGGTAAGTGGATTGCAGATGAATATGACTGCACCCTAAGATAGATGCAACTTGATTCTGCAGTACCTCATCACAATTTATTCCCATGATGCCTGACTTTTCCCAGTTTACATTTTGCCCTGATATTACAAAGAGAATGGCTTTTGCATTTAGTATGCTTTCATCCATATTCTCACATAGAATAAATGTGTCATCCGTGAACTATAATATTGGGATCTAGACCCCCCTAACACCCATTCCACTAATCCATCCTTCATTCTGCCCTTTTAGAAATAAGCCACACAAGGCCTCCCCGACTAGGTTAAATAACAATAGAGAGATGGGTCTCCTTGCCTCAATCCTCTAGTTCCTTTGATGTAACCATCCGTTGTGCCATTTATAATGATGAATTATCTAGCTGATGATATGCAACTATTCCTTCCATTTCTGTGGAACGCCCATTTGGCCCATTAATGAGTCTAGAAAGCTCCAATGTACCTTATCAAACACCTTCTCAAAGTCTAACTTGAGTACCGTGCCCCTTTTATTTCTTTTTTTGTAATGATCAATGAATTCATGTAGCTAGCATTAGCGGAGAGTCTGTCGGCCCTTTATAAATGTTGATTGATTGATACTTATCACCTCATGTAGCACCTCTCTCAACCTTGATGCTAGAACCCTTGTGATCAATTTATAGTGGCTGGAAAGTAGGCTGATAGGTCTGTACTCCTTAGGACAACATGCCCCTTCCTTCTTAGGTACAAGAGCCATACAAATGGGAGAGAGAGCATATACCCAATAGTTGTATAAGCTAGCAAGATACATATTTATGATATGTTAACTTAGATCATTGTTAGTAACAGCTTAATAGCCGATATATATATATATATATATATATATATATATATATATATATATATATATATATATATATATCACTGGTCTTAGCCAATCACTATTAAGAATTTTTATAGTGACTGGTTGATTTGGACCAATCACCTTTATATTACCTATGGTGACTGGTTTCTTCATATCAGTCACCATTATAGTACTGATAGGGATTGGTGTAACCAGTCACTATTTGTATTTTGAAATTTTTTTATATATTTAATAAAGCAATTCTAATTACAGACCTTCTTAATTAATTTGTGCTTAATTTCCTTCAGGAGTCCAAATCAGCTGGCAACAAACATACACTAGTAAAAAACCCTTTTTTGGGAACTGGTTTATCAAAACCAATCCCCACAGATAGTTTATGGAGATTGACTTTACCAATGGGGAGTCCCCATAGACATATACCCACAGGCACTCTGTGGGGAGGGGTTGCCCAGTCCCCACAGGAAATTCTGTGGGGACGAGTAGTCCAATCCCCACAAGCCTATCTATAGGGATGGGCTGCCCCCTCCTTACAAATCGTGCAATTGAGACGGGTCATGCAGTCTCCGTAAAACCTCTGCGGGGATGGGCCGCCCAATCCCCATTAGAAATGTTGTGGGGATGGGGTACCCAGTCCATACAAGTCTGTCTATGGGGATACGCTGGCCAGTTCCTAGAGCTACCTAATCCCCACAAAAAGTGGTATGGAGACGGGGCCAGTCTCCACAGTCGGCCAGTCTCCACTGTCCCTACTGTGGGGACGGGCAGTCCAGTCCCCACAAGATTATAACCAATCTCCAATTAATTTGTTTGATAATTTTTTTTTTTGTAATTATATATAAATATAAAACTAAATTAATAATTTTAGGTAATTTATTTTATGTAAAATAATTATATTTAGCTCATTTAGTTTGTCGCAATTGGTCGTCTTCTTCCTTTTGATGGGTGCAGCAGCAGTACTACTACTACTAATGACAACGTCTAGTGATGATCTTCTTTGGTGACCAAGGGAGAGAAGGATCTTCATGAGATTTATCATTGGATGTCAAATTTTGAATTGCGTGTTAACTTAATTTACTCAATTTGTTTTTTCTCTTTTCACCAATATTTATAATCAACATTAATTGAGAAAATTCGCTTAATTAATAACCATATATAATTGGATTATCTAATCTTAGTTTATCGATGGAACTGGCACAAAATCTCAGCAATAGTTACTGCTCCATGGCTTATATATATTATCCATTTATATTATAAACTCTTTTGATGTAATTTTCATTTCCCATTTATTATAGTACGTACGTTTGTACACAAGTTAATTAATAATATTGTTTAATCCCCCATATATAATTTCTCATATTTCTGAGACGCAACTCATATATAGAAGCTCATATTGCTACATGCATGCTAACTTTCAGGGCGTGCATGCAAGAATCGGAGGCAGAACAGAAGAGAGAAGAACAGCACAGAAGGCACCTTCTACCTGTGAGCGAGACTAGGTAGCTGGCGTGTCTTTTTGGTGTGAGAAAAGATCAGAGAGATGGAGAGCGAGGTAGAGGGAGAGGGCTAGCTAGCTGCATATATATGTATATATATATATAAAGCAATTTTATAACGTCGTCCATAGTGCGTACGTGCATGAGAACTTCATCAAGATCATATCTATAAACAACCGATATATATATATATGCATGGCGTCCTTCGTCTTCGTCGTCCTGATATTGATCATGTTCTTCTCTGATCAGATGTCCTCCGTCTACGCGGACGCCGACCTCGTCCACCGCATGTGTGAGCAATTCCGCGACCTCCGCGGCGATGAAGACCTCGACGACGGCCGGGGCGGCCCCTTCGACCACTGTAAATCGTGCCTCTACGAGAAGGCGGAGAGCGAGAAGACGGACGTGTGCGGGCTGACGGAGATGCTCTTCAACTGCGCCGTCTCCGCCCTCGCCTCCGCTCTCCAGATCACGACCCAACTCATCGACGACGACTACCCGGCGGACGACCCCAGGAGGGACCCACTCGAACGCTGCGTCGTCCTCTTCCGGACCTCACGGGAGGTCATGGACAACGCCTACCCCTACTTCCGTGGTCCCCAATACGAGTACGAGCGCGGGAGGGCCCAGGTGAGGAACGCCCGGGCCATCGGCTTTCAGGGCTGCATCGGGGCCTTCGACTCGACCGGGGTCGTGCCGGAGGAACTACTCCAACCCATGACGAAATTCGACGATCTCTGCAACGAGATCTGGCTCGTCACCGACGACTTGCGCTTCAGCTCCAGGATCTTGTGTACTACTCAAAGGCAAAGAGGACGACGAGTACCAAACATGAATATGATCCTTATCACCTCTGCTCTTCCTCCCTTCTGATAGATCATTTGAATTATATACTATCGAAGACTACTATCAGCATTTCGAGGCTACATGTACTGACAAAATATGCACTTCAATGACATAAACATATTGAGGAAACTTCAAATACTAACCTTAGAAAACCATTTCTTGAACCGTTCTTCCGGAGGCAATGATAGAAAGATCCTGTCGAGGAGCAATTAACAAGTCATAATGAGCGATAGCACACACATTTAACTTGGCCAATGTAGAATTGTGAGTGCATAGTTCAATATATACAAGTGTAGTAAGGCAGAGAAAGTAATTAAAGTAAATTGGCATTTGCAAACAAGATTTTAGATAGGGGCATCATCTAATTAGAGGCATCACTCATCAATGAAAAACATGGTGCTGATTGAAAACAAGCTTTTTCTATTCATCAAAATTTGCAGACGTAGCCTAACGAGACCATTGTCTCCTCCTAACCACACGAGATACGGAAGAGGGAAAACTCCCCTTCTGCCGGGTTCCTTCAATCCGGAACGCAATGAAATCCACCTTCTGATGAGATTTTGCAATCCCGAAGTGAGAGAAACCTCCCCTCTGGCCGAGCTCCTTCAATCCGGAACGCAGATAAAACCCACCTTCTGCCAAGCCTTCTGCCAAGCTTTTGTAATCCCGAACTGATAAATCTCCCCTCGCCGAGCTCCTAGAATCCCGAATGGAGAGAAATCCCCTGCTCTTCAATCCCGAACGGAGAGAAATCCCCTGCTCTTCAATTCCGTCCACGGTAGAGCAACGACCAATGGGGAGGAACTTCACTCTCGTTTACAAAACCCACCTTTCGTTTATCTGTTTCTCACGTCGTCCGGAAAGAAGGTCGCGATGGAGGGTTCGTGAAGTTTGTCGTCCCAGCTGGAGTCGCCGAAGAGGGTCTTCCCTCCCTCGAATCGCCAAAGTCGATTTTTTCCTAATCCCACGAGTCGCCGATTCCTCCTTACCCGATTAGTAATAATGTAAATTTAAAAAAAATTTAGAACTTTGTGTTAAGACCATAGATTCATTTAAGCCATGATCCAACCGTCCAAATATTGAAAGCGCATGTTAAGTGTAATCGCGAGGGGATCACTCCCAATATATATATATATATATATATATTTATATATATATATATATATATATATATATATATATAATATGTTAGACCACAATCACAACGGTAGCTAGGTTGTTAATCAAAACATAAGTTTTTTTTTTTTTTTTTTTTTTTGGGTGTACGTGTATTTACGCTGAGGATGTCTGGCCCGAATCCTATCTTATCTACGAGCCAATAGAACAGACATATTAATTATTAATCTGAGCCCGCGCGCAGTTTTGACCAGAAATGAAGGACATGTTGCCGGTAATGGGCTTCCTTAAGAACATATATAATTAAATCAGCTAATTAATTCCGTAGATGGACCTTCCACGAATCCAACATCACAACATTTTTTAATTTAATTCTTCTAGGGACTAAAAAATGATGTATAAATTTTTTTATTAAATTATTTATAAACACCTAAAAGTTATTTTTTACAAAATAATTATACAATTAAATGTTCACTAATATATGAATTTAATTTTAATTTTTAATAATTATTATTTCACAAATACTTTTCAAAGGATAAATGTTTAGCATTACTTGATTGTGTAAAATATTTGATAGGGAGAATTGTATTTGTAAATGTTAATGTATAATAAATTAATAATTTAAGTCATACATAAAGGAAAGAAATAATTTTTTAAATAATGCATATATATAGGGTTGTTTTCAACAAACACCCACCTCTCCCGAATGACCATAACTTGGATCATTCCCGAATGATCCCAATATGGATCCCACCCCATAATGCCAACTCGGTTCCCATCCCATCACCCTAACTCAGATCCGACTGTAACCCCAGTGCATGACTCTACCTTGATCGACTCCTTACCCAACTTTAACCCCAACCACACCTCGACCCACCTTTATACCATTGTGACCCCTATACACTCCACCCCTATGTCCCCAACACATGCCCCCAACCCTCAACCCCGTCTCTTCAGCCTGCCCAATGCCCTAACAAAATGCCCCACCCCTCGAGTCTGCCTAACACTCCTCCGCATGCCCTTACACTGTGTTTCTGCCCTACGATCCCACCCTGTGATCCCATCCCACAACCCCATGACCCTATCCCAAAACCTCATGACCCTACACGATGAACAAACTCAACGTCTCACCACATAATCCTATTGCACAACCCCTTGACCCTACACGATGAACCAACTCAACGTCTCACCCTAACATTCTTGCCTGACTTCTTATCCGACTTCCTGCCCAATATGGATCGGCTCATGACCATAATGACACCTCCACATGATCCTAACCTTTAAACCAACATTTCCTTCAAATTAGTCCATACTTTGAAAACTCAACCATTCAAACCCACTTTAATAACCTAACCTTTAAACTAATAATAAAAATATTTTAATTCAACTCTAAATTTCATATATTAAAATATTTTAAAATTTTTAAATATAAAATTAAAATATTTTTTTGAATTTTTAGTATGCAAGACTTATTTAAACTCTCCATATTTAGCTTAATTTCACATAATAAATTCATATTTGGAAAATTTTATATCGCTTTTCGTTTTTAATAATTTCTGAATTTAAAAATATAAAGTATTAACAACTTCACAAAATAATTTGACATTATTTACGACATTTTATTTTTAACTTCTTTCAAAATTAAACTTATATTATAAGTATTTTATTATATATATATGTATATACTCTAAAGATAAAAAACTTAGGATTTTAAATTTTTTTTTGTTTGTAATTAAATTTTGGAATCAATAATTCTGTATTTCATCATTTGCTTTTACTTATGTATATATCCCTCGCACCCTCCTAACCTTAGTTTAATTGAAATGATTTATTAAAAATACATTATACATTAATGTACATTAATGGCAACACCATTGAAAATTATGCAATTGAAAACTAAGTTATACAGATTATATAGAAATTAAAATTAAATTCACAATTTTATATTAATATTTGAAGGGTAAAAAATTAAAATTATAACCTACAATAAAAAATTACTTATACTATTAAAATTTAATCAAATAATTAAAACTATTGAATGATTAAAATAAGCAATAAAATGCATAAATAAAATTAGAGGATCCAAATCCTTTCACATGAGGACAACATGATCGTTTAAAAAATTCTTTTCTATTAAAAAGGAGAGATTTTTTTTTAAAAAAATATCTCCCTTTAAAAAAGTCGTTGTTTAGTGACATTTTAGAGTTAGCCTCTTTTCACCCTCTCCGCCCCTTGTTCAAAGAATGTCCTTCTCGGCCCGCCTATTTTTACTGCCACCAGTTTTCTCCCTCATGTCTTAGTTTGTTTTCTCCAATATATGATACTTGTGATCAAAGTTTGTACGACATGAAAAACAAACCATAATGTGTCAATAGATAAAAAACAGAGAGAATGTAGTATCAGATCAGGAAAAAATATGAAAGAAATCAAAACAAATGAAAACTATGCTGGAAAGAAACTATGATAGGAAACCAACTACTTACTGAAGCTAAAGGAAAATGCCAAATTGAGAAATAACTAAAAGAAGATAAAAAATGAAAAAAAAAGTATAATTCATGAAACTAAAGTACAAAATAATAGGAAATTAAGAAACAAAAGAAAGAAAAAAATTATAAGAGAGGAGAAGAGGGGAAGATAGTAAGATAAACATAAGACAACATTAGTATAATAAAAATTGAGAGTTCAAATGATAAGAGAAACACAATGCATCATATAAACATCAATATAATAAAGAAAAGAAAGAGAAAAATATAGTAAGATAAACATAAGACAACATTAGTATAATAAAAATTGAGAGTGCAAATGATAAGAGAAACACAATGCATCATATAAACATCAATATAATGAAAAAAAGAAAGAGAAAAATATGAAAACCAACTGAGAGATAACTTACCTGTTGGTGGCTGAAATTGAATGAATATGGGAAGAGGTGAAGATAATATATATACTAAAACGCTAAGGAGGGAGAAAAAATAGGAAATAAAGATAACTAACATTCTTATTTTCCTCTACTATCTCTCTACTGTTAAATTAGCTCTTTATCTCCTAGTTTATCTCCCCACTTATCTCCCCAGTTAACTCCCCAGTTAACCCTCTACACATTAACCATCTTCCTTTCTCCCTATTTTTTCTCTTACATCTTTTATCTCTTAATTTTCTCCATTACATGTTTTTACTGGGTTTTTGGAATTTATTTTTATTAAATTTAAAGGATGTTATAGGAGAAGCAACATCAACATTTTTTCCCCTAATTTTTCTGTACCCCCAATCCTATAATATATATATAGATTATGTCCTCCTTTTTGCAATGCCCACTCTTCGTTAATTAATGACGAGCTAAACACGCGTAATATTATTACTCGATCGGCCAAAAGTGAAATCTGAGAGCACCTTCTATTAATTAAGTGTAATAAAATTAAGTGTGGAGGGGCAAGCTACGGTTTGATCAACTATTCATCACATTGATCACTATATTCCGGAGGTCTCCCCATAATAAATGATGGAAGACAGAATGAGGAACAGAGATTGACGCTTTCAGTTTATATCTGAATTAGTCTGTTTCTATACTAATCTTGCTTGTTTTGGAATCTCGTTGAGGGATATTTAGGTTTTCGCCGGCCACACGAAAACGGAATAAGAGAGAGAGATAGGCAAAAACGTTATGTATATGTAACTGATTCTTTTTCTGATTCGTTTATTCACAATTGATCTTCTTAATTAATTAATTAGTGATGTATGACATTCTGCTTTTTCTTTTTTTTTAACTTGAACTTAAAGCAAGCCGCTTTATATGATCATCGATCATTACGAAGATCATTCATTGATCTATTACTGTTTTCATCTCCTTCTCGTCAGAAACTTTGCTATAAATAACTGGGTGGTCGTGGTTGGTACTAAATATTTGCAGGAAATATCGAAAGACGGCAGATCAATGGAAGATTTGATGACTAGGAAGATGGGTTTAAACCCTGAGTACTGTTGTGATCATCAAAGGAGCAGCAGGAACTTGAGCGAGGAGTTACTCATCGAGATCCTTGTGCGGCTGCCCCTCAAGTCTCTGGCCAGATTCAAGTGCGTCTCAAGATCATGGCGCCAGATAATCTCCGACCTTTCGCTTCCAAACCAAATTGCCCTTTATAACTACGACTGCAGGTCTGTTCTAGCAGAAGTGGGACGTTTTCCACATGGGCCAAGTACTGGGATACGCCTCTGTTTCGAGTTCAACCAAAACTAGTACCCCTCATATCCACGATTTAGGTACTTATAACTGTAGTCTAAACTTTATCCCAAATTATCCCAATTTGAGAGAACTTTTTTTTTAAATAATTAAAAAAATATATTTACACTTATGACACGTTTTGAAACATATTCTCAAAAATGTCATATTCAAACTTTGACCAAGGTTAACCACCTTGGTCAAAGGCCACGTAGGCGACATGCTAGCGCGAAGGCGCCAGCGTGTCGCCTAATTTTTTTAAAAATAAAAATTCATAGGCGGCATTTCAATGCCGCCTACGTAAAAAAAATAAAAGGTGAGGCGGCTTTTTGAAGCCGCCTTTAAAGATCGAATTAGAGGCGGCTTCGAAAAGTCGGCACACTAGAAAAGGGCGAGGCGGCTTTTTGATGACGCCTCACCCAGCACTTAGAAAATTTTGGGCAGGATTCAATAAACTGCGGAGGCTGCATTTTTATGCCGCCTTTCATCGATTACACAGGAGGTTACGATGGCGGCATTTAATTTTTATTGAAGGTGGCATTTTAATGCCGCCTTTAATGCAATTTTTTCCAATTTTTTTTTTCTCATTAACCTGTTTTTCAACCTATAATTCTACCTGCTAACAACATATACTAAACATGATTCATTCTAAATAAATATAAGTTTTTATCACACACATCAGTAATGAAAAATAAATGAAAAAACTATATAAAATAGATGTACAATATATAATATACAAAGTAGTGTTCATAAATGAATACATAAAGACTAATGACAATCGACAAACATAATGTTCAAATACAATCATAAGGCAGAACTAGGATCAGGTGCACCAATAGACTTTTTCTGCCTTCTAGTATAAATCCTTCGGATGGGAGGGTGACAACTAGGCTCAGGCTCAGGGGGCTGCTCGCGCTCTGGCTCGAGTGTCTGCTCAAGTGGATCATCTGACACCGTAGGCTCTGGTACGACAGGAACCTCGTCAGGATCCTCGACACGGGTCATTGCCTCAGACGTAGGCCGACGCCTTGCACGACTCTCCCGTCGTACTCTATCTCTGGGTGGCTCGACCATGTGAGAAGGCTCACCAGCATGTGACATCTCTCCTCTGACGATCGTTCCTTCCAAGAGTGGAAGATTGTGCAGGACCGACTGGCAGTAGTGTCCAATCTCCGTCAGATATGGATCTGTCGTCGATGGGTCCATGGCCTCTCTACAGTGTACACGCTCAACCACGTTCCGTACACAACCCAACTACGAAAGAATAACGTAATTTAAAAAATATTTATAAAAAAATTATCATTTCACAAAGTTAATAACATACCAATGCCTCCTCGGTATAACCTCTAGGGTAGTATACCATAGCTGGCTCAGTCGGTGGAGGTGATATGAATCGCCGAGTGACCGACAAATACCACGTCATATACTCACTGGGAGCATGTCTAGGGGTGTGTGTCCGGCTGCCCGTAACAACAAACTCCGCTCGCGCCTCCCTCCGGGCGATGTATTCATGGTGGTATGCCGCCCAATCCTCCCCAGCTTGGCCTTTTCGGGAGATGCGAGTAACATGCTCGACATCCTCCGGTGGAGTCACCTGGTCAAAGTTATAAAATTAAAGTTCGATCTATAATAGACGGTAATTGAGTTTGGGTGTTGAGATGATCACCTGCTCCAATCCGAACCGTAACATCACACGGTCCGGAACATGCATCTCGATAATCTCGAAGCATACCAACGGTGTCCTGGACAACCAAATTCGTCTACCTTCTACGCAGATAGCAGGTAGATGCTGAAAGAAACCTATGTACGGCTACCAGTTCACCTAAAAAAAATTATAACTATTACCAACGACTTATATCACTAGGGTCCGAATTGTTATGTATGTACATTCGTAAAGTAACTTACCTGGTAGTTCCGTTGGTGGTTCAACTCTATACAGTATAGGGCCAGGTTACCACAAGGGTTTGTGGCATTCGTCTGTCGGACGTTCCACCCAAAATACCAATATAAGTTAGTTACACAAGATTTTACAAAAGCGTAATAATCATTAAACTGTATCGGTACATACCTAGAACCTAAATGGCCATCCTGCGGTGCCCGTTCCTCTAGGAGTGTCGGACGTCCAATATGAAGATGTTCCCATGCCCACAACTACAACAAACTTTTAAATATACTGGTAAGTCTTATTTATTTAAGTTGAACAATTATTTGAAAGAAGAATTTACCTGAAAAAGGGTGAGGCATCTATCAATGCCGACAACCCTAGTGCGACACGCCTTTGCAAGCTCTCGGTAGAGGAAGGCAAGCGTAGTTCCCTCCCAGCTGTACCTCCCAGCCGTGTCGAAGTCCTCAAAAAGTGTCTGGTATGCCATGTGAACTCCTCGGACACTACCATCCGAGAATATCGTCGAGCCCATAAGACGGAGGAGGTATGCGTGCGCGTGCTGCTGTATCACCACCTCAGACACGTCGTCGGGGCAAAACAAAAATCTGTCTTTGATCCATGAAAGTGACAGTCGACCACCCTGAAAACTACTAGGTGGAAGCTCGACCCTTAGAAGGACTCTGGCCAACTCCATCCAATCCCCTCGAGTCGACCCGATCACAGCGAATCCGTCGACACATAGTCCCAAGAGGACAACCACGTCCTCTAACGTGATCGTCATCTCACTGTTCGCCAGGTGGAAGGTGTTCGTCTCACTCCTCCATCTCTCTACCAGTGAATTAATCAACGGTTTGTCTAGTCTCAACCACTAGACTCTGTACAGTGCACCAAACCTCGCGGCCTCGATGTATGGCAACATCCGCTCGTCCATCAGCCAATGTCGTAGAGTCTGGAAATGCTAAGTGCATTCCAGGCATCCTAGGTCATGAACTTGAGTAATAGTCTTGTTAGTGTATGTTTATAAACAAACGTAATCACAAGTACAACAAGCCCGCACTAACCTCTCCATGCCAGATGGCATCACTCCTATAGGAGTCCTGATCGTACAAGAGTGAGGTGTTTGCTATCACGACCTATAGAAACAACAAAGTATACAACCTAAGTTAAATTAACCAACTGAAAATATCTCATTACACATTATATAAAAAGTAAAAGTATACATTACCGACGACTAGACCCCACACGAGAATTCTCATGGAATGGAATGGACAAAGGGATAAAGATATAAAGTTAAAGTATTAAGGTATAAAGTTTTAAATATTTACCAATTACCAAGGAAAAGTTAGGGTGGCCGGTTAATGTGTCAAACAAATAAGGGCATAAAGTTTTATATATTTACCAAATTACACAAAGAAAATAACAATTAGCGGTTAATGTTTCAAACAAATAAGGGCATAAAGTTTAAACTAATTTATAAAAAGGATAAAGTAAGTAAAAAAGTATTAGGGCATAAAGTTTTAAATATTTACCAAATTACCATGAAAGTTACCGGTTAATGGAAAAAAAATAAAACATAAAAGTTTAATATATATTTACCAAATTACCAAAGAAAATAAATAATTGGTTAATGTTTCAAACAAATAAGGGCATAAAGTTTAAACTATTTTACCAAATTACCAAGTGTAAGTAAACCAATAAGGGCATAAAGTTTTAAAAATATTTACCAAATTACCAAGAAAAATAACTTAGTTAATGTATCAAATAAAGAAGGGCATAAAGTTTTAAATATTTACGGAGAGAGATAATTTATATTTTATAAAATATTAAAAAATTAATTTAAATTGTATTCTTAATTATTTATGAAAATAAAATTTTTATTTAATATAACAATATATATTTCAGAAAAAGAGTTAAACAATTTTTTTTAAAATAAATAATATAAACTATCATAAATTTTCAATTAAATTTAATAATCTAAAAATGAAAAAATAAATATGAAAATAATAGTTTCAATTGTAAAATGTTCATTAGTTTTAAATTTGGTTTTATAGTAAAAAACTATTTTTTAATTCATGCATAGTTTAAAAATTAAAGAAATATGATTAATTTAAACCATTATTTCATATAATTTTATGGTAAGCCCAGACCTAAAGAAAAATGCTTGGAGGACAATGAAACTATAAATTCATAAGAGTGTGAAGCTTAATTTTTATTTTATTATTAATCAGTATTTTGTAAATTTCATACAATTTTAATTTTTTTATATCTTTTTTTTTCGTGCCCCTTCCGGTTAGGGGTGGCAAGGAGGCAGGGTAGGCAATTTATTTTTATTTTTTATTTTTTGTTAACAAATGCTTATGCGTTTAGGGTTTAGGTGATCATAGACGTTCGAAGACTGCTCTTAGATCCCTTAGGTGATCGTCTCTTGTTTTGGTTTTGAGGACTAGGTCATCAACGTAACATTTCACAAATTTATGTAAAAAGTCGTCAAATATCTTTTGCATTGCCCTTTGGTACGTTGTTCGTGCATTTTTTAGGCCAAACGACATTACCTTATAGCAGAAGATACCTTTTGGTGTACAGAAAGGTGTCATTTATTCGTCTTTTGGGTCCATCCAAATTTGATTGTAGCCAAAGGATCTGTCCATGAATGACAAGGCTTCATACCCCGTTGTTACATCCACCATGAGTTTAGTTATGGGAAGTAGGAAATGATCTTTTGGGCAGGCTTTATTCAGGTCTCTGAAGTCGACGCAAACTCAAATTTGTCCATTTTTCTTCTTTACTGGTACGATGTTGGCGATCCAGCTCAAGTATTTAATTTCTCGACCTTTTTCTCGATTTTTGGGACGAGTTTGGGACGGAACCGTCTTTGAGCTTGCTTCACTGGTTAGACTTCGAATTTGACAACGAGTTTATGGACTGCAATTGTTGGGTCAATCCCAAGCATCTCAATATACGACCAAGAGAAAACGTCTTTGTTTTCACTAAGTAATGTAACATATTCTTCTAATACAGGCTATGAAGCACTTAGAAATGTAGGCCTAGGGTCCCAAGTTTACTTTCTTCAATTCATTGATGATCGCTTGGCTGCCCTCTTCGATGATAGCGGGTGCCTCTTCAAGTTCCTCCTCGTAAGTTTGAATGTTTCCTTCATCAACTGAGATATGGTAGACAACAACTACTTCTTCTTCTTCAGCATCATCCTTCTTGGGTGAAATGAAGATCACCGTAAGTGCATTGATTATTAACGGAGTCATCATATTGATCTCCAGTATTGTCCTTGTTCTCTTTGTTGAGCTTTCCCTACTTTTTCGAATCTTTGGCTTACAGGAACTTGAACCAGTGACTCTTTAATGGTGTCAAGTCTTTGGAAAACATTCTTTTTGGGCTGCTCAGTTGGCTTTCCCAATCTCTGAAAAACATCGGATTTCTTCTTCATCGGTTCTTCGACGCTAAGTCGAGTGAAGACATTTGGTTCATCGTTTTCCTTTTGCCCCTTTTCTCGCCAAACTTTCATATTTTTGAATTTAGGTGCCTTACCCAATCTTGGGGAGATATCAGGTTGTCCTTTTTCTTCTTCACCCAGTCGGGCGAAGGCTGAGACTCGCGGCTCTGGAACACTGATTCGGTAGAAGGCTAACGTTCGAGTTTCTTCTGGGGTGGCTTTGCTCGAAATCACAACAGGTTCATATTCCTGATGACCAAGTCCATGGCGATTGGGAGGAATTGAATACCATTGCGATTAGAGCTTCTTCTAGGTTGGTGATAAATTTTGTATAGCCACAACTGCTTTTACTTGTAATTGATCAAGAGAAAACCAAGATCCTACCTTTGCCATTATTCAATAGGCGTTAGGATCGAACCCCTGTGTTCGTGTCTTTGGAAAGTGGGGTAGGCCATGTTTTCTTCTTTGACGATGTCTTTGTTGCCGAGCTTTGGCAAAGGGACAACCCCTTTTAGGACTTTCAATTTTTGTGACTGTTCTTCTTTCCCTTGGCCACAAACAGTAAAGGGAGATTCTCCTTTCTTCCTACGCGATTGAATGTACCTGAGTATTGGTTCCTCCGCATGCCCCAGACTTTTACTGTTTGGATTGGTCTGCTCAGCCTGTCCGATCGCTTCAAGAGGAGGTATTTTACTTGATGAAGGAGTAGGTTTTGACATTTCTTCTAAGTAAAATTTGGCGTCTGCAAAAAATGCCTCTGACTCCGTGAACGGGCATTCATCGATAAATACTATCTTTTGCTTTCCATCCTGATGGTACGTGACGCATTGATGGAGGGTCGAGAGTATGACTTCATTGCTATGTAGCCATGACCTCCCAAGTAGCACATTGTAAGACGTGCGCACGTTAACCACGTGGAATAGCGCGTGAGAGGTCATGTCACCAATTTGCAACTCCAACTTGATTGTGCCCAGCGCTTGTTGTCCCTCCTAGTTAGAGCCTTGAATCATCAAAGAATTGGCGAAGAGATAGTTGGCCACTAGTTCGACGTCTTTTACTATCCTGATCATCAGGATATTTACAGCCGATCCACTGTCGAGAAGTATGTAGTTTATCCAGCAATCTTTAATGGATTCAGATACAAACAGAGGCCAGTTCTGCGATCTCTCCCCGAGCAGCAAGTTCGCCTCTTTAAAGGAGATGAAAGTTGAATATACCTCCTTAATTTGTGATGGACCCGCCAGTTGTTCTTCCTTCATTATATTGGGTGATAATCCGACCTTAGGCTCATCGTGTCTCCGCATTTTCAATTGCTCGACTTCAACTTGCTAGTCATCTTTCACCGCAATGAATTTTATGAGCGTCTGTCTAGACCTAATAGGTAAGTCTAGATCGTCTTGCACGGTGTTGGTGATTGACACGTCTTGTAAGCACTTGTGGATGTTGCCAACGGATCCCATCGGTGCTTTGCCTTTATCTTTTTTCTCAACTATTTGAGGTGAGCAAGTAGCCACTAACGTCGGATTTGGCGTCAAGAATTCTGCAGGGAAGAAGTTGGCCAGAGTGATTGGCCTCGGTCTTTTCTGATTAATTTCTTCTTTTGGAAACTTGACAGGCACAGATTTGCGTTTGTACCTTCTGTCACCTCTTTTCCTTATAGCTTTCTTATTTTTTTGTTCTTCTTTCTTTGTTCTATACCAAAGATTCTAACAGGGGTTTCATTAAGTGGCTTTTTCTAGCGGGTGACCACTATTCACCCTTCTTCATCCTCTATTGCAAGCGACGACAGTCCTGTGGTGAACGGGATGAAGACTTTTCTGTACGTCCTCGAATTTGCTTTAGCTTTTGGGCTAGGGTTCGATTGGACGCAGATGGTGTTGGAAGTCGCGACATTGTCATCGGTTTCTAGGATGATGCAACCTTGCGTCGCTAACTCTAATATTCTATCTTTTAAGACAAAACACTTTTTCGTAGGATGACCCACCAAACTATGGTATTTGCAGTAGTTGGGGTATGAGCTTTTTCCAACGTCTTTCAGCGTTTTGGCTTCAAGTAGCTGCAACATATTTTTCTCTAGGAGTTGTTCGAGCATATCTAGAACGTCACAGTTTGGGATAGGATAGGTTTTGACCTGTCTATCCTTTAATGTAAACTTTTGACGGGGTGCACCGCCATTGTTTTGACTGGTACTTTGATTTTAGCCCGCAGTGATTTTCTACTGCCTGATGATGTTAGTGGCGAGCACGTCTTTGGCAAGAGCTCTGTACTCCATGAACTTCGCCTTTTTATCATTTTCGGAGATCAGAGCCTTGCCTTCTCCCTTCTCCTGAATGAGGATTTTCATGTTATGGGCCTCGATTTGCTAGTTCCTGGAAATCCCTTGGCTTCCGACTTTGCAAGATGTACACCTGCGTCCAGTTCATCCTGCGGATGCACATGTCGATGGTTGTTTGAGTGGATAAGGAGGTGCTCTCTTTGCAATTAAGACTTAAATTTTGCCAGCGATTGATGTACTCAATCACTTTTTTCCCTAGCATTACTTTAAATTTGTGAGCTCGACCAGTGTCACCGTGCGCTTCGTGCTGTAGAAGCACTGAGGAACTCACCTTCGAGTTGTTCCCAGCTTCGATTGACTTGGCTAGGAGTTTGATAAACTAATCACAAGCGTCCCCTTTGAGGGATCGCCCGAATTGTTTGACCAAGAGATCGTCGTCGGTTCCTGCATTATTGCAGGTCTCAATGAAGTGGGTGACATGCTGCTTTGGGTTGTCATCGCCAATAAATTGTTAGAATTTAGGCGGATGGTAAAAGGCTGACATCTGGATTGCCTGGATCCACAGTAAATATGTCCTGGTGTAGGCCTAAGAACGACCCCCCTCCGCCTATATCTTTTGTTCCACGACGTTAGAGATCATTTCTTGTAAGGTGTCGTATGATAGCGCCCCAGGTTCCTTGGATTGTGGCTCCGGAGTCACTAGTCGGACCTCAGGTTCCGATGAACGACGGATTACTGGCGAAGGGTTGGCGGAGACTGGATTTGCGGCCGTACTAGGACCAGGTTGGTTGTCGTTGTTCTCTTGCTGGGTGGGAGCCCCCAGCCGTTCCACGATCAATTCAAATTTTTGCAGGAGGGTGACGATTTGAAGGTCCCTCTCCAACTCCCTCTCTCTAAATTGCTCATCCCTTTCTTTCATGGCAGCTTGTAGTTCTATCAATTGTTCCTCCACAGTTTTAGCTTGAGTCACCATGGTGGTGACCTTGATGACAGGAGGAGAAGGAGAAGGACCTAACTGCCCGGGGGATGCGGCGACTTGACTGGGTGACCTCGCTGATCGTACGTGGGATGGGACAAGACGTTTTCCCTCAAAGTGAGTGATCAATGAAGGGACCCGACTTGAAGTCGGTGGAGTTCCTTTTGCAGGACTTGTGACCGGGCTCATGATCGGACTTGATGGAGGTGGGGAGGTTAGGACCGATGAGTAGCTCCTTGAGGGATCCACCCGGGTGGGCGACGCCACTAGGCTGATAGGAGCTTGACGCACTGGTGAAATTTGGATGGTCTGATGTCCCGAGAGAGATCCAGTGACAAATCGAGTAACAGACCCAAATAGGATAATCACTAGAGCCTGTGGTGGGTGAGCCACCTTGATTTGGCCAACAACAGGAGCTATTTGAGTACGCACATGACGAGGAAAGGCTGCCACGAGGTTAGCCATCCGCGACGCGGGTGAAGAGTTGGGACTGGTAGTAAGAGCCTCGGCGGCGACCTTGTTGTTGTTGTTGTTGTTGTCGGAGCTGCCATTTGAATTGGTTGAACGGAGAAAGAGATGAAAGGTAGAAGGGTCCTATCGGGCGTGCCAAATTTGTAAATGAGTACAAGTATGTGGACAGTGAAATGCGCATCCGATGTACAATATACAAAATAAAAAGGGTAATTTGGTTAATTTACTTTGTTTGTAGGTGCGACTTCTAGAACTCTTTTGATTTGATCTCCAAATACACACAAATGATTGACGTACGTGAACAAATAGAACAATTTGAGTTTTGCCTGAGCTTGACAGAAAATTTGGTATTCATATTAGCTTTAGTGGCCATTTAATTGTGAAACAGCGACATGAGTGTTTGTTGCTATCTCATTGATTTGAGGTGGCGATTTGGAATTTTTCTGGCTTTTTTTACGTACGTTCTTCGTGTCCTCCTTTGTGGCTGAAAAGTTTGGCCCTTTATAGACTTGCTAATTCCCAATTGTGTGGACCAAATCTGTCGAGGCTGTTGTAACTCCACTCGACTGCTTCTGTAGTTGACTTGGTAACTCCTCCCGTGAGATAGGGAATTACCTTGGACCACGATAAATGCCTTAAAAATCGGTCCACTTGCATCCTTGTGGGCCGATGACATGACTTTAATTGTCTGAATATCGTCCCTGTAGGCTGGTGCTGTGTCGATTGAATAATTTTGATCTCGACCGTTGATTCGTTGTGGCTTGATCGGCGGCCTGATTTTATTTATTGACTAGGATCAATGTTTGACTTGTTGACCCGGGCCCTATGGAACTGATCTAGACTGTATTTTTCGGTTGTTACAAAATTTGCCTCTAGAGTCATGTAGCAACGATATTATGTGTCACAACTGGTTCAACCAGCCGCCATAAAACCTGGTGACCGCTTCAAGCACGCTACCTTTTGGGAGATTGTTTGCAAGGTCTATGACTAAAACACTAAACCCTAAGCCTCAAAACCATATTTCTACTAGTGACTTGAGTTAGAATTACTTGTTTTAAACCAACGTCTACCAAACTATATTAATCTACTAATTATAGAAGGTAATTAATTAATGCATATTTTTTTAAGTTAAATGCTGCCTTAGAATTATGGGTGGTATATTTTGGGTTTGTTATTTTCTGCTGAAGCTAATAATTATGTGTTAAAGTATTGTAAACGAGTACAATATGTGGACCGAAAAATACGGATCCGATGTACAGTGTACAAAATAATTTGAAGGGTATTTTGGTAATTTTCAGGTGATTGTGTGGGGTGCGACTTCTAGAACTCCTTTGATTCAACCTCCAATCAAGAACAAACGATAGCCGAATAGACACGAACAATAGCGTACGCCACGAACGAGATGAATTTGAATTTCGCCAAAGCTTGACGGAAAATTTGGTATTCGATTGGCTCCTGGCAAGAAGTCGATTTTTGAGACAAATGGCAGGAATGCTTGTTGCTCTCTCAGATTTGGGTGGTGATTTGGGATTTTTGGACGTACGTCTTGAAAATTTCGTGTGTCTGTCTGATCCTTCTGTGATCGATCCCCCTTTTCGTCCCCGAGCCTCTGAATTTATAGCCTTACCTAGTTCCAACTGCATGGACCAGGTTTATCGGAGTGATTATAACTTGCTTCGACCGCTTCTGCGTCCCGTCTCCCTTGAAAAGTGGAGCTGTCTTGGACTGAGACAAGGGCCATGTGTGATCCTTGTTGGCTGTTGACGTGGCCGCCTTGTATGACTTGTCGCCCATGTAAGCTGCTGACGGAGCGATTGAGATCTCGGTCGTTGATCTGTTGAGGCTTGATCGATGGCTCAATTTCATCGGTTTGACTGGGATCATTCTTTGACTTGTTGACCCGAGTCATACGGTGCTTATTTGGACCATAAGTGTAGGACTGGACAAAATTGATTCTTACAGATGCCCCCTTCAAAATGTGCACATCAAGTGTACGATTTGCGAATGTACACTAGGAATGTGTACATTTTGAAGCCCCCACTCTTTTTTTTTTTTTTTTTTTTTTTTTTTTGTGGGCCCTCCTGGCAAATGGGCCTGGGCCAATTGCAGATTTGGGTTTACCTCGGGTTTGGGCCTTCTGTAGGCGTTCTTGACTTAATGGGCTGTTTAGGCCTTGTTCTTTGTGGGCTCAGTATGCTGGGTTGAGCTGAGTTGAGTTGGTCCGAGTCGAGTCAGGTAGACTGGTTTGAGTCAGGCCGAGTTGTGTAAACTGAGTCAGGCCGGGTCGGGTTTGTATAACTGGTCCGGATGGGTCGGGTCTGGTTGGCTGACCCGAGTTGAGCTGTGACGCATTGATTTCGTTGTGTCTTATCTCAATTCAAATTATGAAGAGATAAGAGTAATCCGAGAGAGAGGAGGATTTTTCTAGGGTTAGAGGTCTTATAAATAAGAGCCTCGTTAAGCGTGCCCTTAATTGCTTCTGTTCCCCGATTTTGACTTCACGTTTGCTTCTTTTCTCTTGCTTTCTTTCTCTGACGTCTGCGCCTGCGTTTGTTCTCTTCGACCGTGACATCACCGAGGTAAACTTTTCTTGGCTTTTGTCTTCTTGTTGTCTTGTTTTGCTTATATGTATTGCTGTTTCTCTTCGCCGCGGAGGCATCGTCAGGAGAGGCCTAGGCTGATTCAGTGAACTTTGGTGCAGTGAATTTTTTGGTCACCATTTTCTGAAGTTTGCTATTAGCCATTGCTTCTTCTTTCGAATGTCGATGCGGGGCTGTCTTTTCTGCATATTTGATTAGTCGTCGGCTTCGTTTCCTTCTCTTTTGCGATGATATTTCCAGCAATGGAGGTGGCTCGAGTTGGTGGAGTCCGGTTCGGTGGAGAAAGTCCATTGTTCTTCGAGATTTCGCCATCCGAACCCTCAATTTAAGCCCCGTTTCCTTCTCTCTCTTGGTTTTCTTTGTGATGATATTTTCGGCAATGGAGGTGGCTCGAGTTGATGGAGTCCGGTTCGGTGGAGAAAGTCCATCTTTGCATCGAGATTTCGCCATCCGAACCCTCAATTCTGCCTTGAGCGCCCATTTGTTAACCTTCTGATTTTGATGATTTTTTCTTTGGGCTTCACCGCGATCTTTTACGCCTGTGGAGACAATTGAGAGGCTTCGATTTGGTAGCGCCTTGTTCAATGGAATTTTGGTCCATTGTTTACATCGGTTGCACCTTTCGGACTTCGATTTGGCTTTGCACGACGTTTCCTTCCCCCCCTATTTTCTTTTTCTTTTTCGTTTTTGTTGCGACTTTGGGCTCGTTGTCGGTGGTATTTCTGTCGTCGGTGCCGGAGAAGGGCGGAGAGCGGTGGTGGAGGGCGTCGTCGCGTCGTTTATCGGCGGCGGTGTCCTTCGCTACGCTGAAACCGGGTGAAAGAGATGAGCTACGGAGCCTCGCCCTAGCGAGGATTCGGCTTGTCGGGTAGCGATCCCGGGTCTTCGATGTCCGAGTACGGGATCCGGTTAAGCTGCCGGTACGCGAGGCCGGATTTTAGGGTTCCGATTGCGGGACCCGTATAAGGCGGGTATGAAAGACGGATTTTTAGGGTTCCGCGTACGGGACCCGTATAAGGCGGGTATGAGAGACGAATTTTTAGGGTTCCGCGTACGGGACCCGAACATCGCGGTTCCGCGTGTCGGGTTTGGAGGGTCCGCGTACGGGACCCGACTGCTTCGTCTTCTTCGTTGAAACCCTAGTTTTGGGTTTTCAAAATTTGTGTCTTCCTCCCTTCCGTGCGGCTTCGCTTTGTCGCGGGGATACCGATTTGAGAATGTTTATCCACCGGATTACCTCTGTTTTCCGTGGTTTGTTGATGGCGTGGCGAGGCAGCGGTGCTGTTTCTGTGGTTGCCGGTGATGCGAAGAGGCGTCGTCGGCTTTGTTGCTGGCAACGCTTCCGTTGACGGTGTCGCGGCGAGGCGACACTTCCGTTGATGGTGTCGCGGCGAGGCGGCGCCTCCGCTACCTGGCGTCGCAGCGAAGGGATGCCTTCGCGAGGGTGTAAAATCCCTAAGTCCCAAACATTAGGACTTAGGAGTTTTGTTTCATTGGGTCGCTGACTTGGTCGCGGGCTCAGTCGATTCGGTCGACTTCGGACATGATCTTTTTTTTTTTTTTTTTTTTTTTTTTGTTTAATTCGAAATTTAAGATATCTTAATGAAAATGAACTTCCATTAAGTAACTTAACTCGAATTAAGAAATTTAAAATAGAACTTACCTCCAATGGAGCCTTTGATATTTGTGCCTTTGATTAGGCGGATCCTCGACTCCCAGCCTTTGATTAGGCAGATCGATATTTCGGCCTTTGATTAGGCAGATCGATTTCCAAGCCTTTGATTTTGACAAGTCGATTTTTGAGCCTTTAATTTTTGAGCCTTTGATTAGGCAAGAATTCATCGTCCCGTCCAAGCCTTTGATTAGGCAGATCGATTTTCGAGCCTTTGATTAGGCAGATCGATTTCCCCTTCGTGCCTTTGATTAGGCAAAACATTAACTCTCGGCCTTTGATTAGGCAAAACATTAACTCTCGGCCTTTGATTAGGCAAGAATTCATCGTCCCGTCCAGGCCTTTGATTAGGCAGATCGATTTCCGAGCCTTTGATTAGGCAGATCGATTTCCGCTCGCGCCTTTGATTAGGCAGAACATTAACTCCCCGCCTTTGATTAGGTGAGAATTCATCATCCAAGCCTTTGATTAGGCAATCCCTTAATTAAAAATTAAGACTTAGCCAATTTAGGCCAATTTAGCCTTAATTAAAACTAAGGAAATCCCTTAATTAAAAATTAAGACTTAGCCAATTTAGGCCAATTTAGCCTTAATTAAAACTAAGGAAATCCCTTAATTAAAAATTAAGACTTAATTTAGCCTTAATTAAAACTAAGGAATTAAGCCTTTCGTGACGAATTTTTCGATTCCGCCAACCGATTTTTCTGACTCTTCCAAAATTGGATTTTCTGATTTCGCAGACGCGGTCGCGCCGCATTTGGCGCGGTCGCGCCACTTCTGGGTTCTTGACTTTGCTGGATTTTGGTCTTGCCGAATTCTGAACTTGAAGAAATTTTCTAACTTTTGGCGCGGTCGCGCCGAATTGTGCTTTAATTTGGTGCGATTGCGCCGCTTCTGGACGAACTTGTAGAATTTTGCCAGATTTGCCGATTTTGCCGGAGATTATGAGTTTGACCTGACCTTTGAATTTTGATTTCAGATGGCTGCTCCTTCGGTAACTTTGGTTGGTGGACTGAAGGCTTTTGACCACACCGTGGTTGTTGAAGGAGAGATTATTCAGACTCTGGCCTTGTATATGGAAGGCGACGCTTCTCATACGACCTATTGCCCGAGTGGAGAATCAATTTTTGGGGGTCATGCCGAGAAACCAACATCCTTCGTAGATAGCTCTCGTTCATGTGAGTTTTTGAGTAGGCGTTTGGCTACCAGTGACCGTGTATTCTTCCTGCCTTGCCTTGACTCTCCAGAGAGGGAAGACGAAGCTGCCAAGCCGGAAACTCTTGTACTCCAGCGTGCCTCTTGGTTGGTGAATAAGCCCCCGTTGCCACGCATGTTTGAAGATGGGGTAGTTGAGAGGACCCTTTATACTCCAGACACGACTTTGGACATGGCGATTCCGTTTCTTTTCGAGTGGACTACTCTGCTTATGGGTCGTTGTGGCAGCCTTCTTCACAGCGCGGGGGTCTACTATGGCATTTGGGGATCCCTCTTTCAGTACAGCTGTGATGTGTCGGTGATCAGGGCTTTTCTTGACGCCTGGAGTGCCAAGACGAACACATTGGTTACGTGCCAGGGTGAGCTTTCTATCTCTCTGATGGACATGGATAGGATTTTTGGCTTGCCCATCGCTGGTCAGTTTTACGACGAGATTTCACCCATGGTAGCTGATTTTAAGGAAGTGCGGAGTACGGATTTACCCTTTAGCTGCCGTTATCTGTTTCTGGCGTACCACCATCTCTGTCGGAGTTCGGGGTCCAACGTGATATCTTCTGCCGCTTGGGTCGAGTTTTGGTTCCGCACAGAGGACGATGCCGTTCCAGTTGATGACCCCTGGGCTGCTTGGCATGCCCGTTTTGGGAAAGATGCGCCCCCTTTCAGAGAGTTCACGGCCACAGAGCGCGATGTGTTTCACTTTCTCCATGTCACACCGGGTAGAGAGGACGACGTCCACTTGGCAGCGCTCCTATCGGTTTGGTTGTCACGGTTCGTGTTCCGGTCGATTGGTGATGAGATCCGACCCATGGTTTTTAAGGTGGCGAGTTATATGGCCACCGGGGTCCGTTTTGCTTTAGCCGGTCCTACCTTGGCCTGCCTTTACAAAGGTTTGGGACACGCAGCCGCTGGATGGCCATCGATGGCTCAGTGGCCTTACTTGTATACTTGGCTCGCCGTCTACTTTCACATGCACGGGGAGGATTTAGAAGTAAGTCGACGTCCAGGTATGATCTCCTTCGGGGATCCTTCTCTCAAACATCATTTTACGGAAGACCAGGCCTGCGATTTGTTTCAGCGTCTTCCGGTGCCGGTGTGGCATAGATATGTTCTTGCCACAGCCAAAACTTCTTTCTTGGTGGACGAACGGAAGAAGCCGATAGCTAGACAACATTATGAGAGTCTTCTCAGCGTCCGCAGCTGTTTCTTGACGGTCCGGCGCTCTATTCATTTCTTTGTGGAGCCGTATTGTCCAGCCAGATTTGAGCGACAGTTCGGTTATTGTCAAGATCTGCCCAGCGATATGGGGATCGCAGCTAATCATCGGGAGATTAGCTCTTTATCGGAGTTGGTGGCCCTTTGGAAAACCAGCATTGTTCGTCCTTGTGGTCGGCTTGATCTGCCTCCGTCGGGAGAACGAGACCCATCTCGAGACCCAGGGACCACCTCAACTTATTATACTTGGTGGACGACCCACATGTCGTCACTATTTCAGGTAAGTTTATCTCCCCTTCTGTTTTTCTTTGCTTTGTTTTCCTTTTCGTCATTGTCTTGTGTCTTCCAGCAAAATCGACTGGAGTCGGCGCCAGTTGTTTCTGCGGTGGAGAATAGTGACGAGGACTATGACAGCGATCGGTCTCACCCTCGCAAGCGGAGGCCGAATGGCAAGAGGCCAGTTGGTGCTTCTTCGGTAAGTATACTTGTGTCAGTATACTTGTGGTTTGATTTGATTTTGCTGCATTTCCTTATTTCTTTTGAATTTCGGGCGAGTAAGAAGAGGGCTCCTCTTACCATTTTGGCGGACGCTTCTGGTTCTGCTTCAAAGAAGAAGAAGGCACGTAAAGAAGTTCCGCCTGCCTCTTTTCCCCCTTCGCCACCGACATTCCTTCCGCCTATTCCAGAGACGGAGCCTCCGACTTCTTGTCCGTCGGAGAACCCTCCTATTGGGACGGTTCAGATTTTGTCTTCCCCAGAGGCGCCCGCAGCACCTCAAGAGGAGGCTTCTGTAGTGGGAGAGCCTGCAGAGATTACACCAGCGTTGACTCAGTCCGAGGGCTTGCCTGTTCGAGAGGTCGTTCCTTCCCCATCAGTTGTTCAAGAGGAGGCGGTGGACGAGGCAGAGGCTCCGCCTCCTGCAGTTGAAGAAGAAGCTCCAACTCCAGCGGTCAAAGTTCCAGCTATTGAGGCAGCGGTCGAGGTGATCCAGGAGGAGGTCCCGACTACTGAAGGAGCTTTGGAGACTATTTTAGCACCTGAAGAGGAAGTTATAGAGGTTGTTCCGGCCGTCGATCCAGTCGTTGAGCCAGCCGCTGAGGAAGTTCCGGTCGTGCAGAACTTGGCCACGCCGCCTACCTCCTCTTCTCTGACTTCGTCGCAGACCCCGTCGCAGGAGTTTTTGTCTTATGTTGAGGGCTTGATGGTGCAGGCTTGGAGAGACCGAATAGTCCCTCGTATGTTATCTCCAGGCGCGGTGAGTGACATATCTTTGCTGGCCGATGCAGGATTTGCCATCAGCAGGTTGCAGGAGATGGGTCATGATGTGACTCGCCTAAGAGTCTACACTCAGCAGCTACAGACTCTTAAGGAAATCGAACGTTTGGCTGGAGAGAAGGCTCGTCGGACTTCCAGGGATGAGGCGGAGGGTATTTCTCGAAACACTTTGGCCATAGTATCCTCCAAGTTAGAAGAGGCCAAAGCCACTTTGGGCGAGGTTGTTGAGGAACTTTCGGAGGCTAAGGCCGAGGAAGAGGATGCCCGTGAACGCTTGGAGTTAGCTAGAGAACAACTTCAGTCGGCTGGGACAAAAGTCGCATACCTTACAACTCAAGCAGAGCAGATCCAGGAAAGTGTACGGGGTTTGAAGACGGGTGTGGTTGAAGCTGAGCAGCTGATAGCAGAGGTAATTGCCACGCCCACCCTTAGTGCGGCTGAGGAGGCAACTCTCCTATCGTCGAGGGCTGCCTTTGCGGAGTTACAGCAGGAGATGGCGAGGAATCTTTAGGAGCTGCTTTGTTTTCCGCCTTTTGATTTGATTTGTAACCACATTTTTTTTTTTTGTCGTGTAGTTGAATTTTGTTGCCCTTTTTTTTTTTTGCATTCCACAGAATATTCATGAATAAAATTTCTTTTGCATTCCTCAGAATATTCATGAATAAAATTTCTTGAGAAATTTACCGTTTATGGCTGGGAGTCTTCTCCCTTCGGGAGTGACCAATTTGTACGCACCGTTAGTGTAGACTTCTTGGACGACGAGTGGTCCTTCCCACTTAGGTGCAAATTTTCCCCCATCTTTGCTTGTGGCCATGATTGGTCTGCGCACTGCTAAGACAAGGTCCCCTTTTTGAAAGGAACGAAACTTGACTTTTTTATTGAATGCGCGAGTGAGGCGAGCTTGATAGCATTTAAGCCTTTGCTGAGCTTCTAATCGCTTCTCGTCGAGGGATTCTAGCTCTTGCAGGCAGAGTCGGATATTTTCCTCTTCCGTGAGTCCTTCTCGAAGAGCAACTCGCAGCGATGGAATTTGAATTTCCAGTGGGAGCACAACTTCCACGCCGTAGACTAGTGAATATGGGGTTGATTCTGTTGGCGTTCGGAACGTAATCCTGTATGCCCACAGTGCTTCTCCGAGCCTTTCGTGCCAATCTTTCTTATTCCCTGCGACTGTCTTCTTTAAGATTTTGCACAAGGTTTTGTTGAAGGCTTCTGCCAAGCCATTGGCGGCAGGGTTGTATGCCGTGGACGTCCTCTGTCGGATGCCGAATTTCTCACAGAAATTATCCATGGTCTTGTTACGGAACGGGGTGCCGTTATCGGTCATGATGTATCTTGGAACACCATACCGATACACGATTTGTGTCCGAATGAAATCGACCACGATGGCTGCTTTGATTTCTTTATAAGCTGCTGCTTCTGCCCACTTAGAGAAATAGTCTGTGGCGGCCAGTATGTACTGGTGATTTGCAGACGACTTCGGGTTGATTGGACCTATGATGTCCATTTCCCAGGCTTCGAATGGCGGGGAGGCCACTGTTGGATGTAAAGGACTGGGAGGTTGATGGATGTAATTGGCGTGTAATTGACATGCCATGCAGTGTCTTGCCAATTCTATCGCGTCACGCAGCATGGTAGGCCAATAATAGCCTAACTGTTTGACTTGGAGATGAAGTTTGGGGCCCGCTTGATGAGCACCGCAGATTCCTCCATGTGCTTCGGATAGGAGAGCTTGTCCTTCTTCTTTGGAGACACATCTGAGTAGGATACCGTCGTAGGATCGGCGATACAATATGTTGTTGAACAAGCAGAATTTGGGTGCAACTCTTCGTACGTACGCCCGAGCTTTCAGTTCTTTGGGAAGTTTTTTGTGTTCTAAGTAATCAAGGAATTGTCGACGCCAATCTTCTTCCTCAATTGCGTAGACCGAAACCAGATTGATTTCTTCTTCCTCTGAGAATTTCTCCAAGGTCGGCACTACCCATCTTTCGCATATTGGGATGCGTTCGGGCCTTGCGTCGAATTGTGCCAGACTTGCAGCGATCCCGGCCAATGCGTCCGCTTGGGAATTACTGGCTCGGGGTACATGCCCTAGGGTGACATTTGAAATTTTCTGCAGCAATCTTTGAGCCTCTTTTTGATACGGCATGAGCTCGTCTTTTCTGACCTCGAAGTCTCCGATTATCTGTTTGATCACCAGAGCCGAATCGCTGAAGATTTCTAGCTGGCTTAAGCCCATTTCGATAGCCATCCCCAAACCGAAGATTATGGCTTGGTACTCGGCCTCGTTGTTTGTGCAAAGAAGTGGGATAGGATAAAGGAGTACGGCATTAAATCCTCGTTGGGAGATATGAAAAGGACTCCAGCGCTGCTCTCGTTTTTCCGGTGCAGCACCATCAAAGTACATCCTCCATGGAGGTAGCACTTCAATGAAGAAGACTTCTTCATCAGGTAGACTTTGGCTTACCTCCCACTCTGCTGGGATGGGATGATCGGCTAGGAAATTTGCAAGTCCTTGTCCTTTGATGGCTTTTTCGAGGGATGAAATTGATCTCGAACTCGAGAGAGCAACAAGGCCCATTTGGCCAGCCGCCCCGAAAGCATTGGTCCTGGACATGATGAATTTGAGGGGATCTGCCCGAGAGATTAGATTTGTGGAATGTGCGAGCAGAGATAGTGTCTCAGCTTACGGATGGCTAAGATGAGTGCAAGGCACGTCTTTTCAATCGGGGAGTAGTTGAGTTCTGCCCCGACCATTGTACGGCTTAGATAGTACAACAGACGTTCTTTCCCTTGGTCATCATTTTGGGCGAGGAGGGCACCCAGAGATTTTTCTTGAGCCGCGATGTATAAGAGAAGCGGCTTTCCAAGTCGGAGCTATCAGAACCGGTGGCTTCATCGGTAGTTTTGATGTTTTGGAATGCCCGTCGGCAAGATTCGGCCCCATTCGGGAAGGGTGTATCCTTCTTCATGAGATGGCTGAAGGGTTGACATCTTCCGCCAGATTTGAGATGAACCGCCGAATGTAAGCCAGATGCCCCTGAAGGCTTTTTAATTCTGACAAAGTGTTTGGTTCGGGCATTTGTTGAATGACATCGATCTTGGTCTGATCGATTTCGATGCCCCTGTGTCTGACCACGAATCCGAGGAATTTCCCGGATGAAACCCCGAAGGCACACTTAAGTGGATTCATCTTCAACTCGTACTGTCGTAGGCGTTCAAAGACAGCTCGCAGATCTTTTAGATGGTCGTCTCTTGATTTGGTTTTTGACCACCACATCGTCCACGTAGCATTCCACAAATTTGTGGAGGAAGTCGTCGAATATCTTTTGCATGGCCCTTTGATAAGTGGCTCCTGCATTCTTCAGACCAAATGACATTACCTTGTAGCAGAAAATACCTTTTGGCGTACGGAAGGCTGTCTTTTCCTCGTCTTTTGGATCCATCCGAATTTGATTGTAGCCGGAAGATCCGTCCATGAAGGATAAGGCTTCATGCCCCGTTGTCGCATCAACCATTAATTCGGGTGATGGGTAGCGGGAAGTCATCTTTGGACAGGCTTTGTTCAAGTCTCTCAAGTCGACGCGGGACTTCGAATCTGTCCATTTTTCTTCTTCTTCGGTACGATGTTGGCTATCCAGCTCGGGTACTTAACTTTCGGATGAAGTCGGCCTTGAGGAGTTTGTCGACTTCCTTCTCAATTTCTGGGACAAGTTCGAACGAAAACCGTCTTTGGGACTGTTTTATCGGTTTAACTCGATTTGATGGCCGGTTTGTGAATTGCGATAGTTGGGTCGAGCCAGGCATCTCAAGTATAACGACCAAGCAAAACGTCTTTATATTCATCGAGTAAAGACATATAATTTTTTCTTTTGTTACGAGAGAGTGAAGCACTCAAGAAAGTGGGTCTTGGATCATCCCTCGTACCCAGATTTACTTTCTTCAGCTGGTCGATGGTTGCTTGGCCGCCTTCCTCAAAGATTGCAGGCGCTTCTCCCCAGATCCTCTTCGGGGTTGAGTCGTTACCCTCGTCGGCCGAGATGTGGTGGACAGCGACTACCTCTTCTTCTTCTTCTGGGTCCTTTTTCTTTGACGATACGTAAATCACCAATGGGGTGACTTCGCTGCTTTCTGATTTTATTCTTTTTGAAGAAGTCCCTCCTACTTTCCCCAATCTTTGGGTCGCAGGGACCCGTGTGGGTGCCCCAAGTCTTTGGAAGACTGTTCTTTTGGGTTGCTCCATCGATTTTCCCAGCCTCTGAAATACGCTGAGTTTTTCTGTGGCCTGTGCCGCGGTGGTATTTGGTTTAGGGTCTTCTGCTTGCCCCTTTCTCCGCCAGACCTTCGTAACTTTGGACTTAAGCTCGTTACTTGGCTCTGGAGGAATATTTGGATTTCTATCTTCTTCTTGTCCCAATCGAACGAATGCCGAGACTCGCGGTTCTGGGATGCCGATTCTGTCAAAAGCTGACGTCCGGGTTTCTTCTGAAGCGGCTGCCTTCCTTTTGGTTGTGATTTGATTGACACTGGCCTTGCCAGAAATCACAACTGGCTTGTGTTTTTTATAGCCAAGCCCATGTTTGTTAGGAGGGATTGAATAACCCTGCGCCTGGAGGCTTTTCTGGGTTGGTGATAGGTTTTGAACAGCCACCATCAATTTTTCTTGCAGTTGTTCGAGGGAGAGCCCGGACCCTGCTTTGGCCATCATCCGATAGGCATTAGGATCGAATCCTTGTGTCCGAGTTTTCGGAAGCTCGGGTGGATTCCTTTCTTCGACCAGGATGCCCCGGTTGTTGAGTTTGGGTAGAGGAATTGTGGCAGTGCCTTTTAGGGCCTTCAGTTTCTCAGCTAACTCTTCTCGGTTGCAGATGGTGAAAGGGGATTCGCCCTTCTTCCTTCTTGATTGAGGGACGTACCTGAGAATTGGTTCCTCCGGTTGCTTTTTAGGTTTGGCCTGTTCGCCCTTGACAGCCTTAGGGGGAGCGGCTTTACTCGAAGTAGCACCTTTTTCTTCCGAGTAATATTTAGCGTCTGCGAAGGAAGCTTCGGCCTCTGTGAAAGGGCATTCATCCGCGAACACCGTCTTTTCCTCTCCATCTTGATAATATTTGAAGCATTGATGGAGAGTCGAGGGAACGACTCTGTTGTTGTGTAACCAGGGTCTCTCGAGCAGCACATTATAAGAGGTGTGAGCGTCGATCACGTGGAACAACACGTGGGAGGTCATATCCCCAATTAGTAGTTCCAATTTGATCGTCCCCAACGCTCGCTGTCCTTCTTGATTTAAGCCTTGGATCATCAGCTAACTGGCTTGGAGATCGTTGGCCACCAGCCCAACATTTTTCAAAGTCCGGATTGGCAGGATGTTTACTGATGATCCGCTGTCCAGAAGTATGCGGTTGATCCATCGGTCTTTGATAGCTCTAGAAACGAACAAAGGCCGATTATGAGACTTTTCCCCGAGCAGCATGTCTGCTTCTTTGAAGGAGATGGAGATTGAATGAGCCTCCTTGATTTGTGGTGGCTCTGACGGTTGTTCTTCTTTCAACGTGCTGGGAGATAAGCCAATTTTTGGTTCATCATGCCTCCGCATCCTCAATTGCTCTACTTCGGCATGCCAGTCGTCTTTGGCAGCAACGAACTTGATGAGAGCTTGCCTAGATCTGATTGGCAGATCTAAGTCGTCATGTACCGCATTTGTGATCGACAAGTTCTGTAAACATGTATGAATATCGTCGGCAGATTCGATCGGAGCCTTCCCTTCGCGCCTTTGCTCGACCACTTGGGGTGAACAAGTGGCCACCGGTCTGAGGGGTTGGCGTCGGGGAATTTGCGGGGAAGAAATCAGCCAAAGTAATTGGCCTTGGCTTCTTTTTGATAGTTCTCTTCGACTTTGGAGGAGGTTGATTTTCGCCTCGTGCCTTCTTCCTCCTCTTTTCTTTCTGGACTTTCTTTTTCGGCTCCTCTTTTTTTCGCCACGAACCCCTTGATGAATATTTTCACGGGGACTTTCGGAAGTGGTTTTTTTTGCGGGTTACCACTTCCCACCCTTCTTTGTCTTTTTGCGCGGGTCGCAGTCTTGGTCCAATGCGCAAGACGAAGGTTTTTCTGTTCGTCCTCTGATTCTCCGTTCTGGTGCCGGAATTTGATTGGACGAAGATGGTGTGGGAAGCAGCCGTGTTGTCGTCAGATTCCAAGATGATGCGACCTTGCGTCGCTAACTCGAGTATTCTGTCCTTTAGGACAAAACATTTTTCGGTAGGATGACCTACCAGTCGGTGATATTTGCAATAGTTGGGATCCGAAGTTTTCCCAACGTCTTCCGGCCTTTTGGCTTCTGGAAGCTGCAACAAGTTTTTCTCCAAGAGTTGTTCCAGCATACCTGGAACATCGGAGTCGGGGAAAGGATAGGTTTTGGCCTGCCTATCCTTTAACGTGAACTTTTGGCGGATTGTAGTATCGGGCGAAGTCGATTGGCATTTGGCTTCCAATCACCGCTTTCGTACCTTTATTTTGGGTCGCCGTGATCTTTTGTGGTTCGGGCGATGTTTGTGGCGAAGCGCTTCTTTTGTTGGAGCTTTGTACTCCTTCTTTACGAACCCGGCTTCTTTGTCGGCCTCGGTCGGTGGAGCCTTTCCTTCTCCTTTTCCTGGATAAGGATCTCCATATTAGCGCTTCGGTCGCCAGTTCTTGAAGTCTCGGGCTTCCGACTCGTAAGAAGTAAACCGAGTCCAGTTCATCCCTCGAATGCACATGTCGATGGATGTCTCGTGGATAAGGAGGTGCTCTCCTTGCAATTGAGATCGAGATTGCGCCAGCGATTGATGTATTCGATCACCTTCGCCTTTGGCGCTGTTTGAGATTGGTGAGTTCCACCGGCGCCACCGTCCCGCCGTCTTTGTAGAAGCGGACCGAGGAATTCACTTTCTAACTGTTCCCTACTGTCGATAGACTCTGGCTGGGAGCTCAATGAACCAATCAAAGGCATTCCCTTTGAGGGATCGCCCAAATTGTTTGACGAGGAGATCGCCGCCGGTTCCTGCATTGTTGCAGGGTCTCAATAAAGTGGGGGCGACGTCTTTGTTTTGGGTTGCCGCCTCCACTGAATTGTTGAAATTTGGGTGGATGGTAAGAGGTAGGCATGTGGATTGCCCGGATCCGTCGGGAGTAGGGCCTAGTGTAGGCTTGAGATCTGACTCCTTCGGATTGCACCTTTCGCTCCCACTGCGTTGGAGATCATTTCTTGCGTGGTACCGTAAGATAGTGCCCCCTGGTTCTTCAAGCGGTGGTTCCCGGTTCACCGGGTGTTCGGGAGCTGGAGATGAACGGATGATGGGTGAAGGAGGGATAGGATTGGCGGACGTGCTGGGTCCTGTCTGGCCTTCTTCATTTCTGGGCTGGGAGGATGCTCCCAGGCGATCTGCAATTTGCTCGAATTTTTGCAGAATTGTGGCGATCTGGAGATCCCTCTGCAGTTCTCTCTCTCTCAATTGTTCGTCCCTTTCCCTTATGGCAGCTTGGATTTCTGCCAGTTGCTCCTCAATAGTTTTGGCTTGTGTTATCATTGCCGAGACCCTGATGACTGGAGATGTGGGGGAAGGGGGATTTGGAGCGAGAGGTGCCCCAGTTGGTGTAGCCGGTCGCGGAGAAGGAATGATGCGTCGTCCTTCAAAGTGGCTGATTAATGCCGGGACTCGGCTTGCCGTTGAGGGAGAGTTCCTCGCTGGGCTTGCAGCTGGGCTGGCCACTGGACTGGCAGGTGGCGGAGATGTCAGGACAGCCGAATAACTCCTCGAGGGATGGACTCTTGATGGAGAAATTATAGGGCTGGCCGGAGCTTGGCTTGCCTGTGGCTGAATTTGGACAGCTATTGGTGTAGGCGCGAGATCCCGCGGACGGATCCGGTGGTTGGACTTGAACGACCGATCACGAGGGGATTTGGGATGGGCGGATCCCTCTCGGGTTTGGCGGGCAGCAGCAGTTGGTGGTGTGCGTGGACGGCGAGGGAAGGTGACCAACGGATCGATCATGCTCTGGTGCGGGCGACGCAGCTGGCTCCAGCAGTTGGGGTCTTGGCGGCCGCCTTGTTGTTGTTGTTGTTGGAACCGCCATTTGAACTTTGAACTTGGTAGATCGGGGAAAGAGATAAAAGGTAGAAGGGTCCCACCGGGCGTGCCAAATTTGTAAACGAGTACAATATGTGGACCGAAAAATATGGATCCGATGTACAGTGTACAAAATAATTTGAAGGGTATTTTGGTAATTTTCAGGTGATTGTGTGGGGTGCGACTTCTAAAACTTCTTTGATTCAACCTCCAATCAAGAACAAACGATAGCCGAATAGACACGAACAATAGCGTACGCCACGAACGAGATGAATTTGAATTTCGCCAAAGCTTGACGGAAAATTTGGTATTCCAATTGGCTCACGGCAGGTCGATTTGCGAGACAGCGGCAGGAATGTTTGTTGCTCTTTCAGATTTGGGTGGTGATTTGGGATTTTTGGACGTACGTCTTGAAAATTTCGTGTGTCTGTCTGATCCTTCTGTGATCGATCCCCCTTTTCGTCCCCGAGCCTCTGAATTTATAGCCTTACCTAGTTCCAACTGCATGGACCAGGTTTATCGGAGTGGTTATAACTTGCTTCGACCGCCAAGGTCCCCGCCTCCCTTTGAAAAGTGGAGCTGTCTTGGAATGAGACAAGGGCCATGTGTGATCCTTGTTGGCTGTTGATGTGGCCGCCTTGTATGACTTGTCGCCCATGTAAGCTGCTGACGGAGCGATTGAGATCTCGGTCGTTGATCTGTTGAGGCTTGATCGATAGCTCAATTTCATCGGTTTGACTGGGATCATTCTTTGACTTGTTGACCCGAGTCATAGGGTGCTGATTTGGACCGTAAGTGTAGGACTGGACAAAATTGATTCTTACAAGTATATTAACATTTATCCGACATTTAATTAATTTCATATGCTTCCATAATGTTTCCTTATTTCTTAAGATTCTACACTTTGTATATCTCCTGTAGCGCAAACCAGATTGCATGGGTCTCTTCATTTTCTTCTTTTGATAAACGTCTTGAACAGGTGTCCCTTTGTTAGAAACAGATCCAGCTGTGATATGTTCACTGAGATCAGTTGGACCATTAAAAAGGAAATCCCATGTTAGGAAGAGGTATATATATATATATATATGTTCGCATTCTTTGCCAGCAAAACAAGATAGAAGAATCTGCAATTTCGATCATACGTATAAATGGACCATGAAGTTGGAAACCCACTCGAGGAAGACGTTAGACGTCACTCTCGTCCGTGTTCAGTGAGAAGAATAGATGAAGAAATCGACAACTCTGAATATCAGAAATCATTTTATTTCAAATTGCGGTGCGGGGATGGAGATCAATTCTAAGGATCAAAACTAAGACGTTTTATTAATGAATCACCATTTTTTCACAAGTACCGTCGTCGTATAATCCTATTGCAGAGCTTGAGTCATGATAACCTCAGCGATATTGAGCAAAGCCAACTGTTTCTCGTTCGTCTCTATACTAAACGACGGCGAGCTGCCCTTCAGCTTCCTCAGGTCGTCTCCGCACTGCTGCACGTAGGTCATCGCCGTTGAAATCGAAAAAATCGCTTCGCGCAGGTTCTTCGCCTCGGAGTATTGTCCGGCATCCAAGATTGCGTCGGTGGTCTTGTCGTAACGATCCCGGCAGTCGGCCATCACTTTGGCGAAGTCGACGAGGTCGAGGAAGTTGTTCATGCCGTTCTTGAAAGCTATGTCCAAGGCGATGATCATGAGGCCGGTGATGTTGGCGGTGCGGCTCTCGGCTCGGGCGGAGAGGGAGGAGACGCAGAGGTCTTTGTACTCGGAAGTGTAGCTGCAGACGGTTTGGATGAGTTGGGCGTCGTGGAGGCTGATCGAACCGGTACTGCCGGCGATTGAGAAGAAGAAGAAGAAGAAGAAGAAGAAGACGACGACGACATGGGTCAGGGCGAGAGTTGCCATTGCTTCTCTCCTTGCGATTATTCTCTTCTGAGAGAGAAACAACAGAGAGATTTAATTAGAGGAGAAGGTGTGCTTTTCAATGGGTTGAGAACTGCTATTTAATTAAGATTCCACTATTTAATATCTTACTTTTTTAGAAGGATTATATATGAACATTAATCATCCCCTATTATACCGTAGGGAGTCAGCTGTATTAGAGCTTAAACATAGAAATCCCATTTCTATATATCTTCTATAAATATATATGCAGAGGACATGATCGATCCTGATGAAACATTTTTTTCACACTAATCGCCTAGTAAAATACCCAGCAATGTTAAATGTAACAAATAAGTGTCACAAAGTGAGAAAGACTTGGGTTAATTAGTGGACCTGGGCCACCCTTTTATAATGAGAGAGAGAAAGAGATGGGCCTAGTCAGTAGACCTGGACTACCCTTTATAATAGGATTTATATTATTTATATATATATTAAATATTTCTATAGAAAAAAAGACAAAACTAGTGATGGTTATAGTGAATTGGGCCGAGTGACTGGCCTCAGATTCTGGTTCAACTGGGTTGGACCTGCCGGTTCGGTTCAGATTTTAAAACACTGGTACTAACATTTTCTCCCTAGTTTGCCTCACTTTTGCCTAATTTTACCATATTTATGGAAAACAAAATAGTAATTTTCAAAGGTTAGGTAAGTGCTATTCTCTAAATTTATCTTAAAATGATTCTTATAATTTATAACACGGATGGGGCTGGACTCAATTTAGCTAGAGGACCAAGGCTTGACTAGTGATTAGGCAATTTCTCAATATAAGTCAATTAGAATGTTATTGTGTCCGTATATTTAGAATAATATAGTTACCTTTTTTTTTTTTTTTTTTTTATAATTTCAATTATTAAAGAGAATTTGGTTTAAAATAATACCAGGGTAGATTTGTGATTACAACTTTTTTGAAAACCCACCCTGGAAATCTATTTCCGGGCAAGCAGTCGGGGTCCGAGGATATTATTCCAAGATCCAAATATACGTATCTACCAGAAAAATGGTGTCGGAAAAATGAACTGATTTTCCGGCCAAGGTTTTCCAGGTGAGAGAGGCCGGAAAGGCGTCCGCTGGAAAATCATCTGGCTGCAATTTGTCAGTCTAATCTTAATATGCCTGACAGTGTCTCTCCGGATCTCGCCTTTATCACGTCCCTGGGCCGCGCCCTCGTCTCCCGCCACACCGTCGCTACCGGGTTCCGCCGTCAAACAGGTAACTCTCTATCTCCCTCAATCTATCTCTCCCACCATGTTTCACTCTTCCTGGCACTCTTTCTCTGTACCTTTTTCTTCTCTCCCTCTTTATCTTTCCCTCTCTCTCCCCTCTCTCTATCTTTCTCTCTCTATATCTCCCTTCCCCTCTCTTTCTATTTCGCTCTCTGGCCCTCTCTTTCTCTCGATCGATTGGCGATTTATCTTCCCACAAACGATTTGTGTGGATCGATGCAATAATTTGTCGCTACACTAGTTGCCGTAACGGACGAGTTTTTGATTGTCGATTATTTATTGTCTTTATCTGAGGACAACAAATTTGGGGCCGTGGAAGGAATCTGTCCAATCTTGATTGCTTGATATCAACCTGCCTTTTTTGGATCATAGTAACATCGATTTCTAGAGTGAAATTCAACTTTTTTTTTTTCTTTTTTAATCTGATTGAACATCCGGATAGAATTATTGGATGAGTGGTGAAGCCTCTTGGATTCTTTTGTCATATGAAAACGAATGCACTCCAGTCAGACGCAAAGGATTTAAACTAAAAAGCAATGAGTACCAGTCTTTAAACTGGGTCAAGAAATTCAATCAACAGGCCCACATGGGTTCTTAAAATCCGGATGTTGGCTGGAAATTAATATAATAGGCTTCAGTCAACTGCGAGAGATGTTCTGTTTCTCATTAGATTGGTTATAGCGAGTAAAGGATAGTAAATACTGGTCTTTTGGTTATCAATTTCCTTAAGTTTTACCATGTATCCTACAATGTGAAGTTGCAAATTGTGATGAGGAAAGCAATTTGACGTGCTTCTTGTACCTCAAGAAGCACATTAATGTAATGGCACATCTGATTTTTAATACATATTGTTTGACTAGTTAATCTATTCCCTTGTATCAAAATATTTCAGACTTTTGGGCAAAGGATGCTGATTAGAAGAAAAATTTCGGAATTAAATTTCCTTTTTCCTTTCTGATGACTCTTCTGTTGCATATGTAACTCGTCACTAAGTCTCACTTGTTACCATATCTTTGTTATTTTGTAAGCTGAATCATAAAAAGTTGTAATACCATTTATTTTCTTTTTTGTTGTAATGATAGGATCCTGAATCTTTTTTATTGATTGAGTGTGATCATTTTGATCTTCTTCACTGTTTGTTAGCATTATTGTCGTTGTGATTTTTTTCCTCATGAGATGCTTGATTAGCTTCATGAGTATATTTAGGTATTAGTAGCTCTACAACTGTTCATTGCAGATATTGTTGTTGAGGCTGAGATAATTTTCTGCTTTTAAATATGAACCAATTGACAGAAAGCAAGTCCAAGAGGTTTGTTTAAAAAACCGAAAGGCAACTAGTTAGTGTTATTGCTTGTATCGAAATACAAAAAGTGACATATTGGAAGGACCAACTTCTCTTCATACGGCTAATGTATGTATTTTTTATTTCCATTTTGGACTAACTTCTCTATATTATTCCTTTAGCTCTTTTTCGTTAAAGTTATCGCCTTTTTCAAAGAAGAAACTGCACAGCTCCTTTTCACATTCATGTAGGTAGAAGTAGAAAAATGCATCGTAATAAAAATTGGGAGCCTCCTGCCATCAAATTCTGATCTACTTCAATTATTTTCCAGCCACACCAATTTTAAAGATTACCTACATTAACTTTAACTCTTTGAAGAATGTAGATATTATTACATGACACAGAAGTTGTACTTATACTGCTAAATGAAAAGGTTGATTATACTATTTTTATGGTAAAATAAACTCATTAAAGTAATTTTTATGAGGTTTTTTCTCTGCATTTCGAGTTCTAATGTTTCATTTACCTTAATCTTACCAATACTTGATATTATTTTTATGATATTCTTCATTTGTTATTCATTTGATTATAATATAATTAAAATAGACTATAGTTGTTCAATGTAAGGAAAATTTAGAAGTAAGGGTGCGTTATCGTACATTGTGATGTAGTAGAAGTTTTTGTAGTATCATGGTGTAAAAACTGAATCAAATCAACCAGTTAAATAGATGTCTAAGCATGGTGGCATCTTGGTTGATAATAGCCTTCTGTAATATCATGTTGCAATCTTATGTTGTACCCTGGCTTAATGCTCCTCTAGAATAAAAGCTAATCACCACTTTCGGGAAAAAAAAAAAAAAACAGAATAAAGAGCTTAAAATCTACTTTAGTTTTCCTTAGGAATACTTCTTGGGAGGTTGGTTATTGATTCAATTGTAAAACTTGTTAGTTCAGTCACTTTTGGGTTCCACACATTTAAGAAACTTCGATAGAAACAAATTTATATATTAAAATTCTAAAAAATTCCAAAATAATGTGATCAAACTCAGGATGACTCACTGATTGGACATGTTTCAATTGGACCTCATGTATGTATCAAGTCTTAAGACACAGAAACTTAAGAGACCATCTAACCTGATTGCCCAGGTACTTTTACGAGTTACCTAATCTGTTTGACTGAAAGCGAGGTTTGTGAAGGACCAATTCACAGAAGAAGGGGGAGTAGGCGAGTACCCCTCTTTTCCGTCCATTTTCCAGGGAGGGATCCTGAACCCTCTCTACCTTTCTCAGAGTGCAATTTAGATGAACTTTAGCCTGCTCCATTCTCTTGTTGGAAATTGAGCTACTTTAATGGTTTTTCAGTAGGAGGTATTGAGTTTGAGACTTTCCAGACCTGGGATTGCTCAGAAGAAGGGGGAGGAGGCCAGCTGCTCCATTTCTCCTTCCATTTTGTAGGGAGGGATCCTGAACCCTCCACCTTTCACATACTGAAATTTTAATTAATTTTAACACATACCAATTTTCTTATTGTAAATTGAGCTACAGTTAAATGGTTTTTCAGTCGGAGGTATTGCCTTCGAGACTTTCCAGACCTGAGATTTTTGAGGATCAGCCCATTGTTATAATGTGACCAAAAACTATCAATGAAAACGATATACATGGGTGTCGAAAACAGATATACAACCACATGTTTGTTGTATGTAACATTTTAGTAATGTAATTAAAAATCACTATAAATTAAATTATCTTAGAGCATAACTTGTTAAGCATTGTTGGATCCTTCTTACATTTTGACATTAGTTTCAGTGGTTTGACTTGTTAGATCCCGTGCACATTTATGCACATTTATAAACACTGTGAATGTGAGTTGCATTTTGATTGTGGGTTCTTATTACTATTTCATTGCAAAACATTCCAAAATAAAGTCGCTGCTTGATCAATAATTTTGGTTGTTGGAAGTCCAAATTCCTGGACTTTGACTTCATACTTCTCTGTCGATCTTTGGTTTCTTCTTTTCTGCTTTAGATCATCTCTGTGTATGAAGGTTCTAGGTTCTAACCATTTCTATGTTTTTTTGGTTACGGAATATCTATTTTTTCTTTTGTGTTTTACTTCCATGGATGTCGAATGTTGATTTCTTTTATTGTGATGCTGAGCTGATCGGTTTCTTTGATTGATATGCGGAATTTCAGTTTATTCTTGCAATGCGAGGCTGGTTGATGTGCCGAGTCCATCCTCCCTTGAGTCAGATGCGGCGGAAGAGGAAGAACAAGAGGCTTTTATTAGAAGGTTGAATTTTCTCTTCCTGATACTCCCTGTGAAGGTTCCACTTTGTTTTAGTGACAGTTGCTGAAATTTATTGTCACATTTGGTTTTATCTTTCTGCAGAATTAAATCAGTTGTTGAATCTGTCCGGGGAGCTTTTTTCTCCATAATTTGTCCAGATGGACTTTTGTCCTCAGTAGTATGATCTAATTTTTTAGGTACTTTTTTGCTCCCACTTTAGGAGTTCCATTTGGTTATGTATTTTAGCTTTTGGAATTTATATATGTTCCTTCTTGCAGGACAGTCATTAGGTTCCTATAGAGATAGTAGTTGAATTACTTTTGCTTCTGATTGCTAAACCTTGCAATTTAGTATGGAATTACTACGAAGGAAGAGAAAGGGTAGTGGGACGGAAACTGAGCCAGATCACTGTATACCAATGCCATTGTCGCATGTGGGTTCACATTTATCATTGGAAGATCATAGACAAAAGAAAAAATGCAAAGAACAGAAAAAGGTAGACCTTACTGGTTCATGCAACAGTAGAGTCACTGGCATTGTGACAGCTCCACCTTGTGGAAGTTCAGGGTCTGGTTCACCTGGAAGAGGCCATAAGCGGAAGATAGGTTGTATTGAATCTGCTACACGGATAGGTAGAAAGAAGAAACTTGAGCAAGATTACATACTGCGGCATGAGATTGGTCAGGGCAAGTTTGGGTGTGTGAGGCTCTGTCGCAGTAAGGCCAATGGGGCAGAGTTTGCCTGCAAGAGTTTGAAGAAATCAGGAGGAGAATCTGTTCATCGCGAGGTTGAGATTATGCAACACCTGTCTGGGCATCCTGGTGTTGTGACTTTGCAAGCTGTATATGAAGATTCAGATTCTTTTCATCTGGTAATGGAACTGTGTCCAAGGGGAAGGTTACTTGATGATATGGTTAAAGAGGGCAAATATTCAGAACAGAGAGCTGCTAAGTTGCTGAAGGAAGTTGTTTGGATTATTAAGTATTGTCATGACATGGGGGTTGTCCATCGAGATATAAAACCCGAGAATGTTCTTTTAGCAACTTCTGGTCAGCTGAAGTTGGCAGATTTTGGCTTAGCAGTTCGAGTTTCTGATGGTAATTCATCTACAAACTTACACGTTTTCTGAATTTTGTTTGAATTCTTGTTAGTCTATTTGTGATGAATTTATCCGATAAGTAGTTTTGAAGTGTACCCCTTCATCTAATTGTATTCACGCCTTCATCTATATTACCATTTGTGAACTTGTATATCCTGGCTATTCTATCTATATGTAGATAAGGGGTGTATTAGATGTGACAACTGACCATCATGCTTACAATAAGAGGTGCAACGGAGAAATGATTTGATTGCTAATAGAGACGGTTTCAGGTTGTTATGGTCTTTACGTCATGTTAATGCTGCTGAGGAAAAAGGTAATAGTTCAAATTAGAAAGTTTATACAAATAAGGGGTAAACCACAGATCAATTATATGTGCTGTTATTTGATGAAGTTTCTGATTTCTTCTCTTCATTGTGGGTCGATTGGAGGCAAATGTGCGAATGGCCATACATGTCATCTAGCTTAAGTGGAAGGCTCTAGAGAGCATCTTCCTGTGCAGAGCTTGCTACCATGTAATTCTTCCTTGTGTGTGACTTGAGCATCAGCTCAGTGGTTATATGGGGGAATTGTAGTGGGAGTCTTGGGTTCAAGTTTGCCTAGGGGTATGGGGCAAGAGGCCTTAATCCAAGTGCTTTTTTTTTATTTGATTTTTTTAAAATGCTTAATGCAAGCACTTTTTTTTTTTTCTAAACTCTTTCTTGTGTCAAGCTTGCCAATGAAAGCTAATTACCTTGTTCAGAAAATTGTAAAAATTAGGTATAAGTAATGATCAAATGGTGGGGTTCCTGACCTAGAAGTGAAAGTGGAGGGAGACTCTAGCTCTGTAATTGTGTGGGGCATTGGCAACGGTGACCCTCCTTTCGAGGTTTAAATTGGCTTTTAGAGAAATTCAATTTGTTCTTATGGGAGTGACATGTATTTGGACTTGTATTCCTTGCGAAGCTAACACTTTAGCTGACATGCTGGTAGAGGGCACCTCCCTTGTTGAATGCCCCTCTTAGCTATGTATTCATTCTCTTAAGAATTAATAAAATCGCTTCTTTCAAAAAAAAAAAAAAAAAAAAAAAAAAGTTGTGAAAATCAAGTAAGGTTGATTTGCATCATAGCTGTGGTGGCACAAGTGATTTTATGATGAAAAAATTTCGAGTTCCAACACTACGAGATTTTTAGACGACATTTGTATACTGCTACTATCACTGTTTTACATGTTCAACAATATATACAAGTTATTTTCAGTTGAAACAATTTGCATGCAGTGGTCAGAGATGAATCCTTTTTTCAGTATGAGTGCATTTCGCAAGAACTAGAACGATCTTTTTAGATTTGTTTTATTTGGGACTTTCAAGTGATCATCATTTATATACATTGTATCCCGCCACTTTATTGCTGATGGGTTACAACAAGTTATGCCCTCATCTTTTCTGCTGCTCTTTTCTTTCATATGAGGGCACCTATGTTGTTTGGTTGAGTTTGGTTCCTTTGGCTGGATCAATTCACTCAGGATGATTATGCTTGAAGACTGATTACCAATTTCTAATAGAGGAAAGGGAAGCCTTTCAATTATCATACTATATAAGATAATAATTTATTTATTTATTTATTTTCAGTCTTATGTATATGAAAAGTTATGGAGTTTAGTAAAAATTGGGTTTTATTGGTGATGCTAATGAAATAGTACACATAGGAAGGAGAGGCAAAGTGTCAAGCCTCAGAGTGGAGTCAGAGAAAGATCCCAATAATTTTCTTTGCTTGATTTCACCATCTTTAGCTAGATGATCTGAAGCATAGTTGACTCGGGAATGTGGTGCTATTTGCCTGCTAACGACAGGCAAATGCATACGCATTTCATCAACAAGATGGACTAAGCAGAAAGGTGTACTGGAGGAAGCAAGCTGAATGATACTCTGTTGATCATGGTTAGCACCACCTTAACCTACTGGCTCTGAATTTCCAATATTTCATGGAAAATAAGCTTTATTTAGTTCTTGAGGGGTGAAAGGGCTACTGACAGTGGTTGACTAACATTTTCCAGTTCCTACAAATCACCTAGCAACAGATAAAATGGGAATATGCCAGGGCCAGTACACAAGGGTGGGTCACCCTCACACCAACTATAAACACCTGTATTAGTCGTCTGTTTGCTTGTTGATTCAAGGTTTCCTTTTCTTTTAATATTTTTTATTTTTATGCTTGTAAATTCTTATCACCTCTCTGAAGCCACCTATTTTGAAAGCCAACTGCTTGTAGTTATGCTGCAGCCACATCTTATCCCAATGCACTGGAATCTGTTTCTTTCCTATATATAAGTAATCTTTGGAACAAAATTAATACTCACAGGAATGACCTTTATAAATTTTGTTCAGGTCAGCGCCTATCTGGTTTGGCTGGAAGTCCTGCCTATGTGGCCCCTGAAGTTCTTGTCGGTAATTACACAGAGAAGGTTGACATATGGAGTGCAGGAGTTCTTCTTCATGCTCTACTGGTTGGGTTCCTACCATTTCAAAGAGATTCAGTGGAAGCAGTTTTTGAAGCAATTAAAACTGTTAAGCTTGATTTCCAGAATGGAGTCTGGAATTCTATTTCGGGGACTGCTCGTGATCTAATTAGCCGAATGCTGACTAGGGATGCATCAAAAAGGATATCTGCTGATGAAGTATTAAGTAATCTCTCTCTCTCTCTCTCTGTCTCTCTTTCTCTCAGCAGACAATCCACAAACAAATAAGCCCACACCTACACGCATATGCACATATGCACATGCACGCATGCACGCATGCATGCACGCATTCCACGCACCACGCACGCGACGCACGCGCCACGCCCACGCCACGCGACGCGACGCGACGCGACGCGACGCACGCACGCACGCACGCACGCATTCCACGCATTCCACGCACGCACGCGACGCACTCCACGCACGCATTCCACGCACTCCACGCGACGCATTCCACGCACGCACAAGACGCATTCCACGCACGCACGCATTCCACGCACGCACGCATTCCACGCACGCACGCACGCACTCCACGCACGCACTCCACGCACGCACTCCACGCACGCACTCCACGCACGCACTCCACGCACGCACACGCACGCACACGCACTCCACGCATTCCACGCACTCCACGCACGCAGCTATGCACGCACGCACTCTCGCAAGACGCACTCCGCACACGCACACGCATTACTCCCACGCCACACGCCACGCCGCTTCGTCACAAGACACGCACACGCACACATACACGCACACACAGGCACACACATACACGCACACGCGCACACACATACGCACACATGTAGAGACACACAGATGCAAGCACACAAACACATGTACGCACACATGCTGTGACACATGCTTGCAGTGACATGTTAATAAAATGACTATTTGACTGCATATTTATGCTGTTATGAAGCAAGATATTGACAAAAAAATGTAATAACGACCTAGTTTTTAAACATTATGAATATTAGTGCTCAGCTATCTTTCTCTTGTTCCTTGTTACAATTTTTTAAGCGTTTATTACTTCAATTTTGTTTACAATTTTATGCTGCACTATCACCCTCTTCTCCCACGTCTCGATTTTAATGATTTTAAGTTAAGAGAACTTTTAGCGAATGGTGAGTGGAGTCATATCTTCCCATGTCTTCCTACTTTGGGAGGAAAAAGGTAGGGGTGTTGGAGGAGACGAAACCTTCTCCGCACTAACTGCACCAGAAATCAGGGGATTCACATGCTTCCATCTGAGAAACAGTGAGACGATTGGATGAAGGGAAATATGCCACTGAAATAAAAGAAATTCGGGTGGGGATAGAGATGGCAGGTGTCTCCCTTCTCTGTATTTTTTAACAGGGCCATCCCTCTTTTATCTCACCTCTGGTTTTTTGATGACACAGATAAATCCTGAAAAAGAAGGTTGCATCCCCTTGGGCTTCAGCCATGGTAGTTAAAAAATAGTGGGAATCATGCTGTCATGCTAGAGCTAATTTTTAGTTCATAAAAGTTTGATTACTGTAGAAATTTCTAAACATTGTAAAAACAAGCTCAGAAGGACCCATATGTTGCAGGTGTGCTCCATGAAGTTAGGGGAGATTCTCGGAAAAGAAATAAGGGGAAGAATGTAGGGCCCTTTATTTTATTGTTAAGGCCAATTGAGTCTACTTAACAAGATTTGATAAAAGGCTTTCATTTTGAAAGAAAAAGATCTTTAGGTCATTTCCAAATAAACAAATGAAGGGGTGAATGCAATGAAATTTCAAAAGCGAAGGGGAATATTATTTTACTTTTGCAGCTGGGAGGCTTATGAAATGTGGAAATCTTATTCCATTCTGACTTTACCATAAAAAGAAAGTCAAAAGAGCCCTATCATTTTAGGAGAACTGATCTGATTGTGCATTCTTATTTGTTTCAGGGCATCCGTGGCTCATGTTCTATACAGAATCCTCACTACAAACACTAACAGTCAAACTGAGGCCCAAGATTCTTGGACAGCCTCATCAAACACGAATATCAGGAGTGGATTTGGGTAGATCTATGCTACCTGCCAAACGCCTCCCAGATGGCTATGTAGGATATTTGTCTTCAGGAAGTTCAAATCCAGAGACAGATGAAGAAGAGGATTGTGGTCTGGTTGATGCACTTGCAGCAGCAATTTCCCAAGTTAGAATATCTGAGCCAAAACGGAGCAGACTATGTGGACCTGTCATTCCAATCCAACAGGAATGCTCCTCTAATATGAAATCTAACAACCTCTGTACAGCATTTTGAATCTGATTAAATGACATCTGACCTTGTGATAACCGGTCACACGCTGCTGGGAAGCTGACTTTAACTTCATGAAAGGGTCAGAAAGTGGCGAAATCGGAGATTCAAGCTTGTGTTTCCCTGGATCGAATTCCTTGTATTTAGGTGTTTTAGGTGTTTTCCATGGCTAAACTTGACCAATTACCTGGGGAAGGGTTGGGATTATTTGCGTGTAAATCTCTTGTAAATAAGTCGATCTAAGTTTGGGTGTGATTTTTCTTTTGTTGATATTGGCCATGGACTGTCAAATACTTAATGATACTCTACCACTACCACAGCTAATTAGAAATTTCATCTGGCCTCTGCTTTACATTTCTCTGCTGTCTGTACAATTTATACTGAGGGACCAGATGGTTTCTAGATGCACTTCAGCTCTATTGCTCCCCTTCTCTGTCACAGATTTGTCTTCGTGTAAATGGAAGCTATGCACGATGGACATTCCCATCTTTTTTGAACCTCAACCTGCATAGGCCAAAAAAATTCGTTATTACAAGCTAATCTAATCTGATTCAGTCAGTGGGAAACAAGGTCTTCCCAAGACTGCTAGGTCCCCTTTAGATGGCCGATCTCTCCAAAATAATGTTCGAGTTGCCGAGTGAAACAATATTTTAATCTTCTTGTCAATTGTTCCAGGCCTCCCTTAGATTTTAGAGGCAGTGTAGAAGTCAGACTGAATATTTCTCTAGAAGACTAGAATAAGCCCTCCGCCTATCAAACTATTCAACTTTCTAATTCTATACTCTACCGTCAATATATTTAAAACAATAAATTCTTCCTTTGATGCCGTAGATTTGACTAGATATCATATCACGGAAGGTCTGAAATCCGTAGATTTGACTAGATATCATATCACGGAAGGTCTGAAACTATACCGTGAATAGAGGCCATCAAAGTTGGTGAAGAAAATACTTAGGTGATGGCTTCATTTAATTTAGAACTTAGAAGGGCGGTAGCATTATTCTATTCCATCTACATGTGACCCAAAGTTGACTTTAAGGGTGCAACTAGCGATTATGGAACTCGTCTAGTTGTCCTGTTTTCGAAAACTTCCCTCACTATCAAGTATCAAATCTCCAAGAATTTCCGAATAACACAGAGAATACGATCCTTCACGGATCAGTAAGATCTTGGGAAGAGTCCCCTTGAACTCGATTAGATCTCGTAGGCCTTTATCGGCATGCTGGCATTGGAAGAAAACCCAAACATCCAGTCGAAACAGAGCAGTTCTACTATTGAGTTTTGCTCGCGAAAGCTCTCCGTCTGCTTCTTGCTCTTCTTCGCGGTGATATTTGTTCTCTTTCAGATCGGGTTATGGGTGTTCCCGTTTTCTTCAGCGTCTTCCCTTTCATGGGCTTTCTTCCAGCAATCAGGTGGAAAAGTGTTCAACGACACCACCCAAGGCCAGAGCTGCGGTGTCCGCCATGATGAATATTACTCTGAAAAGCTCCTCGCCAAACTAAGAGAGTCCGTTACGTTTCTCCCCCTGAAGGACCTCCGATTCGAGAAGACGGCGATGGATGGCCATACTTGGTTCATCAGCTCTCTCAACGACACAATAGAGGCCGAGGGCGAGCCGGAGTTTCTCCGTTTCCCGTCCGAGGCGTCCAAGGGGCGTCTCCTCTGCGTCAAGGGACGAAGCCCCAATAACGGCGGGATGAACTCGTACGCGCTCGCGTGGCGCGACGCCCTCCCGCCCGGCTCGACGCTGTTGACGGGGCTCACGTTCGTATCGGACGCGTATTACGATTACGGCAATTTGTGGCACGGGATCACGGCGGCGCTCCCGTTCGCGTGGTGGCGCCTGCGACGGGGATGCGTGGTTCCCTCAAGATGGGTGTTGTATCGATCGGGGGAGCTGAGACTGCAGATGGGTAAATGGATGGAGAAGCTCATGGAAGCCGCCTTCGACGGTTCCGTCGCCGTGGACTCGCTCGACGGCGCCGACGACCGGCCCGTTTGTTTCGAGGAGGCCCTCGTGCACAGGCACACCGGGGGGAATATGGGTCTCGAGGAGAGGAAGGCGGTGTTCGAGATGTTGAGGTGCAGGGCCCGGGCTTTCTGCAACGTGGGTGTCGCGAAAGACGGCGACTCCCCGCCGCCGCCGCTGCGGCCGGAGTCGGTGACGTTGACGATGCTGCTGAGGAACGGCGCCCGGGCGTTCAAGAACGAATCATTGGTCGTGGGCGTGTTCGAGAGGGCGTGTCAGGCGGTAAAAGGGTGTCGTTTCCTCGTTGCGCACTCGGACGGTCTCGATTTCTGCGATCAAGTTCGGATCTTGAGCTCGACGGATATCGTCGCGTCTCCCCACGGGGCCCAGCTGACGAACATGATCTTCATGGACCGGGGGAGCAGCGTGATGGAGTTTTTCCCGAGGGGATGGCTCGAGTTAGCCGGGGTGGGGCAGTATGTGCACCACTGGCTCGCGAAATGGTCCGGGATGGTGCACCGGGGGGCGTGGCGAGACCACCACGGGGACGAGTGCCCGCACGGACCGGGAGCCCGCGGCTGCTTCGACTTCTACAAGGCCACTAAAATCGGGCACAACGAGACCTACTTCGCGCAGTGGGCGATGCAAGTGCTGAACCAGGCCAAATTGAGGAAGAAGGATGGAGCAGCCATTGCAGGGGATCCAAGCACTGAATGTCCTTGTACCTAATTAATTACTTACGTATTTAAGTTTTATGGGTTGGTACTCCTACCAATATAACTGACAGAGTGATTAATTAGTATTAATCTAATTACTTGTCATGTTACTTGGAAGAAAATATACAAGTACGTCCACAATATTTTGAGATTTGCTAGAAGACCTTGTATATATATAGCAAGCAATTAGGAGGGAGTTTTTCTTCAAATTCCACATAATCAAATTAAGATAATATTCAATAAAACCCTTTAATATGGATATATATGAGGTTCTAAGATACGGCAGCTCTATTGAATGAGATTTCAGCAGCAGTTCCAAGACCCATAGAGCATTTGAAGACGGTGAAATTAAAGTGGTGGTTAAATTTGCAGAAGAAAGAACACCTGCATGCAAAGTAGCAATATCTTCTATGGTAAGTTATTGTTTCGACGAAAATTGTCCGCCAAGAGGTGCGACTGATTAATTAATCGACTGAAATTACAGAGAAATAATAATTTGATGTTTGAAATTTGGGAAATTTTGCGGGTGCGATTTCTTAGCTTTCATCTGATTCGATATCCGTGTTTTAGCAAAGTTACTATTTCATGTGAGTGACAACGAACTTCAAGCCTCCGGTTGAGCGACGACGGGTGTAGTTGGTTGGCCGGGAGTATTTGTCTCCTGTGTATTGCGGCTTGTGACATTTCGGTGAACGTGTAGTGTTCCGGTAGACTGTGTGAACTTCGATGATTTGAAGATAGTGTGAATTTATGGCTCGATGGTACTCTCTGGAGTAAAGACAATTTCGGAGTTCCGTGCTATTTGTAGTTGGTGTAGCTCACTTATTTGATGGAGCTCGATCCTTAGAAAAAGATCTCGATCAGCTTTTTTTACTTCTGTTGGGGTGGGAGAAGGACTTGGAAGCCCCCTATTTTTCCTCTCTCGATCCTCAAGAGGAGGGGTGGCTTTCCATTTTTCTTCTCATACTATCGACGAGTCGATTGTCTTCTGTCGTGGCTTCTAAGTTGGCTGGCTACCAAGTGACTTATGGACTTGATGGGCAGACCCTAGAAGTATTTGTAGTGGATAAGTAGCAAACCTCTCGGCAGCTTATTGGGTGGATCGTCCAATGGGTTTATTGTAAATGGGTTACGTTGAATTCTGATGCCTACAACTATGTTTATTTTTTTTAACGGCTTACTTTTTACAATGTATTGCTAGTAATATATTTACATCTGTTGGCTACCATGGCTATCTGGAATTTTAGAAGAACCGTGCATAAATATTCATTAAAGATACCTGTTTTTTCAATTCATTTCCATCCATATTCAACACGAATTGAGATTTCATTCATTGTCATGTGATTGATGAAAGTAAACTGTCTTACTTGTTCATATTTTAGAATTCTTTGTACTGCTTCTATAGATTCAGAGTCAACACTGCAATTAAAGTAAAGGAAGAGAGCCTCAAAACGTGTCGTCACCGGCAAGCACAAGTTGTAGTGAAATCTTTCTTCTGACTTTAGTTCAGCAGGGTGATCTAATTAATTTCCTCAAAGAAGCAACCAGCCTTGCATGGGCTTCTTCCATCTTTGGGAACATAAAAATAGAGATCTTGGGATTGAGCCCTCTCTGGCTTTCTGTGATTATACATTCTCTGAACTGTGTACAGTTTAAGCAACAGCAGGTACCGAAGCCCTTCCCGGGCCAAAAAGATATTCCATCGTTGTTTTACTAGTACTCTTGCCATGAAAATCTCAGTCTTTGTTTTGATCATCATCTTAGTTCCTACACTTCTCTTCTTTCAATTACAGATCCTCAGATCTCATACTTCTTTTCCCTTTTCAAGTTCTCTCTTCCACCACTCGGGTCTCAGTCTCCTCGACGGTAGTAGTAGTACTACTACTTCCACCGTACACTTCAACTGCACGGATGAACTCAGAGTCATGGTCGCTCGGCTGCGTGATGCAGTGACATTCCAGCCCCTGAAAGACCTCCGGTTCGCCAGTTCTGCCATGCAAGGCAATACCTGGTTCATGAGCTCCCTCAACGACACAATCGAGGGGGAGGAATCCGAGTACCTGTACTTCCCATCCGAAGCACACCAGGGTCGACTGCTATGCATCACGGGGAACGACACACACGACGGGGGTAATAACAAGTACGCACTTGCATGGCCTGATAGTCTTCCGCAGGGTGCCAAGGTGTTAGACGGCTTGACATATGTCTCTAGCACTTACTATGACTATAGTAACATATGGCATGGCCTCTCAGCCATGTTGCCGTTTGTGGGCTGGTACGAGAATAAAGGTTGTGCAGCCCCGTCTAGTTGGGTCTTGTATCACTGGGGAGAGGTCAGGGTGGGGATGGTAGCTTGGCTAAGGACGCTCATGGAGGCCACGTTCGGAGAAGAAGCCATGAAAATTGAGACGTTTGAGAGATCACAAATTACTTGCTTTGAGAAAGCTGTTGTGTTCAGGCACGACGCGGGGAGGATGCCTAAACACAGGAGGATGGAAGTGTTTGATATGTTGAGATGTAAGGCCAGGGCCTACTGTAACGTGACAAGGGATGATGTTCTTAAACAGGGGAAATCTGATGCAGTACCCCTCATCGGGCTTACATTGTTTTTGAGAACTGGAGACAGGTCCTTCAAGAACGAGTCGACAGTGATTCAGATCTTCGAAAAGACGTGTGGTAAGATCCAAGGTTGCCGGCTCTCTATTGCCCACTCAAACAACCTTACCTTCTGCGAACAGGTGGGTCAGGTTATTACATAATTCTAATCACTACATTATAGGACCCAAGTTTGATCTAATTTGATGTATATATATCCAGGTGAAGCTGATGAGCTCCACTGATGTACTAGTTTCTACCCACGGAGCCCAGTTGACGAACATGTTCTTCATGGACAGGAACAGTAGTGTAATGGAGTTCTTCCCTAAAGGATGGAAAGAAGTTGCAGGTCCCGGGCAGTATGTGTACCACTGGGAGGCGAATTGGTCGGGGATGAGACACCAGGGGGCATGGAGGGATCCGGACGGTGAGGACTGCCCATCTCATGTGGAACGCCTCCAGTGTTTTTTCTTTTACAAGAACGGCAGGGTTGGCCACAACGAGAGTTACTTCACTGAGTGGACTCTGAATGTCCTCAACCAGGTGAAGGACGCCAAGATCGAACAGCCCTCTCTTCCTCAAACCCAATATTCAAGTGAGTGTCCATGCAGCTAGCTAGCTGCATGCGTCTTTAATTTTGTAGGCAGAATCAGCATATATTATTATTATTATTAATTTTTTTTTTTGTTTCCATATATAATCAGTATATTGGTTCTGAAAGTTTGATGATTGAAGTAGAATATCTTTTTCACAGATAATAAATGGAAAATTACTTTCCCATGGTGGCATATTTAGTTCAGCAAATTATCTTGTGCATAGGTGAGTTGGCCCAACTTGTGCTAGACATGCATAGGAAGGTATCTTTTGATATCTCGCTGATTGGGAACTGATTAACTAATGAAGGCCCCTTTGGCATAGCTCTTCGGAGACTAAAAGCTCATTTTTGTGAGAGTAAGAAATACTTTTTGTAATAAACCCCTGAAAAGATTGTATATATTCTACTTCATAAATAAATACGTGTTTAGCCTTAAAAGCAGTGTTTTAAAAACCGAACCGGCCATCAAACCGGTAGTATGTCCGGTTTTGGTCGAACTTGGTTGAACCGGGTTGGACCAATGGTTCAACCATTGAATATTATGCCCTATACTTTATATTTTCTTAATATTTTTATAGAAAAAAAGACAAAAATAATCCTGATTATAGTGAACCGGTCTGAATCAATAAGAACTGGATTGGACTCCGATTCTGGTTCAACCGGGTTGGACCGGCCAGTTCGGTTCGGTTTTTAATACACTGCTTAAAAGTTATACAAAAATATTTGTCTTAAGTAAACCTCCTTTTAGATAAATCTCTATTTGAAACAGAAAGTTTTATATTTTTTAAAGAGATCCAAAATGAAGCTTTTCCAAAAAGGACTCTTTCAAAGAGATATCTCTTAGAGTCCGTTAGCAAAGAGCGATGCCAAAGGCTGCCGAAATATCAAGGAACGAAGAATACAAAATCTAGGAAACTTATACACCATAATATATACAATAATAGTCAAAGAAAAACCTATGCACAAACCGAGAGAAATTGAGCGAGCGGCAAAGGGTTATAAAGTTAGTGAAGGGCTGTTCTAATTAAGAGTTTTGAAGGCGTGTATAACTGAAGGGTTACAACAATAAGAAGTACACAAACTGCATCCATTTGCTTATAGAGAAACATTTATGTGTAATTTATATTATATATTAATGCGTCTAGGAGGAACCTTGAAGACTTTCCACTTGAGTTAATTAAGAGTGCTCTTTAAGGTGTAAGTTCACTTGTTGTGCATCTTGGTTATATATGTGTATGCACCAAAATGCAAACGGCCCAAATTCGACAAATCCAAAAATCCACCGATCCATCAAACAATGATCGTGGGTATACTTTATCAAAATTCGAAGACCTCCAGCGCAACCCATTCATGCGCCACGTCATCAGTACAGTCGGCGCCCTCGTCAGCAGGAAACCATCTCGTCAGCAACAGTCAGCAGCCACGTCAAGAAACCTCCTCAACTATTAAACGACCAAGTCTGGTCGTTAACCGGGGAAGTTCCTGGTCTCCCTCCTCTCCCAACTACAGCAGTAGAAAGGGGATCGTGATCCCCTTTACCAGGAAAATCCCTCAATCACTGGACAAGCTTGGCTACAAATAACCGGAAAGAGTCTGTTCCAGTGGTTGGAAAAAATCAAGTTCGAAAGCATTCTAGCGGAGAAATCACTCCACGCACAGAGATTCTCTCTCAAAACGAAGGTCTGAAAACTCCTTCACCGAGAAGAAACTCCCATCGACAGAAACACTTTTGAACCAGAGAAGTTAAGCCACTCACTGTTCGTCAGTCAACAATTCGACCAGGAGCAGCTCTACACGTTCGCCGGCAACGTCATAAGTCGACACACGCGGAGCACAAATACCTCCGTCCAACCAACCAAAGCCACAACAGTTCATGCACACTCGTTCCTGCAACTTGAGTTTCGACGACGTCCTCGCCAAAAGCTTCAACTTCGCCAAAATTGTAACGGAGATCGAATCAGAGGAAGCCCAGGAAATTGTACTCACATTCCTTGATACAAAATACACAAATTATAACACAAAATTATTTTGAATTAATCGAATTACTCTCTCGATCGCATTTGGCACGCCCGGTGGGACACTTCCTGCCTCTCATCTCCTTCTCCGTCCAAAAAAAAAACTCTTCAACCTCAGCCATGGCCAACAACGCCAACAACGGCAACAACAACAACGACAGGGGCAAACAAATTGCCACTTCGAGCTCTGCTCACCCGGGCTCTGTCACGACCGCAGGCTCAACCGCGGGAGCTCGCGGATTAGCTGTTGCAGCTCCGGCCGACCTCCGCCCTCCTACCACTCCACCACGGCCACTCGCCCAATTACAAGGGCTTTGGCCAGAAGCTTGTCCACCGGACAGGCTCCTTTCATGCGCTATGCGCGCCGTCTGAGCGTCGTGTTCGTACCTCAGGCTACTGCGGCCTCTGTCAAGCCAGCTGCGGTCCCAACCAAACCACTCCCAGCCATAGCCAAACCAACATATTTGGCCGTCACTGCCTCTCCTCCTCCTCCTCGCAGCCCGACTGTCAGCCCGATCCAGTCGCTGCCATCGCGAAGGAGCCCTATCGTCCCTACCCTGGTACAATGATATGAGCAACATGGGGGCATCGCTTCCTCCTCCGCGGCAAGGATGCATTCGTCGCCAACTGCTCCTATACAGAGAGCTTTGCCTGAAGACAGATCTCCAGTCTTGACTGTCTCTCACGACCTCTTAGCAGGGCTCAATGCAGCAGCAGGTCCACCACCCATCTGCTCACCTTGCCGAAAGATACCGGCGACTTCCCCTGTCGCAACATCATCCATTCCATCTTGCCGATTCTCACCGGTGACAGCCACCGCAAGCCAGTCACCATCCAGAACTACTACCCGTGCTCAACTAGTGGTCGGCTCCTCTGATCGGTCGTCCACTTCGACCTCTTCCCTGACACCGATGACTATCTCTCCGATGCAGTCACCGACAATAGTTTCACCACTTCGACCCGCGCTGGGAACGGCTTCACCGACGCAAACCGTCAAAATGGCCGCGATGACAACCTCGGCCAAAACCATCGAAGAGCAGCTTGCCGAAATGCAAGCTGCACTCAAAGAACAAAGTGAGCAGTTGCGCATCAAAGACGCGCAACTCGCAGCTCGTGACCTCCAGATCATGAGAATATTGGAGCGGCTCGAAATGGGCGCAGTCGCAAATAATACTGGCAGCGTGTCTCAAGAAGTCAACCGAAATCGGACGACTACCGATGGCTCGGCCGAACCACTGCCAGAAGATCCTTCCTCCAACGACAAGCTGCCGCCCGTCGCACCAGTAACCATCCGCAGAGGCCGAACTGAAGTAGATCCGGCTGCTCTCACCATCGATGCAGTTACTGAGTTTATTAACCGCGCCGTACGGAACAGCTCAGGCGACAACAAATCCGTCGCATACAGGAGGCCTTACACGCAAAGGATTCAAAACATCTCGATGCCAATCGGCTATCATCCTCCAAAATTTCAGCAATTCAATGGCAACGGGCACCCCAAACAGCACGTCGCTCATTTCATTGAGACCTGCAATAACACCGGCACCGACGACGACTTGCTGGTTAAACAATTTGGCCAGTCATTGAAGGTAAATGCCTTCGACTAGTACATTGAGCTGCCCCAGGAATCTATCGACAGCTGGGAATAGCTAGAACGCGAATTCCTCAGCCGATTCTACAACACTCGGCGCACCGTAACTCTAGTCGAAATCGTCAATCTCAAACAGAAGAAGGGCAAAAAGGTGGTCAACTACATTAATAGATGGAGGAATTTGAGCTTAAACTGCAAAGAAAGCTCAAACTTGTCTCTCGAAGCCGAGATCGAGATGTGCTCTCGAGGGATGCAGTGGGAACTCCTGCGTTACATCCAAAGTCGGAGGCCGACCGACTTTCAAGAGCTCGCAACAGAAGCTCACTATATGGAGAACCTCATGGAGGAGCGAGGAGAAGAAGTTCCCTCGTCTGCCGACCCTCGCGAAAAGGGGAAGGCACTAGCCGCGACCGCGTCCAAAGACGCAAAGGAGAAAACAAAAGCTTCCTTCGCGACGAATGCTTTCGAGCCCATCAAGGTCAGAAGCAAGGTCAAAGCCACTTACCTCCCACGACAACTAACTGGGTGCACATACCAGCGGCCTTCGCTGTAGGAATGGCAGGCCAAGACATACCCGTTCGCCGACGCGGATGTCGCCGTCATGTTGGACCAGCTGCTCGACAATCAGTTGCTCAAGTTGCTAGAAGTCAAAAGACCCGGCGACTTGTCCAGGAGCAAAGATCCCAACTTCTGCAAATACCATCGCTTGGTCGGGCATCCGGCCGAGAAGTGCTTCGTCTTGAAGGACAGGATCATGGAGCTGGCGGCTCAAGGCCGTATCGAAATCGAAGGAGCCGAAAACACGACATCCTCACATGTTATCTCCTTTCAAGCCGAGTCAAACCGGCGAACTCGGCCACATAAACAACAGGTCGTGAAGAAGGAGTACCGTCCAAAATTCGGTCCTCCAACCGACCGCACCACAACAACAGACGACCACCGGCTAAGGTCGCACCAAAATCGGCACCCCGCGAACTAGCTGCTGCCGACGCAGAGGGGTGGATCCTGGTTACCCGACGAAAGAAACCTGTTCGAGAACTCGAACCGACGTCGGCAAACACCAGAACCAAGGCGAAGCGGACAAACAAAAGAGCCGCGAAGCCCCAAAAGAAAGCTCCCGGAACCAATGTTCTAAGAGCAAACAAAAAGAAGAGGAGACCTGTCACACTGGTGGAGTTCTTCCCAAAAGAATTCTTTGCGCCGCCAGTAATGGTGGCGACCTGCTCAACAGCTCCTCCCGAGTACACAACATCAAACGACAAAGGCTAAAGACCGGTCGTCGAATGCGACGACCTCGAGACGTCTCTCAAACAAATCTCGCCGCTTAACGAGATAGAAGACGATCTCGACTTGGCCATTCGGTCAAGACAAGCTCTAATTCGTGTCCTCGACAAACCAGAAGAATTCCAAGCCGAAGTTGAAATGTTGCTCATGAGGAAGCATGACTTGCCTAAAGTCGGGTTAACTCCGACTTACAAAAGATCAAATCCATGAGAAACCACCCGTCACGCTACCAGTCCTCACTCCAGAACAGGAGAAACTGAGAAACGAAGGTCATCGAATCAATTAGGGCCGCCTAGGCCTCGGTTACCAAAAGGAAAAGCCAATCAAAATTTACAGAGCTCAGACGAAGCTGGTCAAGATAACCAGAAAAACGTCGGCAGATGTACATCAAGTTTCGGTCGACCAAACTCCGGCGAAAAAGAAAAACGGTTCGAGCCCGGTGATTATTTACACCTTGAAGGTAGCCATCGCACGAGCTCGCGCATACGACTCAGTGATGGTAAACCATATCTCTGTTGCCGACGACAATCAAGAAGATGACGAGTTCATTTTGAAAGAGGCTCTGGTTGAGTTCAAAGAAGGCGGCCAGTCAACAGTCGACAAATTAAAGAAAGTCGACTTGGGCACAGCAGAGGACCCAAGGCCGACATTTCTCAGTGCTTCACTGTCGGCGGAAGAAGAGATCAAGTATATGTCGCTACTTCGCAAATATCGTGACATATTCGCCTATAATTACACAAAAATGCTAGGCTTCGATCCACGAGTCATAGTACACAAGTTAGCGGTTCATCCTTCTGTTCAGCCAGTCAAGCAATCACAACAGCGATTTCGACCAGAGCTCGTACCAAAAATTGAAAAAGAAGTCGACAAATTAATTGTTACCAACTTCATGAGAGAGGTGAAGTACCCATCTTGGATCGCGAACATCGTGCCTATCAAGAAGAAGACCGGCCAAATTCGAGTCTGCGTCGACTTTCGCGACCTGAATAAAGCCTGCCTGAAGGACGACTTCCCTCTGCCGATAACATAACTCATGGTCGGCGCAACGACGGGTCATGAAGCTCTATCTTTCATGGACGGTTCCTCCGGCAACAACCAAATTCGGATGGACTCGAAAGATGAGGAGCTCACTGCGTTCCGCACTCCTGAAGGCATCTTCTGTTACAAGGTGATGTCGTTCGGACTCAAGAATGCCGGCGTGACCTACCAGAGGGCAATGCAAAACATCTTCGATGACTTCTTACATAAGCGTGTTGAATGCTATGTCGACGACTTGGTGGAAGACAAAACAGAGGACAGACCATCTTCTCGACCTCAAGGCAGTGTTCGAATGGCTGTGACGGTTTCAGCGCAAAATGAACCCGTTGAAATGCGCATTCGGTGTCACCTCGGGCAAATTCTTTGGATTCATCGTGCATCACAGAGGAATCGAAATCAACCAGTCAAAAATCGATGCAATTCAAAAGATGTCGGAGCCCAGAAATGTCTCCGAACTCAAGAGCTTCCAATGCCATTCGGCGTACATTCGGCGTTTTATTTCGAACTTAGTTGGGAGGTGTCAACCGTTTAGTCGCCTGCTGAAGAAGGGTACAGTTCAAGTGGGACGAGTCTTGCCGGAACGCTTTTGACAACATAAAGGCGTATCTCACCAAGCCTCCAGTGCTCGTCGGTCCAATCGTCGACAGGCCGTTGCTGCTGTACATCGCAGCACAGGAGAAATCGGTAGGGGCTCTCTTGGCTCAGTGCGACGAGGACAACAAGGAACATTCCCTCTATTACCTGAGTCGAACACTGGTGGGCGCCGAACTCAATTATTCACCAATCGAGAAAACCTGTCTGGCACTCATCTTTGCAATCCAAAAGCTCCGGCACTACCTCATGGCGCATTCGACAAACCTGATTTCGCGAGCCGACCCATTGAAGTACATTATGTCACGGCCAACTCTCTCCGGTCGAGTGGCCAAGTGGGCATTACTCCTATCGGAGTTCGAAATTAACTTCATTCCACAACGAGCAATCAAAGGCCAAGCACTAGCAAATTTCTTGGTCGACCACCCGGTGCCAGCCGAATGGGAATTAACAGAAGAGTTCCCAGACGAAGAAATCTTCCTAGTCGAAGTGCTTCCCCCTTGGGAGATATATTTCGACGGTGTTGCGCGAAGAAACAGAGCCGACGCGGAAGTTCTGTTCGTCTCACCGAGTAGGGACCTGCTCCCATATTCGTTCATTCTTACCCAAAATTGTTCGAACAACGAACCGGAGCATCAAGCTATCCTCGGACTTGGCATGGAGGTCGAGATGCAATTGCCGCAGTTAAACATCTACGACGACTCGGCTCTGGTCATCAAGCAGCTCACAGGAGAGTTCGAAGTAAAGAAACCCGAACTCGTGCCATTCTGGAGACATGCAGGTGAACTTCTGGCCCAAATTTCGGAAGCCTCACTCCACTACGTTCCTCGATCTGAAAATGGGCCAGCCAACGCATTGGCTGGAATTGCGGCCAGTCTAGCGCAATTCGACGAACGGTCGAGTCAAGTCCCCATTTGCGAACGATGGGTAGTGTTGGGTGTCTAGAAAGTGCACTAGGTCAGCAAGTAATATAGACTTTGAGAGTCCAGATATCGATCTCACAGAGACCTTGATGAGAATTCAGTTTAAGTAAAGATTTTTCTATTGATTGAGGGAAAAGAAATTTTTGGTTTTTTTTTGAAAACTGAAAAGAAAACAGAATTAAACTACTAGAAAAACTAATAGAGATGAGATGTTGGGGAAGAGTGTCAATCCCTCCTATTTGCTAACATGCAAAGTTCTGATTTTATAGCTCAAATACCCTTACCTTGACTTAGCTTTTGAAAACCTGGTTACCCATATACAAGAAATAACTTTCACCTAATCTCTGAACTCCATCACAATCCGGAAACATTCAGATCCTAGGTGCATAAATATAAAAGCTTGAAGATCAACTCTTATTTAGAACAAAAGTGTATAACGAGTCAAATTACTTTCCACTAGTCTCCATCACAATTCGGAAACAACTAGTGAGAAAAATAAGTTGACTTTCACTCATTCTTTGAACTCCATCATAATCCGGAAACATTCAAATCCTAAGTGCATAAATATCAACTCTCTCATTCAGAACAAGGGTTATAAAAAGTCACATCACCTTTCCACTGGTCTCCATCACAATACGGAAACAACTAGTTAGAAAAGTGAGTTGTTTTAGAAAACAGGAATCAAATAACTAACCCAACTCTCTACTGAAATTTAACTTTTCTATTCGAACCTCATTAAATTCCAAAATTGAATTCAGATAAAAAATAAGCAATGAACTCAGTTTCTAAAAACAAAAGCAAGGTACTTTATTGTTATAGAATTCAGAACTTAAACATACAACAAACTAGGAGTTCATGACTTTCCCCAACAAAGAGAGACTACTCCATGATAATATAATAAGTACACAAAAAGGATTCAATTACAGCCATAAAAATAAGAAGAAAATAAGTGCAGAAAACCCCCTTAAGGACTGCCCTTAGCTTCAACTCCTCCTTTAGTTGAAATCTCTTCCTTCTCTCTCTAAAGTACCAAGAGGTCGTGCAAGACTTCCTCTGGACTTTCTCTCTCTCTAAACTAACTACAAAACATTAAAAACCTAAACTACAAACTATTCTAAGAGCTGAAAATCGGAATTGGAACTTAAAAACTGGATTTCTGTGCATTGCCTCAGACCTCCTTTTATAGCTGAAACTCTGCCCAGAAATTATAATTTTTGCCTCTGTCCAGGGGTATGAATTGTGACTTCCTGACCTCAGAATTTTCTGAAATTACATTCGAACCTTCCTTACATAGTCCTTGACATGTGTACGGAATTTGAAGTAATTCTGAGTTGGGAAACTTGAGATAGCTCCTTGAGAAGTTGAATTGGTTCTGCTGCCAATTCCTGCACGGGGTCCACCACTTTGAAAATATAAAACTCCACAACCCCGACTTGGATTGGCCTGATTTTCCGTGTCATGATTCTCAATACTCTCAGGAATCTGTGGTCCAAATTTGGATCCAATTGGAAGGTGGAATCCCCAGATATGGCCTCTTCAATCTCAGACTTGGACTTTCCTTTTATGGCAGCAGTTTCCTTCTTTGTCTTGGACTTCTTTTCTTGACCATTCAATGCACCTAGACTCTGTCAATATATCATAAAATCTTCGTGGATACCTTCCTTAGCCAATTAGGACTTCTTCTTTCAGGTCTGGGCTTAATTGATACTCTGAATCCCGAGATTTCCACAAGTCACGAAGCTGAGTCAGCGGCGTGGTCGCGCCGAATTGTTCTTTGTTTTGGCACGGTCGCGCCACTGGAGCAAGAATTTTGTCTAAGTCTGGAGCACGGCCTTCGGGTCCTATATGAGGAAGGATTCTTCATGGCGCGATCGCGCCACTTTATGCTGTTGACCTAGCGCGGTCGCGCCACTCCTTAGACTCCTTGCCGACTTCCCGAATTAGAACTTGGCATGTATGTATGGAAACAGTAAGGCGCGGCAGCGCCACAGGTAGCGCCATCTTCATGGCGCGGTAGCGCCCTTGTGGGGCGTGGTCGCGCCATTTCACATTCACGAACTGTTCTCCTTTCAACCTCACTAGCCGTTGGGAATTTTTTTTGATTTATTTGATTTTTTGAACTTTTTTCCGGCGCGGTCGCGCCATTCCCTTTTTTGCTTGATTTTGCTCCTTTTTCCTTCATTTTTCCTCAGAATTTAGATTTTCTTCTTTTACAAGGTACCTAAAACACAAAACATGTATTTGAGTTATATTTGTCACTTTCATTCTCATAATCAAATCAAATTAGGAATTTATGGTCAATAATTCATGCATAAGTAAGTGTCTTTTGGACACTTATCACAACCCCAAACTTAAACCTTTGCTCGTCCTCGAGCAAAACTCTGAAAAAAATACCAGATAGATCTGTAAAGACTAAGAAAAATTCAGTGATCCTCTCTTCAAAAAGTTTCAAGATAGATGATTCACTTCTTTCCTAATGATGGTTCTTCTTGCTTAGTCAAAACAGACTTCGAATTTTCTTCAAATTTTTCAAAGATGTACATTCTCATACAAATGATAAGTCTCTATTCAACTCCATAGGCCAACCCTCAGTCCACTCTCCACTAACCTGAAGGAATTCTCAATTCTGATCAATAGGTCTTTATGGGTTGTAATGAGGCAGGGGTAATGGGTATGATGAAGATTTTTGGTTATTTCTTTTTGGGTTTTTATTCTCCTCCTCATATCCATTTTCCATTTTCCTGAGCATGAATTGGATTTGTGCCTTTTCCTCCAAGCTCTTCCACCCCAAACTTATCCTTTTGCATTGATCTCTCATTTTTTTCTTTTCCTCATTTTTTTCTTCTTCCCATGTATCTTTTTCTTTGGGTTTTGTTCAGAGTCTAGCTTACCTCGTCGTTTGACTCAGAGTCCCTAAGCTTGCTGAGGCCCGAGACCCGGTGTACACACGAGGTGGCCTTTCCCTTAACTAACCCACAACCTTTTCTTTCTTTTTCCTTGGCTTTGTTTGGAGTCCAGCTTACCTTGCCGGTTGACTCAGAGACCCTAAGCTTGCTGAGGCCCGAGTCCCGGTGCACACACAAGGTGGCCTTTCTCCTACTCAGCCCAGAATTTTTCTTTCTTTTCTTCTCTTGCTCTTTCTCCCCCTTTACAATGAAATATTTCTATACCCTTCATCTATCCCTCCTTATAACTTCAAAATCTTTATCCATGCTTATTCAAACAGAACATTTCAATAATTTGGAGAATCAAGGGTCAGTAAGAAACAAGTTTAATTCTCACTAAGGCTGGTTCATGTAGCATGGGACATTGAAACAAAACAGGGATCTTTTCGGCCCAAGAGGTTTGACAAAAGGTGATGCAACTTGTGCATTTCAATGGGTGGCTTTGAAAAAAGCTCAAACGATTTTTAAACAGGTGCCTAAATCACCTCAGAATTTTGAAAACCTTTCTCTGTTTCGCCTCAAGTTTTCCTTAGGTTGGTTCTAGTGATTGAAATCGACTTGCTCACTTGTACTTTGTTTTCGAAAACTATTTTTAAAGAAAAATTCTCATCAATTCAAGACTAAGCATCTGAAGTAATATTTTTCTCCAGAAAGTGAATCATGCTATTTATATGATCAGGGGTTTTTCACTGGTATTTTTCAAACTCTTTATTAGATTTTCTGATGAAAAAAACAGTGCTTTTAGATCCATGCATGAAAAGTATTCCACCCCAAACTTAAAATTTTTCAAATCCCCTTAAAATTTGCATGAAGAGTATCCCAACCCAAACTTAAAAACATGCTTTGTCCTCAAAGCAGCAGTAAACATAGGAGTGATAGAGATACTTTCCCTGACTTTCTGGGTGGAGTGAGGTTGGATGGATCTCCCTTAGTGGCTTTTGCATTCTGCTCTCATGGGTTAGTGATAAAAATTTGCATGATTTTCAGCAATTAAAAATAAAAATTGACTAGAAGTGTCTCTCAGGCATAAAATGTGTCTTAAGAAGAATACCTGCAGTGGAGGTTTTGTTGCCGCACCTCTGTAGTGGCCAAATCTCAATATACTAAGTGGCGCGGTCGCGTCGATTAATTCATGGGAATCTTCAGATTCTGAATGCAATTTTCAATTATTCCACTTTGGACAATTAAATATTAGAGAGAGGCATGCTTTGGCATTCGAAGAATGAAGAAGTGCATGCTTTGAAAAAAATCGTTGAGAGTAAAAACATAATTTCATTAATATGAATGGAGATTGAATAAAAATTCATTTAGCACACTCTCAGACATAATCACACACATAAAGCAAGCTCAAACATGAGTTTCAACAAGAAAAAGTTTAAAAGATATAGCAAGAAGTTTCTTTTCGTCTTTTCCTTTTCATCTTCTTCTTCCATTTTCCAGTTTTGAGTTTTTAAAAAAAAATTTGTGTTTTTCTATTTTTTTATAAGCTGTAAATTTTTAATCTAACCTTATCCCTATCCTAGGTCTATGCAAAGAAATCAAAATCTTATTCAAATTTAAACAAGTCCTAAAAATTTTGAAAAAAAAAAACTATCCTAACCTACTAAAATAAAAAAAATTCCACCAAATTCAAAAACTCCTACTTCCTATTATTTACACTACCTACTGATCCATGTGATCTAATCCACCAGGATCAAATGGAAACTGGAACCATCCATGCTTGAGGGTGTTTTTGACTTTTGAATGTGTTGCATGGTAATTATAAAATTTGAGTAAAGAGCTGGTCACTCTTTCTCTTTTCTGGTTGGCTCTTAGCTTGTTTTGTTCATTTATATTTAGCCAACTTTTCTTCACACTGCCCAGACCTAATAAAATTTTAATTTCAACTTTTGTGGGTAGTTTATAGGGCTGGATAATGAAAAAATCAATATCTAATGAGAGGAAGGAATGTTCTTCAAACTTTTTGTCCTCTATCCTAACTTCTTTATGCTGTTCATGGGGTTTTTCTTCTTTTTCTATCCCATCCCCTTCTTTCTCTTTTTCATCTTCTTGTTTTATCTCTATGATCTTTTCATCTTCTCCCTCTTGAAGTTTCTAAAAATTACAGTGACTCTCAGCTCTCTCCATTGTATCTTCCTCTATGAGTTCTGATATGACAGTGACCATCTGTCCTATTCGTATTTCCAGATTTCTAATGGAAGCTTCTTGAGAGTCAAGCCTGGCTTCAATTTGAGCATCTCTTTTTTCTTGATTTTCTAGGAACTTTAAAAACATCTCCTCAAGTCTGGCTCTTTCTGAATCATCAATGGTTTCTAAACTAGGTTGTTCATTAGGTGGATCTAACATAGTATCTATTTGGGCAGAATAGTTATCCACAAGAGTGGTCAACCTAGGCCAGTCTTCTTGAGGCTGAGGGGGATATGCATGTTGAGAAAAAGAATCACTAAACATAGGAGGGTAATCATACATGAACCTAGACAATTGCCCATGTGGCAAATTGTCCTGCCAATCGTTCTCAAAATATAGATTTACATTTTTCTTAGAGAAATAATTATCATGTTCTGCTTCATTGAAACTATTAGCTTCATTATCAACAAAAGAACATGATATATTAGAATCATACCTCCATGAATCATGATTGGAAGATGCATATGGTTGGGGAAATTCTGAATATGAGTTAGGATATGGACTTATCTCATTCTGCACATAAATCCACCTCTCCTCTGAGTGCTCTTTCCAGTTCCAGATTGGGTTCATCTAGTGGCTCATCACTAATTCTGACTTTTATGCATGAATCTGGTTCAACCTGAAAAGATAAACTAAAAATTTTAATCTCAGTCAACAAAATAAAATTCACTTAAACTTACTTTCAATTCAATGGTCCCCGGCAACAACGCCAAAAACTTGTTGGGTGTCTAGCAAGTGCACTAGGTCAGCAAGTAATATAGACTTTGAGAGTCCAGATATCGATCCCACAGAGACCTTGATGAGAATTCAGTTTAAGTAAAGATTTTTCTATTGATTGAGGGAAAAAAAAATTTGGTTTAGTTTTGAAAATTGAAAAGAAAACAGAATTAAACTAATGGAAAAACTAATAGAGATGAGATGTTGGGGAAGAGTGTCAATCCCTCCTACTTGCTAACATGCAAGTTCTGATTTTATAGCTCAAATACCCTTACCTTGACTTAGCTTTTGAAAACCTGGTTACCCATATACAGGAAATAACTTTCACCTAATCTCTGAACTCCATCACAATCCGGAAACATTCAAATCCTAGGTGCATAAATATAAAAGTTTGAAGATCAACTCTTATTTAGAACAAAAGTGTTTAACGAGTCAAATTACTTTCCACTAGTCTCCATCACAATCCGAAAACAACTAGTGAGAAAAACAAGTTGACTTTCACTCATTCTTTGAACTCCATCACAATTCGTAAACATTCAAATCCTAAGTGCATAAATATCAACTCTCTCATTCAGAACAAGGGTTATAAAAACTCACATCACCTTTCCACTAGTCTCTATCACAATCCAGAAACAACTAGTTAGAAAAGCGAGTTGTTTTAGAAAACAGGAATCAAATAACTAACCCAACTCTTCACTGAAATTTAACTTCTCTATTTGAACCTCATTAAATTCCAGAATTGAATTCAGATCAGAAATAAGCAATGAACTCAGTTTCTAAAAACAAAAGCAAGGTACTTTATTGCTATAGAATTCAGAACTTAAACATACAACAAACTAGGAGTTCATGACTTTTCCCAACAAAGAGAGACTACTCCATGATAATATAATAAGTACACAAAAAAGATTCAATTACAGCCATAAAAATAAAAAGAAATAAGTGCAGAAAACCCCCTTAAGGACTGCCCTTAGCTTCAACTCCTCCTTTAGTTGAAATCTCTTCCTTCTCTCTCTAAAGTACCAAGAGGTCGTGCAAGACTTCCTCTGGACTTTCTCTCTCTCTAAACTAACTACAAAATATTAAAAACCTAAACTACAAACTATTCTAAGAGCTGAAAATCGGAATTGGAACTCAAAAACTGGATTTCTGTGCTTTGCCTCGGACCTCCTTTTATAGCTGAAACTCTGCCCAGAACTTGTAATTTTTGCCTCTGTTCAGGGGTATGAATTGTGACTTCCCAACCTCAACATTTCCTGAAATTTCATTTGAACCTTCCTTACATAGTCCTTGACATGTGTACGGAATTTGAAGTAATTCTGAGTTGGGAAACTTGAGATATCTCCTTGAGAAGTTGAACTGGTTATGCTGCCAATTCCAGCACTAGGTCCACCACTTTGAAAATATAAAACGCCACAACCCCGACTTGGATTGGCCTGATTTTTCGTGTCATGATTCTCAATCTTCTCAGTAATCTGTGGTCCAAATATGGTTCCAATTGGAAGTCGGAATCTCCTGATATGGCCTCTTCAATCTCGGACTTGGACTTTCCTTTTATGGCAGCAGTTTCCTTCTTTGTCTTGGACTTCTCTTCTTTACCATTCAATGCACCTAGACTCTGTCAATATATCATAAAATCTTCGTGGATACCTTCCTTAGCCAATTAGGACTTCTTCTTTCAGGTCTGGGCTTAATTGATAGTTAGAATCCCAAGATTTCTGCAAGTCACGAAGCTGAGTCAGCGGCGCGGTCGCGCCAAATTGTTCTTTGTTTTGGCACGGTCGCGCCACTGGAGCAGGAGTTTTGTCTAAGTCTGGAGCACGGCCTTCGGGTCCTATATGAGGAAGAATTCTTCATGGCGCGGTCGCGCGACTTTATGTTGTTGACCTGGCGCGGTCGCGCCACTCCTTAGACTCCTTGCCGACTTCTCGAATTAGAACTTGGCATCTATGTATGGAAACAGTAAGGCGCGGCAGCGCCACAGGTAGCGCCATCTTCATGGCGCGGTAGCGCCCTCGTGGGGCACGGTCGCGCCATTTCACATTCACGAACTGTCCTCCTTTCAGCCTCACTAGCCGTTGGGAATTATTTTGGATTTATTTGAATTTGTTAACATTTTTCTGGCGCGGTCGCGCCTTTCCCTTTTTTGCTCCTTTTTCCTTCATTTTTCCTCATAATTTAGATTTTCTTCTTTTACAAGGTACCTGAGACACAAAACATGTATTTGAGTTATATTTGTCACTTTAATGCTCATAATCAAATCAAATTAGGAATTTATGGTCAATAATTCATGCATAAATAAGTGTCCTTTGGACACTTATCAGGTAGTCCCCCCACTGGCATAAGAAGAAACAGTTGAAGAGGAGACTGAAGAGATAGAAGAATCTCTCCCTGTCTTGGCCAGCCAAAACGCAACGGGAGACTGGCGCGAACCAATCACAAACTTCCTTCGCCACGGCACACTCCCTGTCGACCTGCGAGAGCGAGTCCAAATTCGCCGAGCAGCTCCAAAGTACGTTTTCATCAATGACATACTCTACCAGAGTTCATATGAAGGTTTGCTCCTTCGTTGTCTATCAAAAGAGGAGGGACAACAAGTTCTCAAAGAAACGCACGAAGGAATTTGCGGTGTGCACCAGGCTGGCCTGAAGCTCCACCTACAAGTCAAGTGACTGGGTTATTACTGGCCGACGATGCTCAGGGACGCCATCGAAATTGATCGAACCTGTAAACCATGCCAACTCCATGTCGATTACATGCATCAGCCACCGGAGTCGCTTCACCCGATGATCGTATCATGGCCGTTCGAAGCTTGGGGGATGGACATCATAGGTCCCATCACTCCTAAATCCGACTCCGACAGGCAATACATCCTGGCAGCCATCGACTATTTCTCGAAATGGGCCGAACCCATTGCCTGCCGAGAAGTCAAAGCAACCACAGTCGCCGACTTCATTCGAACTCAAATCCTCTACCGATATGGAGTTCCTCGGTACATAGTGACGAACAATGGCACGCCGTTCAGGAACAGAGTCATGGACCGCTTCTACGACAAATTTTGCGTACAACAGTGGACATCGTCGGCTTACAATCCGACAGCCAACGGACTCGCAGAAGCTTTCAACTAAACGCTCTGCAATATCCTAAAGAAAACCATCGGCGCCAACAAAAAGAGTTGGGACGAAAAGCTTGGCGAAGCCTTGTGGGCATACAGAACGTAGTTTCGAACGCCAACCCAGTCGACTCCATATTCGCTGGTTTACGGCACCGAAGCAATGCTCCCTCTCGAAGTTCAACTTCCCTCTCTGCGAATTGCTATCAGAGAAGGGCTCACGACGGAGGAATGCGCTCAATTGCAACTGGCAGAACTTGAGTCACTCGATGAGCAGAGGCTCGAGGCACAACAACGGCTCGAGTTCTACTAGTCTTGGATGACACGAGCCTTCAACAAAAAGGTGCGGCTCAGGTCATTCCAGAAAGGCGACCTTGTGCTCGCAGTCCGACAGCCAATGCTCTTTACGAGCAAAATCGGGGGCAAGTTCGCGCCTAAATGGGAAGGGTCGTATGTGATACCGGAGGCCTACACCAATGGCGCCTACAAGCTCGTCACCTCAAACGGTTCGGAGCTGCCGATAACGAACGGTAAATTCCTCAAACGATTTTACCTAATAGGAGGGCAGTGAAAAAAATGAAGAAAAAAAAAAAGAGAAACTCGAATAAAGAAAAAAAGGTACTTCTCATTGCAAAAAAAAAAATGTGTGATGAGAACAGTGCAAGCCTTGCAACAAAAAGGGGAGGCTACAAAAAATATATATATAAAGATCTAGTCTCGCAAAAACAAAAGGAAAAGAGAGGCCCGTTGCAGAAAAGAGAAGGAAGCTCGAAATCAGCCACCCGTTGCAGCAATCAGACCGCTTCGGCACGGACCTCAGCCAACTCTCGCGTCTCGGCCTCGTCGAGAATAGGGCGTGCACGAACAGAAGCGAGCTGACCCTCGAGAGCAAAAGCCTCCTCCTCAACAGTGTCAATCCCCCTACGGATGGTCGCAAGCTCAGCATTGATAGAGTCGAGCTGCGACGAGATGAATGCCAGACAATCTCGGAGAGATGCCTGCTCAGCCTTCGCGGCCTGACGTTCGGCCTGACGTCTATCCAAATCTGCTGTCAAGTCATTGCGCCGACAGTTCACACGCTGGACAGACTGTGCGAGTTCAGTTTCAGCAGCAAACCGCTCGGCCAAACTGAGCTTCCCGGCCAAAGAACGGCGCAACTGATGAAACTGAACTGCCTCCGAAGCAAAGTCTTCCACCCATTGCTCCAGAACCGAAATGTTGACGCCGGCTCCTCTCAAATGCTCAAGAATGGCACGGGTGTCCGCCACGAGCTGGGGCGAACATGGATCGTCGGTCGTCAATAAAACCGACTCGACTAACACTGTCCACAATTCCAGCGCGGACCGCTGCACCAACAGCCTCAATGTCCCCGAAATGGGGAAGACCGAAATCTTAAAAAAAAAATGGAGAAGAGAGATGAGGGGAGGAAGAAACAAAGAAATAATGAGAGGATGTCTACTTACCGACGAAAGGCGTGAAGTCGACGAATCCTCACTAACGGGTCGACGAACTGAACCCGAAGGTCCTTCCTTTCCTGCATGAGGTGCTTCTGCACTACTAGGAGGAAACGTCACGAAAGGCTCCTTCCTCGAAGTCGCGGAAATCGGAGGGCCCGGATCAGAGACATGGTGGTGAAATCCACCCACAACTGGCTCAACCAAATGCAAGGGCGCTCCACCATCGCTTGAGATAGTCACTGGACACTCAGCATCGCCGGTCACAAACCCATTGGTAACAGCAGCAGGAGACTCCTCCTCCCCGACCCACTCCAGTTGTCGAGTATCCTCTAACTCGGCGAGATCAAACAAATCATCTTGTTGAAAGATAGGGTGGTCCACAGAAGGAGCAACAACGACTGCCAGTGCATCAGAGGGTAAGTCGGCTGACTCTTCCACCTGGTGTGTTTGCGCAGACGCCTCCTCTGGCTCCGCAACGGCTTCTCCAGTTGACGGGATAACAGACCCATCGAAGGTCGTCGTCTCCTTAGCCTTCTCTCCCGACTCCGACAGAGGAATCTCCGAAGGCTGAACAACAAACAACGGGGCTAAACTCGTCAGTGGCTTACCTGGACCAGTACGCAACCATTTTTTGAAGGGAGGAGGGATGAAAATGAATGACTCTGATTGCGGAGCCGCAGACTTCTTCGAACCGCAGACTTCTTCTTCGAAGAAGTCTTCTCCGATGAAGCCGTCGGATCAGCCAGCCCTTTCCCTTTGCCCAAAGGATCATCCGCTGGTAAAGAAAGGACTATTGGCCGCGAATCCCCTTTAGCCAGAGCTGCCTCTCTAATAATGATGCCCTTCGCCGGCACGACTTGCGACGGTGCCGACTTCTCTTTAGCGACCTTCGGTCGAGGCGCCTTCTTCTTCGCAACCTTACCCTTCTTGGCCTTGGGAGAAGTCGGAGGCTTGGCACCTTTTCATGTGCTCTTTCGAACGATACCCTCTGCATCAACCATCTCCTTGCGCAGGCGACGAAGCTTTTTCTCGCGCAAGTACACCGGTAAACTTCGTCCATGCACTCTGAACATGGAAAGAGAATAAAGAAAGTCAAAAGATGCAAGGAAAAGAAAAGGAGAAGTAAGACAAAAGGAAGGAGGAAGAGGTTGCTACCTCGAAGAAGGGGACGACTGCCTCAAGCCAGGACTCTCGATAAAGGGTTGTAACACCCGGATCGGAACTGGGGATCACAAAGGCAAGCACTTCTACGCTGTCAAGAGGACAGGCAGTCCCGGCTCGCCATATCTCCACCAGTGCGTTAACCGTAGCCGTCTTCCGTTGGTCAGCGAACAGCACACCCGACAAGTCTTGGCAGAACCCGAATTGACGAGCAAATCGGTGAGGGCTATAAGGCTCCACTATGAGAAACTCACGTTGCCACAAAACAAGAAATGTCACTCGCAGGCAACGGAAGTATTCCACTTCAATTCGAGTAGCAAAATGGCCAGGCTTGTCAAGGATCAGACCAAGAGGAAGAGCCTCTGAGGGGTACTAGCATCGCACTCCGCCGTGCCAAAACAAAGAACGAGCCTCCTTCTGGGTGTCGAAGTGAACGTGCACCGGATTACGGTACAACATCATAAGGGGTCTGTCCCCGTTGTCAGAGTCGGCTTCGTGAACACCGAACCGCTGGGCGAGCCATGCGAAAACAAATGGCCAGGGGATTCTCCCCAGAGAGAAGTTGTTGAGGCCTCAAATAAAGGTTAGCCAAAGCTGCGCTGGCCAGACTGCACTTCTTACCGCCGGCTAGGAAACACGCCATCTTGAAAACACTGGCCCTCAGCATGCCGCCCGGCAAGGGGAAGACAGAACGGCAGAGCCATAATGATAAAAAGGCGGCCAGATATACCTCATCTGCAAGGGCGCTAGGAACTCCGAGTTCAGAAAGGGGTTGATCCTGTAGGGTCGAACGGTCACGAATCCGAAAACCTGTCATCCTTCCACGATCGACCCATGTATCTTCTGAAGGTTGTACATCCCCTTCGGCACAGAACCAAAAAGACATCCACTCTGACATGAGAATCCCTGAGAGTCCATCTGAATCCGAAGCCTTCAGACGACAAAACAACCGGTAATACGCAAGGAGGTACTGGAGGCTCTCGGGTAGCAGCATAGAGCGACTTTGAGTAAAATCTAATCCCCGAGTCGGTGCAGATCCCATAACGAAATTGACAATTCTTATTCGCGAGTAAAAATAGTGTTGGTGGAAGAAGACCAGACCTCCAAGAGAGAATGCATGACGTTACTGCAACATTGATACGAAAACATGGAGGCCCGAACCGCGTGAGTCAGGTTAGCCGCTGCCAATAGCTTGGGACAAGTGTGAAGGACGATGCCTGCCCACTCAAAATAAAAGGGCACATGCTGGGGGCTGGAGCACACCATCGGTTTACCATCCCATGCATCAATCCGGTCGCTGTCGATGGAAAGTTTTGGCGTCAAGAAACGAACTAGATGGTCATGGATCGGGCTCAGCAAGGAATGGCATACAATCTGATGCGGAGACGAGGAAGCTTCGTCGATCCCTGGGAGATAACAAACTTGATCATCCTCGTCGACAACAGGCCGACGGTCCCCCGAGAGGTAACAACAATGGCTTCTGCTCTCCCTCAGAATCATGGATTTGTAAGTAGTCTCGAGGGGTACCCCTCACAGGGGTCCTGATGGCCGAGTGGGTCAAACCGAGGAAGGAGAAAGAATTCGATGGAGTAGACATCTGCAACAAAGTGTTGAAATCGTCAGGCCAGCCAAAATCAGGTACGCAATCCACCTCTCCCTCAATTCAAAATAAAAAATAAAAAATTTTTGCATCCCTGGCGACCAAAAGCAAACTCGCAAACAAAAAAAAAGGGGGGGGGGAACTTATGAAAAAAAAAAAAATTGAAGTCGCAAACAAAAAAAAAAAGAGAAAAACGCAAGTCAAAAAAAGAAAGAGGGGCGACAAAAAGGACCAGTCGCCCAGAAAAAAGACTGAGAAACAAAAAAAAAAGAGAGGGCAAACCGAAGGAGCCTACCGATCCTCTTCTACTCAAACAAGCAAACCTTCGCGTCCGAAAACCAAGCCAGATGCGACCAAAAGAAACTTACAGCACTCGGCGACCGAGCCGAGTGCGATCAAAACAGGAGCACTAGACTCGGCAACAAAGTCGAGCGCAGCACAACATCAAACTTGCGGCCAACAACAAAGCCGGCCAAGATCAAAAATTGTGCTCGGCGACAGAGCCGAGTACAGCTCAACAACCTCGTAACCGGCGACAGAGCCAGACACGACCAAAGAAAATTAGAGCACTCGGCGACAGAGCCCAGTGCGACCAAAACAAACAATCTCGTGGCCAACAACTCAACCGGAGGCAAACAAAATCAAACTCCAGAGCTCGGCGACCACGTTAGGTAGAGCCAAACGGAGAATTCAGCATCTGGCGACAGTACCAGATGTCGCACATTCGAATCCCAGTGTCGGATGACCGGGTTGGACGGGAAACGAATGCTGCGAAACAACAAACAAGTGCCCGACGACTGAGCCGAGCACAACCCAAAGCCTCGCGACCAGCCAAACAGCCAGCCGTGATCAAAACAAGTGCCCAGCGACCAAGCCGAGCACGACTCAAAGCTTCGCGACCAGCCAAAAAGTCGGCCGCGATCAAAATAACAAAGTCACCGTACCCGGCGACCGAGCCTAGCACAGTTCAAGCATTCGCGACCAGCAACCAAGCCGGCCGCGATCAAAACAACAAAGTCACTGTACCCGGCGACTGAGCCGAGCACAGTTCAACGCCGCGCCCAAACAACAAAATGGGATGCGACAAAAACACAAAGGCGCCGCCCGGCGACCGAGCCGAACGCAGCCAATCGGAGCCAGGTATGTAACTCTTCTCCGAACAAAAAAAAAAAGAGGCAACGCGAGAAAAAGAAGTCGTCGCAAAGGAAAAGCAAGCGACAAAAAGTAGTCGCCAAACAAAAAAAACAGCATCGCGACAAAAAGAAGCAGTCGCAGGAAAAAAAAGAGAGAAGCCACGACAAAAAGAAGCAGTCGCAAGAAAAATTTAAGGAGGTCGACATATACTCGCGCCTTGACGACTCTTGCCGGCCGCGACCTCAAAACAACTCGCACTCGGCAACTCTGGCCGACTGTGGCCACACAGAAATCAGCACCCGGCGACCAAGCCGGGTGCGTCTGTGCAAAGAATCCAGCCTCCTGATGACCCAGCCGAATCAAAATTTTGACACCCGACGACCGAAACAGAAGTTTTATCTCTCGGCAACCGAGCCGGCCAAAGCCAAAACGAAAATCAGCACCCGACGACTGAGCCGGATGCAACAATATGGAAATGCAACACCCCGGCAACCCAGTCGGGCTCACTCGAAGCAGAATTCAGCGCCCGACGACCAAGCCGGATGCAAAACAAAAGTCTCGAGCCTGGCAACCTAGCCGAACGCGACCTGCACTTCCCCGTGACCTGCACTTCCCGGCGACCGAGCCGAAAGTGACGGAACAAACTCATAGCTCTCGGCAACCAAGCCGAGCACAACATGCAGAAGCCCAGCCCTGGTGACAGAGTCGGGTGCGATCAAGACAGAGTGGGAACTCCCGGCGACCGAGCCAGGTGCGACTCAAACCAACTCCAACACATGGCACACAAAAGGTTGTCAGTTTGTCGTATTGACAAACTGACATATACTTAGAGCATGAGAGAAAAGAAAATCGAGACAGGGAGAAAATTCTAAAAAAAAAAAGAAAAAGGAGAGAGAAAATCGTGAAAAGAGAGAGAGACTGAGGGAGGAGTTGAAAATGAGAGGAGAGAAAAAGAAGAAGAAAGAGGGAGGAAGAGAAGAAAAAAGAAAAGAGAGTGGGGACCCCGGCTCACTCGAATTCAGCCAGAGACGGCCGAGAAGATTTTCTTGATACAGTACCTTAAAATTCTGGTTCGCGGAAAACTTCTGACACAAGCCGGGAAGGTCGCAGAGTCAAATCGCAGAGGACAGCAGGCAGTAGTTCGCAGTACCAAATTTTGTAGACTGCAAATCCGCAAACAGACACTTCTCTCGGGTCGTGGTCGCAGGCAGTCTTCCTAAAAACCAAATTCGCAGTCTCCCAAGTTAATGACAGTCTTCCAAATCAAGTTCGCATAACCTCCAGACCCAAAAACGCAAACAGTCTTCTAGAACTCAAATCGCATACTGTTTTTCACAATTGCAGATAGACAGTTTTGTAAGTCAAAATCCACAGACTGTTCAGTTCGCAGAAAATCCCAAATTCGCAGTTCGCAAACTGTCTCCCAACTCGCAGTCTCCCAATTCGAAGCCAACCCGAGTCGCAGGTGAAGTTAAACTCATAGACTGCCCTCCCCAAAGCCAAATTCGCAGACTGTCTTCTCAACCTAAATTCACAAGCTGTCAAAAAAGTACAAAATCGCAGACTATCACCAGGTCGCAAACCCAAATTCGTAGTCTAGCAGAGAATGCCAAATCGTAGACTGTCTTTTAAGTCATAATTGCAGACAGCCTTCCAGACCTAACTCTCAGACAAGGGATGGAATCAAATTCGCAGACTGAAAACACCAAATTCGCAGAATTCGCAGATAGTGCCTTTAGCAAGAATCAAACAAGACACCCAGAGGGAAGATAAGAGCTCTTAAACCTGATTGTCCCAAATTCTCGGGGAGTAGATCAGTAATCTTCCCACTTAAGGAGGAGCCCTCTGCGCAAAAAGGTGGGACCCACAATCCCTCACCTCAACTCCCCTGCGACTTGCGCAGAAGCCAAACCGTCGACAGAGGGACATACCAACTCACACGGGAGGTTCATTTCAGCCAAAGTGGGCCCCACCACCCTAGCTACTCTTGCGCAAATCCCCCTCCCGGCGAATCAGTACAGTTCGAAGGAGGAATTTCAGTTCGCCAAAAGAAAAAAAACTAGTCAAGCTTGAATTCGACCTCCCGGGTCTTATTCGAGTGCGTATTCCCTCCTCGGTACGACGACCAAACCGCCAAAACTGCACCTCTCACCAGCGCAACATATAGAGTCGCCGAGTGACACCTCTTACCCGGCGTGACGACCAAAGCTGCCGAGACTTACAGAAATCCTCAAAATCCATCGCGATTGCCTTCTCCGAGGTCCCGAAACAACCTTCGACAACACTCAAAGCAGACTACGGCCAGCTACAACCTCAACTTTAACTCGTCGTGAATGCTCAGGTACTCTACCTCTCTATACCGTACATTACATATGTACGCGTGTCAAAAAAAAAATCATCAAAATCAAAAAAAAAAATAGAGAAGTGGAAAAGCAAACAACTCTAAAACAGCAAGAGAGCCAAAAAAACAGAAAAAAATATATATATAAAGTGTAAAAAAATATACGATGTCCTAAAAAAGCAAGAGGGCAGAAAAAATATACGTACACAACAAATAAATGATCCTAAAAGAGTAAGAGGATCGACAAAGAAAAAGAAAAAAGTGTTGTGTACGTGTGCGTGTTCTTCTTCACATTCGAAACTTGCTCGTTCCTCCCAAATGGTCAAGTCTTGAAGGGGGCAATCCGTATGCACCAAAATGCGAACGACCCAAATTCGTGGGTATACTCTATCAAAATTCGAAGACCTCCAGCGCAGCCCATTCATGCCGCCGCGCCATCAGTACAGTCAACGCCCTCGTCAGCAGGAAACCGTCGCGTCAGCAACAGTCAGCAACCACGTCAAGAAACCTCCTCAACTATTGAACGACCAAGTCTGGTCGTTAACCGGGGAAGTTCTTAGTCTCCCTCCTCTCCCAACTACAGCAGCAGAAAGGGGATCGTGATCCCCTTTCCCAGGAAAACCCCTCAATCACTGGACAAGCTTGGCTACAAATAGCCGGAAACAGTCTGTTCCAGTGGTTGAAAAAAATCAAGTTCGAAAGCATTCTAGCGGAGAAATCACTCCACGTACAGAGATTCTCTCTCAAAACGAAGGTCTGAAAACTCCACCGAGAAGAAACTCCCATCGACAGAAACACTTTCGAACCAGAGAAGTTAAGCCACTCGACGTTCGTCAGTCAACTATTCGACCAGGAGCAGCTCTACACGTTCGTCGGCAACGTCATAAGTCGACACACGCGAAGCACAAATATTACCTCTGTCCGACCGACCAAAGCCACAATAGTTTGTGCACACTCGTTCCTGCAACTCGAGTTTCGATGATGTCCTCGCCAGAAGCTTCAACTACTCCAAATTTGTTACGGAGATCGAATTAGAGGAAGCCCAGGAAATTGTACTCGCATTCCTTGATACAAAATACACAAATTATAACACAAAATTATTCTGAATTAATCAAATTACTCTCTCGTTTGTGCCTCTTCGCAGACTGGCGGATTTTCGGTGAAACAATATGTAAGTCCTTATTGGGAATGTAACACTATGTTTCATATAGTGGATTTTATCATCACCTGAGCCAAATACCCCGAGAGTTGATACACATTGTTAAGTTAATACTACGTGTGAACTTAAGAAAATTACATCATCACAATACCGACATAGGAGCTCAGGATGTCAAGATATGAAGTGAAACTGAAAACTATATATAGAATTTTACCATGGTTGTGTGACGACTCGGCTGAATCGTATAATTACATTCTGCTAAAGGCCCCAGAATTGCCCAAAAATGAGTATGGGGCGGTTCGGGGGCGTGACTCGGTCGAGTTGGCGATACAACTCGACCAAGTCACACCCCGTCTCAGATCAAAAGGACGAGCGTTCAGAAAAAGGTTTAAATATAACCATTTTTTTAAAGAAAGTATCTTAATTTTGATATATGATATGTCATATTTAATAGTTTAAAAAGTATAATACATCAAGGATCTATATCTTTTATACATCTCATAATGACCTCTAATGTCATTTTAACTTTACATTAGTGAATTATAGTTTAAAATGTAGTTTTTGTCCAGTGTAATTTGTGTTTAATTTTTGCTCCTAGGCTTATAATTGTATCTAATTTTGTACCTGGGAATATAACTTGTATTTTATTATTGTGATACCGTCGGCTAAGTCTTCATGATATATCCTCAGTCCTCTAAACCCCTATTTCCAACATTAATGCTTTTCTCTGTTCAGTCGATTGAAGAAAAGCATTTGTTGTTAATTATCATCTGGGAAATTAGTGATAATCTCCTTTAGCCCTTCCTTTTTGCTGACATTCAAAGTGAGATCAACTTAGTACTCACTCAAACAAGATTCCCTTTGCAACAAGGAGATAAAGCCACAATATTGTGGGGTGACTAGCGAGTATCCCAGCCTACGAGAAATGCTTTCCTCCCTTTGCTTGACCGTTAAAGAAAGGAAACCTCGAAAGCTAAAGACTTTCAAGCTGCAACAGCGCGTCTATTACGGTTAAAGAAACGAAACCGAAATTAATGGCTACGGAAGACTTTTGAATTTTTTTATCTCTCCGTGATTCGCTAGCTTCTCCCTCTCTCAGCAGTTACTACTGAACTAGGAAGTAGCTTCTGATTTCATTCATTCTTTTCATGTGTGCTGCTACCTATAAAATTAGTTCCATTCCCCACCAATTCAAGTTTCTTCGCTCGTCTTTTTATGCAAAAGTCGGCCATGAGAGTCACGAAATTAGTACAATTAAAGCAGTACTTCCCAGTTCCCAACAAGGAGATGATCATAAAGATGTATGCCTTCTCCATTTTCAATCTTTTGAAACACAAACTGAGGTCTTGGGATCGGCCCCCTTTCAATTTTGGCTTGTGTTCCCCGACCCGGCTATGTACAGTTTATTGGAAGCAACAGCAGGCACGAAAGTCCTTTCCAGGCAAAAGGGCACCTCGTTCTTCTTCACTGCCATGAAAATCTGTGTCTTTGCTCTCATCACCCTTGTTCCAATTCTTCTTTTCTTCCAATCACAAAGCCTAAGACCTCAATGCTCTTATAATTACCCTCTTTCTAGCTTCAAATATTCCTCCAGATGGGGCGTCTTCCAACACTTGGGCCTCAATGGCCTCGTACCCACGAATTGCACAAACGAACTCAGAGCCATGTTGACCAGGCTTCGCGACGCCGTGACGTTCCAGCCATTGAAAGACCTCCGATTCGCCAGTACCGCCATGCAAGGCAACACCTGGTTCATGAGCTCCCTCAACGACACATCCGAAGGTGACGAGTCCGAGTATCTGTACTTCCCGTCCGAAGATCACCGAGGTCGTTTGTTATGCATCAAGGGGCACGACACGCACGATGGAGGGAAGAACATGTACGCGCTTGCATGGCCTGATACTCTTCCCCCAGGTGCCACGGTCTTAAACGGCTTGACCTATGTGTCTGACACGTATTACGACTACGGTAACATATGGCACGGCCTCTCGGCCATGTTACCCTTCGTGGGGTGGTACGAGTACAAAGGTTGTGCGGCCCCGTCAAGGTGGGTCTTGTACCACTGGGGTGAGGTCAGGGTGGGGATGGGGACTTGGCTGAGGACGCTCATGGAGGCCACATTTGGAGAACAAGCCATGAAGATTGAGTCGTTGGAGAGATCACAAAGTGATCAGGGAGCTGGGGTTACTTGCTTTGAGAACGCCGTGGTGTTCAGGCACAACACGGGGAGAATGACTAGACAGAGAAGGATTCAAGTGTTTGATATCTTGAGATGTAAGGCCAGGGCCTACTGTAACGTGACAATAAGAGAAATCGATGATCCTCTCCTTAAACAGGGGAAATCAGCTGATGCAGTACCCTTCATGGGGCTTACATTGCTTTTGAGAAGTGGAGCCAGGTCTTTCAAGAACGAATCAACAGTGATTCAGATATTTGAAAAGGCGTGTGGGAAGATTCACGGGTGCCGGTTCTCGGTTGCCCGTTCGGATAACCTTACCTTCTGCGAACAGGTGAACTTTTACAACTAGTGATCATCATAATTATATATGTGTCCTCCCTTTATAAGCTAGCTGACTGAGCTAGCTAGCCATAAAATTAATGATCAAAATGTGGCACTGATCAGGACTAGCTGTGTTTTGATACATATATATATATATATATGCAGGTGAAGCTGATGAGCCACACGGATGTACTGGTTTCTTCCCACGGAGCCCAGTTGACGAACATGTTCTTCATGGACAGGAACAGTAGCGTGATGGAGTTCTTCCCTAAGGGATGGAAAGAACTAGCGGGCGCAGGGCAGTATGTGTACCACTGGGAAGCGAACTGGTCGGGGATGAGGCACCAGGGTGCATGGAGGGACCCAAACGGCGAAGAATGCCCACCTTCTCTGCAAGGGCGCGAGTGCTTTTCTGTGTACAAGAACGGCAAGGTGGGCCACAACGAGACCTACTTCACGGAGTGGACCTTGGATGTCCTGAACCAGGTGAAGGTCGCCAAAATCGAACAAGCTGCCTCTCATGCCCTGACTCGACCGAGTGAGTACTGTCCATGCAGTACTTAATATTTTTCTATTATTTATTTTGATAATTAAATTAATTAATTTTAATTTTCTCCTTAATTTGAACGTATGTCATTTGAAAACATGATTTTGATTTTGTCTGATATATTGATCATATATAGTAGCTGATGATCAATGAAATTCATTAGGGGAAGTGGAAACATTGAGGAAGTGGAACAGCAGATGTTCCCTTACCTTATTAAGCCTTCTTCTTGTGGCTCACGCCTTAATTGGCTGCGTCTGAGGCCACATATATATATGTGCACGTAACCGAACGGTCGAGGAGATAGGAACTCCTCTCTCATTCCCAATTTGGGGCTCGATCTATATATGGTCATCTCCAAGAAAACGATTTCTTGTTATCAATCACTGTAAGAGTGGGCGCAGCAGTTGCTGCATATATAATATCTCAGAGAACTTATAAAAGAGAAGCAGTGCCCTCTTCTTTAATCCCATTATAAGAACCTTAACGGGCATTATACTTCATAGATATTCAGTTCAAAATGGTCACTACTACTCCATCACTTCGTTACATCTCGACATGCTTAATCAACCCAGACCCGGCCCCACTACATCAAAACCAGATTATCGATCTGGCTTCATGGGACATTGCCATGCTCTCGTCTCACCACATCCAAAACGGTCTTCTCTATCACAACCCACCTCGCTTCGATCCTCCCCTTATCGATCGTCTCAAAGCCTCCCTTGCATGCACGCTCTCCTTCTTCTACCCTTTAGCGGGTCGCCTTATCACCCAGAAAATTACAGCAGAGTCCGATCACCATTTGGTCGTTTATATCGACTGTAGAAAGGGTACTGGTGCAGAGTTCATCCACGCCGAGGCTCGTGATTTGGCCGTCTCGGATGTCCTCGACCCCACCGACGTGCCGGACGTGGTGAAGTCCTTCTTCCCCTACCCCCATGCGATAAACCACGACGGCCACTCGTTGCCGCTTCTGTCGGTGCAGTTCACGGAACTGAAAGACGGGGTCTTCGTCGGGTGCAATTTCAACCACGTCGTCGGCGACGGCGTCTCGTTCTGGAACTTCTTCAACGCCTGGGACCAAATGGCTCGAACCGGCGAAATATGTCATCACAAAGTACCCATCATCGACCGTGTCTTCCTCGACTCGAAACGACTCCCGCTTTCTCTTCCCTTCTCCGACCTGAACCCACACCTCCACCGCCACGTACCTCCGCCGCTCCGCGAACGAATCTTCCATTTCTCGGCCGAAACGATCAAAAGACTCAAACGCGAAGCGAATGCTGATCAGCAGGGGATTATTAATGCTTCAAATAGTGACATCTCCTCGTTCCAGTCCCTCTGCGCCCTCGTGTGGCAATCCGTCACGCGAGCTCGCCCTCGTCTACACGCGGATCAAAAGACAAACTGCCGACTCGCTGTCGACAACCGGTCGAGGGTTGACCCGGCACTGAGTTCGGATTACTTCGGCAACTGCATTCAGGTCTTGACTGCAACCACCACAGTCCGGGAGCTGCTCTCGAACGGCTTTGGCTCGGCGGCGCGGCTCATCCACGCCAGCGTCGCCGGCCACACGGACATGGCGGTGAGGGAGACGGCGAAGAAGTGGGTGGAGGCGCCGTATATTTACAGCCTGTCGATGTTCGACGCGTGTAGTGTGATGGTGGGGAGTTCGCCAAGGTTCGACACGTACGGATGCGAGTTCGGGTGCGGGAAGGCGGTGGCGGTGAGGGGCGGTTACGCGAACAAGTACGACGGGAAGGTGTCGGCGTATCCCGGGAGGGAGGGAGGAGGAAGCGTGGACTTGGAGGTTTGTCTCCTGCCGGCGTCCATGGCCTTGCTGGAGAAGGATACGGACTTCATGGAGGCTGTTTTGGCTTCGGATTAATAAGGAACAGCTAATTCCCGCATCACTCATCATTGGCAACTTCAAGTGTCCGGTTGACTGTATTTAGAGAGTCTCATCTCATTCCTCAAACTAATAAAATAAAAATTGTCAACCCTGGCCGTGTATTACGCAAAACCTGTAACCAAGGTTTTTTCAATAAATGAATAATTAAAATAAAATTATATTTTAACATGAAAAATAGATAACTGAACAAAACGCTAAATACACTTTGGCTAAAAGAAAAAAGTACCACTTACTTATTTTCATAAAATTTAAAAAATACTACTTATTTTCATAAAAATAATATTATTAAGTATAAACTCAATAATTTAACTCAATTTAGCATGCAATGGATGAAATAAATAAACTAACCTCTTTTGATGTTTTTCCTTTATGCAATTGAACCTCCTTTGTATTCTGGAATTATCAACTTAGATAAAAACAAAAGAAAAGTAATAGAGATCACTTTTTTACCGCCCGCACAGTCCTTTGATTTGGCCCGAAAACAAACACTACTCTTCAACCACTTAGAGAGTATGAGTTTTTCTTTCTCTAGAGAGAAAAAGGAGAATTGAGAGAAGAAAGAAACTAGAATTCTGAATTCTGAAATTGTTGTCTTGTGTCTTCTCTACTCCACCTATTTATAGGTGAATGGAATTATAACTCCCATAATGAGAGTTAATTTCATAACCTCCTTATAATAAAAGGAGTAAATATTCTATAACTTTTTAATATTAAAAGGATTAAATATTATAACCTCCTTCATATTATGAGGAGTTCATTTCAGCCATAAATCAAAGAATCCCCCTTGATCTCTTTTAATTTTGTGTAACCTATATGGTCCCACAAGGAAGACCAATGGTTGTGCTCCATTGGAATCCCACTTGGCCTATAGGTGCTAGCCCATATGACCAACATCCCTCACTTGGGCGATGCACCCTGAGGCCTTAAGAGACACATACTAGTCTCTCCTTAGTCCCATACTATGGACATGCCCCAGAAAATAATCCGTTGTTAACGCTTTTGTCAATGGATCAGCCAACATCTCAGAAGTTGGATAATGTCTTACAACCACTTTCTCCTTCTGTAGAATGTCAAACACATAGTGATAATGTACTTCTATGTGTGTACCTTTTGAACTGATTTCACCAATTTTCAATGTTGACACAGTTGCTTAATTATCATAAAATAGTTGTATTAGACTACCATCCCAACAACTCAATTTCAAGTCTTCTAAGAAACCTTTGATCCACACAGCTTCAGTACTTGACAAACTGCAAGCTGCAAACTCAGCTTCCATAGTGGACCTAGCAACACATTTTTGTTTCATACTAGCCTAAGAAATTACTGCACCGCCAAGCGTAAAAATAAACCCCGAGATTGATTTCCTATCATCAGGATCACCAGCATAATCTGAATCTGTATACCCAATAGGAATCAACTGATCGGCATGATACGTGAGCTTGTAATCCTTAGTGCCCAACAAATACCGAAGTATTCTTTTAACCGCTTGCCAATGCAAAGCACCAGGGTCTCTTTGATATCTACTCACTAGACTTACTACAAAGCCTAAATCAGGGCTAGTGTATAACATGACATAGATCAAACTACCCACAACTTGGGCGTATGGAATAGACTGCATCTTTAGTCTTTCCTCGTCACTTGATGGTGTCATTTTCTTTGATAAACTTGTCCCTTTATAACACGCACGCGACCACACCAAATCGTTTTAACACGCTATCTAGATATCTTTCTTGAGAGAGTGAAAGTTTCTTGACTTTTCTATCTCTTTCAATTTTTATACCAAGGATAAATGAAGCTTCTCCCTTGTCTTTCATATCAAACTGGGTTTTGAGCCAGTCTTTAATCCTTAAAACCAAATCTAGATCATTCCCCATCAATAATATATCATCAACATAAAGAGACAGAATGACAAATTTACCCTCACTAACCTAGGTGTAAACACAAGGGTCATATACGTTGGGTATAAACCCATACTCAGTTATCACTTTATGAAAAGTGAAGAACCATTGCCTTGGCGACTGTTTAAGCCCATAAATAGCTTTTGTCAGTCTACACACTTTATCACCTTGAGCTTTCACAGCTAATCCTTCAGGCTGGCGCATATAAATTTCTTCCTCCAAATCTCCATTGGGAAGGTTGTCTTTACATCCATTTGATATAATTCAAGGTCAAGATAGGCTACTATAGCTAATAACACTCTAATCGAAGTGAATGCTGACTCAGGAGAATAAGTCTCCTTGTAGTCAATTCCTTCTTTTTGAGTAAATCCTTTAGCTACCAACCTAACTTTATATCTATCAATGGTTCCATCTGGTTTTATTTTTTCTTAAATATCCATTTACAACCTATTGGTTGTCTACCCTCAAGAAGTTCTACTAATTCCCACACCTTACTTTTGTCCATAGAGTCTATCTCTTCTTGTATTGCTTTCAACCATTCAGTTGAGTCTTTAGATTCTAAAGCATCAGGGTCATCAAGAAGGACTTCTTCATTTGGATCACTTACATCACTCGTCATAACATAGAAGTCCTTCAATGCCGAAGGAGGCCTTCTATCTCGTATATGCGGGTGACAGGATCAACTTGTTTTGGGGATTCTAAAACTTTTTCTTGATCAATAGAAGAGTCTTTTAATTTTTGTATTTTAAATAACTCAACCTTCTTTATTGGGTTTCTTGGGTCAAGGTTTTCTTCTAAAAAATAAGCATCTCGACTTTCAATAACCCCCACTGAGCCATTAGAATGATTCACAACAAATCTATAACCACCTTTTGAATGATTACTATAACCTATAAAGTTACATTTTATGGTTTTAGGATCAAGTTTGCCTCTATTTTGATCTGACACTTTCACATGTGCCCCAGAACCCCAAACTCTGAGGTGACTTAAGTCTGGACTTCTACCAGTCCATAACTCATAAGGGGTAGTCTTAGTAGTTTTACATAAGACTGTTAAGAATATATGTTGCAGTATCTAATGCTTTACCCCAAAACTGAGTTCCTAGCATTGAGTGGTTTAGCATACACCGTACCATCTCTACCAAAGTTCTATTCCTTCTCTCTGCAACCCCATTTTATTGAGGTGTATAAGCTAAAGTAAATTGGTGATGTATGCCATGTGCCTTGCAAAACTCATCAAATAGATCAGAAGTATATTCTCCACCTCTATCTGATTTGAGGATCTTAATAGTTCGTCCTAATTGATTTTCTACCTCAACTTTGAATTCTTTAAATTTATCTAAGGCTTCGGACTTCTTAGAAATCAGATAAATATAACCATACCAAGAGTAATCATCAATAAATATAATAAAGTAAGACATTCCTCTATGGGTGTTTACATTAAGAGGGCCACATATATCTGAATATATTACCTCTAAAAGATTTTGGACTCTTTCCCCTTTACCAAAGGGTATCCTTGTCATTTTACCAGACAAACAATTTTCACATGTACGTAGTTCATTATGTAACTTTGGTAATAAACCACTACTAAGCATGTGATGTAGTTTGTTTACATTCACATGACCTAAGCGTAAATGCCATAATAAAGAATCATCAAGAGACAAGCAAGCATACTCAAAATCAACTTCCACATTACTAGTGGATCTAGAGTATAAGTCAAGTGAATACAATCCATTAATCTGAGTACCAGAAAAAAATATATTATTGTTTCGACCCACAGTGGCCTTTCCTGATTTAAAACGAGTTTCTAATCCTTTCTTATCCAAGCAAGGGAAAGAAATTAGATTTCTTCTAATGTTATGAGCAAATAATACCTCAGTCAACACCAAATAGTTACCACTTGGTAACTTCAACTGAACTGTCCCTGTGCCAATCACATTACAATAAGTGTTGTTCCCCGTGTACTCTATGTTCACCAGTCTTCATTTCTTTAAAATCAGAGAAAAATTCCCTTGATTTAGCCACATGTCTAGATGCAACAGAATCTGGCCACCAAGTATTTTCTCCAACATCAACCAGAAGGACCTCAAAAACAACACATACAACATCATTGTTATTTCTATTATCCTTATTTTGGAACTTACCTCCACCTTTGACATTAGCTCTACAATGGGCTTTAATGTGACTCATCTTGCCACAATTGTAACAAGGCCCTATCTTATTACCAGAATTGTTTCCCTTGAACTGGGGTTTCTTCCTTTGTTTCTTAAAGTCTTGTTTCTTCTGAAGGACATTTCTTGGTTTTGAAGTAGGAGCTCCAACACCACTAGCTATATTAACCATTGAGTCCGTCGTAGATTTCTTCTTTCTCCTTTGCGCCTCAATTGTCAATTTAGCAGTTAAGGTTTGCACAGTAAGAGCAACATCAAACATATTCAATGATACAACAGCTGAATCCCAAGAAGGTGGTAAGCTGTTAATTATTGTTTCTACTTGAATTTCATCATGGATAGGACGAGCTAAACTTGCTAATTCTTTAAAAACAACAGTCATGATATTAATATGTTCAACAATATATCACTTTCTTGCATTTTCATACCATTATATTGTGCAACAAGCATCCTAACATGTGCCTGTGACGTTTCTCCATAAGTAGCTCTAACAGCCTTAAACATGGCATGGGCAGTAAGTTGGTCCTCAAATAAAAGTTCCACATCTAGTTCCATGAATGTTAACATGGTGGACCTAGCCTTCTTGTCCTCTAGAACTAATTTATCATTAGCTACTTTAACTGATTTTTCAGCTTCTTCTGGAGGACTAGCCACTGCCTTATCCAAAACATGATCAATTCCATCTTGTAGTAGGATGTGACGAATACGCCTCTTCCAAGTCAAAAAGTTATTCCCATTGAGTTTCTCAGTTTTACTTAACTCGTCAGCAGCAGCTTTAGAAGCCATTTAATCCTAATTTCAATAAGCAATTATAAGCAACAAAACTTACAAATGAAATGAACCTTAGTTTAAATATCAAATAAAAAATGTAATAAAATTAATAATTTCTGTAAAACAGGATTATACTCTGAAAGTTATCAACTTTCCCTAATTTCCACAAACGGGTTCAAAAGGGTAAAATTGTCTTTTTACAAATAATAATTAGTAGAAATTTTAAAAAATTCCAGAATACTAAAATATCATAAAAGTCACTACAAAATATTCAATTACTTCTGGAAAATAAAATAAAATTCTGATCCAAAACGACCAATTATGCACAAATAGACTACAAGGGCAAAATGGTCATTTTACAATACTACTTTCCAGAATTTTTTTTTTTAAAAAAATCCAGAATCCTAAAATATTATAATATGCACTTTAAATACTCAGTTAGTTCTGGAATAAAAACAATTCGGATAAAAATGACAAATTATGCTCAAATTGACTATAAGGGCAAAATTGTCATTTTATAATAACACAATTTCCACAAATCAAATTTTTTGTTTTTCAAGGTATAAATTGCACTGAATATAAACTTATATCAACTTAAACCTTCTGTAAAAATTTTCAGATGCTCAAAAATATTATATTATGCCCAATATGTCCCAAGGGCAAAATAGTCTTTTCCCAAAAATAAATTTTCCTGAACAAAAAAATTTCCAGAAAATCGAAATAATTTTACTACAATGTTTTTGAAAAACACAACATATATATAACCTTTTTGAAATTCATGCACAAATTTCTAAATATTCAAAAAAATTGCATTCTAACTCATATAAAAGAACAGAATAATTCTGTAAATTCAGTTTTTAAAAAATTCATCCACAAATACAGGAAATAGCGAAGCTCTGATACCACTAATGGAAAAATTGAGTATAAACTCAATAATTTAACTCAATTTAACTCAATTTAGCATGCGATGGATGAAATAAACTTACTAACCTCTTTTGATGTTTTTCCTCTATGCAATTGAACCTCCTTTGTATTCTGGAATTATCCACTTAGATAAAAACAAAGGAAAAGTAATAGAGATCACCTTTTTACCGCCCGCACAGTCCTTCTTTGATTTGGCTGAAAAACAAGCACTACTCTTCAACCACGTATGAGCTTTTCTTTCTCTAGAGAGAAAAAGGAGAATTGAGAGAAGAAAGAAACTAGAATTCTGAATTCTGAAATTGTTGTCTTGTGTCTTCTCTACTCCACCTATTTATAGGTGAATAAAATTATAACTCCCATAATGAGAGTTAATTTCATAACCTCCTTATAATAAAAGGAGTAAATATTCTATAACTCCTTAATATTAAAAGAATTAAATATTATAACCTCCTTCATATTATGAGGAGTTAATTTCAGCCATTAATCAAAGAATCCCACCTTGATCTCTTTTAATTTTGTGTAACCTATATGGTCCCACAAGGAAGACCAATGGTTGTGCTCCATTGGAATCCCATTTGGCCTATGTGTGCTTGCCCAAATGACCAACAATTTTTGTAAATATTTTTTTAGCACTGTTATTTGTATACATATTTAAATATACAAATTTTAAAAGTTGGCGACGCATTGTACATTTCTCTCGACATTTTTTTATATATACTTATAATCAGGAATCCGGTGTTTCAATTAAACTTAAGGTGTTTTTTAAGATTAAATAATTAATATTTTTTAATAACTTTTCAAAATACCCTTTTTCACTAAAATTTGTTGAGTTTCCCTGTCTTTCACATAACACCCCAGTTATCCAATCGCTTGGTGCAACCAATTGACACGTGTTCACAAACGTGGAACTTGAAACCTGCACTCACCAGCAAAAAATGGACTACACATCACTTGTGTCAAAATACTCTCGAAAGTGAGTCCCAAAAGAACTTTGTATGCTCCATATAATCCTTGGAGGAAAAAACCAATAAAAGTAGAGTTGTTAAAGCAAAAGTTTTTTGTCTATATGGTAGACCTCATAGTGTCCTCCCATAGCCTACCTGATCAGGGCATACAACGGGATGTATCTCACCATTGGGAAAGAGGGGTGAAAGTATGATCCAGTCATCTTCACTATCATCACTACACAAGCCTAAGATGCAGACATGTAGGTACAAACCAAGTTAAAATAAGAAAAAACTATATGATAAATAACAGTAAATTTAGCGTGTTTATCACCTGAGATGTAGCACCTTGAGAAGTAACTTGTTGAGTAAGGAGCATGACTCCCTTGCCCTTCAACCATTACATTTGTTTTGCATTTTTCTTCTCATGCTCCCTTGCCTCTCACTAGTAGAAATAAGGCTTTTGGTGAGGGTTATGAACCCTTGCCAAAAAGCCATAAAGACCCTTGCCAAACACTTTTGGCGAGGAAGAACCGTCGCCATAGGACCGTTGCGTCAGCAAGCCTCGCCATATGTGTAAAGTGAGGGGAGAACCATCGCCAAAAATATTTTTAATGACGAGGGTTCAGAAACATCGCCAAAAAGGCTATTGGCCAAGGTTCAAAACCGTCGCCATATAGCAATATAGTGATGATTTCAACCCTCACCATATGTATTTTGTATACATTATATTTAAATTCTATGGCGATAATCATAATCGTTGCCATATATCTATTTTTCTTTTTTCTTTTTCTTTTTAGATCCATGTTGGATATTAAAACCAAACTAAATCATAACTTAAAAATATAAAAATATTCTTAAAAACGAAATCTGATAATTTATTATTAAACAAGTTTTAAAAATACAATATCTCACAATTATAATATACAAAAAGGTAATAAAAATATTGAAAATACAAAATTATACATTCATCATTTTTTACTACTGTCACTCACTTTCTCCTCAAGCCAATTGATATTCATTTGTCGTGCGAGTTTAATGATTGCACTAACAGCTCAGTTAAGTTAAACAATAATAAAATATTAATAGGATTTTCTACCAATCCATGAAGATACAAACAAGTGAAAGCAACTCAAACTTAGTTTTAGATTCAAAATACAAAGTCAGAGCTTAATTGTAGATTCAAAATCCAAAGTCAGAGCTTACTCTCACTAGTCCATGGCCTTCATTTCAATCTACTCATTAAATCATTAAAAGAATGGGGCATTAACCAAGGGAAACAAAAAAGTTGGGCCTAACCTGTCATAAAGTCCAGCACCTGCATATCCTTCTAAATCCTCACCATTGGAGTCTGACCTGAAGATAATTCATCGTCTTATAAAGAGGACAATCGGTTTGCTTGGGTAAACCAATACCTAACAAACAGCCATATAATCAATTATTTAAGCATTTCATACTCCATCTAACAGTTACAACAGCATCTTAGATCTATAGCCTAGGTATTACATTATACGAAACTACACATAAATCATTGGATTTCGATACCAATTAGCCTTTTATTGAGGGTGAATATAATGCAGTAAAAACCATAATTTTCTAACTCCATAATTTGCTCTATTTCATTTGAAATAGTTTCCTGAATTTCCCATGATCAAAGAACATAAATTTACAAGGAGAGGGATAATAAAAAGTAATGACAACATAATGAAGGAATCGGTAGAAGCATCTCTCTACACTACAGAAAACTGAAACAGAGCAACATGATCAACAACTCACCGCGTTGCTTACTGCTTCTGTAGCAAGAGTATCCGAGTCCATTTCCACTTCAATTTCAAACATTGATGATATCTGACAATGCCCTGTCCATCAAAGTAAATATCGGGACATAAAGAGATCCTATTTAAAATATTGTAATTGGATCCATACTGAATGCTTAACTACCTTTGTGTAGCTGTCAATAAGTTCAATCCTCCCTAAAAGTGAAGCTTCTAAGCTTTCTTTGAAATTTGTTCAATTCAAATACAGTTTCGTCTTCCAGGATGAATATTACATTCAGAAATGATGATCCTTTGAAAAGGTCAAGTGCACTATTACCGATATGATGGTTCTCCCACTGCTACAATTTTGTTTTCCAACTGGCACATCCGTGCCAACATCCATACCTTCAAAAGAAAAATAATTTTACAAATCAGATCAGGCTAAACTATCTCAGTACTCATACAGAAAATGATATTCCAGAAGCCTCCATTGGTTCAATACTCAATTCTGCCATTAAATAATACTAATGATGATTCTAACTATCTTCATACAGATTTCAAGCAGGTTACAACAATTTCTTTTTGACATACTCTTTTTACATAGACCTCTTTCGGCCATACAAAACGTATAGACGATATTCTGAACAACGACATCTACGCTTTAGCTATGTGATACCAAAAAAAAAGGAAAAGAAGAAGACAAACACATCTACCATCATGTGGTGGTTTAATTAGTCATATCTTGAAATTTTTCTTGCATTAGTCTGCGTTGCTTGATATTCCCTGGCCAATTGAGAAGTCTCTAAGGACATAAGAGATTCTGCAAGACATTCTCAATAAGCAGATGAAGTAACTACTAATAGATAGCTGTCATTATCCTCATGAATGTACCTCTTTCTCTACAGCTTGACGTAAATCTTTGATCCAGTTGAAGCAAGTCACATTGAGATAGAAGTTGTTGTTTGAGAGAATTACATGCACTAGCTTTTGTGGCAGCTGCAGTAAAACAAGACCAAATGACTTTAATAAAATGAAGTAGCTTGAAGTGTCAGAAATAATACTCGTTAGGTAAAACCTCACATAATGTACATAACCAGCATTGTTCCAAGAATCGTCAGTGGCAAATCACTGCCATCTAATTTTACATATTGAAAAATGTGCCAGCATAAGCCTCTCAATTGAGGTGCTAATAGCTAAAACTAGAAGAAAGTGTGGACTCTCATCAAGAACTAAAATTTTCCAATGGCTAAAACTTATCCTTTAAAACAATAACAACAAGAACAATTACACTACAATGGAGTCCACAAACAAGTCCAAAGAACAACATATCATTTTTTGAAGATTTAGGAGCTGCTACTGAAAAAAAAGAATTAAGAAGAGTCAAATATATGAAGAATAAGGGGGTGTTCACCACTTGAAGTTTCTTTAGCTCAGGGTTAGTTTCAACAAGTGCACGGTGTTGAGCAGGTAGCTAATTAGGATTGGCTTCAGACTTTTCTGTCTCTTCCAGAAGTTGCATAGGACTTAGCTTAGGATTGCCTATGGAACAAACACAAAATAAAAAATTACTTCAGATCGTGATTTTAAATCAGAAGTAATAAAGTTCTAAATGAAATGAGAATGCATAGATCATGAAATGCGTTTTACTGTTATGACTTCAGATCATGTTTTGAATCCTCTCTATTGGGATTTGCCAGATTTTTAGAGGACAATATTCGGGGTATGGTAGCAAGCATGCTAAAACTTGTGAATAAAATGGCCTTGAGTTTATATGACTCTCAGTCAACACAACCTGCAACACAAAAGCAAAATAAAGCTTCGATTCAGAGCCCTTCTTTCAAATATTGGTAAGAGATGCCACACTCGGCCAAGTTCAGATACATAACCGTTGTTCCATTTGAATTGCTTTATTAGAATATGCTGAAATAAAAACTAGAGGGTTCAAACGGGACAGGAAGCTGAGAAATAGAAGGTAACAAAGTACACAAAAAACCATAAGAGAAGTCAGGCAAGGCAATTAGAGAAGTAATCAACTGTTAGCGGTCAAGGGATGAGTCAAACCTATTAATAAGTTAAAAATCAGCCACGCCACTCTCCATAGCGACTCCCCAATCCCAATCCATCCCTTCCATGCCCTACCGTTCCAATTCTCCCTTGGCTCTTTGGAGTTTTCATCATTATTTTTCCTTCTGAGACTGAAATTCAATTTAAATAGAAAAATAGAAGAAAAGAGCTCGAATGGTGTGAGCAGAATGGGGAGCACAATGGGAGAGTGTGGCTTATAATCAATCTATCCAACGATTCTAATTTCTATAACAATTCATTAATGTTTCTTACAACTCAGAGTCACTGTGACTGCAGAACCAGAGACAACGGTGAATATATAGTGTTCAAAGAACAGTTAATACAGAAGAAGAAGGAAAAATCATAGATTCAATGTGTCAAGCATTTCTCCAATAAGAATTAAAGAGCTGATAATAGAGAAACCGGTGTAGATTTAACGACATGCAAAAAATTTTACCCATATAAAATCTAGTTTGGTACTAAGCTTTCACTGAATAAAGAGGCAAAATGTGATACTTGATTTAATCAGTTTGTTATTCTTGTTCGTCTCGAAGTAGGATTCTTGAACCGTACCTGAGGTAGCTCCTTCTCCGGCTGACATCGGCGTTGTTGTCACTGTAAATCAAATTGAAAGAAATAAAATAAAATCAGATTGAAGCTTTGCATAACTACGACGATGAAAAAGCGCAACAAACGGCACTTTTCATCTTTCTTAAGCTTGTGGACGTGGATTTGAGCAACAATCGTCCCCGCATGTGGCTTGCAATGGGAAGAATTGTCTTGTCATGAAGCTCGACTCCACTGGGGAGGGAGATCGACTCCACTGGGGAGGGAGATCGACTCCACTGGGGAGGGAGATCGACTCCACTGGGGAGGGAGATCGACTCCACTGGGGACGGAGATCGACTCCACTGGGGACGGAGATCGACTCCACTGGGGACGGAGATCGACTCCTCTGGGGAGGGAGATCAACTCCACTGAGGAGGGAGATCAACTCCACTGCGACGAAGTTCGGCACCACTAGCAACTAGGCTTGACTTCGCCGGTGTCTAAGCTCGACTTCGCGAGCTCAACTTTGTCGGTGAAGTCCAATTCTGGTAAAACAGAAGGAGATCTCAGGATTTGGAGATTTTTGGAGAGTCGTCAATACTGGGATTTCAGTAAGGACGTATTTCGCGCGTGCAGGTGAGGGGGAACGATATAGCGAGGATCACCTTTTCCTGATTCCCTTGCCCTTATGCCAATCGTAGGGTGATTGTTGTGGTAAATGTATGGTGAAGGCCATCACCCTCGCCATTATTTATGAGCTGCCTATACTATACAACAACGGTTTGTGCTCTGAATTATATATAAAATATTTCATGAGGATTCAATTTAAATGTGGCCATCATATTTGAGTGACGTTTGTCTTTAACCCCAAGAATATCTCCTTTTTTTAAGGTTGTGATCTCCTCTCTTGCTTCTTGAAGTTGGGTGGAAAGGGCTTTAACCTTCTCACTTGAGCTAGAAACTATATTTCTCTTCTTCGGGACTACCCTGTTCTGAGCCCTAATTTATACCCACCATGATGACACCCAAACACTTTGTCCAAAACCTTGGACAAGTCCCTAGTGTCTTGAGAATCCACCATGTTATATTTTTCAAAAGCTTTTGACACCTCAAGCTATAAACAAGTTGTTGAATCCTAAAAAATATTTTAAGATGAAATGATATTTATCCTAAAAAAATAAACACTTACACATTTGTCATGGGTGTAATCATTCACGTACTCCCCAATCTTCTTCTTGTGATATGAGAGGTACGCATCTAAGACCCTGAAATTGTTTTTGTTCTTTTCCTGTTGCATTCAATTAAGGAAATTATGTTAGATTAAACAATCAGTTGTGGATCACATATCATATGAGGTGTTCCATTACCTTTTCAAAATAATGCTTGGCAATAGTCTTAGAGCCAAGTGTGTGGGTAGCACGTGCTTTTGCTCGATTCTCCTTATTCTTCCAAGCTGCAGTGATGTTGGCTTCTTCCTTCCAATACAAAACGAAGCTATCTCAATGAGACTGTGTGACCCTTTTATCAGGACATGCCTAACAGTCTTTATCCTCTTTGCCATCATAATATTTTCTCTTTAGCTTTGCCCTCCAATTTGTATTATTTTTTTTTAATATTTCCTGACAAGCTGCAATAGTAACTTCATCTTTCACTGCTACACCATTTTTATCCACGAATTCAATTTTCTTCTGAAAATAAAACAACTCAATGTTTAAAAGATGCATCCTCATAGTATTAATATCATAAAAACAGATTAAAAAAAATAAATTCCAACCTTCAATTCATTGAAAACTACTTTTGACTTCCTAACTGCCACTTCACTCCATTGTAGGTGTACGGGAAAGTAGTTACCATTCTATGCATAGATTCATTGCTTCTGGGAAACTTTCAATGTATCACCTTATGACATCTTATTGTTACGGATTGTGCACTTCCACTTTTGATCCTTGGGTGGGTCCAATGTTGTCTCTCTCATAGGCACTCTATGATTACAAGGCTTGGGTGGCATTTGTGCTGCATACCTAGGCTCCGCACGAACTTCTTCACGAGGATGTTTACGAAGTTCACCGTGAAAGTGCCATGTAGTATACTTTTTTAAAAATCCCTCTATGACAACATGCAATTTGACTATCTAGATGTCAAGGTTAAATTTGTTCTCACACTTGGCACATGGGCATCTCATGACGCCATCTTCTTCAACATCCAATTTCTCTTTTGCAAGTTCCATAAAAAACCATACTCCACCCAAATACTCTTCATTCATACGAAAATGCTTGGTAGTGTACTTATTCATCCAGCCCCTATCTATAAAGAAACCCACATCCATTTGAGACTCTGCTAAAGTACTACATGGGGAAAACATTGAGTGATTAAAGATAATTAAAAATGAAATTACATGTGCAAAAAAGAAAATATGTATGGATAAGAAAGTGGAGTTACTGTACATAAATATTAGAAACCATTAAGGAAAAGGGAAATGTCGGAGAATCACATAAGTAAATGATTGAAACATGCAAGATACTGAAAATACAACTCTAGAAAGGCAAATTCTCATTGTTCATAATACCTTATAATGTGAGACCGGTCATACGGTGATCTGTATGACCAGTTACACAGCAAGTGGGTAAGCGGTTAGATCCTGAAAATCAGGATCTAACCGCATTATTGTCTCTCCCTCTCAGTTTATTAAAACGGTGAACAGAGTCCCCAGGCAACACGTTGTGATTCCCTATAAGAGCTCATTGTTCTTCCTTTCCGCTGCTGAAGCAGTTCTTTGCGTACGAGTTCAGACACTCCAAATCATTCACCAGAAAATTGATGTCAGGAGGTAAGCCTAAACCTTATTTTTTATTCCAATTTATGTTATATGGAATCTGTGACTTACATATAAATGTCAAACTATAGTGATCGCTTGAATGGATAAAAGACTCTTTAACCAGACAAAATGGGGTTATGTAAGACCACAGCTCTCAAGTTCGGTAGGGGAGATGCAAGATTATCTCATCCTCTCTAACCCCAAGCTGTCCTGTTAAGCATTTATTTGCTCAATCAATGTCAGCTTATGTATTATGTTCACTAAGCTGTTGAGAAATAATGCAATTAGTTGAAACAGAAAACAAGATTTGCCTATAACTTACTTGACTGGAAAGCACTCAAAACTGGATATCATTCCTACCCAGAACAAGAGAGATGGATCAATTCCTACTCTCTCCACAAGAGTCATGTTTGGCTGCTGACCCACATCAGAATGGGACCCAAAGGAGAGAGGACCTAAATAGTGCTTTTGTGATGATTCAATGTTAGGACCAACTCATTATGGTTGCAGGACTCTACTGTTTGTAGCTCTACACTTGGGGAAGGCAACACTACTGTCCTTGGTAAGACAGTGAGTCCTCAATTTGATTTGAAAGTTGAAACTCATCCAGCTCAACGTTTTTGGTTAAGACTGATGAGAACACCAGTGAGATATAAGGAAGCCCACCAAAACCAATGAGATATAAGGAAGCTCAACGTTTTCTCAGTTGAATTCGTGGATAAAAATGGTGTATCAACTCGACCTAGCTATGAAAATAAAGCTACTCTACTCTAGTTGTTTTTGAAATAGAAAAAAACTTGTAAACAAGGTACAGAGGTGAATTGTTGTACACATCAGAAAAATTTTATATATCAAATTGAGATCTATTAGAGGAAAACGTTCTTATTAAATAGTATCCTTGGTATTAAAATTAGAAAATATAATTCACCTTCTACATCTTCCAGCAAATAAGTGCACCAAAACACCACCACCACATCTCTTTGCTCACTGATGTACTGCTCCAGTTGTCTTCCAGGGCAGTCAAGAGCTAGCAACACAAATAAAAAGCCTATAGAAATTCTGATTGCTTTTTTTATAAAAAGACCAAAGTTAAGAAAAATAAAAGGTTGAGCATCTCATATATATTGGTCTACAAGACCCGCTTAAGAATTAGCAATTAGCTAATAAAGTCAAACCATTTCATAAGCATGTCCTCAGCCAGCTTTTCCATAAACATGTCCTCAGCCTGCTTTTTCATAAACATGTCCTCAGCCAGCCTTTCCATAAACATGTCCTCAGCCAGCTTTTCCATAAACATGTCCTGAGCCTGCTTTTCCATAAACATGTCCTGAGCCTGCTTTTTCATAAACATGTCCTCAGCCAGCCTTTCCATAAACATGACCTCAGCCAGCATTTCCATAAACATGACCTCAGCCAGCATTTCCATAAACATGAATGGAGCTCATTTTGGTGACTTCAGAAGTACCAGGGGTCTACGCCAGGGAGACCCTTTATCTCCCCTAACTTTCAATCTCATTAGAGAAGGGTTAACAGCAATCATAAAGAAGGCCTGACGAGAAGGAAAGAAAAATGTAACTCCTTTGGATGCACTCCTCCCATTGCGCAATTTGCAGACAATACCATATTTCTTGGAGAAGGATCTCTAGAGCAAGCCATCCAATTAAAAAGGATCCTTACTATGCTTGAAGTAGCCACTGGACAGAAAATAAACTGGGACAAAACTGCCATTCATGAAATTAATATGGAGAATAGTGAGCTAGACCGGATTGCCCAGGAATTACAATACCAAATTGGAAGCTCACCAGATACATGCCTGGGATGACCTATATTTAAGGAAGAAATACTGCATCCTTATGGAACCCTGTGTTAGAAAGACTGCAAAACAGGCTATCTTGCAGGAAAGGAAAGCTAATTTCTAAGGGTGGTCAATGGTACTACTGAGATCATGCTTTTATAGAATCCCCACTTAATACTTATCATTCTTGTACTGCCTAAAAAAATAGCAAAAAAGATTGAACAGATAATGAGGAATTTTCTAAGGAAAGGTGCTACAAAGGGTCTTAAATACCACTTGTTGAAATGGGAAGAGGTTTGCAAAGCTAAGGAAGAGGGAAGTCTAAGGATAAGGAAAATAAGAGATCCAAACAGGGCTCTATTGCTGAAATGGGGCTAGAAAATTAAAATAGACGAGCATGACCATGGACTAAGCTTGTAATCAAGAGGTTGGGAGCAAATGGAATTAGATGGATCATGAAGCAGCAAACACCAAGATGACTATCAGCAACTTGGAGAAAGATACACTCTCTATTCCCTAATTCAGTGGAGTTATTATTACCTGGAAATAGGGGTCGGCATCGGGTTGGGTTTTCCGGGTAACTCAACCCAACCCGACCCCAAAAACCCAGGTTTGGATTCCCAAATCCAACCCGCCCCGCGGGACCGGTTCGGGTTTAGGAATCAAAAACCTGACCCGCGGGTTTTTTTTTTTTTTTGTATTTTTTTTCTTGATTTATATAAAACTTGTTGAATTAATCAATCGGTCGCACCGCTTCCCAGACCGGAGGTTTTTCACCGATACAATAATACAACTTTTATTTTGTTTTTAAAATATTTTAAATAATAAGCTATACATAATAAAAACCCATAAATCAAATTCGAGTTTGGTCGAGCTTAACAGACCTGACCTGCCAAACCTACTTTTTTTAAACCTATACCCGATGTGTGGGTTGAATCCACGACTCCAAACCCTACTTTTTCTTGTGGAGTGGGGTTGGGTTAGAAAAAAAAAACGAGTTTGTTTCACCGAAAATCTGCCGGTCTGCGAAGAGGCGCGACCGAGAGAATAACTCGATTTGCGACAGAGAATTTGTGTTACAATTTTGTATTTGAATATCAAGGAATGCGAGTACAATCTCCTGTTCTTCCTCTAATTCGATCTCCGTGTGAATTGATGAAGTTTCGGCTTCTGACGAGTTGACGTCGAAATCTGAGTTCTGGAACGGTTGTGCACGAACGATGACGGCTTTGGTCGGTCGGACGGAAGTATTTGTGTTCCGCGTGTATCGACTTGTTGACGTTGCCGACGAACATGTAGAGTTGCTCCGGTCGAACTGATGAATCTCGACGAACTGCGAGTTGCTTAACTTCTTTGGCTCGAAAGAGTCTCCGTGCGTTAGAACGTTTCTCGATGAAGGATTTTCGAACCCCCTCGACAAAATGTTCCTGGCTATTTGTAGCCGGTTATGTCCAGTTGTTGGGAGTCTTTCCTTGGAATGGGGATCACGATCCCCTTTCTGCTGCTGTTGTTGAGATGGGAGGAAGACTAGGAAGCTCCTCTGTTGGATCCCTTGAATGAGGATCGTGGATATCTTTTCTCGGCCTTTACCGTTGGCGACCAAGCTTGGTGTTCAACTGTTGAAGTGATTGCATCGTGGCTGGCTGCTGACTGGTGCTGACGCGGTGGCTTGTTGATGATTGGAGGGGTAATTGTATCGATGACATGGTAATGCGAATGGGTATGGCGATGGGCTGCGACAGATGACTTCTAAAATCGACGGAGCCTAGCCATGACGATCGACTGCTGGACTGATGGGCGTTTGGGCTTGTCGTATTTGGGTCGTTCACATTTTGGTGTATACAAATTGCCCCCTTTGAGACTTGATCGTTCAGAGAGAACGAGCAAGTTTCAAATGTGAAACACAAACGCAACGCACACACGCACACACGCGACACTTTTTTTTTTTTTTTTTTTTTTTTTTTGACCCTCTTAATCTTTTAGGGTCGTTTATCTTTTCGTGTACGTATCTTTTTCTGTCCTCTTACAGTTTTAGGACAATGTATATTTGTTACGATTCTAACCCATAATGGCGAAGGAACGAAGAAGAATTAGAATTTAGAGGAAAATTGAGAAAGAAGAAGAGAATTAGGGTTTAGAGATGAGGAAGAAAGGAGAAGAGATAGAGATTAAGGTTTTTGATTAATTCTAGCCTAATCGGTCTAGGGGTAGACCTCTTATTTATAATAAATTGAAAGATACAATATTGCGGTTTAGTCCATCCCAACATGGACTTACAAAGAAATACCAAAAGACTAATGAATAAGGGTAAAGTCCGTAACCATAATTAGGCCCATTAAGGGCCCATAAGCCTAATACATCCGTATCATTCCACCCCCTTTGAAATGAACCTTGCCCTCAAGGTTCACAACTAAAAGCAAAAACAATAGACCATGACAATGGACCATGCAATTAACCATGACAATCTTTCCAGTGTGGCATGAAGCAAGCTGGAGGGCACCCGAACTGTGGCCAACAGTGGACTACTGGGGGTAGAATAAAAAAGATAGTGGTAGAGAAATTTCCACGGAATACGGAAGGGCTGCCGACATCAAAGCTTGCCAATGGTCGATCGTCTTTCTTCGATAATGCTGGAGGAGAACGCAAAACTGGCAAAGGATGAGAGTCAAATATGTCCGACATGGTAACTGTAGCACATGGGGCCGAAGGATGAAAATCTGGTCGATGTGGTCGAAAAGAGCCGTCAAAAGGCTGATGATGGAGAATCATATATGAAGAAGTCGAAACAGCATCTGAGGTAGGGGAGTCCATCTGAGGAACTGGTTGAGAAGCAACCGACTGAAACAGTGGCAGCGAATGGTCCAACAGATGCAAATCAATGAGAAGAGCCTAAAAGGGGCCATCCATGACATCCAGGTGTGATACTGCATATGGTGGAGAAGAATGTCTGAGAGGAGGAGTCGGCAATGGAAGAGGCGGAAAATGCTGTAAATCTGAGAGTGGTGGTGGTGATGAGTGTGGTGGGTCCTCGAAAATGGAAGAATACGACTCGACTTGCAATGACTTCGGCACATGTGACTCCTCAATTGGTGGCGACTGGAGATGAACCTCTAATTTTGCTTGCTCTTGTGCGGTCAGATGAAAACACCTCAAAGCAATCAAAGTTTGAACCCTTTGCTCTTGTGCGGTCAGATGAAAACACCTCAAAGCAATCAAAGTTTGAACTCTTTGGATGGCGGCAGCTGAAGCTTGGAGAGCATACATTTCAGCCTCGAGGCGGTCCATACGTGCAAAAACATCACCCATACTACCTAGTAAAAAGAGAACAAAACACTTTTTTTTTTTTTTTTTTTTTTTTTTTTTTTTGCTCTTCTTCTCTATGCTCTTAAACGTACTAAAACGTCTTATGCCGCCAGAAATTCACAAAATGAGTGGAACTCAAATCCATGGCCAAGAAATGATAAAACCTCTTAATCTCTCACCAAAATTTACCTTCGGGGTCCTCATACAAATGCGATTGAACACTTGTAACATCGTAGAGGAAGAAACAAGCCTCCATCAAGTGAAAGTCAGTTGAAGTAAGCCTCAGATTGGCCAAACTCGGTGGAAAAGGCTTCAACCCGGCCATGACTCGACCAAAAGCAGCTCTGACTCGACGTAATTAAGCCTGAATTGGCCTTGACTCGGTATAATTTGGAAGGAATTCGGTCTGATATGGCTTGAACAAACTGGAATCGGCCAAAACTCGGCTTGACTCGGGATTAATTGGCTCTAATTCGGCCTGGATTGGTCTGGATCGACCTGACTCGGCTTGGATTGGCCTTGATTCGGGCTGACTCGATCAGAATCGGTTCTAACTCTGAATGACTTGCTTCGGCTCGGATGGATTCAGCTCTGCTGGTTCGGTGCGGTCAAGTTCGGGCTAAATGGGACTCGGGCAGGCTAGGCGGGCACCGTAAGGAACAACCGAGTCGAGCCGAGTCGACTCAACGTGACTCAGTGTCATCTCTGACCTGCGGCTAGGGTTTAGCCGCCGCAGTCATGACGTTTATGGCGTCGTCTCCAGCACAGGTATACACATTATGGCGCGGAATCAAGTGAGGAATCGGATCCCGAACTCGATTGCACCGATTAGCTCAGGTTTTCGCCGGATTGACGCCTGGAATGGTTCGCCGTTGAGTTCGCCGTCGAGACGGTTGTGCTTTTCGGTGTGTTTCTGGCGAGATTCCAGTGAGAAATCGGGTCAGAAGGATGGATCTTGGGCTTTTTGCTTCGATTAGGGTCGAAGTTGGGTGGATTGAGGGGATTCGTGGATTTCCCCTAAATTTCTCGAACGCCGACGACCCCTTTTGCTTTCTCCTCTCTCTGTGACCTTCCGGCAGCTTCTCCAGCCCGATTCCAGTGACTCCGTCGGTGAACGGTTGGTGAGGCAAGTATGCCTCTGTTTTCAAGTTCACAACTTTGAATTGGTGCACCTTCGAGTTCTTCACTGCAGAGCGAAAGCAACAACTTTTTTTTTTTTTTTTTTTTTTTTTTTTTTTTTTTTTTTGCTTTGTTTCACATTTGGCGTACGGGTTGTCGGTTGATTCAGCCAAGAATCGACTCTGATTAATTCTGACCTATTCGGGCGGTAGACCTGATATTTATATTAAACTGAAAGATACAATATTACAATTGAGTACATCCCAACCTGGACTTACAAAAAAATACCTAAAGACTAATGAATAAGGATAAAGTCCCTAAGCTAAGGATAATCATAATTAGGCCCACTAAAGGCCCATAAGCCTAATACATCTATATCAATATTTCTGTACACTTGTATCTTGTATGTATTTTTTCTTTCTTTTCATTCATTTTTTTGGCCCTCTTGTTGTTTTAGGGCTGTTTGCTTTATTTATTTTGATTTTTTTTTTGTATACGCGTACTTATGTAGCATATGTACGGTATATAGAGAGACAATGAGTACCTGAGCAGAGATGTTGTTCACGTTTGAGCATCGACGCCGAGTTGAAGTCGACTGAGCGACTGGCCGCAGTCTGCTTGAATGTTGTAGCCGAATGCTGCTTCGGATGGATTGGTCGCGCGCCAGAGGGAAGAGTGAACTCGGTGACGTAATCCTCTCGTCGGGAGGAAGGCACACACTAGAGGGAAGTGCAGTAGACCACACTCTAGTTCAGCCGACCTCTTAGTGAGGTGGGAGAATCGCAGTTCGGAGAGAACCGGTCAATTGGCCGATCCTCCTGGCAATTGCGATGAGTTTTGGCGACTTCAGCAAGTTTCGGCGACTTGGGTATCGCGCCGAGGGATGGTGTCGCGAACTGATGTGGAACGTAATTCCTCTGCATTGGCTTGATTGAATTTTGCGACCAGACGACCCGCTTCCTATTGACTTTCGGATTGAAAGAAGGAGGCAGATGGTGTGGAGGAATAGAGCCGGTCGCGCCAGAGAGAAGGGCAGCTTCGACGACCTGGTCGTCGCGCTGAGGAAGAAGGGCGCACCAGAGTGGGGCGCAGTAGTCCTCACTTTGGTTTGTCCGATTTTTCGGCGAGATGGGAGAACTTCTTTGACGGATTAGTAAATCATCCAGGCAACTTCGACGAATTTTGGCCAACTTGATTTTGGCGGCATTCCTTCGTGCTGCGTCGAAGAATTGAGTTGTGAAATCTTCGGTGTGATGACTTCGTCGATGTTGACCATCGTGCCGAACAAGAAAATTTGAACTGAAAAGAGGCGCATGAACTTCACTTGTGTTCGAGGGCTTTCTCGGATTAATTTCGGCGGATTTTGCAATGCCACTGGGCTTGGGTGTGGTGAGGATTGCTTCGACCACTCAGACCTGTTCCTCAACAGATTGGCATTGTGCGTCGCAGTAAGATGTCGATGTGAATGAATAAGATTCAGTCGCCCACTCTTGAAGTGCGCAGCCTTGGAGGGGCTTGCTTCGTCGAGATTTTCTCTATTCCCTCCCGTCGACGGTTTGGCTTCAGCACAAGTTTTGAGAATAGTCGAGGTGGGGTGAGGGAACGTGGGTCCCACTCAGGCTAATTTGGCGCCTCCCTCGTCGCCCACGATTGGGATCCCTCTGTCTTGCGCAGTAATCTCCCTTTTAAGAGGGGAAGATGTCAATCCACTTCCCACGAATTTAGGAGGATTTGGTTGACTCCTTCAGTATTGCATCTTCTCTTTCTGGGCAAGCTCTGCGCGTTTATGTGTTCCCTGAGTGACTGGGACTTGCTGCCTGCGATTTGAGACTTGCTGCCTTGGCTGTGTCTGCGACTTGCTGCCTTGGCTGTGTCTGCGACTTGCTGCCTTGGCTGTGTCTACAACTTGCTGCCTGTGACATGCTACTTGCTGCCTGCGACATGCGACTTGCTGCCTGCGACTTGCGACTTGCTGCCTTGCCTTTTTTGTGTCTGCAACTTGCTGCCTTGAGTTCGTCTACTCTGCTTTACAATCCCCTTCGAGTTCAGGCTCACGTCAGAAGCTATCCATGAATCAGAATTTAGAGGTACTGTAAAAATTTTCTTTTTCTCCCGGCAATCTCTGGCTGAAGTCGAGTCTGCAGGGGACCCACTCTCTTTTCTTTTCTCGTTTCCTTCCTCCCTCTTTCTTCTTCATTTTCTATCCTCTCATTTTCGACTTCTCCCTCAGTCGCTTCCTATATTTTTTTTATTATTCTCCCTCGAATTTTCTCTCCATTTTCTTTTCTCTTTTGGTCTCTCTTGAATTTTCTCTCTTTCGCACTCCAGATGTTCGTCAGTCCGTCAGTGTGACAGACTGATTGCTTTTAGTGCGTTGTTTGGCCCGAAAACCAAACATAGTGATGTTGTGTCGTACCTGGTTTGGTCGCCAGGCGTCGAGACTCTATTTTGGTCGCACCTGGCTCGGTCGCCGGGTGCTGCAGTTCTGTTTCGACTGCGTCTGGCTCAGTCGCAGGGCGCGGGACTTTTTTTTTGTGTCCGGGTTGGTGGTCGGGCGCTGAAGTTCTATTTCGGTCGTGTTCGGCTCGGTCTCAGGGGGCAGAGCTTTTGTTTTACGTCCGGCGCGGTCGCTGGGGGCTGAAATTTTGTTTCGACTGAGCCCGGCTAGGTCGCCGGGGGGCTGGACTTTTGTGCTGACGCGTCCGGCTTGGTCGTCGGGCGCGGAGCTTTGTTTTAGTTTTGTCCGGCTCGGTCACCGGGCGCGGGGCT